>OW804094.1:96547367-97797367 GCA_942159475.1 Sthenelais limicola | reverse complement strand
ATTCCTATAGCTGATGAAAAAAATATTAACTACTCTAACATCACCAAAGCTAGGGTCATGCAATCTACGGATTAATGTTTTAAATTAATGATGGCCATGAATCGATCATAAGACTCACTGACTCCCTTATCCAGATTGTATTGTGATACCAAAACAGATGCTTGCCTTAATTGGGGAAGATGTGAAATATATAGATAAATATGTAAAGTATATAGATAGATAAGTATGTAGTATCTGCATGCAGATAAAGCAACGCAACTCAGAGGTATTTTTTGTTGTTGAAAATTTCTTATTGAGCACAATGTCTTAAAAAGATATCCTCATGTGACCCAAGTGAACATGTGAAAAGTATTTATGTTTATAATAAAGGATCTTTCGACTCACTAAACATTTAAACCATAATAGACTACACAAGGTATATATTTGGAAATTTTCACTCTCTCTAACATAGGCTCCCATGTATTGATAGCAATATCTTAAAATAGCACGGACATCGAATGCCTGGTGGCTTACGAGAAAAATGCGACCTATTTGATGTACTTTCCTTTTTATTAAGGATAGAAGGACATAGATTGGCTACATCCAATACCTCAAAATTTTCCGATATAATCATTACCACTAAGAAAGACTATATAATTATGATGCAGGTTGAAACGTGGAGGGTCAGTCACGACCCATAAATTGCCTCTTGACAGACCTAGATGCTAAAGTCTTATTTAGTCGGTTTTTCCACTTTTCACATCCATATAGGTTCAACGATTCCAAATCAAGGACTATTTCCATGATTCTGTAAGGAACTTAGAACTTAGAATGGATAAATACAATAGGAAATGTTTAATTCATAACCCCCGTGTGGGTCAAAAAGACTTAAGTTTGCATTACTGCCAGAAGACGCTGTCTTCATCCGACAGTGGGAGTGGTTGTGGGTTGGCCCTGCAACCAGCTTAGGATGCCACCTAGTGTTGTCGTACTGAAATAACCGCTTCTTCCAAGCAAGAATAACTCCGTCTACTGCTGGGACATGGTCATGTCTCTGCACCGTCTATGGTGCATTGTTCTCGGTTACTATCTGCTCTAGGCAGCATGAAGCCCACGATCCTTTCACAGCCCCAAACGGGAAATGGGTGTATGGAACCTATAATGAAATATTAGGCCTCTGCAAGGACCAATCACAAAAGAGATAATCAGTGTTTTATCTCAATATATATACAGTGTACAGTTGTTCCCAACTGAATATTATGTATTATAGTATGCTTATCTCCTTAATTTTTGTCTTTAACCCTAAGATCTTCACTGAAGTCGATGGCATGGGATGCAATGGCATCAGATTGTTATAGGATGCAATTTTTGTCCAGATCTATCGTTTAGTTTATCCATGTGGCAGAACATTTAATAATATGCTATTACCCTGATTAAATTTCATCCCAAATATATAGTAATAACATGTATCAGAACCTTTTAAGGGACTTTCTTTTCTGAAAGACCGACGCTGATTGTATTTCATGGTGTATTAAGACAAAAATGACCAAGGGACATAGCGGGAAGCCGTATCGTCCCGCGGCGGAGGTATCCGACCAAGGGTGCGTAGCACCCGCGGTCGGATAACGACGCCAAGGGACGATATGGATTTCCCGCTATGTCCCGCATATTTTTTTGTATTTATTTCGCTGTTTCTTATTAAAATGTAATTAAACATAACAGATTTAGTGATAAACTTAAACTTGCTTTCATTTTGGTCGACAGCCACGTCTTTGTTTACATCATGACGCCCGTCATGACTCCCCGTCATGACGCATTTGTGTTTCTACGCGCTGTTTTTTCCGACCCGCAAGGGTCAGGACTATATTTTAGAACGCAAAGTTATTCAATTCTGCACTGTCATGTACATTGATTTTGCTTACCTTTTTGCAGTAAAATTACTTTAATAAATGTATTTAATTATTTTTTTAATTTTGCAACTAATTTATATGCAATAATACTATAATTGCTAGGGAACTATATTCATTTCATATCAGTCCTGAGGCCTGATACGGCCGTCGTATCGGCCGCAGGACTGAGTTGCACTCTCAGGGCTAAGTCAATGGGCCATGCGTATTGACCACAGTCAAAGGTGAAATAAATATACAATGAACAAAACAGTTAGACTAAAGCTATCGTTTATAACATTATGGAAATGACAGACCATATTCCGGCTTCCATGAAGTGCATGAAATGCGCTAGGTGTCAGTACTGGTGTCAAGAATTCATTTCTGGCACTCCAGTGTGGCGTTCATGATAATACCACACTGCCTGTCTATTAAGGGATGTGGAGTATAACAGCAGGAATCAGTTGGACGAGTTGATGCTGCAAGAGTATCGAACGGGGAAGCTTCCATTTTGAATGCTCAGTGATGAATACCGTCATGTATTGGTAACAGGTCATAACATCCAATGAATCTTATTGTTTTATACACTAGGGTCCCGGGGATATTATGAAATTACTGGCTGTTAATACCATTTCGATATCACCAAAACCAATTCAATATTGCAAAATGGTTTACGAGCTAACTATTGTTTAGCCATCTACCTTGAGAGTGTCTAGGCAGGACAGCGTTAAGCTTCATCTAAGATATTTCACGTATATATATCCATTAAAGCCCATCATCAAACTAACATTTGAAATTCTCCTCGAGTCAATATAATTCCATTGCTCTAAAGGAACTCCTATGGTCTGGAATCTCATGAAAATATTTAAGTTTTCCTTTCCATTAGTACATCTAATTTGAATGAATATTATAGATTCCAGGAGAGGTTATTAACACAATGGAGCTAAGATACTGGATAATGGAGCTAAGACTGTAATTATGGTTTCTCAGTTACACCGTCGCAATGGATCCAGGAATCCAATGTTATAGAAATTCTGATCCATGAACCTCTCCAGCCTCTTATATTGCATCCAGGCATATAATATGAGCATATATGAAACCTGATTGATTGTTTGACCTTTCAATTATAGATATTGACCCAATTATGAGTGGCCCGAACTATTAGCTGCCGAGGAAGAAAGTGGCTTCGGTGAAGGGAAGCCCTGCTCATTTCAAGACGGTAACTAGCCTACCTATTGAATGTCCTCCATGTAGGGTTTCCTTCCTGGATTTTGGACTTAAATCTTGGACGAGTGCAGATGGCCGTCGTGTGATAAATATTCCCATATAGTGACAACATATTTACATAACATTGGAACCTAGTACCCCATGAGATATGAGGTTATAACAAGTGACATCAAGTATAAACCATGATAAGGCAATGAAAATGGGAATTGATGGCTTCCAGATTGTTTTGATTTAGCATATTGCATAGCCATTACTCATATTGAGATATTTATATCGTCGCGTGCGGATGGAGCTGCTAGCATCATGAGTTTAGATTAATTGTATCATGGTCAATGGTATCTCGGTCCATCCGAACGAATTATACGGGTTGAATAATGAAGCAATGGCTATACCACACTATTTGCACAAATAGTATTCACTATATTTCTCAGTTTAGCTCAGTTTGTAACATTTGGTGTCGGTTTTATACAAAACATGTAGGCTTAAAATAGAGTCGATTCGTGAATGTATTGAATGGGAATCAATAGGAATCCCCGTGAATTCTTGTGTAGCTCCCAAACTGAAGCGATGGGCTTCTGGGGTATCTGGTGAAGGGAGGTGAATATTGGTTCGCGAGCCTCATTTGTCACAGGGAAGGAGATGGCCAGCCATGCCATTGATATACACATATCAGCGTATTTCTCCCATGCTAGGAAAACAGCAGGCAAGCGAGAAAAATCAATGTGCACTCTGACAAGAACATCCTTCCAACAAGAAGACAGCTTTCTGCATTTGCATCGCGAACGAGCAGCAGATTGTATGCGCATGTAAGATATAAGGCATGGCCGTACCGCGGTATTAAAGCTTTGTCGCACATACAAATCGGCTGTTATTAATCCCTGGGGGTGAATCCTATGAAAGTAGCAGAGTATTGCGCAATCTGACATACCATGATCGACATAGTTAGGGTTTCCTTGCATAATTTAAAGTATACGACCTTTGCCACCTATAGAATGTATTCTCACGAGTGAAGATCGGAGGCAGCAGAATCGGGAAGAGACCTTTGGGAGAACTTGAAAGCAGACAACCTGCTGCACTTTCCTCCAGTAGTGCTGATTCGTGTCAGTTCACCGATCGATGTGTATGAAACAAGGCGAATCGCATTTGATATTCATATCATCAGCTTCGGCATCTAAGTTCTTAAGAACACTTCACTTAACTCTTTGATGTTCTTAAGTAAGGATTTTTCGTAGTAATTCCTTATTGATTGAAATATGTTGCGGACGTGCTATTTTGTCTTTTCCATGAAGCTTGATGCCCAGAGCTGTTTGTGGAATGTTTTGTTTGCCGTGTGTTAACATCTTTCTCAGAATAATAAAAATGTAAACTTGATATTTTAGTTTGCCAAGTTAGTTGTGACATGTGTGTAAAATAGTGTCATTCATACTCGCCTGTCATATACGATCGTACTATGGTTAAGATTCAAGTTCAATGTACTCTGGGTTCACTCAACGGTAAGAGACAGTACCGTTCCCTTGTGGCCTTCTGACCTGTTCGATTCGCTTCATCTGGGCTCCGCATGTCAGAGATGAAAACCCATTCGCACAAATCCCAACACCCCCTTGGGAAGTGAAATCCACTGATGAATTCAGCTTGATCCCTTGGAAGATCAACACTTTGCTAGATAAGGCCACGACAAAGATAGATGTAAGAAGGGGCGGAGGTCATAAACTATTGAATGCGGTACAGGTAGAATTCTAGAACTTTGGTACAGACTCTATGAAGGGGTGGTTGTGAGCATGGCCGTAAAAACGGCATTCGCCTTCTTTGCACAATTGGAATACAGCAGGTTGAAATGACCTTGCAATTTAGGTTAGTGATGCACTGGCTGCTGAAGATTTGACTTCTCCAGTCAATGCCATTCAGTCTGCAATCGTCTATTATTAATCATATTTACCGTACAAATGCACAAATACGGATACCCTCTTCCACTATATTGAATTCTATAATTGGTTGTTATGTTTATGCTCCGGATTGAAACATAACAATGCCGATATTGATTTCAGTATCGTAGCTTTGTCGTTTTTATCGTCGTCCAGATGTGCATCAATTGAAGCCAAAAGTGGAACTTAATACCAGATACAAGATTGATGTCCTTTTAAAGCTACAATTTCATGAACAAATCTATATATCATTCTAGAAATATCACTATAATTATTATATTAATTACCCTTGGAAGTGTTCCATGATTTAGCCCAACATCAAAGATTGCCGCCTGTGCAGTCTAGGCGGTTTTCCATCGACAAAATTGACTCGTCGCATAGCGCCGCATTGGCCAATTTAATTAATCTAATTTTGATAGCAGAGAGAGCTTGGACCTGCCTAAAATATGCACTACATGTACCAAACATACCATCGCTCAGCAATATCGCTGCACTCGGCATTCCGTGCCAAACCATTTCTATCCGAGGAGACGGTTTTCCCCAAGGATATTCAAGAATAACTGGATTAAAATCCTATTTTAGGGACCCATCACGAAGCGATAAATCAAGAGTGGATAAGGCTCTTTTGACAGTTCATGCTTTGCCATCCATCTTTCTAATCAAAACGGGTTTACCCATTAAAACCAGTTGGAAATGTTTAAAATCTTTTCTTTGCAAACTTTGGAAATCAGTAACAAATCACCCTCCTTACAATAGAAATTATTTTTCACATTCATCGTTTTCTTTAGGTGTCGGGAGCAGAAGAACCATGCTTTTTTTGGAACTGGACATCAATTATAGAATGCCCTTTCCCGCTTGCGAACCAGACATCACTATCTTCTACCATGTTTTGCGGCTTTTGCCACATGATGCCTGGCGGCTATTGAAAATTGGGCCGGCAGTGTTTGTTGCCATTTCCACTCGTGTACACTTTGTCCTCCTATATCTAAGATTTCACATTTATATCTAAAACATTACAATGTTATATTAGCCAAGATGATTGCTTACCTTTGGTAACACCTCACTACATTCACACGAGTGCAAGACTATTTATATCCCATAAATACCCTGTCGATTCCACCAATGACCCTGACTGTGTACATTGGGATATACAAAGTCTTAATTGACCATTTCTTCAGATTTCTTAATACTCAACGGGGATGGGCATGGCCTTTTTGCTGACATTCGCTCTCTCCTGTAATCAATAATAGAGTAAGTGTGTATTGGCTCTTTCTCCCTTGACCCCATCCCCGCTCAGGTTAGCAGCCCTAACTTAATTTTCTTCGAAGGCGTTCCCATCCCGACGATAAATTGGAGAACGAGGGTTCCCAAGCTTGTGGTAATGGTGTACACGAGGGCATGTCTACTGTTATTTAGCACGAGGACGAACACGGGACATCGCGGACATCGAAGGTCCGCTTTTAAACACAGCCATGGAGCGATCCCACGAAGAATAAATGGTCGCTTGCAGAATTCTTGCTGAGTATCTTGCTCTTCAAAGCTGTAATCGCCTTCTTTTAGTTAATTTCATTACAAAGCTCATTGTGTTCACGTTCTTCGCTAAGCCAATGAGGTTTAGTGTGCCTGGCAATTTCGGCATTATTAATTTTTCAATTCAGACTCCTTTGATCGTTAAACCAATGACGAGGTCAAGATTGGATTATTTCAAAGAAGGAGAAACCCTCTATATAAGATCATTTGCATTATCAGTCCGGTGGTAGGATGATTCTCAGTTCCCTCATGCAAAAGAACCTGATATCATAATTCTACCCTTGAAGTGTATCATGTACATGTATACATTGGTCTCCCAGCTTCAGGGATCTTCTGTCAAAGATTGATGGGGTACTTTTAGGGTTTAGCGTATACGTCTTTTACAGTGCTCCATTACTAAGAGAAAAGATGATTCCTCACAGGCGTGATGCCCTGAAGTCGGTAAGTGAGAAGATGAATAATGGACAAGCGGGATGGGGGACTGATGAGGGCCTAATAGCGATGGGTACAGTTGCAAACACATTGGAAAGGGGTAATACTGTGATTGGTATGCTCATATGCGAATATTACCCTATATGCGTTGTATGGGCGCGTTTGAAGTGCACAAACATAGCATGGCAGCTGGTGCTGATTGTAGTAGTCAATGCTGAGCACCCTGCACCGCCTTTTCCTTCACCAACACCACCACTATGCACCGCTACCACCATCTCCACTACCACCACCACCACCATTACCACAACCACCAATGGAAAGCACGCTTGCTTCTCCAACAAGCGCCATCAAGCAGAGACCACAGTTACGTTCGTTCAACAAGGAACCTATGTTTTGCATCGCTAGGACACTTTCCAGCACCCATTTTCTCGAGGTATCCTTCATCGCATAGGCTTTCACCCCCAAGAGGGGTTATCATACTTTTACGTCAACGTGGAGAAAAACAACCTTGAGGAGTCATTTCAGAAGGAAAACTTACTAGTGTTTTCCCTGCGTTTTGCGAGAGGTGCACAGAGCGGTTGTTACAAGGTACATACACCTGCAAGTTGCACCCAGGGAGGACACATTTATGCACAGGAGTACTATTTTGATCATAGGTCAAGGATATGGTATATCTAAGTAGACTGAGGAGTTCCATGCAAGCTTTCTGATCTAACCTCTACCTTGGTAGGCAGTGGATTATCTATATTTCTTCTGCTTGTCGCAGGTGCTTCCGCGATAAATATCAACCGGATAATGCTTGATCTTCACCAGCATTTCCATTGTCTAGTGTTGAGTCGCCAAGAGGATAAACAATATAATATTTATATGTGAACTAATCAAACAACCTCCGAGTAAAAGGAGTGAGGACCGAGCTCTGGGTATATGAAGTTATATCAAATAGTGAAACTGGAGTTACTGATGAATAAAAAACATACATGTATGAAATATATATGAGAGAGTAACTTCAGCCATATTTCCTCTCAGCTTTGGCTGCAGAGACGCATAGATAATCACCCAAGTCCCTTCAGCACAGTTAAAGGATATCTTACTTAGACAGGCGATGAAGATTGCACTCAGGGTTTATAAAAACAATCCAAAGTAGATCTTCACTCACTCAACACGGATACCCTATTTCATTGTCCAAAGCATATACAATATAACCCAAATATATCATAATTGGATGTATTGCTTCCATCTGTGTTCATTGGCAAGAGCTAATCTATGTTCAGACAAGCTTGTCAAACTTTCATATCCCGAAGAAATTCTAATTGTGCATCCCCTTCATTGATTATCTGTGAACTGGAAAGTGGGCGAGATGTTCGCGTTATCCAGGCGTTTCTCACGGAAATTCTCTAAGACATTTAGTACGTTCATACATAAGCCAATAGAAGGAGGTAAGTAGGTTTGCAATACCAATTGCCTATCGAAAGATCAATCTTCTTCTTGATGGGGGAACAGGCTCCCGAGTTGACATTGACTAATCAGTGGTTAGGTCTATGATTCAATAAGTTCAGTTAAAAATGGATATTTTCCAAATAGTACCAATATCCATTTTGACTTCTATTGCATTATCATAAAAGTTTGAATGAATTGCCCTCGATGGCCTTAAACCCTGATAAAGCAATCTACCACGGGTGAGTTTGGGTACAAATCCCATGATAGTATCTGTTATCTAGGGTATAACAAACATACCCAGATCTTTCTTCTTATCTGTGTGGAAGAAAGCTTTCTAAAGCCGAAAGACTCTGGGTCAGTATGGGCTTTGGACCCTATCGGATACGTCAGAACACATAAGACCTCTTGGATTCTTTATAAATTCTAATATAATATTTTGCTTTATAAGAATGCATTTAAATGAGTAATTATCTTAATTTTTCCATGAGGCCCCTGGGGTCATACATCCTAATGACAATAACAGTGAGATGTTCGTGACCTGATACTGTCAAGAGAAAATTTGTATTCGTTTCGTGTGTTCCAGTCTATTTTAAATTGTGTCTGTTGATCCACATCAAACCGATCCCATTCCATGAGAAACTTCTCAGGAGGTACACATTTTTGTCGCCGATCCTTCTCCGAGTATTCCCTGGGGGAAGGTACTATCTTAACAGTTTTATTAAGAGTTTTCTTCCTGGCAGGATTGTTTGCAGCTGGGTCCCCTTCCAGTGATATGTACTTATGTTCATGAAGTGCTCTATCTTATACTCATAAAAAGTTTAACTTATCATCAACGGAAGGGGGAGTGTAATATATTACACCGAGCAGCGTTCCTAAGGAAGATATATTATTAAAAATATGAGGTTTTATTTCTCTACCAGTAATTATAAGACCTCAGTCCTCATCTTCAAGGATAAAAGCACTTGGAATGAATTAAACTATTTATATATCTTAATAGTAACTGAAAATAGAGATATAGAACTCTCGTCACTGATATATTCTATTGCGGCTCCTTCTACCAAATAATGCAGTTTCTATGATATAGTAGGGCATTCCATCATACAATTAAACCAATAATGCATCCCACTTTTCTCCTGTCTCGTCGGCTTGCAAGATTATTTCACTCCGTCCCTTAACTACATTTTGGACTTATTCTCTACGGGGTTCATGAGCACTTCCATTTTAATGGATGATACCTATTCGCTACCCTCAGGGTGTTGGTGCAATTAAAACTTGCTTCTACAGAGACATATTTATGTTTGCTTTGTTGCGCTGCATTTCCTGACGGTAGGAAGATGCAGTGTAGGTCTTCGTTGCTTGAGGGTATTTTAGACCTGTATTGAAATATTCCCGGGGTAGGAGCAACTCATCCAGTATTCTTCAAACGAAGACCTTCATGTCTGCATACCATATTTCCATCTTCGCCGCCGGCCCTCATGTTGCTTTATACCTACATCAACCTGACGCAACATTGAAAGGGTCAAATATTATCCCTGCATCGCAAACAAGCATAATTATGACAAGTCCTTGTGGTTTCATTGGTGTCCATGGTATAACTACACTTGGCACATCATATGTCCATTATTGTTTCTCATCAGCACTCTGAGAAAATTGTTTCAAGCCACATGATGTATTCTCTCAAGGTCTGCCGACTGAGGGCCTTTTCCCCAACTGCGTATCAGTGCATTTTTTGTCCAGCAAGCAGCCAACATCCGACCCTTTCCAAGCAGTTCTTTCCCACAAATTTGTTTTCTTCGATCCTGGAGCTGCAATTGAGGAATTGAGGATCTGCATGCATGCATGAGTAATTGCCTCATGTTATAACTCATTTCTCAGCTTTGTGTTGTTGTATGCCACATGTCCCAGGTTGTTGGGAACCTTAAGTGTTGAGGAGATTACGATTACGCGTTTGGAACTTGTAACATGCAACCGAATTGTTTTTTAAAATAAAATTGCACAATCCGATTAATAGAAAGCCAATGTACTGCGCTATACATTGTATGGACATCAGGCAATGGTAATTTCCCTTGGATCTGTATACTTCACTTGGCGACCTATTTAACCCCATTTTTCTATCACAATTCACTATTGGGGCCTTATCCAACAAATTACACCATCAATATCAACCACCCTAGATTCAATACTAGCTAATTGACCTTCTCGTTGAGGAAGAACAACCATAATAAATATGTGATTGTCCATGCTGATCGCCTTTAATGAATCTTTATTATCGTAAATATATTTCTTGGGTTACGATTAGAGTTTAAGCTTAATTGCTCTAGGCAGCCAGTTGTTCCTTGTTGGCCTTCTCATAATCCGGTACTTTGGCTAGGTAAAATCTTGTCCAATGCGAAGTAGACACCCGAAGAAGCCTTCAATTGCTTTGGCACATGGTTCTCAGTGTTGTCCTGGCAATGAGATGGATGCCTTTCATCAACAGTGGCAGTGCTGTTAGGGTAGAATAGGCTCTTTCATTACACCCACCTGTTTTTGTATTACGCTACCTTTCTTTTGTGCAGGACATCAATTATTACCGGCCGTCTAAATATAGCCTGGGAAAGGTCTGAACCAGGGAAGATCCTTTAGCAGGCAGGTTAGGTGCGAATGCAATTTGCCATGATTTCAAGAGAGCTCTTCATTTTATTGGCTCCTGTCTTGCCATACTATCATACGCCGTTACAAATGAAAGGAATCTAGAGCCATTTACCTTTTATGGGTATTAGGTCCGTCTATTCAATTCATAACGAAAAGGGATACATTGCAGCACTGAGAATAGGCTCATCGGCAGCTTAAATGTTCCTGTCACCTCAATTCACCATCACTAAGACGACCATGGCCGGCCATGGTAGAGCAACAGCTAAATGCTAACATATTGACTTGATGGATGGTTTCCGTTGCGTCTTAGATCATGCTAAAATCTATGGAAGGACAGCCGGTCCAAAAAGCAGGATGCTAGAAAGGTTTTATTAACACTACAGCGCTACAAACAAATGCAATTTCTCCGGAGAGGGCGAGTTCATGTATGCAGGTATTACAATATCCAATTCTATCCTTTGTAGTGAAAAATATGGCAACATTGTGGTCAGCCTTTTACGCAGTCAACATGTACCCCAGAGGGACTTCGGTGCCGGTACTGACCTGTCCACTGAATATTTGTGTCTGAAATACATTGTACCATTGGGATTGTCCTCAGAGGTTGGAAGCGCCTTAAATCAAGTCTGTGTATCGGCCCTTCTCAGGGACAAAGTGCCATTAACTGTACTATACACCATGTAGACGATACCCACCAAGAAGAGGGCTCCCGCGATAGATGCATGGGCAATAGACAATCTTACATGGGGGATTCACATGAGAATGCAGGCCAGATTCTTCTGAGTTTCGTTAGATATTCCCAGTTTTTAATCGCCTGCACAATTTTCAAAACGTTAATACTACCCAGGCTGCATCAGCTCAGTAATATTACGGGTTAAGACCTTGTGCTAATTAGCTAGGGTAATTAGCCTGGTGTTTCAATTGGAAACTTCTGGTTGGGCTGTTCCATCCAACCTACCCAACCCTCTGCTATATAATACAATGCACAATCGAACCTTATATAATAATCTTATAAATATGTACAGGCTGCTCTTCCTGATACTTGTGAATGGGTCATGTACTCCGAAAATGTGCAATTCATATTCACCAATGCTAACAAATGACCCAAATTTAAGACAAGAGGTTCAAAATAATGGTCGGCATGACTGAACAGATTCCCTTTAATCAATCCAATACCAAATATATTCAGATGTGGACATCCTAATTAAGCAGAATTAAATTGTGCTACATTTTTTACGACCTGAGCCATACGGAGACCAGGGATCATTTGCATGTCCAAGATGAAGTGGTATTATATGATTTACATGAGATTGTTGATTTTGAATTGACCCGTTTTAATCTATCATTGACCGATCTATTACAAGACAAATTATAAGGCCATCCACCCGGGGGCTACTGAAGAGATCAATGTCTTTTGACATTACACGATAATTAAATGCCAATGATTCATTAAAAATCCCAGTTTTGCCCACAAACTAATTGAATAACAATTTGCACTAATCAATAATTGGCAAAGGAATAATTCGATTATTCGAGTCTCTGTATATTCTTATGCCTCTCCTGCATCATGGTTCGTGGGGTATTCCGAATGGAATCCTTTTCATACATTAAAATGAAGCGGGTATTTAGGAGGAAAAAGCATAGAGCTAACAAGGCCTGTACTGGTGCAATGCAAACTACTATCTTTGTTATTTCGATACCGGTTAGCCTATTAGTGCCTCGATGTCGATAATGGGTTGGCTAACAGATACTTCATATGTGTGCTTTTAATAAGCTAAAAAGAAATATTTATTGCATTGCCATTATTGTGGAAATTCCCCCTCTTTGAATATTTCTTTCTTTCTTTACTGTCCTGCCTCCTATCGCTAAAACTGCGTAAGAATGTATTTTATTATATTATATACTCTCAAACTTTGTTAATTGACTTGACAAGCGTTTTGATAGTCTATAGGATCCAAAGAATTGCTAACACATTTGTTAGTTATCTGTTAGAAGTGAATTTCTCAGGTGTGAGTTTTAATCGAGATAAACGCCGCTGTGGTCGCACCAAACTATTTTGTATTACACAAGTTTACTAATAAATAAGGTCTATATCTTTTTAACACGTTTTCGGATCGAATACATCATATATATACAATAAATGATGATATCCTGGTATACTTCCTGACGATTTATAACCAGCATGTGTTTTCACATTAAGAGGGCATGTTGCATATTTCTAGATCTGCCTATTATTGAGTAACACCTCATTTTGCATGCCTCTAAAGCAGGTATTGCAGAGCACCGAGAGAATATTTCTGTAACTTGTCATACGAATAAATACATAATGCATGCATCAGCCGAGGAAATCGAATAGAGATACGGTAATATGCGTTTGGAAAGCTTGTTTAATACAACAGTATTGATGAACCAAAACATCCCCATGACGTTCATAAACGAGGACGAGTAGGGAAAGCTAATAGCCTTAGCGTTGCTCCATTAATCCAGAGCCAAGGACGTAATGATTTATGTCAATGTATCATTTATCTCTCGAACCTGGGATCAGCTGTAGGTTTATGCCAATGAGTTGCTGATTGTCGTACGTCTGACTCAAGGCAATTCCCGGTCTAGAGGAATGCAAACGGTTTTATTTTTCTGGATAAGATCTATTTCAAAGAAAGAATTAGTACACATAGCTCGCACCTGTGCCATGTATTCAATTTGCTTCGTTCCATGATTTACTACAACGTTTTAAGCATGTTGATTGACGCTATTATAACACAGATTACTAAGTCTTATCTGATACCAAGTTGTTAGATGGACATTTCCCCATACTGTCATTTACATTTCAAGCGTCCAAGGATATATTTCTTATAGTTACATCAATATTTTTAATCATAGCAAGATTGCAGAATTTATTGCAAGCTCATTATCATTGACCGCGGAACAGAACGATGTGAGGAGAAGGGAAGTTGCGAATGAAGTATCTGCACTATTCTAAACTTTATAACGCATTCTTCCCTTGGAATGAATCATATTTACGACCATTGTCATAATGACAGACCTATGGCGACTAAATTGGGTTTACTACTTATTCTAGATAGTAATCCAGGGCTGCTTTATCCCTATTCTGTTCCCATCGAAGGGAGTTCTGGTTGACATGCAGTTACATTTTTACGAGGAATAATAGCAACTCCATTATTGCAAAGCCTTCGTCATTGAGTAGGCTTACATGAATACTGAAAAACAACTGCTCTCATTTTTCCTCTCCTCCCAGTCTTAGTCAGTCAATGCATGACAGACAGCCTATGAAGAGATCGATTCTTGTTGCTCGTTCTCGGAGGCCGTAAATATCCTCTGCCTCTCCTTTTCTTTGCCTTCAGAAGCATCGCTTGCCTAGCATATGACAGAATGTCGGCGAACATTACGATGTGATGAGGAGGAATGGTGCTTCCTCCAGCCTCATAACACCCTTCTCGCCTATGTGCCTGAGAGATGGGGGCGAGTATGCGATCAATACAGTATGTCACAGGTTATTAAATAGGTTCAATACATTTGAAGACGATCGCATTGAAAACTCTCAATGGGGAGCCCATACTTCATCACCTGATAGATGAATACCCATATGGAAAGGGAAGCTGCATGAGTGCATGTTATTAGCATTTCAGTTTAGCTGCCATCCATTAAAGCCTCACCAGGATGTTTCATTTATGGGTCTTTGGCTGCACAGTAACGGTAATTATAGGGTTTTGTATCCTTGTGTCGTGAATCAAAATCTGTTCGTGAATTTGGTGATGGAAGTTTTTTGTAAAATCTATCAACTAAGTCCTAACAAGCTGGCGTTAACATATTTATAAGCCCCATTACAACTCAATATCGATGCCATTTTCTTCCGGGAACTCATCATTTATCTTCGTTTGATTTCCATCAATAAGATGAAAGCAATTGAGTGGGAATAGCAAAATTGTGTACATGTACTGCATGAAAGGGGTACTATAGATCTATATAGTTGTCCCAGTCTTGAGAAGTCTGATTATCACAATACAAATTCATATGGCAGGGGACTTTTTAATCGGGAAGGCTTAATAGTATAAAAATGCATTTATTCTTCCACTAGCAATATGTTTGTTGTTTGACTCATTAGGCCAGAATGAATTGACTCTTGTAATGCTCCCTAGTAAAGCCAAATACAAAAAGAGGTGGTACACATTGACTTAAATGGTTCTGGGGATAGCCATAAATCCAACCCTATTGCCTGCCACATCCTTGGAACCATTTTAATATTTGCAAAGGATTTGTATCCATGGTATTAGACTATAGAGCAATGATTTCTCCGTTGTATCTGGGAACGCTGCCGAGTAGCAGGTGATGACGGGCTGATGGTCGTGCCAAGCTGGCCTTTACAGGTCCTTGTTGAAAACTAGAGATATCTATACCTCCTCTTGAGTGCGGGCTGACAGATTAATGCCTTATCTGCATTAATCTCTTGAGGGGAACACTTGAGTGGGGATATTGCTCTAGTCTTTCTTTAATGTCTTGGGCTGACTTTACAATGTGGATCCTCTCAAAGAATTACATGGGCGCTCTTGAAGATAATACGGCGTTTGTTCTCATGCATGGAATGTTTTATCTTCGGCCTGATTGAACACAATCCACGTCAATCAATCTGTATTTCAGAAGCTACCTAACATGCATAATGTATGCATATGTACATGGATGATATCTATATACATATGTATGGTATACACCCAAATACTGCATCCATACGAAAATACAGGGGTTTTAGAAGTGAGGTTAAAAGACTCTTTCAGATAACAGCCACATCAAAAGGCCAGACTTCTTAGGTCTTATAAGTAAGTAATATGGACGATCATGATTTGCGTTCATTTTTAGCACATAAAAAGGTCCGGCACAAACCCACCATGTAAAATTAGGAAGTAAGACCTCCATCTCTAAAATGCAATTACCGTTTTTATGCAGCAGTTCTAACTACATGTAAATAACGAGGGAAAATAACAAAACAGGTAATACAACCTATTCAGTCTCATGAGTATTTTGCAAGCAAATAACTAGTTTGCCGTGAAACTTGGAGATGATTTATTAACTTCTGTGTGCTAATAATGAGGGGTAATCCTTCGCTTATCTCAGCTTTCACAAGCCTCACACTTGACGTAATTATTGAGGCCATAACAAATGATGACAAGTATTTGGATTGCATTGTCACCCAGGGAATGAGTGCATGTGTCTGAACGCAATTCATATTGTCCTGAGGAGACAGGTCGGATAACAGCAAGCCGATGACTGTCTTTATTTTGTAACTTAATAAACCAAATAAGTACAAGTATATAACAGGATCCCGGCAGGATACAGAGATTTTGGCTCACCCACTGGTAATAAAATGTCGAGGATACCATGTATTCAGTCATAAATTGTCCATAGACATGCCAATAACCGCGACTGGGACAACCGGCATGCCTAAACGAAATGACCTTACACGTGTACCTTTGTCTACAATAAAGCCCGCAATGGTCTGCAAACCCCATTTGGGCTGTGTCTTTATTTCGTTTACAGCAATGTTCTCTCTTTGGCCCCGGTAATAATATTGGTTTAGTAACAACCTCATGTTTGGTGGGCATTGCGGTTTCGAGGACAACTTCGATACTTTGTCCTGGTCTTTGCATAAAATATTGTCTCTAAACAATTGTACTGGGTAAAGATTAACGTTGTAATGTTTACCTGTGTAACATAACATACCGTATTGAACTCAAATTGGGGAGTGTTTACCATCACACAATTGGTGGGTACGCGTCGGTCTAATTACCAATATCCGTATATATATATATTCACGATATATATATAAGGCTCGATATATATATGGGTCCAAATAGATAGCATCTAGAGACTTAGGCCTATACATACATTTGCATATATATATATGTAGAGGCTCTATACGCATGTACATATATGAATGTTACGTATATATGCATGTGCATGTAGGGAATATCGATCCATACCGCTTCACATACATTCATGTATGAAATGGAACTTGTCAGGCAATTTCTGTTACGCCACCTTGAGATGTATATCACTGTCTTGTGTGGTGCCAAAATGATAAAACCTCTCTTGCTCCCAGTAATATTACAAAAGACTCGTAACGAGTCTAGATAATTATGTGTGTCGACCCTCGTCTAAGCCCTCCACTAACACTGCCATTATGTAATGTCAATATTAAAGATATTGATTTCTAATGAACCTTCATTGTCATTACCCAAATCACTTTTGTCAAGGCCTATTACTCTCTTCAATGATTACTGAAGTAAAAGAGCCACCCGACCACATGTATACATATATGGATAAGGCATTTGGTTCCTAGATGCGTCATAGGCTATCAACTTTTCTTCTTTTTTTAAATCATACTTTATTCTCCACACACATAAACATGGCTCGGGAGGCCAGTACTATAAACAGGAGTACTGAGTCTGACTATCAACTTTTGAATTCATGTGCTGTGAGGGATTTGTCGTACAAGGGTAATCCTCTCAATTGATATTTTCACAAGTTTCAACTGTGATAAATCGGTTGTGAACTTAATCCCTCGAACTTAGAGTAATCAATCAATTTCACGATTGATAAAACATTCTTCTAATTTTCAGTCAGTTAAAATTGATTATCTTGGCACTATGTGCAAACTACGAATCTAGATTTCTATTGACTACTGAAGATGAACGTACGCAAGACAATGTTCGCGCAACCGTTAGCACAATCATAAAGCAATGTGAGCCACCTTTCATGCAAGGCTGAGACTTCGCCCGCGCAGTAATATGATACAGCGGGTATCTTTCATAGCGACTTGAATGAGGTGATGTTTTAGATACGGTACCTTTGCCGGCGATATGTCCCGTAGATTTAGGACTCTATTTGGGTGGTAGTGTGAGTGCTTTCCATTGCTCAGACAGCCTTCGTATTGAAAGTGGATAGCCTTAGGAAAGATTTACTGATGTAACCGAATGAACCAATAGTAACATTTAGCAAGCGATGGCCATCACTCTAGTCCGCAATTTGGTTCTACCCGATATTTTCCACATTAACATCATAATTACAAGAGTGGTAACTGTTGTAGTTGTTCCAATCATTCTTATTTGCTTCTGTCCGTGAGGCTGGTTCATAAATCACTCATTACTTAATAGAGTACGTATGTAACTTTTAATACAGGTTTGTGATGCTGCTCAAAGGTGGTTAAACCTTTGGAGTGATAAAAGTATTGTTAGTCTATAGACCCTTATTGTATTTATCATTGTATTTGCCTTCCCCTTTTGGGCATATTTATTAATCATTATTAATAATGATCTTATTGTGTACTTGCAGACCATGACTTGGACGACCTGGAGATGCAGGTGGTGCGGTACAAGCCGGAAGGCTTGGACGCCCTCTGTCGAAACACCAAATTCTCTCGAAAGGAACTCCAAATCATGTACCGGGGATTTAAACAGGTAAGCTAACAATATGAATGTTCTATATTCTAGATCATGTTATAATGCTTCTGGCCAAATGCTTTCACATAGAAAGAATCAAGTTATTGATATTCGCTGGGCGATTCTCTCAATGAAATAACCTGCAATTCGACCTCTCTGTCCTCTCCCTTTGATCAAATGATGTTATGGATTGCACATGCTAGGGATCCCTATCGTTAGGAATACAATATCCTAGACATCTATTGGGTGGGCTCACAATAACATACGTAGTCTCCTTTCACTAAGTTATTTCTTCATTTCATGAGGGGACCATACATTATATGATCATACAATTGCATCATACATTGCGACGGGCTCGGGAAAACGGGATTCCATATTGGTTTCTTTTTGTGGGAAACACCATAGCTGTTATATGTGCTGATCCGAACGTAATAGCTGAGTTACAGAAAGGAATATATAAACCAATCCTGGCACCTGTATTCTAGTCCCTTGCTTTAAGATCTTGCCAAGTGGGAAATCTGCTGCCAAATTTGGTAATCCAGAATGGGGGAATGGAAGAAATCATTTTCTCAGATGTCTGATAATAAGATGAAGGAAGGATGTCCTGAAAGACCAAGGGTCAAGCCAAGCGACCAGATGAAGCGGAATGATAAGCTGGTGCGATTCCTCTCGAGCGCCTCTTCCAACCACAAGTGGCCGATGTGGTAAACACATCAGTAATCCTTGCCGCTATTGTAAAATCATGCACTTAAACTGATTGGATTTTGGCGCTTCATGGCCTAATGGCAGTTTAAAGTCATTACTCGTCAATACCACAAGAACCTTTGACGATTAGAAGGGAATTTAGGGTTTTAAATCGTGATGTGCCTTGTTCGTGACATCTTATATAGGATCCTATGAAAATATTTGTGGTTTTGATAGGTTCATAATTGATTATATGGTGCGGGAGAAGGCTTCACATATTATTATGTCACACCGGGGCCCACTTTAATGTGTTATTGCAAGACCCGGATGACATAGCAGCCTATTATGAGCTGCTTCGAGTTACCATAACTGAGACAATTCCTCTTTTTGTAGTCTTGAGTATGACACTCCGTTTACTGAGGTATAATGAATGAGGTATTTGATTACCCAAATGCATCATTGTGTACTATAATGTTTGAATCGTTCACTTCCTTATGTCCATTAACTTTCTGAGATCGCCATAAAAGGTACACTGATTTTGATTAATTACTACAACGAATGCATTTCCATTATAAAGAATCTCCATAGTAACCATGAATACAATACAGACCCCCTGCTTAACTGGGTAAACTCACCCGGATAAGTAGTAGTCAAGTCATTATCTGCATTTTACGTGTCAGTCTTATCGACTACTGTCATGAGCACGAATGCCCATTATCGATTGACCTCTTCAATGGACCTATTTGCATTAGCAATATAAAAATATTTCACATTCTTTGGGAATGATTGGTTTTAATTTCGATCTCATCGGCTCCATTAATACTGCTTCTCCTGCATGACCTCTAGCTGTGGCACGTATAATATACCTAATTAAAAAGAAATATTCCTGCACAATGAAGCGTTAAACTGATAAACCTTGGCGGTTAGTAATTAATGGAGACCAAATCATTAAGCACTCATAGGTTAATGCCATAATCCTACGTTCGCATAATTATCGGTAAGGCAACGAAACAAAGCACCAACCGTCAGACAAAGGAAGCCTGTTTGGTTGATAAAAGGAGTTGTATTTTGCCAAACTCATGGAATATATTATATACTGTTACGATGATTTATGCATAATTTAAAAAGGAGACACGATAGGATTTCCTATATTGCTATCGTTAGTGATAAGCAGTGTTGCGTCTTTGGTCGGTTCTGCCTTTAGACACATTTGGCTTCATTGATTAGCTCTAAATGAGATGACTATATAATTATATAATACTCAGATGTTATACTCGACATGCACGCGTTTAGTCATTGTCGGTCTATACGATTACTTTAGATGCGTATACATTCACAATATTCCCATCCATTTGAAAAGAGATTCTGTACAGGAACATCCCCAACAACCACATACAACATGTATATACTATAATAGGAGTTTGTCACGAAGAGTCCTTTGGCAAAACATGCAATGGAAATGCGTAAATGCTTTCAATTCATTGTTGCCCATGCATGAAATGACCTATAAAAGGCCTACACAAAAGGCTTACAGAAGCAGAATAGGTGACATCTGATATGGAATAGGGTGACACAAGCCGCAGAATATATCCTTACTTTAGGCGATCTCTTCAAATTGTATAGTCTCAGAGAGGGACCAATAAAAGTACAGAAAAGCAAGAAGGGAAGTAGATCACCCTTCAAATTGTACCCCAAATGGAAGTCTTATCGCCTCTGTCCTCTGTGTTAGTGTCCTACAACACGGTGTAGTATCACTTTATATCAGTCTGTATGAGGGCTTGTCCTTCACAGTGAACACAATGCCATGCCAGATAAGCTCATATATTTCATTTTGTGACCAGTGAGCGGCCAAGCTCATGCTGTCATACCAATTCTAAGTCAATGCCTCTTCTCGCCTGCCAGTATCCTAGTATAGGTTTTGCCCGGACGATCAATCTCTTTGGCAAAATTTCCTTTCCCAAAGCACTTTAAGAGTAGTGGTGCTTGGTAAATACCTATACTTCAACACATTAATTGTGTCTTGTATCATTTATTACAGCCAAATACAGGTTTCCTTGATACGGAGCAACCGGAACCACTCTGATGGCCGTACTTCGTTATGGTAGTTTTTTAAATATGATAAATTATTCTTAATTAGTCATTGTAAGGAGATAGGGACCTCATTCCTATTAATAAAAGGTGGTTCGGAACATTGAAGTTTTCTTCAAAGCTGGTTGGGCCACGAGGATCTAGAAAATATGTTCTTCTAATGTATGGACTTCTATTTCACTTCGATGTTTATCGGGATATGAACACCCGATCGAACCTTTAGATGGCAACATATTAAAAAGTGATAGCCGATGTGGATGGTACTAACAAAGAAAGTCAACGAGTGTGTTTCATACCAACGCAGCTCGACATATTTGAAAGGGCATATTTCTACCCTCGTAGTTCAATTGATTGGGGATATATATATATCATAGCCGATATGGGTAGATTATCAAAGGTAGTTCTTGAAACAAATTATCGTCAACGAGACTAAAATGGAGCCATTTTTAGTCCCGTTGGTATCATGCAAGAGCATGTGTATATGTGGTATTTACTAAATACATGTTCTTTGTAACCAAGATGCCATCATCAGCAATTTGCAACGGCATACATGTAGTCCAACCAAAATAATATGAGGTCTCATCTCAATAGAATATCACATTTCTACAATTACTATAAAGGTTTTCTCTCCCACACAAGTTCATCTCATGAAAATAAAGGAACATATTGTAACAATATGTATGCATTGTCCCTCTGCATTTGTAACCTAACTATGCACTACTTCGAAAGTAAGTAGGTTTTCTCAGGTTATTCCGTTGTTATAGACCATCTTGCAAACTAACGGCGAATGTTTGCAGACCCCAACTGCAATGAGATTGACAGAGTTAGCCAACCTAAAAAACAAAGACAATTGCAATATCAATTGGCCTTTCCGTTGCAGAAGTGTTTGCCAATACTGTTAGTGCCTAGTTCTATTGCACTTCGACTTGAAAATCTGTATTTCTACTGCACTTGACAATTGGGGACGATTTTGGAGAGAGAGATCGTCCGTGCGTGTCCCAAGGCAAAGGACAAAGTGCGAAACGTCCTTACCCAGCGCAGAATTAGAAGGAGGAAGGAAATGTATCTGATTGCTTAGCTTTTACTGGACTGTCCACAAGTTATTGCAAACATAATATGAATCAGGTGTGATGTGGTGCGCTTGCTACATGAGAAAAGATGGAAGCTTATCCAGTTTTTATATCATATCAAACATCAAGGATATGTGTGGAATATAAGGACAGAAAATGTTGTGTTTTACCTGGCAGTAAATACAATTTCTGCCTTTAAGCGATCAAGTAGAGAGTGGACCGGTTCGCAGTTCAGCTATGTAGATGGCTTCCTGTAATTATTGATATGTTGGCCATGTTTTTCTCCTGAAGAAGTCACTTACTGCATGGCCATGTATGCGGAATATTTCATCGTATAAGATGACAAACCCATAGAATGAGATAGTATCCACTATAGTGGACCTAAGTACATCAGGACCTAATATTAATTTCATATAGATAGCTTACTCATAAAATATCTGTTGTATGATAAACAGGGCAATGCACTTGTGCTCGAATCAACATCGAAGTATCTTATTTACTGTTATTCCGACCACACGTCTGTCTTGGTCAGTTCCTAAAAAGAAATAACACGCGTTAAGGTATCCTTGGCTTTGGGGCTTCTTCTATCATTTGAAATATTCTTCCAATTTTAAAGGAAATTGTTTTGCTGTGCATTTTCTGCGTCCTGCCTTTAACAGAAAGGTCAACTGTCACTTAATTTGTTATGTTGCCATGGGAACCCTTATGTTTACTGGGACGCAAAACGAAGGGCAATCCTTTCTTTTTATATTTAACGTGTTAGTCAAACTGCAGAATTAAACTGCGATCCTCAGAAGAAACACCTGGACATGCTTTGTGAAGAATTTGGGGCCACCTTTATCGTTTCTAAGATCACCTTGCGTCTGTAGCCTGAGACTGGCCGGATGATCTCTAGGGCTGTAACTGTCAAGATGTATCGAAATAAATCTAACAGAAAGGAGCATCATCCTAGTTTACAGTGAACTAAACAGTTCGGTTAAGTTCAGTGAACTTCTCTGGCCTCCTGTATTATTAATCTAATGTTGTACGGTTTTAGATTTAAAAATGTTAGAATGCATTGTTAGATAAATGAAAAATCCTAAAAATGTACCACTTTTAAAAGGAAATCAATAATCTACTCTAGAATAGCCTGTCGCCTGTATGCAGGATGTCATAAATTATTGTTGTATGTATACATGTTCTATTGAATCATCTGTGACATTCCTGACACGTGAGACCTCTATCAAAGTTGTTTTCACTGAGCTTTATTCTTCGTAAACATAATGTGAGATTGCCTATTACCATCTTTTCTAGGAATGTCCTTCTGGTATAGTCAACGAGGAGACCTTCAAAGATATATATGCACAGTTCTTCCCACAGGGTGGTAAGTAAACATAATCGTCTGCTTCTGCCTTCTATATATTTGGATTTTTTGATGAACACATTTATAATCTTATGTATACCACCCCGACACACAAACAAAGCCTGCTCGTCATTAAAGTTTTATGCAAATGGAAAGGCAATATTGTGCGAATGTTTTATGTGTATGTTCAAGCTTCCGTTGAAATGGAATGTTGAGGAAGCCCAAGTGTCCATGTTCTCATTATATATAAGTCATGGCAGATATAATCTTTTCTTCCTGCTTGACCGCTGTCCTTCAATCGACAGGTGAACACGTTCATATATTTGGCGATAACACTGCGAAGCGATCTCCCACTTTCTATATAGTTCAAATTAGTCCGCTTATCTTCGGTTCTAAAACATGCTTTGCTTAGTTACTTTTCTTGAAACTTGCATGCTTCATTGATCATTATTATTATTTGCATTTAGAGGAGACTAGCTGTTCTCTAAATGTTGTCCTTTCCTGTCTAACTGAACTCTTTCTAACCACTCAGAGGGTAGATCTCCGTTATCGTCCTGCAATTTGTCTGTCTGACCTAACAAGGGAGGTGATCAATATGTATATTTATATGACTGTAATTATACGGTGACTGTAATTATTGCGGTGGTTTCACAGTAGAATGGCGATATCACACAAGGGTTCCTGTATATAAGTTAACGTGAGAACCAATTGTAATTGGTCTATTTTGCTAATTAGCTTTCCATTGTTTCCAGATTCCAGTGCGTATGCCCATTATGTGTTTAATACGTTTGACCAGGATAGGAACGGGACCATAAGCTTTGAGGTACTGACCTTTTTTCCCACCCTGCGAGATTGCTTGGAAATTATGAAAAATGTTTATCTTTATCTTTATTCAGTCAAGCATTACATCAAGAAGACAGTATTCTTAGCTCATCCTGATAAACCTTTTGAAAAAATATTATAGAGATATACATATTTACCAATTATTTATCAATTACAAATACAGATACAGAAATGATATGTTTTTCCATTCAAACATATAATAAAATCACCTCATAGGTTCACATAACATATCGTTTCAGCTATAACAGCTACAAAATATATCGACGCACGTGCAACGAACAAAATAGACAAATTCCTTTAGACTTTACAGTATAAATATCAATTCGGTAAACACACAAAAAGATGATTGATTAGGTTTATTCTAAGAATGCATGTATTCAATTCAAATGATATAAGCGCAACTGTCGTCTTTTTATAGGAGTTTGTGATGGGTTTATCAGTATTAGCGAGGGGCTCTCTGCACGAGAAGCTCCAGTGGGCCTTCAGCCTGTATGATATCAACGGTGACGGCATCATCACCAAGGACGAGATGCTCGACATCGTTAGCGCCATCTATGACATGATGGGACGGTTTGCCGAGCCATCTATAGACGAACACACAGCCAAGGACCACGTAGAAAGAGTTTTTCAGGTACAATTCTGTCTATACCTATTCCTTGATACTAGCTGTTATAATCTATCACATACATCTATAATACATACTCCAACGATATATAGCCTACTGTGGATTTGGTGATAGAAAAAATACCATATCCACGATTTAATATCTTTTAAATATTTTTTGATATGGAGGGAAGGGATGGGTCATAAATATTTCACCCCGAATGTTCCATTTTTCAGTATGGCTCTAGAATTTAAAAGTTAATCCAATGTGCATTAAGCTGTAATGGAATTAGGCTGGTTATTTATGACTTATAGGATCGATGTCTAGAATGTTACGTTACTAGTTCTAGGCCTGGAATTTAATACCCAAGAATGCCGGTATGACTTGCACTAACCCAGTGTTTGGATGCATATATATATATATAGCCAATGAATAGAGGCTGCATATCAAGCCACCTTAATGCGCAAAGGCAAATAGGATTATGTATGAAAGGTTTATAGCTTAAAGACTACAAATACTGTAGTATAGACACTCTAAAATTGTGTTCATAGTCTAATTATAGAATGAAGTCATCAATTATTATGCGTTGAAATATCTGTGAACATTTTTTAATCGTCCGTATTTATCTTCAAAATACGAAAAGCATCATACATCTCTCCAGAACGCCTCTAGCTGACTTTTTGTTTGAATAATCTCTCGATTATTCATCTTCATATATATTTGATATTCGCATTATCTATTTCCCCTGTATATTGACATTTTCAATATTTTTTATTGTGATCAATCCATTCATAGTTTATAAGAACCAACATAAATATCCAATAATTATGAGTACATAATTAATACATTGAATAATTAATTAACAATTGTTGTATTTTATTCATAGAGAATGGATCTAAATAAAGATGGAGTCATATCTGTCGAGGAATTCATGGACACCTGTAGGAAGGTAAGCGCCATTAGCCCAATTATTAAATTTAAAAACAATGTATTTATCACTGTCCATAATCACTAAATGTTATGTCGGCCAATCGAGGCGCCAGTTTCCTGAGACACGCTATCACTGTAAAGGTCACCCACTATGAAGTCTATGTCTGCCTCTGGAACTAACATCAATGCTTCCTGTAACAATCTAGATATATGGATCATATATTATGTCCATATTCTTTAACTTCTTACCGTGATATAATACATTTCTCCTTGAGAAGCTTGAGCATGGTTTTAGACTAGACCAAAATTTCCCATTGTAGCCTATTGACTCATTTTCTTGCTCTCTTGATTGATAGTCCCATCAACAAGCGCCCGAAGCTATGATTGCATCCTCTATCAATAATATTGTCTCTGAGCTATTCTCTGTCAGCTACGTTTAGGGAATTCCTTATGCGCCCACTATTAAACTCTTCCCCTTTTCCTTGCTCTCAGGTGTCTATCGCAGTTATAGCTGTCTATATAGAAATTGTGCTGATCTAACCCATAAACCTGTTTTATTCCTCAAAACATTTAATCGTTCAGTCGGCTTAATGCTTATAAATGGTTCTTTAATTCAGAGACTGATTGTACTTTTCAGTCATAATTTGATGTTGTGATCTGATTGTTTTACTGTTCATCACATTTGATCTAACTATCAAGCCATCTCTTGAATTGCCAAGTTTCAAGGGATGGTAATATTCTCAAGCGTCCATTCACCAACAGTCAGGAGATGCATGTGATTTTTATCTGATCTTTTTAGGATAAAAACATAGAACACTCGATGATGGTTTTTGACACGGCCACATAAAGGTATATTAACATCCTATAGATAAGGATGTAGATTAGGCTCCAGTATGTGAAGCTCTATATTGCCTTCTGATTGAATAGATGAGATATCATTTAACCATAATTTATGTCAATGAAAATGACATGCGATAAACCACGCTAAACAAGGGTATTGTTGTCATGGTATTTTGGCACTCTTTGTGTATCTTACAACACCACTAAGACCATTAAATATCCCCTCCTCCTCAGAAGGCAAAATAGAGTTAGGTTTAATATTTTCATTCTTTACCAATATATGAACATTTTCTTGTTTTTGTCCTCTTTTCAAGTGTATGTGTTGACATTATGGTGGTACTGAATGCTGAACCAGTTGAGACATTCTTAGAATTTTCATCTATGTACAAAGCATTGAAAAAAAACCATTGCAATTCAACCGAAAGGCGGTTTTGAAAATTTCCCCTGTAGAGTAGGAGTTTTTTTCTAATTCTAACATTCAATTCATGGTTATTAATTTTATTAACGTTTATTCTGTTGCATTGTTTTAATAAAGTATGGATACTAGTTATGCATGCTTTAATGGTTGATTTCTATCTCTTATTTTTGCGATTATCAGTCCTGCATGCGGTAGACAATACTGTACTTTTATAACAAAGTTAAATAATCGTCAATGAATATGTATGTATAATATTCCGAATGGTATATTTGCAATTGCTGCACACTAGTGAACTTGCTTGATTGATTACCTTCCAAGAATCGTGCCCTTGTTCATTTCGGTGTCGGGAACCTGAAATGTATTATTTTTTTTCAATTTGATACACATCCACTGAAATAATTTATAACTGCAAAATAACGTTAGAAGGAATATCTGTCGCGTTGGGATACATTCAGTAAAATATAGTGTATTCGGAATGATTTGTATTATCAGAAATAAATTAAAGGAATAGAATTATTTTCCTAACAAGGCTGTATCGATTAAAACGATAGGGCCTTCGTACAGTTGAATAAATGGGTCTTGCAGCTGCTATAGGAAGCTGCCAGGAAGACCTTAATTAGGCCTATTGATAATAGGTGTCAGAGTATCTGTCATTTTTACGAAAGATACAGGAGAGCGTTCATATCCCCGTGCTTTATACATGTTCATAAAGAATTTTAAATAATAATTTCGAAAAATAGAAAAATAAATGCAATTTAAAAAATCAATTACTCCATTTCACTCACAGATAACAAATCAAAAGGACAGTTAGCAATAGATGTCAAATGAACATGGTTGTGATGTCCTTTTTTCTTTCAACATTAACCAAAGGTGAATCATGTTGGGGATGTGTTCGTTTGAATATTATGATAACCATAGACAAATATTAGTACAGATTTGTGCTTCTTTACATCTAATTGTGAGGTGCTAATATCGACGTGGTGTGTTTTTTTCGTAGCCAACTTAAAGTGTTCAAACCATTACAACACAACAACCGTATGCATGTCGCTTAGTATTGACTTCACTTTTATTAGAATTAATATTGCCATTAACAAGGCTATTAATAAATTTTATTGATTTTTACTATAATCGCTCTTAACAGAAGAAACAAAATGGACCTAAACCACCTAGATAAGTTTATTGTTAACTGTTTTCTATGTCTTTCAGGACGATTATGTTTCCAAGTCCATGGCTATGTTCGACACGGTTTTGTGATGTATGATGTCGACACAAGAGGACGCTTTGCCCAATCATCATCAAATGTGTGACCTCGTGGTCATTTCAAGAATGATATTCCAAAGTGCGGCTCTTCCGACATAGTTTGACTGTTGGGGATGACGTTTACTCCAAACCGGCCGATTGTAGTCGCAAGCGAAACAGAACCGACGTGTTGAGTCGTTGTGTGACCTATTACTTACAAAGAAAAGGATGTATACACTCATCTTCATCTCCTGTCATATGCACCTCTTATCTGATAGGAAGACTAAGCGGTTATAAAAAGAAAGCAAATGAAGCGGTTGGCGTGATTATATAATATATTATGTATCGAATGTATAAGGTATGAATGCCGATACATTTAGGCAATGTGCGAGAGCTCACATACTCAGTGGATTTTGAATACCGATACATTATATGTACAAAACACATTGAGATTGTCAAAACAATCTTAAACTAAGTTATCATTTAGATCATATGCTATGTATACATTTTTAACAATCCAGTTGTTACGTTTAGGCTGCGGACCTGTGGGAACCTCTCTGATAGCGATATTCTAATGAAAGTCAGAAGGTATAAATATAGGTGGTCCAAGAATTGGCAATTATATTTACGATTAATTTCTCATATATATAATTTCCTGATATTCCTAGGATTAGGCTAACCAATGCTATTGGTGGTTTTCATTCATTCATTTATATCAACCTGTTACATGTCAGTGTACATACCTAATTAGCTCAAATTTGATCCCTCTTTTACTATTACACTTACATTATCACTCGCTAGCATAACCGAGTAATGTAACAATAGATTATGAATCGAGTGTGATGATCTGGGATCCATCTATACACAAACTGTTATCTAAATCATTGAAATCATATTTCTATGGGTGGATCTTCTCGCAAATGCTTCGCATGCAGGAAAGACGCTGATCAGCAAATCAAACAAAATAAAATAAAAATGGATGAGAACATTTAATATAAAAAAAAATCTTTTATATTCAAACATCGAAATGATGTTCTGTGCCATTCAGACAGCTTACTTCGTGGGTATGGAAGAGAGACAGAGATTGTGTTTATTCATATAAAATAGTATACAGGTACTCAAATATTTCCACTGCTTCCGAAGAAAGATGAAGAATACACTATAATTTCTACAAGACACAATTGAGCGTGGCATTAAATGCAGTAAAAGGAACACATAACTTACTGAACCATCAACATGTGAACTTAGGGTTTCTTATCCTTGCTTTGTACAGGAATCATTTGTTGGAGCTAGAGATCCAATTAAGTGTATAAAGTTATACTCGTCAGCCATTATTTAGCCATCATCGGATGGAAAAGTCCCTGGTGAAGACAAATATATATACAGGGTGTAGTATTTGCAGTATGATAAAATGCCTAGCCTTAATTGAAACGAAGTAGAGCGACAGGGCGAGCAACAGCAACCATATCTCATTGTAGAAATAGCGGACAACCGATACATTTCCAAGGTTCACGAGTTCTTGAACACAAAGAGATACGTAAGGGCTAGTAAGAAAGTCCATAAACTACATGTAGATTTGACTATTTCCTTGGTGTTGCGCCTTGCTTTCTTAGAAATTTATGTATACGTGAGTCGCCAGAGCGATAAGCTTAAATACTATATTTAATGCTTTATTCACGTAAACAAATATTATAGGAACAGCCGTAAGAAAGAAATGTTGTTGGTCAAATCGTAACTTAAAAACATTGATTACACGTATCCCATACTCGCTCAATTTATGTTCTAGAATGTTTATTTATGGTGGTTGTGTCTACTATCTACCTGCAAATTCACAATAAAAACCCTGAATAGTCTAATACTTTACTAATACCTATACTAGGTATCAGCTTTGACTATAGGAATTCAAAGCACTACAAGAGGGATATAATATCTAAGCATTATCCATGTGCTTGATCCCACTGCATTCCACAATATTGGACACCATATTTGACATAGTTAACGTTATGTTTTGTGTATTGAGTTATCTTAAAATATCTTGGCTTCATTTAGTTCATCAACTACAATCTTGAACCGTTGCTAAAATGATCCCTTTTTGCTTTAAACTTTGTTTTAATGTTTTTAATCCAAATGACTATATGACTACCATTTCCCTGGTCCTTTTGAGATTCTAGAGTGATATGGGGAAGAGTGTATCATTTTTCCAAATGTGGCCCCCATGGTGGGCCATCAAACTAGTAATGTAAATAAGAACACAATAATTACTCAAATGAGAAAGCTATAAAACACAATGATATAAAATCATATAATCGAATATTTTATTCAGTTTAAGCTTTCAAACATCAGATCGAACATCAAGTGAGATCAACAAGTCTTTCAACAAAATATATTGAAGTGAATTATGCAATATTCATCAAAATTATGTGACTCCCAAAACTACTAAGTAAATTTGAGGAACCACATTTCAATGTGACTATTGCTTTTTTAAAAGTACAAAGAACATTATAAGAATGGCCATTACATCCTCAATTTATACATACTATATTAAAGCTGGTGTTTGATGAATTCTTTATTCATCAGTCGACTATATGTCAATATTTTTCTCTACGTTTCAGTAGTTTGTACTTTGTGGTGGCTAACGATGTTATTCATACATAAATATATAAGTACACTAATTGATGGAATTTTATTACTGACTGGTGTCACGAGTTACCCACCGCCAGTTTTTTGTTATTCTTGTTTGCACTGAGAGAATGGGGTGAGAATCTGTGAATAACTGAAAAAGTGGGAAAGGGACTCAAAAAGGTATGTTGTTATGTAACCTTTACCCCAATGGATTAATCTGTATAAAATCAGAATTATTATGGGTGTTAAAACCTGCCTTGATATATGAATTAAATAAATACATTACACTATACTAAGCCAGTGTTTGTTTATCTTAGCACCTGTTTGTTTAATATAGCAAGTACGTTGCCTTTGCCTTTCGTCCAACGTGGTTGTGAGTTTGAGCATTATATAGTTAATTAGGATTCAACAAAACTAACTTACAAAAGACCTCGGAAAACATCCCTATCAAATGATATACATCAAATAATTATGCTGTAGAAACGAACAAGTATTTTACTTTCCTAGGAGTATATGAATCATCTAGGTTTGTCAAGATTCTAGACATCCGTTCTATTACTATGACCGGAACGAAATTCTCCAAAATTTAGGGGAATCAAAATTTAGACTTAGAACCTGGATGGTGCTTTGAGATCATGCATATATTACTTGTCAAACAGGGGAATATTTTAGTTACATTTATGGTCGTATGGCAGAGGAGTTTGTTTTATCCAAAAGTTTAAAGGCACTTCTAAAAGATTAACCGCTTACAAAGTAACAACGTAACAATTGCTGACATCAATACTGTACATATAATTCATTGAAATACTAAAACAATTTCGCGCTGAATTCAGTCTGAATCTGAAACACTGAACCCACAGCATAGGCTTATATATATGTATATAGCTTCCATCATACAATCTTGTAAACATCAAAAGGATTTCAAGAACTTCGCATCATCGATGACTATATACCCTATATATTCAGAGTATCCAAATATATTTGGCCTATATATTCTATTATATTTCATTTCACTTTTAACAGAACGGAATGCTTATTTGTAGAAATCGGTGTATATATCTACATATTAAAGGATGCAATGCAAATCCCCCTGAGTGTTCTATTCCCCCAAAAGGTGTCACCAGTTGTCGAGATAATACTGAATTAATATTATGAATACAGTACCTGAATGTATGATATATACAGTACTAAGTATGGCAGAAAAGTTGTGTAAATGACTACAACTCAAAATGAGATACTGCATTGTTTCTGTCATTCCTTTGATCAATTCAACGGTCGCAGAGGCTCTGTAGAATTCAACTTAATTAATACTTTAGATCAATATTCATACTATTCATTCATACATAATCATACTATTTTGAGGATGGCCTATTGCCTGGGCAGGTCCGCCCATCATTGCTGTTTGAGCGTCATATGCGTAGGCCTCCCTCTCCAGCGCCTTTATGGTTTCCTGAGCTTCCTTCTGCATCGACTCCATCCTCTCCAGTGTTACTGACTTCAAGGGAACTATTTTAGGTTTGCAAAGTACAAATGTTGGTGTCAGTTCCTGGTGGAGAAGACCCTGTTTGGGTAAACATTCCGCAAAGACAGCCATCGTCTGAAATATAGGTAGACAAATAAAGCATAATAAGCCCAAATTGATGGTAGAGGTGATGGCCTAATAGTAGTAGGCCTAATAATCCGTATTCATAGTTGACTCAGCTAAAAGCCCACTCACTGAGCACTACTGAGGAGTGAGTGGGGCTTTGGTGGAGTCATCAAACTATACTGTAACCGACAAAATAAAGTGGTAACACTGAGAAGGGGCATTACAACTTATTTCCATTGGTTTATTCCATGATTTCGCCGTGAGCGGCACGTATAATGACAATACAGTACTTGCCGCTCACAGACATGTATAATTGACACCAGCATAGTGTCGAAAATAGGCCCAGATATGAATTTTCCCGTAATTTTACCTGGAATCATGGTAATCATTTAGGTAAGATCGACCGAGTTGCTTCTGGGCTCATGAGCTAGACAAATATTGTCCAAAGAGGATTTCACGCTATGGTAATCTTACTATATTTGTTGTACTAAATTAAGTTACTAGATCTTACCACAGTGTCAATCATGACATGAGGTGGATTATATATGCTGAGTAAGCCCAGATGCAAAGACGATGTAGGCCGAGTTGCTTCTGGGCTTACAGGGCGAATATTACCCAGCGAGGACTTGACACTGTGGTCATCTTACTATTATTCCCTGATTTCATGATCAGCGATTACTGAGAATAATGTACCAGTAGGCCTAGCCTACATAATGTTTGGTTGAATAAAAATATCAAATTTAAACAAAATACAATGTAAAATTACTTAAAGATTACAACATTTCTTCTTTGAAACTATACACTGCCACTTATTCCTACGCCACTTCTGGTGAAAAAAAACACATTACGGCGGTTTCCCAGTGACAAGGGTTTTTTCTTAAAAAAAAAAAGAAAAGAAAAAAAGAAAAGATTTTTTCCATGGATTTTGAAAGAAAAAAAAAGTTTTTTTTCAGTCAAAAACTAACGATGTTAAAGCTAAATATATAGTCATGCAGAGGCGCCAACCTGTGAGGATTGGAAATCCTAGCATTGTGTGTGGAACTTTCTGTCAAAGGCACAAAGAAACTGCTAGGGGGGGGGGGGGGTCTGGGGGGCATGCCCCCCAGGAAATTTGTTAAAAATTAGGAGCCAAATGGTGCATTCTGGAGGTAATTTTCCCTCATAATTGACTTTCATAAATGTCAGGATTTCTTGAGCCACAGTATTTAAATCCTAGTATTGTGTGGGGAGCTTTGTGCCAAAGTCGTGAAGCATTTCTAGGGGCCCGGGTCTGGGGGATACCCCCTATATACCCCGGCCCCTGGACATTTTTTTAAAATTATGAGTGAAATGGTACATTCTGGAGGTAATTTTACCTCATAATCGACTTTCAGAAATGTCAGGATTTCTTGAGCTACACAGTAGACTATACGGTTATCTTTATTTGAAACTTTATTATAATATAGGCTAATTTAAAGTATCATTTTACCACCCATACTGTCAACCATTTTGGGGTGGACAAAATAAAGCATATAAACTAATTATTTCTAGAAGATGGGTTTGAATTAATTCAGAATCAATAGTGGAAATTTCCTATCGTCATAGACATAGCCATATGGCATAGGGAATGAAAGGAGTCAGTCCCGGGGAGTCAGTTTGACTCTATCTAAAAGGTAGCCTAGCTAGCCCGGCCAATCCCTGAAAGTGAAAGATTGAGTTACGATAGAAAGATCGCTAGAAAGACTACTAGCTACTACTGTAGCCTATGCCTATACTAGTAGGACTAGCCATGAACCTCCACAAAGCTAGCTAAATACTTATTGTTTTAACCGCATGACCTTAATTAATTCGTCCACCTCGACGAAGCGTCACAATCCCGCGGCCGAGGCCGTGGCCTACTTTTTAACCTTTCAGGAGTGACATCAGGCCCGTCAGGTTCAGCAAGGACCATGTATGGGAGTCAAGCAATATCGACCTGTTTGCATAGAAAACAAGTTGCAGGCCCCAAACCAGTGACTGATTCTCATAGATATGGATCCCCTAGACACGATTATGAAGAAAAATCTTAGCTAACTTACAAATTCTATTAGCTGTAGTGAATTTTCTATTTAAGACTCACTCGGCATGAGTCACCCTAGGCGTATGACTCCTACAATCAAGCCCTACACTCCTAACTAAGGCAGCTAGCTCAGTGGCAGAGGTCTCGCCTCCAGACCTAAGGGTTGGGAGTTCAAGGCTTGTAGTGTGCCCTAATTTTTATTTTTTCATCCTCTACTTGTTGTGCCGTGTAGAGCTGTACAGTCAGCCTACACGGCCGGGACGGGACGGGTGGGGGGACGGGACGATGGGTGGCTTTTGCAATGGGTCAGATCAGGGAATACTGGTCATTTGAAAAACAAAATATCCATAATAATGTTGAACAGCAATCATAATCGTCACCCCAAGACGCAACTCGCAGCCGCTACTCACTGGCCCTCGGGGCCCACCTCCAGCTCCAAGTTGCCGACCGTAGCCAAAAAGTCATAACACGTCGGTGGTCCAATAATCTCCGTACCACCTACGGCGACCTTACACTTAAATCCTTTAAAGTCCGTGCAAATACAATTTTACACAAATCAGGATCAGGATCTAGAAGAAGGTGTGATTGCCTCTTACCTTTTACACTGTTGCTAGGATACACCAAGCCTAAAATCCAGATCAAAGCCAAAGGCGAAACAGCAGGAACTGTTTTCAAGTAGCAAAAAACATCACCGGCAACAAGCGGATCAAACCAAACAAACAGAAACAGTTCAATAATTTCACGAAAGGAGGCAGCACTGAAGGATGTTTTCCGCGCGCTGTATTCTTCTTGTATCTTGCGGCCGGTCCTTGCAAAATAGGTGATTGGAGATATATAGGCCTAGGGGCCTAGGCTAGTTAGATTTGGTGAAATGGCCATTAACCAAAAGAAATACCAATTAAGGCGATAATTATGGAGGTTATTAGGCTAACCCTTTTAATCACTGCCTTTGCTGGTCATAGCCTATAGGCCTAGCCCAAAGACTTTCAAGGCAGTGATTACATATTTCAAAAGTAGCCTACTATCCCTTTGAACTATGGGCAAAAGAACGCATAGAAATTGAAGTAGGACTGACTCCGTCCTTTTGACCTCATGCATGATAGTCCCAAACAATAGGCCCTAAGTGATATGAAATACTACAGGCGTAATACTAGGTAGGCCCTACGTGTTTTTTGCATTCAAAAATATAACTATAGGCCTAATGATAATAACATTAAGAGCCGTTCCATTTGAACGTATAGGCCTACCAGATGCGTCCAGTTGATATAAAAGGGTTTTCTTTTGACACTATTGAAGTGTGGAACATTATAGCAAGAATGCCATAGTATCGCGTATGAGGCCTCGTTGTTTTTCGGCTATGCAAGGTGAATACAGGCCACCAAAGAAGCAATACGGTAGGCTACTCTGTTATTCTTGCTTTTATTCCATGATTCTTGTGTTATTACAACTTTATTTGTATTTATTTCATCAAACTGTGTTGTCTGCATAACTCACCAATAGTCTCGAACGATCGTGACGTCACTGTACAATACAATGAGTTTATGTTGTAGGCCTACCCCTTGTGAGCGGCAAGTAGGGTATATCGATTATATTGTACGCTCATGGCCAAATCATGGAATAAAGACCTATATCATTGTATGCTCACCAAACCGACTCTTCTAGCCTCATATTTTTCTAGAATTATCGAGAATCCCGGTATTATCGAGAATCCCGGTATTCTTAGTAGTATGGTGGTGATAGGTAGGAAAAAACCCTTGATGTAAGTTTGGTTTTATTTTATTCACTAGCTTTCGGGCTGTATGGTGTGCCCTTCATCAGGTCATACCCACTCCAACTAAATAGTAGGAAGGGACGTATCTGATTAAACGGCTCATATCTCCTCCCCTTGGAACGTATTAGGCCTAATAGATTGTTTTCCTAATTTTTATTTTCATATTGTATAATACAGTAGTAAAATGATCCCATGATCTTAATTTTTATATCACGATTGTTTTTCACATGGCCCATATAACCTCACAATCTATACTAACAAACATGATAATAATAACAATGCAGTCCCATATAATAAGCTTTCAAGGTTACCCCGTGATGAAAGCTGATCGAGGGTAATTTGCTGACAGCCAAATTGCAAGAACAACAGTCCCTTCTATTAGGTGATAAATGAGATTCATTATAATGATGGAGATGAACATCGAATGCATCTAGAACAGCCACGGCAATGAAAATATCATTACGCAAGGTAATGAATTTACCAACAAGGAACGGCTATATGACCATTTGTGTTTTTGCTGTATATAAATGACCTCCCAAAAGTAATAAAACATAGTTCATTACCAATGTAACCAGATGACAATATTTTGTGTTATTCCATTTACAGGCCAAGTCATTAAATTACAAATTGATTGTTACAAAAAAAACGCAATTGTCGTTCAACGACGTATATCGAGCATAGAATACATAAAAATGGAAAATAGCCAATAAATCAGAAAATAATGGACAATAGCCAACAAATCAAACTCCTTACAAGACGATCAGAAACGTGGAAACCTGTTGTAACAAAAATAAGATAACAATAAATACAAGGACATCCAAAAATTATGATTATGAATCATAAAAGGAATAAAAATGATAATAGAGGACTAAAATGAATTATATACACCTGGAGGAGTTGCAACCAGTATCAACAATACATAAATATTTTGGAGTGCACATAGATAATGTATTAACTTTCAAAAAGCATATTCAACAGGCAATACATAATTATGGTTAGTATAAGAACATATGAAATGCAAAGAAAGAAAGAAAATCATTAACTGAAGCCATAGCAACACTAAGCACAGCTGTCCTTCCATCAATGAATTATGGAGATCTCCTCTACGATTCCTGCACGCAGAAAGATATCTCCCTAAAAGAACTAATACATTAAAACAAGAGACATCCACTCAAAGAAAGGAGAACGCTACATTATAATTATTATGCGTATAATTTAATCAAATTGTTCTTAAATATATCGAAGGTAAAAATACCCCCCCCCCCCCAAAAAAATATATATGAATTAGCCTCCCATAAAGGGTCTGGCTATTTATAAAATGTTAGTTCGAATGGAGACTATACAAATCAAATCTATTCATTGTGATAAAGGTTTGCTATGTACTCCTTCACGTAATGATTACCACATAGCTTGTTTAAAATATAAATTGTGTACATATGATTTTTTCCATTTGTGTACCATGAAATTATTGGGTTAACCCAACATTGTTCGCAAATAAAAATTTTCTAAAAAAAAAACTGCAGACCCGAAAAACCCGAAAGAAACAGAATGGCAAGAAATAATGTAAGCAAAAAAGGATCTCAACAACTTACATACAAAACAGAAAAGCTGCATCAAATATTAATTGTATGTTGGAATACTCTAAACGCTTTGTATTAAATTCAATGACTCTACATTATGTATGTAACATTATATTATATACAATGATATTGGTTTGGTTACAAACGAAAAACAATAGTAATATCGAGATGTACCAAGAGAAATGAAAAATAAAAACGTCACGACAACATCTCAAATTTGATTGTATTACCCCTGATGAAGGGCTAATGTAGCTCGAAACGTCGGACCCCAATGAAGGCAAAACCAAAAATAACTCCCTATCTCCTGCCCCCTCTGTTTATTATTAATTTTTGAAATGAAACTTCTTGGTGCCAGCTGAGGAGTATCCAGAAAGCGTAAAACAAAAAATTGCCTTTTGTGACGCATATGTACTAATATTTTATCAGAATATTATATGATAGATTAATAACTATAATAATTATTGTTATATAGGCTATGTTGCGCCGGCAGAAAATGAGGAAAAATCGACGCGTCGTGACACTTTTTTATGTGTCGCTGGTTGTGACACTTTTTAATTTTGATAGATTAGCTTCCTGGTGCATGACAATGGAAAAGACCAACGCGTCTGGTCACATATAATATGAATAATATTTTCAAAAAACAAACACCATTTTACGTAAAATCATTAGTATTAACTAGAATAATGATATTTAAATATTTTCTTAAATCCTAACAAATAATTAATTTCAAATGGCAACACATTATTCCTATGGTTTTACCACTTACTGTTGCAATTATTAATAATACGAATAAGATTTTATTATTTCTGCTAAGTTGGAGCAAATTTTCTCTAAAGCTGGGTCTGGCATTGATTATGTATTATGCCCATAATATATACGAGAGGTGCAGTAATGGTGGGGGGGGGGGGAGTGTAATAACACCATTGTTATGGTGCACGTACCATAATAAGTATAGAATATTTTTTAACAGGTTTTTATTCAGGTTTTAGGTAACATAATACTGCACGCTCACAGCAATTGGGTGGGTTTCGTTGTGCCCTGTGATACCAAACATAGTTGTACGAGTTGAAGGATTGTACTATAACTGAGGTTCACCTTATAGAACCAGTTTTTCGTGCTATATTAATGTTACAAAATTGGATGAGTTAAGCATAGAAATTATTGATACAGAATGGTGAATGAAATAAAGAAAATGATGGTAATGAGAAATAATACAGCCTAGTAAATTATGTAATATTATGTTACTCGGCGCCTGTGAAATCTCGTACCATATATTTCCGATTGCGGACGCCTAGTGCCAGTCTCTCTTTATATACACACATTATATCAATGTTATCATGACCATGCACCCTAGAAAAATTACATATTTCTCAAATTAGGTTCTAAACAAATCAATAGGTCAGTGAACCAACGAATCGTGTAGGGAAGACCTCGCCACCCCTTTCCACCTGCAGAACCAGCACAACAATAGGAAGTAAGTGAAGTCAGTAAAATAAGAAAACAGATCGAACATTTAAATAATAAGAAATAACATTTAAATAACAAGAACAACAACCAGGAAATAATTAGTTAGTTTGCCTCTCCCCAGGGGGAATCACTTTCAAGCCTATCTCTTGCAAGGGGAGTAACTTGTATTTTTTTTACTCAAATCTCTGTCAACTGCTTGTACCGTATATTTTATATTCTACTCTGTTTTATTATGTATTCATTCTTATATACTCTACTTATATTACAAGATGTAAAACGTAACTATGCAAAAGTCTATCCCTATTTGTCAAGGGAACGGCCGGAAGAGCTAAGTGTAAGTCCTAAAAGGTACTTAGAGGCCTGTCGACCTATTCGTCATGTATGCTCACCTTGATGAATAAAAAATTATTCTATTCTATTCTATTCTAACCCTTAAATTAATATATATAATTATGTGTGATTCTGTAATCATTTGCCAATACCATCAAAATAGCAGTTACACTATGACTATAAACATGGAAAAAGAGATTGATATAAGTTAGGCAGAACGATATCCATTCTCCCAAAATATCCTTCACACAAAAAACACCACAAAAGTAGATAATGGAGTCTAAATAGAGTAGCGATACAGATCTAGGCCTATATAATACTAATAACGCCCTTTTTTGTGTGAGATGTAACCCGCATTCTGGTGGCAAACAAATATATCACAGAATATTGTATTAACCCTTTAATGACTAGGACTGCCATATAGCAGTAACGTACTCTGAGACTGCAAAGACATTTTTAAAGTTTTGCCTTGCAAATTCAAAGTGAAATCTTCCTTGCTAACTAATTTCGACATCTCCTCCTTAGCTAAATAAAATACCTCACTGCCTCTTCTGCCAATTCATTGTTCATTACGTTAAAATACAAGCCCTATTAAGCGGGTACCCGTTACATAATAATTATGTAACGGGTACCCGCTTAATTAATTATTAATAGTCATGTCAGAATATCAAAAATATTTTGCATAGGGTCGGTCATTGAGTGGCATAACAGATGCATTTGCTCGTTTGCTCCCAAGTTTCTCAATACTATTACAGGTCATCTATATTCACAATCTTTCTAATTTGAAAAATCTTAAAAAGGTTCAGGACGGGTTCTTTTCAGTTGCACCATTTAGAAACATATTTTTCAGGATTCTAGGCTATACCCAACGTTACATTGTGGGAATATAAAATTTACTTTCTTTCACCTACGCTTTGTGTAATAATAGTATGATGCATTTGAAGAGTCTCAGTCAATATCAAATATGCATCGAAATAGACTCATAATATTATGTGGGCGCACCCATAGTAAGTCTACAAGATAACAACGCCAGGGAATTGGGCAAAAATGGTTAACAGAATTAAGTACAATCCGAACCGGGGTAAGCGTCGCGTCAGAGTGATGCATATTGTTATTAGCCTCACGTGATCATTTACATACATGTGCCGTCGGGATGGTATTTCCATGAAAATTAGAGTTAATCAATCTGACATTATCCAAGAGTATATAAGCTCCGAAGTAGGTATCTTATATCTGTAATTGATTCTGTTGCCAAACACTCATCATCAACATGGCACTGCTATTCAAGATCGTATTTCTAGCTGGAACCGTTGCTCTTTGCTTTGCGCAGTAAGTAAACAAGACCACGTAATGTTTCTGATTACGTTTTTATTAGATTTCATAAATATACATTTCAAGTGTATTGGGCTCGTGACAATATCTTTATAGAAAGGATTTATAAATTTGCAGCCTATAGTAAGTAATTTGGTAGCAAAGCCATTGTCTAATTAACAATATCTAAAATGATATGTACATGCGCATGTATGTGTACAGGTTGACAAATGAGCTGGTTGAATTCGTTAGTTAAATGTTTCATTTTATGTGCCTTACAATTATTTAAAGGGGGCATTTGATAAAGTCATGTGTGCAGTTGAATTGCGGTGTAGTTCCCACACTCTAATTAGCTTATTTTCTCATAATCATTGAATACGTATTGCACCACATGGTATACGTCGTCATCATATCCTATGTATGATATAGAATAAATGTATGTATATATTTATATGTTCAGGTTATTATTAGTAAATTAAAAATATTACCTCTTAAAATATCCCTGCAGCACAATGATCTAAACAAAGCATATTATCTTATAAGCCTACTTTGATCATCTGTTTCAACAACTCCAGGGACCAAGGGACCAACTACAAAATATTTTAAGAACCTTTTTATCACCTTTTATTATAGTCCAACGTCATTGTTTAAACTACCATTTCAGGAGCCCTAGGTATCTGACAAATAAGATCTTATCGAATTACGAAAGACTGGGAAAGGAAGCACGTCCTGTTCCTTCTGAGGATCAAAACCTGGAGGTGAAATTTGGAATCAGTGTCATCAGTATTTCTGACATTGATTACCGAAGCCAGTCAATCGAAATCAGATACTGGCAGAACTTTGTAAGTCCATGTTTTATGTCCTCCGGCATGTTATTTATCCAACATTTGGAGCCTCAGGGGGAATTAATTAATGTAATATACAATACCGTGAATTATTACAACCAGCTTAGTATCAACTGCATGTCAAGTACAATCAATGTTACACATTTATGGAAATACTGTGGAAACTGGGCAATATTAAGACATGTCTACAGGATTTGGTTATGCCATGATAAGTTGGTTATCTACAAAAAGAGAACCAGATTAACTCTTTGCATATTCATTGGCAAATTTCACTAGCAATGTCTGCTACACTGCCATCTTCCTGTAATGGACGAAATTTCTACCAATTTAGAGTTGGCCCGTTGGGTTGCCCTAGTCCACTATCATGCGATTCTAACAGAACTTAGTGGAAAAGGGTCCTCTGCGGCGCACAATCGCATGAGAATCGGCTTAGTGGATTAGGGCCTTAATTAGAAACAATGGCAATATCTCTGTGCCCTAGACTTCCCGTAACATCTACCCGTCTGTGAATTAGAAGAAAAACAAAGTGTCAACAGCTGGCCTCTGGCTGCTATGGATTTTGCAATTGAATTCCCCCAATCCCAACCAAAGCCTAGCAAGCTATGGAAAACGTGTGATTTCAATACCCACTGTGTATGTTTATATGGAAGAGAATATTATTTTATATGTTATTACTATCAAAGGCCAGGCTGTCAAGAGGTCAAGATCCTACCCCCCCCCCCTACACACACACACTTCTCTCTCTCTCTCTACTTTTTACAACTGATGTTTACTCAGTGGTATATGAGTCTACAGTGGCACCCCTTCGTTGTTTGTGATTGAATCAGTGGCATGCTTCCCCAGGCTGGGAGTGGGTGAGGATGGGGTTGGGGTGAGGGTGGTAAACGTGGCTGCACAAGACTTAAAGGGGCCAAGGAGCACTTAGAGGGGCCGAGGGACAGTACTCAGTGGAATGAGATGAGATGTCACACAACTCCAACCCTCCTTTTTCTTCTCTCCTCTCTCCCACCATGCAGTTGATTTGTATGGATCAGTTTATAGTCTATGAAATTGGTGAAAAGATCCTCGCATTTTTCAATAAAAAATGTTGCTAAATATTATGCATGGCATATTTGAACTGAATCCATCCCCACATGCACTGTTATAGACATGCACATTGAGACATGCAAATCCCCTATTGGTCAACAACTTTCTCTCCAAGGAATACCCTTACTACCAGGTCTCCACCCCGGACCACTGCAAATGAGTAATGAATTATTCATAGGTTTTAATTAATTGTAACAATAATTATTATAATATTATTGTTATCACGGGAGGTCGTTGGAAGAACTGCATTTATGCAGATGTCCTAACCCACTTCCTGAATTTTAATGTAACAATTGTGTACAAATATAGTATTGCAAATGTAAATTGTATTCTGAATAAAAGTACTATATGATTATTGTGGTCTGATTTCCCCCAATTCATTTTCCTTTTAACAGGAATGGAAAGATTACTATTTGAAGTGGGATGAGACAAAGGATAATATGCATAGTATCAGACTTCCAGTAAATAAGATATTTGTACCAGACATCACTCCATACAACAGGTAAAGTTTTTGTGTGGCTTTTTTTCGATATTGTTCAGGGCATTTAAAATTTAATTGAATACATTGTTTATTTACTTTTCCCTTGGCATAGATTTAAAGCTGCATTTTTAAGTGTTGCAATATAATTAACCTTATCAATATGCTGCAGTTATAGATGTTTAAATACAAGAATTTGAAATCGGGTCTCTGCAACATCTCTAGACAGTGATTATGAAGCCCTACTAGAAAAAAATCCTCCAAAACTTTAGTCAAATGACTTTTAGATGGGTTGGAAAAGAACGGAATTTTTGACCGACATTAACTGCAAGAGTGCAGCTTTAAATGAAGCATCGATAACAAGTTCTACCAGAAGGTTCGTGTCTAGAACCGATCTCTTGATATTTTTATATCATTCTTCATATTCCATTTTCAGTGCATCTTCGGATAACCTTCACTTTCCTAGTGATGCTGTGATTTATAGTGATGGGTCTGTTAATTATGTGCCTCCGAAGACCCAGAAATTCAACTGTAAAGTTCCAGTTCCTGAGTCAAAGGAAGAAGTGAGTGTTTTGTTCGAGTTACAAAAAGGTTAACACAGGAATTCAGTGTGGTCACTATAATCGTAATGAAACACTTAACATGTTACATAAGGTGTTCCCAAAGGCAAATGCAAAATGTATTGGCGATAAGTGAAGCCTATCGATGCTATCAACTCATGGTTTTGCTTGAATATTTCAGTTTAACTGCACTATGAAGTTTGGGTCATGGACATATGATGGCTCAAAACTAAATTTAACGTCACGTCACGATGAGGCGGACCTGTCATCACATGCACCACATCCACTCTGGTCCTTATTGGCTGCCCCAGCAGAACGACATGTCAAAACTTACGACTGCTGCCCAGAGCCCTATATTGACATAGAATTCACTCTTTCCTTGAAATACAATAACTGAATGGCATATTCAATAGCCGGTGGGAATAAAGCAATCGCCTATAGTTAAGTCACCGTGTATAATGACAGTTGTGAAATAACAAGTTAAATAGTAGCCAGGATATTGTATATTTTTAGGGTCGTATATCATGAATTACTGCATGGGATTTCAATAATCATGACTAGTCTTTTACCTAAGAGAAGAGAAAAGAGGCAAAATCCTGCGGACAGAATCCATCTAGGGAAACACCCGTAAAGGATTTGTACTGTACCTCTTTGGGAAATTGGGGAGAAGAAAAGAGGTCCGAGTCCGACTTGATACGAGATGTGAATCAATACTGTTTTATTGATGCTATCGATGCAATTACTACTTAATGTAACTGTGCTATACCTGAATACAGATTTGAATTTAAATAAAAAATTGTTATACAAGCTTCCCTATAATCATAGATGACCAGCTGTGATTAGTCTCTATCGATTTGGCTATTTATAGCTCAAGGATGCAGCTTAACTAAATGAATATGGTGGTCAACCCTATATCCATATAATATAAAGCTAGAGCGATTTCTAGGAAAGGAGGTAGAAAAGAAATGGTAGAAAGAAGGTTTTCTTTGTCCAGAATGTTCTCGGAATTTGTTGTTTTACAAACCACTTTACTCATCTTTAGAGGTCTCTCCCCCCTCTCTGGATGTCGTCGTATGTGGTTTGTGAAGGTATTTGGGGTGGAAATGTGATTTTGAAGTCTTTTTTAAATCGGGATAACCACACTCTATTTATAGCCTGGGAAAGCCCCTGTGAGATACTACGTCATTTCCCACAACCTACGTCCAGGGGGACCTAACTCAATGGGTGAAATTAACTGTGTGATTAATTGTGTGATTAAAATCACTTGATCTTCTTATTTCCCACAACCTACGTCCAGGGGGACCTAAGTGGGGAGGGGGAGCATGAGGAAGAGGGGAGGGAGAGGGGAGGGGGGAAATCGGAGATAGGGTTGGGAGAGAGAAACAGGTAGGATTCAATTCAATTCAAGACATTTTTTATTTGCATAAATGGTGACTACAAAAAGGAAGGCCCAGTTATGAAACCTAGGTTCCAAGTCTTCAAGTGGGTTCCTGTTGGTTGGTTATTGCCAAAAAAACTGATTTAAAATAAAATACTATGATATACATTTCATGGCTATTTAATTTGATATTCAAGAGCTATTTTCTACCTAACTATGTTTATCTGTTTCTTTATAGGTAGGTTTAGTTGAATAATAATATTGAATGATAATATATAAGGAATATGTAAGGAAATAGGGAGAGGGGGAAGTATGGGGAGAGAGGGTGAAGAAGAGGGTGTAGGAATAGGAGAGGGCCAGGGGGAGGGAAAGAAGAAGGGGTGAGAAGAGAAGAGGGAGAGGATGTAGGGGAAGGGAGAGAGGGGAGGGAGAAAAATCGGGGAGGGGGAGCATGAACCATGATGAGGAAGAGGGGAGGGAGAGCGGGGGGGGGGACGGAAATGGGGCTGGGATAGAAAAACAGGTATGAAAGTCAGAGAAGAGCGGGAGGGAAAAGAGGGAGTGGGGGAAGTGTGGGGAGAGAGGGGGACCGTCCGGAGGACGGGTACTTTGCTAGTGGTATATATACCGATAAACACAACATTAATGTTTTATTAGAGTTTTGAAATATTATATAGATATTTACTCAACTGATAGTTAATAATGTTATGAGTAAGTTAGATAATATTACGTAACGTTACATAACAATACACCATTCAAAATTCAACCCTAACCCTTACCATGGCAGATTTTTGCCATCGATTGGTTCTGTCCAGCGGGGTTCTGACCGGGGGGTTTTACCCGGCGGGGTTTTGCTCGAACACCATATCCTGAGTTGAAAGTTGAAAGCGATGAAGCCCGAATTGGTTGAATAAAGTCTGGAAGCATTTATAATGTCTTGCTGATGTTTATTGGTTAAAGACCAGCAGCAAAGTGAATGATATTTACATTTCTTGCCAAAAGGAGTGCTTAAATATAATTATGGTTTACAGTTAATATTTGATAGTCATAAATTGCCTGAATGCTGGAAAGATATCATAGATCTGGCAAATACCAGTACCTCCTACCAACGAGAATATACTGGGAATTAATTAATCAATGTCAACTAGCATTACAGTTGCTAAGATCCCTATTTGATTGGAATGTGATTGCAGTTTTCGATGACTTGTATAAGCAGGGGCATTAATTCTGTGCTGGGTGTAGATAAGCAACTGTTTATTTCTTCATAATAATTAATATATGACAATAACTACCAAAATAGGACCAATCATACCTACCCCATATGCAAGGGCACCATAATTAGGCACGCATAAGTTCAAACTATAATTATTCTAGAACTTACGTTGCACAACTTATCAAGACTCACCTCTGACCAGTCTCAATTGTTATTATATTAGGAGTGAGATCAAGTATCAACAACTAATATCAGCATGCATTCAATTGTATCAGTAATGTAGAATGAAACCGCAACGACCACAGAGGGAAAGGCGTCAGTGGAGTCAAACCTATACAGACATAACTAATTGAGGAATCACTCAGTTGGGCGTGTGTCTCACCTTTCCGACGCAAATGTAAAGCAGCAGCTGGGAAACAGTATAGATCTACATTGGTGAACCATCATTTATTTTATGAAAATGTGATTTAATGAAAAATAATAAACACTGCATGGCCTGCATGAAAACAGGGAAAGTAAATTTGTTTCTATTATCTCTGATACTGATACTAACTAATAATTCATTTATAACACCTCACATGCGAATGTTGCTTAACGAATCTGATAGTAAGTGGTTTTCTAACATCCTGTCTTGACAAAATAACATGTGCAATTAGATTGATACAGATAATACCATTGTAACCGAAATAGGCCTCTATATCATTTCTTTAAATTCCGTACTTAAAAACTGACTTCATTATAAAATCCCAGGACAAAAGCAATACGATCAGGGCACAACGAAAACCTGTGATATCCTTACACCCGAATACAATCTGTTTAGAAAATATCAGTTTTGAACTATTTACCATAATTGTAATTCCATATTGCATCGAAGCGACCAAATTAGTTAGAGGATTTTCTAAGGGAGATGATTCAAGTGCATGGTTGTTTTTTCATGTTGTTGGAACTCGCTAGAATTAAAATTAAATCTATCAAAATCATCTATCAATAAACTAGAATTAAATCCATCCATAAACTGGAACTAAATCTATAAATAAAGTAATACATGTAATTGTGTATGCAGCATATCAAGATTTAACAAACAAAGGAAAGTTCAGCTCAACATAAGCAAAGTTAAGCTCTGAATAAATCTTAAATTATAGTAACTAGAAATCGGCCCTAAACTTCGATGTCAGTGCCAATATGTCCTGATCATGAACCAAACCCTGACCTGATTTGACCTAGGATCGATCACCGACCCCCAACCTCAGTGATAAATATTTCATATTGTCATCGCTTTTTAGGGTTTTGTACCCCTTGGGATAAACCATTATATTTGTACTAATATTCCTTATGACGCCCACGACCTGGGTTATCTTTCTCATATTCGGGGAGACCCGGTACTCCAGTGTGTCCCGAGGTGAACCTCATCCTATATCTCTCCTGAACTCTCTTACCCTATGAAAAGTTCCCTGTAATTCCAAACACTATATAGCATGATGTATCATACCCAGTGTGTAATGGGGAACTATCTTCATAGCGGTGTTGACTTTCTGTACATTTATTGGGGGTCCCCTTTCAAGTATCTGATTTATGAATTGTAACTCTGTGCGTACCGGAATGATCCTCAAAGTTTCTTGCATAAATTAGTGTAGGAAATATTTACCACCAAACAAAAAGAGGAACAATAATATGGTTATAGTAAGCGTTCATTGGTCGATCAACTTGATTCAGATGTGTTCTCTTCAAAATGCACAAGAACACAAACTTTTCAATATTTTCGAGCATTTGTATGAAAGTATATACTGTAATATATACACGAAGTCATTCTCCACTTTATGAAGTCATTCTCCACTTTATGAAGAAAGGGCAGAATTAACAACTTTAATCCTCGGTAATATACATGTGGATGGTTAAGTGGATTTAAATAAAAAGATTAACTTTATTTGCATCGGTCCGCGTCCAAAGTTGTCATTAAACCACACACTAACATTCTTAAACAACTCTCATTATAAAAGAATATTGTACTGGATCCATGGTATAGATCATTTCTCTACCAGAACGAAACACATATTGCATAAGATGATAAATGTAGTCCACAGTACAACTGTTGTTTTATAACATAGACATACTCTATTACTCATTGTCCGATTTTAATCAAATATTTATCATTATCAAATACGCCCGTGTTGTATGAGAGGTGCAATACTTAACGAGGGTGCAATAGAAATATCCATATTGGACACGTAGCCTAGTACTATATAAGTTCAGATTTGCTTTTCTTTAACTTTTAGATACTTTGTGGCGATTCAGATAAGGTTTTATATTTTCAATATGCATCTTTATTAAGGGCATACATTAAACATCCTTCGGCCGGCCCTCCTTTTGCTTACTCAGTCAGACTAGATTAGGAGAATCCTGCCCTGCCTTGGAAGGATAGTGAATGAAACAATGCGCGGGTAATGATAAAATCGCACATATAGGGAATTAATTAAGGGATCGTCCTATAGTTTTTCGATTGCCGGCGCCTCGTTCCATTCCCTCTTATAATTAAGGATTAAAAAGAAACAAAAAGCGCAGGACTGTCTGTTGACCAATCGCATTCTTCATGCCCAATTACATATGGATACTCTTCGAACCAATGATACGGCAGCTGATTTCTTTATTTAACACAACACGTGTCTACGGCAAGCCTGCCCGACGAACTCTTATAAAGGGCATCTATTAATAGGTGGATGTTTTTAATACTAGTATAGTTCTTCGGCTTTCAAAAGTGCCAAAACTGTGAAAAGTATTACTCCCGATCAAATCGCATGCAAACCTAGATGAATTCGACTATTTGGTATGTATTTAGTAGATTTATTTCCACGTTGTAAATCACAAAATGTATATCGAAAAGTACTTTTAACAGTTTAGGTTCAAATGGCATACATATTATAAAACAATTTAACAGTAATTTTGATTAAGGGCATCGAATTTGTGTGAAACAGCATTAGTTACTTCCTTGAGCAGTCCAGGATGCTAAAGCAACCATAGGCAGAGACTAAAATGATTAATAAGCTCCTACTGTAGCCCCTTAATATTGGTCATTAATCCTTTAATAGACGCGATTTCCCCCCTGGACTGATGCATTAACGCTAGCTGTTTGCTGCGAAGAATATCCTCGAGATATTCGCGATAATATGGATGTTTACAGACATTTCTCAAACTTTGATCTCAATTCGAACTGATTCCAAAAAAATACGACCCTTAAACAACGATACCAATGAATGCCATTGGAAGATTATCAGTTTAATGAAAACTGACTGAACTTTTCAAATTGTTTGTGGGGACGCTGAGGGTAAAGATGAAATCTATATGGATAGATATTAGTACCTCCGATATTCGTGTATATTCCTTCCATCTTTAATGTGTGGATATCATGCTCATAAAAGCAGATTTCTATTGCCACGGCAAACCCTAACTTCACTTAACTATCCCTTCAATGGTAATACTTCATTCATTTTTGTATTAATGTTCTTTAAACAAAATTCAATCAGGCAGAAATTAGCGAAAAAAACAATATGAACCCTCCCATAAACTCTTTAGAGGTGAAATCAATCTGTCAATCTGCCTTGAAGATGGCTTCGGTTCAAATCGATGGGAAGGTTGTTTGTTTCACCTAAGTTTAGTCTTACGTGCCCTTAGGTTCACCCCGGCCTTCTGTCCTGATGAGACAGACAGAGAAACATACCTGAGTTCACTGCGCCCACAGCGCCGAGAAGAAAATTTAAGGGTCAGCAATTTTTCCAAACAACAATAAAGTTGGAGATGTACAATACACAGCTAAATCATTTGTTTCCTCGTTGTCACAAGATGCAAACGAATGTTTCTGGTGAAGTTTTGGAACAAAAACATTCAGATAGTTGGAGGCAAACGGAAATTAAGCGATACACATGGTGAACCCATAGTAGAAATCGAGCAAACAGAATGTTTGTATGGTGTAATGTGTATTGTGTAATATGCTATATATATAGAGGAGATAGTAGCTAAACAAAACCAAGGCCCTTAATAGAGAAAGTGAATATCAATAATCTCCCCTAAATCAAATGTATAATGCGCCATATTGCCGCGAATTTTAGCTTCTACCCACGAGACCATCCATGACAGCGATAAAAGAAAATATATCAATAGCGAACGAATGCGTAGTAATAGTAAGACATTTTACGATCCCAGCAAAACTAGTAAAGGTTACTATTTCTCGTTACGGTCAAGGGGTCATATTGGTCTTACAACTAAAATTATTCCCCGCCACCGTACAGTCCTCTGTGAACTTATACCCTCTATTCTTATGTAAATTAGACTCTAGCGAGTAGGGTGGACCCGGGAAATACTTAAAATCGATTCCTCATCGAATCCCACCACATTTTCATGAAACCAATCCATGCGATCAGAACCCAGATTTGAATATTAAGCAGAAACCTATTGCCGGGGACGAGAAGGCCGAGATGGAGACGAATAGGACCTCTTGTGTGTTAAACGTTGTAGCATACACTTTAGAGCACGCGCCTACACTGGGAAGGTAAGCTCATAATCGTCCCTGTAAGGACAAACGCTAGTTACCGCATCCAAGTTTCGCTCTCTTCTTTGATTGAAACTTTGGATGTCTTATTCTTTATAGACTCTATTATCTTAAAAGAAACGCCTGACATCTGTTCATGAATCTTACAGGGCATTAGTGAGTCAAATGTGTCACACTATTGGTTACCAAAACTTCTTTTTTTCTAATATCTGTTTTTTGTTATCGTTTCGCTTCGATGTGAGATTGTTCACAGCGGTTTTTTCTGCATTGAGCAGACATTGATAGGCGTGTGGGGACATGGGCGTCATTGGGAATATGTAAATTGCGAAATCAATAGAAATAATTATATTTTATAATTTGCTAGTTCAATGTTCACTCTTTGAGCGAAGGAGAAGTCAAATATTAAAAATTCTTAAGTGTTGCAACAGACGAAGCGCACGGTGAGAGAAGGCAAGCTATGGCAGTTATAAATCAATACCACAGGTCTTTCGGTATAAATAATCAGAATTGCAAGCATATATTCATGGCGCAATTGGAAATAATCCACAATGTAAATAACCCATCCTAGGGCCACTATCAGTAGATTCATTTGATCGTCAAATTATAACAATAATCAGAAAAAAATCTAATTAGTATTTAGAATATGATACAATTGTATAATTGTAAGTTTCATACATATTTTACATGAACGCATGTGCAGGATTGTTATTTTAACGACGATTAACGATGTTTACTAATTAATGTTAAATTACTTCCAACTAAATAAACTACACTCATTAATGAGGGCTTCCAAATGTAACCTAACTTTCCACACTCGAGGTTAATTGCGATTTTAAGGGGACAATTTTCCAAAAGAATGCAAAGGTGAAAAACAAAATTGTGCGTTGTTTGGATGAGAATGGGTATGCGCACATCCGGGGAAGATGTTTTTGACAAAATAATCTGGCCATGGATCTGAAGTGAATCCTAAATATTGCCGGTGAGTAACCTTTGCCGAGGGGTCATCTATTGTGAAAGGAGGATTTGGCGGGACGCGGACAGGTAATCAAGGTGGAGGGATAAAGCAGAGGTGGACGGAGGGACTGGACAATGTATAGCGGGTTGTATAAGGGGTTTGAGATGTTTGTGTCCGGTTTGGGTTCTGAGGGTGGGGGTGAGGTAGGGGTGAGGGGGGCAGGGGACTTTATTTAAAAGGTGCGTGGCTGTGAAGGCGAAGAACCTGATGACCGGAGAGGTATACCAGTGTTCAATGGTCACTCCCATAGGGAGTTTCACCTGACCAGGTCTCCAACTAGTTGAGTATACATACGACCAGCGATATAGTCATAGATAGTAGAGTTTGCTGAGTTAATTCAATTCAGTCCAGCACTCATAATTATGGGACAAACACAAATTCTATTCATGTTCCTGTTTTACAATCATAGACCTATCACCTCTAAATGACCATGTAGATGTATAATCATGACGAAGGGGGTTAGTTAAGGGCATCTAAATGGTAGGCTATAACTTAGGTATAGATCTGTTATTAATGTGAATAAGAGGTGCAGGAAAGAAACCGACCATAACCTTTCAGATAATGGTGCTTCAGGGGATTTTTACCATGGTAATATTGCGCAAAATTATATTTAATCATACAGTTAATGTCGTCCAGATAGTTCATGGATATCCTTAAGTTCTGAATAAAAGGATAAGATTAACGCTTGGTAGACTTTCTTAAGCCTTTGATTTGATAAGTTTTTTAAAAACAAAATTTCAGAAAATTTAAATCTGTCATATTAGAATGACTGTTTCACTGTGGAATATCAAAGACAGTACGAGTATGGGGAGTTCTGGACTTGCACTATAGGGCCCTACAAACAACAGCAGTCTCGGGGACGAGGGCTAGTCTAAATGATTGTTTGTAACAGTCGTTGGTTATCACACACGTTTAGTTTTAAAGAGTTGCGGTGAAAATTGATCTTACGATTTTAAAGCACCCAGATAACATCACTCTGGCCACATACCAGCTGATAAGGAATGTTTCTGTTCGCTTTGTATAAACCGGGAGAAAATCGAGGGGTGAAAGTATTTTGATTGCTAATAATTACATTTTTTTTGCTTTTAGTCAAAACGATCAACATTTTAATAATGTAAACATTTCATACCGCCTTGGTCCTTTATTCGTTCATTTGGTGCAATTTTAGAATATCCTAACGGCTGGTTTTTATATTTTTTATTTCAGTGAAACAGATTACTTTTCGCGATCCTTTTTGATTTATATCCTAACCACTTGGATCTTCCCGATTCTTCTGTTGGCTGTGTCACAGAGATTGTGGTTTAAATATGATGCCCACATCGGTGATATTACTTGCAAGTTCCCCTTACCTCCGGGTACAATGGGATTGCCATTTGTGGGCGAAACCTTGAGCCTGATATGTAAGGTGAGAAATTCAATACACAAATGAGAAGAATAAAGGTTTCACCATTAAAACTGCCAATGATGCATTCTATTACGATTGTAGTTTTACCTGGTCGCTGTATTTCGTGCGACTATACGATATTGATGATCAAAATAACAGTTAAAAATTATATATTAGCCTAATCCATACACTGAACATCTAGATAGCACTGTATATAAAAATCATTAAATATTGACTCCACAGGGCTCTGAGTTCTTCGCAATGAAACGCAAAAAGTATGGGAATATTTTCAAAACGCATCTCCTAGGGAAGCCAACAGTAAGGGTCATTGGAGCTCAGAATGTGAGGAAGATCCTAATGGGAGAGCACACATTAGTATCAACACAGCTACCAACGAGTACAAACATTATCTTCGGAGAGGCAGCTGTGTCGACCTCCACTGGCAGCATTCACAAGGAACGGAGGAAATCTGTTATGCGCGCTTTCAACCAGGAGGCTCTGGAAAGCTATGTTCTGCCGATTCAGAGAGCAGTGAGGGTAGGTGCTGGCTCCTTGCGGATTACATGTGAATGAATGCCTTAGAATCTACTCCGATACATAATTATACGAGATACATATCATATCCCGTTATAGACCTATGTTTGAAAAGAGAGAGAGGGGGACAGAGAGAGAGAGAGAGAGAGAGAGAGAGAGAAATCGGTTTTAACGGAAAATGAATAATGGAATTCATTTCTTGATAAAAACTTGATATTCACATTCTTCTTTTCTTATGGTATTGCCATACTATTATATATTGATTATTACTGACTTGAATCAGGGAGGTATATATGAGCCTGCTTGAATGGAGAAATAAGAATCCGATTCATCTTCTCAGAATAGTTATATATATTTCTATGGGTGGGGAAATATTGATTGATAGCGTCAAAGAGGGAGTCAAAGAAAGTGAAGAAAAGAGGTTATTAATTATATATTATGTATAGATAATATAATATTACACTCTTGAATCGTGAGATTTATAATGATGAGTAATATATTTAATTTTGCATGTTTACCATTGTAATTCAAGTGTGTTTTTCAACTGAGGCGAATAAACGCACCGTCTTATAACCACATATTTCGCTTTGTTGTGCAGGACTGTTTGGCAAGATGGTGTGAGTCAGGAGAAGTCCTAGCCTACCCTGAGTGTAAACTGATGACCTTTCAAATTGCTGCAAGTGTACTTGTGGGGTTTGACATCCCTCACTCCGAATGCGTAGAACTTGTTAACATTTTCCAAGAAATGACTGACAACTTATTCTCCTTGCCGATACAAATACCAGGTTCCGGACTCTACAAGGTAAATAGAAGCAAAGCGACCGTCTTTTCTCCCATTGTGTACTCCCCTTCTGTCTGCTGTGTTTGTAAATATTTTGTTTGCCCTGATAGAGAGTGGTATAGTGGCTAAGGAGCAAAAACAGGACATGTTTTTGTTCTTATGATGTACGAGGAATTTCAAGGATGTAACAGGTATATAAAAATTATAGTAAAGTGGGGTTTCGCAATCGACACATTAATCGGTCAATTTGATACGGATACTTTTGAAATAATTATAAGACCTTTCCTCAACATGTCATTTTTACAGAATCGGATAAGGAACTCTGGAACTTATCATGAAATAATCGTTTTGGTTATTATAGCAACCAAGTGTGTTCTCATCTAGACAAATGTATTCATTGAATATTATATTCTTTGGATCTTGCCATTGGATATCATTTCAATTCAGTATGTTCGAGCGTAGTTTCTCACACAATCTGACGATGCGAAAATAAACAAGAGAAAAGAATGTTCAAAGAGGGTAGAACGTCAAAACCATAGCATTAAAAATGAATAAATTTATTTAGATTATTAAAAAGATAATGATATATAATAAATCAGGTAGCCTACTCTGTCACAATTGACTCAGACTCAGCCTTTATGAAAAGAAGATTTGACTTCAATAAAATATGGCCAACTTATAGAACTGCTCAGACAATGGGTTTTAAAACGTATTTAACTCCTTTCTATGAAATATTTAATGTTGAAAGAATGGGATTTGGTACGAGGACCTTTTGAGCTTGGTAAAATGTATGTCCGTGATATCTTCCTCGTACTTGGAATAGTTATACAACATTTTCATATTAATGATGTTGATTAAACCAATTAGCAACATTTACATTACTTTATTCTATTAACGGGCCCAAACCATTTACCTGGTTAACCCCTGGGAATAATGATATAAAAATGCAAAGCATTTTCAATCCCAAGAAAGTACAATAAGGTACAGCAAGGTAATTTTGCACAATAAATACCTGGACCAATAGGGTGAGCGTTACGGCATAATTATGTGGATATATTCTACTGAGGCTTACAGCTAACGAGGTCAGGACTTATAGTGAGATTTCTGAATAGTTGTGAAAAGTGTATGAGAATCTTTCCAAAATGGTTCTAAAGAGACTTTGAACTTGGACAATGGTTTTAAAGGGTTGTGAATATGAGGGGAGTTTGGACACCAACCTCAGCTCATGTCTCGGTCCAATTAAACTTTCGCCAGACTTATAGGTCCCGGGACTTATAGGCCCCAGGTCGCGCAGGCCAAGCTCTGGACTTATAGGACCCAAGTCCCGTTCGAGTTGGACTCATAGGCCCCGGGATGTATAGGCCCAGACGAATAGACAACCTTCCTAGCAAAGTATCAGGTCGGACATGGGGTTCGTCATGGTCGGACCAGGGGGTTGGTCAAGTCAGACCCGGGACGCTAATACCAAAACAAACCCTAAACCTAACCCTAAATTGGTTGTCCTAAGTCAGTAAAGGTAGTACTGGAGTGTCCCTAGTAAAAACTGACTTAATAAAAGTAATTACTTGACTACAAAAATCTGTCACCAAGTTTTTGTTCATCTACAACAGCCTATTAGGCCAGCAAAAGACATTAGAAAGATCCCTATATCTGTCCCGATTCATTTCGTGAACAATTTAGCCAATGAAGGCGAATATGGTCCTATACATCCAATGTTGGACTTATAGGCCCCAAGTCGCGCAGGCCCTATAAGTCCAACGCGCGGGGCCTATAATTCCCGGGGCCTATAGGTCTGGAGCCCAGCCCTTCATGCATAGCCCAGCCCAGCCCAGCCCAGCCCAGCCCAGCCCTTCATGCGGGTGATGGCCTACCCCTCGCTTTCAGGGTTCCTGTTGGTCGAAATCGCCTTGTCAGACGTGTAAGAAATGAATAGAAGAAAAAGTAGAAAATGTATAGATTTGGTCGATTTTTATATGAGATTGCAGTTTTAAATCTATCTGAGGCTGAAGCATGTCCTTTTCCATGAAACCCTCTTATATCTGCCATTCTTCTCTCTCCTCTCCCTCTCTTCTTCTCTCCGCTCTCCTCAAGTGTGCTCTCTCTCCCATCCCTTCTTTATCTATCTCTTGCTCTCTCTCCTTTATTTCTTATTTCCTAAAATTCTTGATTCTAAAATTCTTAAAATGCTAATCTTAAATCCTCATTTTTTCTGTTTTTAAATAGGTTAATTTCCAGCGTTAAATTCAGCAAGTCTAACATTCTAAATAATGAAGGTATTGTTCCATTTCTTTCTCAGGATATACCCAGAGAAAGAAGGGGAGGGGAGAGAAAAGAGGAGAGGGAAAAAAGAGAATTACAGATCTAACCTGCTCTATTCCTTGTTCAGTGTTAAAATTGCGCTGGCAGATTGTTATGCAACGGGGCATCATATATCATATTATATAAATGCATGACTCATCTACAGATCCAGTGCACATGCAATAATGAACTTCATTATTAAAATGATATTACACAACCATGTCTTTTCTTTGTGTAGGCAATGCGTGCTCGTGAGACCCTTGTCTCCAAACTCGGAGAGTACCTCGACCTGTCATCAACAGGTAGGCATAAACTGGACTCTACAAATCCGAGCATTAGTGCCCTTGAGCTGTTGGCAGAAGGTGAGGCAAAGAATGGTCGACAACCTAATAAAGGAAAACTCCTGGAAGCGGCTATGGAGCTACTTTTTGCCGGCCACGAAACTACTTCGTCGGCCGCCTGCTCAACTATGCTACATTTGGCCAGCAAAGTAGGTTCCATTGTTGTCACTATTCCTGAATGCTGAATAATAGAAGGTGATCTTACTAACATAATCTAACTTGATTTTGGTGGAATAATAGAATATAACCATAATTATTACTATAATGTTCTTTCTAGCTCTGAAGAATAAGCGATCCTAATTTAACTCCTTTTCACTAGCTTGCGGGGTATTCCCGGTTGCTTTTCTTTTCACTTCATGTAATAATATTACGTTTTGACCTTTCCTACAATTTACAAATGGCTTATTCCGGATGGTTAAAAATGGTTTCTCTTGTATCCTTGTATCTTAAATCTGCTAATTAATGATCAGTGCTTGTTATTTTCTATTTTCTCTAGCCATCTGTCGTTGAAAAGGTCTGCGATGAACTTTTTGAACACGGCCTTCTACGAGAAAACGACGGAGGGGATTTGACATACGATGCCATTAATCAGCTCCCTTATACCAGTTTGGTCGTTAAAGAGATTCTACGTCTCTGCCCTCCTGTTGGAGGTGGTTTTCGAAAGGCTCTGAAGACCTTTGATATCGGGGTACGAATGCTTTATTAACGATTAGTAGAGAAATAAACCTGATATGCCACAAATTGAGAGACCCAAAAGATAGTCTTATTTGTCACAGTGAAATCGAGTTATAATTTGTTTGAGGCATTGTACCAGTGCAAGGTGACTTCTTGGTATAAGATCAGAGAAGATCAGTGAATTTTAACCTTAATCTATTTGCTTCATGCTGTCTTGTAATTACGCCATGTTATGATATGTGAAACAGTTTATGTTTGAGGCATGTGTGAAACATGTTTAGCTATGGAGTACTTAGGAATACTTTAAGTATATTTTATATATATTTACACTTATAGTAGTTTTAATCAATACAAATTTAAGTCAGTATCTAATTTTAGCTTCGTCAGCATAGCACGAAAGTCACCGAAGGAGTCAGACTGCATCATAAGATAAAGTATCCATAGCTATCCATTCATAAGTGATTGGCATTTCGCTTGGTCACAAATGATGTGCCTATGCTTCTAGTACCAATAACAAAATATGTTTAAATTCTAATATATAGGGTTATCAGATCCCAAAGGGCTGGATGGTCAACTACAGCATTAGGGAAACCCATAGCAGCACCGAAGCATTCAGCGACGTGGACGCCTTCAACCCAGATCGTTGGCTGGGAAGCACCTGTGACAAAGCAAAGCAAGGCTTCCTCCCCTTTGGCACAGGCAGTCGCGCGTGTGCAGGTAAAGAATTTGCTCGACTCCTGCTGAGAATCATAACCGTCGAGTTGGTCAGGAATTGCTCGTGGTGGTTGGTAAAGGGAAAGACCACCATTGCTTCCCTACCGGTGCCACATCCCAAGGACGACATGCCCATCCGTATAACAGAGGTAGCAGCATATCGCAGACGGACTTACACTGTGTGATTCCAATACTAATCACAATTGTGAACTTATCCACAGAGGACTGAAATTTAATGTGAAATATGTTTACAATAATCCACTTGTAGTGTTTAAGTTCTGCCCGAGATTCATTGCCTTTTGAAGTGTGGTTTAGGTTCAAACCAATAGACTGTGAATGTTAAATTCTGACAATCAAAACGATACAAAATGTGCACAGATTTTATTTTTTAAAAAAAATTATATGTTTATTAACTGATTTTTTGAGAGAGAAACAACAACACAAGGTGTTTCAAGAAAATACTTAGCTCCGACAGAGACTGAGTTGTATGGGTTTAATTGTATATCATAAGTTATTTTATATTGTTATTCATAGATTAGTATAATTAATTTATATTGTATTTAAAGAATGTTAACTTTCAACTCAGGGATATTATATTTGTAAGTTTTAACTATATTTAAAGCAAATCTTTTATATTAATGTGAAAGCAGTCCAAGGATCTAATGATTGTCATTGAATACATTGTTATTAGCACAACATTGAAATTGTACGGATGTATTCATCACCTGTATGTCTTTTGTCAAGTGTTTTGACTTGAAAAGGTTTGCTTTAATTGTTGATAATATACGCACACGTAAACTGTGTGTACACTTTAATACAACGAATACACCAAAAGGACACGATCATTTATTTAGATCTGATTGAGTCACCAATGTACATTGTAAAAGACATATTTATGTATATTCACTGTTATTTGTTCCCATGTTATATGTGTATCAAAACTAAGAATTTAAATAAAAAATAAAGCATAACAAAAAGCGCACAATATTGGACTCGTTGGTATTTGAAAAGAATGGAAGAGGGAAATAACTGTAAATGTTAAGTATTCCTGTAGGCGTTTATGTCAGATATTCCATGCAATTTTTAAATACCATTTCTATGAGATATCCAGGAATTCGGGGAACCAATATGACGGGTTAAGAATTTTTCTAATCGTCACGATAAGAAAGATTTTACCGGTGTATAGTATATCATTATGTTGATTAACCTAGCTCGAGCTTCCCAGAACAGGAATGTGGTAATCAGTACATTGATTTCAGAGACCATGCGTGAGTCACTTGTTGAATTCGTGCTTTTTTATATATAAAAAACAAACAAACAAAAAACTGCGGTAGTTGGGGAATCAAATAGGATGAGTTATCCATTTTTCTAAAAAGATATTTTTTATTGACTGCGAAAAGGTTATTTGGCAAGAAGTATTTCAGTATACATTTGTACGTCAGAGTGTGTTACACAGCTGAATTACTAGATTTAAAGAGATTTACGATATTTTTATTCAGAAAGAGCATTACATTCATAATATCAATTATTATGTTATGTTTACCTGGTCCTGATACAAGCATGAGATAAACCCAAATGAATAATAGTGACATCCAATGACCCAATCTTCATTTAATGGGTGTTTATAATAATAAGACTATACTTATAAGTATCATTCGGGCTCATGGGCAACAATTGTCGCTGGAGCCATGTGGTCAATTCTTGCCCGTTTGGGCAACTAGGGCAAATTTTGGATATCTATGGAAATTGTGGGTTGTAACACACTTCAGTGTATGTGGTATCATCTAAAAGCATACATCATGGCATTTAATATTCTAATATTTATTTTCATGGTAACTGATAAGGAATAGAATGGAACCATGGAAACAAGGTAAAAATTTAGGGCTTATTTTGGTCAGTTTTCCTCTTTGTATTTAGGAAATCTGAGAAATTCTTCCTTACAAAACCACTAGATTTCAAGTACTGGATACTTCGATATTTCTCAATGAAAAATTATGTTGTACTCTAGAAACTGTTTCCATGGTAACAGATTTAAATCAATTACACCATTGTTTTTACTGAAATGAGTCATACGATTTTCTGCTGAACCATTCACCCTCATATGATTATACTTTCAGTTCTTGTCAAACAGATCAAAATTAGTAGTATGAATCATTTTTGCCCTGTTTCTAATTTGGGTAACCATGACAACTGGTTAGGGTATATACCATTGACTGAGGGTTCTGGAAAAAAAATGATTTTTCAAAAATAATCTGATATAGTAATGTGTGGTATCAGGTGAAAGCTCAAAATGTGGAGAACTCAGAAATATAAATTGTTTTGAGATTAGGCCAGAACTGTTACCCTGGCAACCAAAAATCTAAAATAACTTCTATTTTACGAATTTCACTAGTTTATGGTTTTCCCCTTGGTTGCTATGGTAACAACCTGATGGAATCGCATATGACTTCTTTAATTTAACTGTTGAATCATTTAGACTGACTTCTGCATAATAACAAAAATGATGATCCAACTTAAATAGTCAAATTCTATAATTCAAAATGGGGTATCTGTTCCCATATTTCTGCATTGTGGTACTTCAATAACTCCGGCAGAGTTGCTCAGAGCTAGCTAGGAGCACATGACCTTTCCAAGGTAACATCTATGGAATGCCTTAAGTGTTTGGTTTAAATGACAAGACCAAGCTTGATCTATATCTATTTAGATGATATATCAAATAGTAATCTTCATATTCGTATGAACACAAAAGATTAAACTAAATTTTAAATAACACAATATGTTGCCATGGTAACCAAGAATTCGAACATTACTGTTTCAAAATTGGAATCTCCATCCAAAATGCTTTTAGATGATATAAAGATTGTATGTCCAAAATAGGTGTCAAATTGTTGTTTTGATTAAGATAGAGGCATAGGAATAATACAGAATTAACCCAAAATTCCCTGGGGAGGCCGGCCTTGAAAGAGTTAATGATGTTAGACTACATTCCAGTTGGATGCTTCCAATATCCAGGTTAGTATAATTCGCGTAATGCACCTACATCCCAGTGGAATGCTTCCAATATCCAGGGTAGAAGGCCTATAACAACGAAAGGCACCAGGAAAATAATGTGAGAGAAGAGAAGTGGTAATTGCATACCCCCAACTGGCCCTGGTACTATGGGAAGAACAACAGTGAGGTGAACCAGTCCTGGTAAAAATGTCATAAAGAAATCAAATAAATACTATGTGTTGTTGACGGCAAAAAGTGTACCTCGTGATATGATATACACGGAAGTATACTTGGGGGCATATATGGGAGTTGTTTTCTTCTTCAAGACATGAGGTGTCTATCTATCTATCTATCTATCTACGGCAGTGAACATCTCCTCACTAACAGCACGTTTATAAGTATCTCATTGATCAAATGTAAACATACCGGAATCTCAAAAACGCCACTGTCATGGGTGGCTAGTTTAATCTCGTTGGTTTAATGTGAACCTTTGGCCTTTCCTAATGCTATTTTGGGGCTTTCCACCGAACTATAGCCCGGACTCTACTTGTGATTATTAGCTACAATTTCTTTGGTGTGGTGGCACGATGATAGCCATCGACCAGAAGAAAAGACTGGCCTCGGGTCGTAGAGCGGTCAAAACTCAACAATAAATATCATTGCACATTTTACACAATATATTTGTAATGTAACACAAAATACAGAGTGTGAGTCTTCCATGCATAGGATAGGGTATTAGTGGCATTTTTGAAAATTAAAGAAAAGCATTTTTCTTTCTTTAATACAGCAAAACAACTTCGAAACTATTGGAACTAATCAATTTTAATTAGCTTGGAGGAATTGCTTGATTTGTTCACCTACATCCCAGTAGAATGAAAATGAATTTCCTTCTTAACAAGAACTAGTAGACATTTTCCTCCCTACTGTAGTGTGCTTACCCGCCGATGTTATCGTTCGATAAATAAAAGTACCAACGACAACAACAACAAGTTCAACTTCAAAATGTAAACCCTGGTAATCATGAAAGGTTAGCATTATGGCATGGACAAAACAAGATCACATCATGACGATTAGGATAGGTGACAGGAAGAAATTTAATTGTTTACAATTAACAATATTACATTATGTTGTTAAACCACGATGTTTAAACAAAAATGTCGTAAGCACTTGATTTAATGGGGAAAAAATTGAATGACTGTTTTTTCCTGTCCGTATTTAAGTGTCATAACTCAATTATATAATTGATGAATTACAGTAAAACGCATATATAATATATCATTTAAAATGTCGCTCCTCGAACCAAACTGCATCAGAATAAAGTTGCTAATGTATTGAGCAACCCATATAGTTCATATAGCTTTATCTTATCCAATGATTGATAGTGGTGTGTAGATGTAGAAAAAGGGACGATTAAAATTAACTTGAGAATCCAAGTTTTATAGATGCATTTAATGTTGCAGAAACATCGTTTGTATAAAGGGCACACCAGAAACAACTTGCCCAGTACTTTGAATATTGGAATATTAATATGGGAAAGCTTTACAAGAGTACGGGTTCGTTCAGACGTTTAACCAGACATGTATGATGTAACACTGTCTGGTCTAAATCTGACATACCTATTTTTGTCAACTTAAGTGAAGACCTATTGCGTGGTATTATGGGATCAAAGGTAGATATTTGGGGAATATGTTGAAAGGTGTCTCCAGTATCTTCTATATATTGACTTTGCTGAGTCTGATGTCCAAGAGGAAGGTCATGACTTGGGAAATAAATGGTAAACGTACTGTTGTATGTTTCAGTTATTTACGAATGTGGTTACTATACTGGTTATGGGATAGTTACCATTGTGTGAATAGAGAGGACATATTTTAATATAGATAAAATCGACCTCTACTAGCAGTGCATACACAGAAATGCCTGGATGGCAAACAGAGATCTTCGAAGATTTTGGTAATCGTAAGGTGGTGAAAGTGCCTTTATAGATCCTACTTAAATCTTGATAACAAAATATAAAATTCACTTCAAAATCTAGATGTTGTTCCTCCCGCTAATGGAAACGGGCGGGTTATATATAGTGACGTGTTGTCATATGAAACGTCCGAACAAACACATTTCATCGTCTTCAATGCATCCTTCCTTTCCCATGATGTAAACATATATCTCATCCATAATATTATCGTTGCTATACGAGAGATGGGGCGCACTATAATTTCGTTTAGGTCCGTATTATGTTAGACCATTAAGAGTACATAATAATTATGTAGTAAATGACACCTAAACGGCTATCTATGGCTGTTGGCAGGGTTAATGAACGGGCACCAGGATCATCGGCAAGGTGAAAACAACAACAGTGATATTTGGTACTTGGCCTTTTAAGGTTGAAATTTTATTGTCCTAAGGTGAGAGTTTATATGCATCCGCAAATAAACGGCGATATGAACCCGCCAACCTGTTGTTATTCAGCTCTGGCGTTGATAGATGGTTGAGGTAGAGTTCAAACCACCGATGCTACGGTACAATGCCCACTTAATTTTGAGCTACCCCATAAATATGTATATATATTCTCATTACACACCCTATGGCCACCAAGTCCAATCACAAACCTGCAAAACTGTCCCTATAGATACTTGAATACATCATGCTGTCGGGGTATATGTCCTGAAATGGCCAGACTTACTAAAAGAAAGGGGTGCAAAAAGACCCCAAGCCAATAGGAAACGAGCTTCCATTGAGGACTTCAGGCATGGATGGATTCATCATCTGTGAGGCTAGTTTGTCACCAAGACACCAGGGTGGACAAGACTCTATAGGTCTATAGCTGACCAGTGGCTGAGCGCTGACCCTTGGAGCTGAAAACTGAATTTCGCGTTTGACGCCATGGCAAGGAAGTCAACCTTAGCGTATATGGGTAAGATTTTTTTAACCGAAGTTGTCTAGTGTTCGTTGGATGACCTGACAATTTTCCTTGGACTTCTGCCCTTAATGTTCTGCGTTTCTTTATCAGTATGTGTATCATATTTTGAGGGGAAGGCATAACATATATTCCTCGGTCGTCTCTGAAAACATCCTTATAAAATATTGACTTTGAAGTATGATTTCGATAATGAACTTTATTATTTCGGAGAGTTGACGGTGGTTTTGCGTCTTTGTGGAATCATCCCGGCCCTACAGTAGTACATGTTGTATGTGGACACCATTCTGGACATACTACTTTAGCAAAATTACGTATTTGATGAACATAAATATGCGAAAGGCCTAGTAAGGGCAAGTGTTCATCTTGACAGTGAATTGCCCTTCTTCTAGGTCGATGATAGAACATCTGCGTTGCTATCTCAAATGTCAAACATATCTACTTTCTACAACAGGAGAATTAAATCCTAGTAAATGTGGGATGAATACAGTACATGGGCTTCTCCCTGCATGATAGCCCATCATGATTTTTTAGAGACTAGCCTACGATGTCCAGTAGTAGCTTCAGTAGTAATTAATTAATATGTTAGGATAAACGTCAAAACCGGAAATAATACCAAAGTCAGATTCCTGTTGCTGACGTTTTTATTCAGGATGATTTTACACGGTTTGCCAACGTTTCGGTTACATTAAACCTTCATCAGGGCATGGAGTAATTAATTGTTTGTGATTCTGGTTTGGCCTGGAATAATGCGAATATAAAAGAAACCAAAGGAATGGGTCAATCAGTTATGAGATCTTCATGTTATCAGTACATGATTGGATGAACTACGAACTGCTGAACTATATGGGCGTTTCCCATGCATATAATGCAAAAAGAAACATGTCGGACTACTATATATAATTGGTAATCATATCATCTTCATGCGATTGACGCAAACTATTGTTATGAAACAATGAAAAACTAGTCATATATCTTATCTCTATTTTCACTGTCATTATTACATTAAAGACCTTTCCATGATTTACATCAGAGCTAAAAAATGCAAAGGTCCGACTCTATGTGGACACGTAGATGGCTCATCCCTGATGGCTAAATCATATCTTTATTTATTTCTCTCTTTTTTGCTGGGTTTCCGACTCAAGGGGCTCACTTTAAATTGTCATGCGTTAAAGCTGTATCCTTTCACGATGATTATGGACCTTGTCTGGATTCTTATTAAGATAAGTAATAAGCCGTATACTATTGATACCCAATTGCCATTGCATTAAATTTTATATTAATTAGGAGTGGGCAAATCTAGGATTGAATAGTCTTATTTGATCTCGTGTAGACAAAAGTGCCCAATAGTCTGTCGACCAATTTGTCACTCTTTTAATGTAAATGTTACTATATTTTTGACAAATAAAAGATTTCTCAACTCAACTCAATACGCCGTTTAGTAGGGTATTAGTATAGGCCTACTTCATTTTTAGAATCACTTCCAATTAGGAAGTCCAGGGCCCGTGCATAATTTTCATTCGTTGTTCTATTTATAATATAAGAATTGTACCTTGAACCACAACGTGATTGTAAGACACTCTCACGTGTAGATGAGCCACGATGGCAGGTTATGTTTGAATAAAACCTTTTAAAAAAAAAAGACACTCTCACGTGCAGGGCTGTCCGTGAGGGGAGGGGGGGGGGACTCCTCAATCCTCCGTCTTTTTAAAAGTTCAATTCTCCGTCTTAATATATAGCCATGTATTCTTTTTGTGAACTAGGTTACAGAGCCAAAAGCTTCGACACAAACCGGATAAATCTAAGTCCTTAAACGTGTATGTCCAACACATGTGATGTCAACTCCATTTCGCTTAGAAGTAATAATTTCATTTAAATGTATGAATATCATTAGAAAAACACTAGTTTTTTGCCCATAACTTCCTCATTTCTGATCATAGTGCCATGAAAGTGGGGGTTCCCATGACACCTTTTGTCAAGATACACCCGGCCAGTGTCATGAAATTTAAGTCCATTCTAATTTTTACCCTGTTATTGCTCAAAAACCCAAATGCCTACCAGTTGTGAAAATCGGTCACACATTGTGTTGGCATTTTAGCTTTTCCAGTATTTTAAGCATCTTGATATATTCTGGTTGTCTAATTTAAGTTTCTACATCCCTAAAACATTATTTCCTCCATACAGTTCTACATACCGGGGTAGTATGTTGCAATATCCAAATATAACTTTATAAGCACGTTACCACAAGTTGCACCACGTAAAATTGTTAGCTGGGAACCCTACTTTCTACCTATGATTCATTATACCGGGTATAGCGTTTGGAACTTACATAGGCCTACAACAATGTACATTTTGTAACATGTTTGGAAATAGCAATTTCATATGGGCCTATATATAGCGTTTGGAGGAGATATTTCTAGGCCTATATAACTATGTGGTGCATTCACACTTCATATATACACGTTCCTTCCTACAATGATGGAAATTGGTCCTAAAAGATCATTTCTAGACATGATTATTTTCCTGGTGCAAATGATAAACGCATTTTCATCCTCTATTGTTATTATTAAGTGTAAGACAAAATGTACTGAGGAACTGATGACATGAAAAAGGTATTTCGACCAAGTATCATACACATTGTCCAATAATGATACAAAAAAATAAGACCACCTAGGTCTGGGCTCTATTGTTAATATTAAGTGTAAGAGAACATGTACTGAGGAACTGATGACCTGAAGAAAGGAATGTCGACCAAGTATCATATAAAATTGTCCAATAATAATACAAAAAAATAAGACCACGTAGGTCTGGGGTAACAAACTTCATTTTTGAAACAAACAATTGATAATTTGTGAGCTATTGAATTGAATGGAAAAATCATTTATTTGCCAAAGAAAGATACAAAAATCCACAAAAGGGTGAACAGGCTTCTGGACCTATCGTAGCCCGTGCGAAAACCATTTTCGCCGAAAATAAACACAAGCTTATGACCGCCACCCATAGGCCTACCTCTATAACAGAGAACCTATATATCTCCAAACCCCATCCAACGGACTTTTCTCCCTAATTTGATCTTAGAATCTCTAATTGTTTCACCAATCGACAGGGAATTGCATCAATAACTAATGTGTGAGTTTAAAAGATATCCGAGTCCCAGTTGTGAAGATATTAGTGAAATTAAAAAATAAAATGACCTGAAATTGAAACAAATGTAAAAAGGCTGCCTGCACTGAGACTCGAACTCACAATCCTGCTTGGAAGTCCAAAGCTTTTACCACTAGGCTATAGGGGAGTATAGACGGGCACATGCATATAAACATTTACATTGATCCATCACATTTTTAGGTTTACGTTAATCCCCCCATTCTACTCATGGAGATTGAGGAGAATGGGGATAAAATCTTGAAGGCCCCTGTGTTCACTGCAGGCAATTAATGATTCATATTAATCATGAGAATATATCTTGCATCTGCAATCTATTTCTATAATACGCGAATGCAGAACTCCCAGGTCTGCATGCTTCCTGGATAAAATCCAGGTCTTCCAGCCTTTACCATAATTTGAAACCTCTATCCTCAATTCTAATTATCCACCATACAATCAATGATGTAATTTGCCATATATTTAATATTCCTTCACATGCTTAATATCCATATGAACAGAATTACCACTTACCCTTGATCTTATGAACTTAATTCGAATCTGCATTAGAATGTAAGAGCGCAGGTTTTATCGGAGCAACACGTGCACCTATATCACGTTGGTGCCAAACCGGTTCATTCTCGATTTATCGCAGAAGAGCTGGCATCTAACTGTGCATTCCGTTCTCAAGAGGCGAGGGTTCATCGGTTTCATACCTGCTCTTGCAGAGATTACACTTCCTCGTACATTTATCTGTATAGCCACTTTACTCAAGGGTAAAGGAGTGGGAGTGGTCTCTATGAGTGTTATGTATATGATATGCACTTCCCTCTCCTAAACAACCCAATTTTGCAAATCTCACATCTACAAACAGGTAAGCATACCACACATTGCTCAGAAGGCAATGTGCTCATCATCTTACCCTATGATATATACAATATGAGTATGTGTGGACCCCTTCAAAGGGAGAAAAGCTGAGAAAAGGATACAGGTGTATCTATTGTTTTGGCCGCGTTTCGAGCCTAACCAACAGAAACACTGAACTGTCGAGCACCTCATTCTGAATTAAGATAGGTCAAATTGGCTAGTTTGACAGATGGCCTTTTTCGTTTATGAAGCTTAGAGTATATAAGTAATAAGGTGTTTTTTTACCCATCCTTGTGTAAATACATATACCGTATCTACCGCGCAAGCCATCATTCGTCTTTGCATTGTAGAATATCTATTGCTTTTGCAGATAGACTAATACATTGCATGGTCTTAAAATTCATTGATATTAATCTCCATAGAAAAAAGTGATTTAGTTAGCGGTGCAACAAGGATGGGAAATAATCCTCCTGAGGAAATCCTCCTTTCTCTATTTCAAATCTTACAACGATTTCATTAGTTCTAGAAAGCGTGTGGGTGGGTTGAAAGTGATTGGTGTTACCTGTAAGTGAATTAGAATCCAAATGACGTTGCTCACGAGTCTGACGAATCGCTAGATTAAAAGAGTAGGGCCTTAGAATGGGTCCTTAGAATGGGTCCCTGTTTTAACCATACACTATAGTTTAAGGTTTCTGGGAGTTTTTTTCTCAGTCCTTTAGAATCATTGTTGGCCTATGGAACCAATACATGTAAAGACCTGTAAGGTGGGGCCATTCACTTGCGTGGAAGCAAATGCATTTTGTACCCTTGAAAATAAATAAGGTGTGACCATGCACTTGCGTGGAAGCAAATGCCTTTTGCATCCTCGAAAATAAATAATCACCCACTGACAACTCGGAAGTGATATAGCGAGAAATGGGGTTGGTTGAAGTGGACATGTTTCATTGACAATACTAGAGCTCTGGGAAACATTCATCCGGACGGAATCTTTCAGACAAAGATGTAATAAAAAATACTCGTTTGTATAACCTCAGAAAATCCCTGTCACTTAAGACAGGTCAAACAAGCCCTACTAAATTTCACAATGAGTGCTACTGACATACATATAATCATATATAATTCATTTCTTATATATATATGGTTACGATTTCATGTGTTCCACGCCTAATCATTGTTGAGCATTTCTTGCCTATTGTTTTATAATATTTCAGCTCTCCTCATGGCTGTGGTATTTCTTCGGGATGGAAGCCTCCAGACTGTCTGCTTTATTATCTATTTTCTCCTCGCCATCAACCTTCTACTTGGCATAGCAATCGCTGTCTCATGGATATCCACTTCAGCTAGCCTCGTCCTCACAGAAACCATTTCAAGTGTTATTTGCAGCCCGCTTGCCATAATGATGGAAGTAAAGATTGAAGTATTGCACCTGAGGCCCCACCAGGAGAGGAATATGGCAGCGCCTGTATATAAACAACCTCCGACTTTGCTGAAACAAATTCTTTTATTATGCCTCATGAACAACCGTTCCATTCTTGATGCCAGAGGCATGTTGAGCGTTTTCGCCTGCTGGGGTTTCTGCAAAGCTCTAACATGCAAATTCCCGTCGCTTGTCTCCAAACCAGAACGCTTCAAAGTGTTTAAAGAAAGAAAAGACACAGATGACGAAGTTAAACCGGTGAGCCCTGTTTATATAGCAGCAGTGACCATATTTCTATCCCTTTGTTTTGGAGTGATTGGTCACTGGATAATTTCTATAGACAAATTAATGTTGTCCTTAGCTTATTGTGCGATCACTGAAAGACTGTTTATGGGAGTCGTTAGACAATGGGATCTAAGGCAGCTGTGTGAAGATGTAGACGGACTAGAAGCAGTTCTGTTAAAGGGCATTTTCATGGGCATAGAGTTGTTTCTGGCGGCCATACTTGTTATAATTAGTTTCATTTATTCCAATGTGATAATTTTGATATTTCCCGTGTTGTTGTTTAATTTATTCTTACCATTTAAACATTTTAAAATGGAAGTTCTGGAGCCGTATAGATACGAGTTGAAAAATAGAGATATATTTCGAAGGGCTGATAAAAAGGACCTCGATACTTACAATGATGTCTGTGCGATATGTCTGTCAACCATGCGACATGGTCGCGTCACTCCTTGCAACCATATTTTCCATGGCCATTGTCTCAGACGTAGTTTGAGGGGGAAAATAACCTGTCCACTGTGCAACAAAAAGCTTCAACCTAACGGAACAACGAAGCTCAGTTTGATCACTCAGAACTTCGACCTAAGTTAATAGTAGGACTCTATCGTTGCCTTCCCTGAGGACGACAGCCTTCTTCGGGAAGCTTTAAGAGGTTAGAGGGCAGAGGCGTGGGACGTAGGTGACACATCACACGGTGTACGCGATACAAAATATTCTAAAGACTTTACAGATATGTTTCTGTGTGTGGATAATATAACATACTTATTGATAAGCACCATCAACTATTTCCAGTGGAGGACTCTTAGCGGCTTTGGTCGATCTCAAGAATCGCAAGCACTTGCGATCTTATGGAGCAGCCCTATTACCGTATTTACATTAACTTTTTGTATTTAATTAATAGTATCGACCCAGAACCTTGAAATGGGAGAATGAATGGGAAGATATACAACGCAGACGTTCACTGTAAATATTGTAATCTCAGCTGAATCTTTACATGTATGCTTTTAATTCAGTTATGGTGGAAAAATGTATAGTTGGTCGTTATAGAACAACCTGCCATTACCAGGTGTGCTTATTATTGACGCAGCAGTATAGGTATATTTTATTGTTTTATTCCAATGGCAATTATTTTAAAAAGATATGTTTGCGCATTATATTATACACATTTTAGATGACTTTTATCCGCTTGAAAATAAAAAGATATAACAATGCAAAGCTTCGGAAAATAGAATTATGTGTTAATGTCTTAATATAAAGTCTCATATTTGGTGATTATTCGAAAGTATCAAAATATAGAATTTCTTGAATAAAGTTTCATACAACCTTATATATACTATACATATAATTGTGATATATATTTTGTAGTAGTACCACATACAACATCATATATAAAGATATAGATTACCTCCGATCTCAGAGTAGATATTACTCTAAGCTCCGATCGAATGAACAAAGAAAGATGTAAAGAAAATTAATAAAGAATTGATGTACAATCTTTCTTCGAGTAGCTGATGTAAACATGAATGCGGGAAGCTGTAATTTCACAAGGGTATAGAAAAAATGACAATTCAAAGCTTTGTGAATTCCTAGGAGACCGGTGGGTTTAATATTTCAGTGAATTTGACATTTCTGTCTGGGGTTTGGAGTCCTTAACCTCCGTCTTCTGACAACTACCAGGCAACACTCACGGACTTGGCCTTTTAATCTATGTACTTCCGAACGTCAGGAAGCAGCCGTACACCAGGAGACAGATCTGTATTCACAGGTTTCACATCCGGCGACTGGCATTTTCCAATTAATTCGAACGGCATTCTCAAAGCTGACATTTCTTCTAGCCACTTCCTACAAAGTCTTGGGGGACATGTGCTAGTTAGAACGTCAAACTGCAGGGGGTGAATCAGCAATATAAAGCTCCTTCGATTTAAATTATTCAATGTTCATTATGATTTGCATGCCTTGTTTCAAAGGGTATCCAATATCAAATACTGCTATTGTTATTATTACATATACTTTAAATATTCCAATGTTATCAGTTTTCTTAGTACTTCCGAGGTACAACTCTAAAAAGCCAGATAGATACATACTATTTCTTGAAATTTGTAAGGCACTCTTAACGCTGTATCCTCTGTACCACCATCTTAAAAGTGCGCCATTAATTATTATTAGCCTATTTAAACAAACCCCCCTCAAAGGGTGATTGCACAATTATTACCAACCACTAATTTCCTATGAATTTCGCACGCACTGCAGCTGTTGCGTTAATATTATCACCCGTGATTTATTATCACCAACTGTGATATGTCACTAATATCTGTCTGCCATGAAGCCACAATAATTTCGTATGACTGTTGTTATACAGAGTATCGGGCAGATGTCTAGTAGACTGCAATGAGGTGTATTTTATCTGATCTTATATACGTATGGACGGGGTCCAGACGTCAGGTTCCAACGACGCTAGGGCCCAGAAACCTCGGACGCTAGGGCCCATAGTCCAGACGCTAGGGCCCAGAGTCCAGAAGTATCAAACCGCCCATAATATGTTTTTTCCTGTGATAAATGAGGTGCTTGTGACTGACGTTTATCTTACAGATTGTTGAATGATCCCCCCCCCCCCTCTCCTGCCCCGCCTTACCTAGTGTCCCCGCACACACCACCGTGTGTGCGGGGAGCACGCTCTATTGCATCACGCTAGGCCTGGCATTAGGGTGCCCTTAGGGCTCCAACGTGGTGGCACAAATGGCGGTCGGCAAGTCCCAACCATCCCCATATGATTACTATAGGAATATCGATAATGTGTTCTAAAGCATAGATGGATTATTTCTTCGGACAAAACTTTGAGAACACTTAATATACTTTAGATTTCCGGGTAAGGATGTCGGCTATTGGTATGTTTAATAGGAAAACGACATGATCACGTTGAGTTCTATAAGTACTTCGGCCTTGACACTAAAAGCCTGGGGCGATGGAATGATTCGAAGTATGCCAGCTGCGCCTGCCTTTCTCAAGGCGGTTTATGGTCGCCTCTCGTCCAGAAAGTATCCGCACAAGGTATTTATTTGTAGGAAGTAAATGGGTTATATTTCAACGCTTTTAGATTGTTTTTATTTTAAATTTCCGACGAATTACCCTCCACCCACCCGTCGCTTCACCCCACGTCCCACCCGGGCCTCGGCGCTGTTTATTTAGTCAATAAACAGCGCTATCCATTTCGAATCCCATTTGCCGGTTACGTTGATTAGAGTGAACGTGACTTCCGGCTCGTACGGAACGGAACAAGGGATCGAAATGGTCAACGCGATAATGGCGTGGATGTAGCTGTGTTGGTTGAGTGTGGAGGTTGAAACGAAAACCAATTGTGGAATTGTGAGTACCTGAATCGACAATCTAAGTACGCTAGGCTGTAGGCAACAACCTAAACTAAGTATTCCATGCGTCAATAGACATTCTCAGCGGGGAAATTATTGAATGCAGGCAGAGAAGTAACCACATGGAGTAAGAGGAAATTCGTTGGACACTAGTAGTCTGTGCACCGTTCGAAATTGTAAATAGAGTCATTCTGACTTCTTCCAAGGAAGAAGCGGGGGTGCCGACCGTCCAGAGTATTACGCTAGGCCTAGATTAATTTTGGTGTGTCTTAGGCTATGTATTTGTATCATATAAGAATGGAATCTTTTTTCTCCTTTTCAATGCTGCCCACCATCAGCCCCCCCCCCCCCCCTCGGGCTGCTCGGCCGGGATAGCAGGGTTCTGGGATGTCCGCAGGCCACTCTGGAGCGCAGCTGACGCACAGCCTGGTTGAGATTTCCATCCGCCAAGCCCCAACATAGTGCCAGCGATACCGGAGCTTTATCTTTGTTCAAATGCATTTCTATGAGCTTCTGACTATCCCAAAATATAACTGTCTCTATACTTATTATGTAATCACCTTTAGAACAACACTGGGCCAAGTGGGGAAGTCGTTGGGAGGAGGTAACTTTCATCCCCAGCATCAGACTGAAATAAGGTCACTAGACCTATAAACTGGGTCATCAAACTGGGTCATCCCTGCCTCTGGCAACTCCCGCCCAAATTGTGCGTTGTGCGCGTATCATGGTGGTATGGGGGGTGGGGGTGGCCATGGGGAGGAGAAGGGGGAGGGAGGAGAAGGGGGAGGGAGGGAGGGAGGAGAAGGGGTCTATTTTATTTATTTATCATGAAAATGTAATTTGAAAATAGGAATTTATAATATATAGCCAGCATTGGGAATATCTAGGCCCCCAAGGGGACGGGAGGGGGGCAGGGAGGGGGAGGGGTGGGGGACGGGAGGGGGGCAGGGAGGGGGAGGGGGTGGGGGACGGGAGGGGGGGACGGGAGGGGGGGACGGGAGGGGGGCAGGGGGGGGGGGATAGTGGCGGGGCAATGTGCCAGCATACATAGACATGGCAATTAAGGAAGTTAATCTGCTCTTTGATAAAAATCAACATTTATTCAGATCGGATCATTTTAAAGGAGGATTTCTTTCCAGTTAAAAATTAAGGAATTTCCAGTTTTTCCAGGGGTGGTCGATTGTATATTTTTTTGTTTTTAAAGGTTTTTATTCCAAATTCCTGCCAACTAAGTGCATACATAGCTAGCTGCATTAAACCATTACCCCCCCCCCCCCCCCCTTTAACCCCTTCACCCCCACTGGCAACAATTGTTGCCAGCCCCACGTGGGCAAATGTTGCCCCTTTTTGCCCATTTGGGCAAATTTGACCAAACTTGACAAGGTCATAGAAATTTGGGGTAACTATGTATTATGGAGTATTTAGTATCACTATAACGCATACATCATGGAAATTAATTCTCTAGTATTTATTTCCATGGCAACTCAAGGGGGATAGAATGGTAACCATGGAAACAATGTAACAATTTAGGGCTTATTTTTGTCACTTTTCCTGTTTGTATTTAGTTATTTTGAGGAATTTGTCTTCACAAAAACATTAGATTTGAAGGTCTTTGATGCCTTGATATTTCTAAAGAAAAAATATAGCTCTACTAGAAAAACCGTTTCCATGGAAACAGATTTTGATAAAATACATCAATTTTCACACAAAATTATTTGTAAATTGAAATGAATAATTTCCATTAAAACATTCAGCCAAATTTGCTGAAACTCTCAATTCTTGCCAGGCATATAAAAATTAGTTGTACGAATCCATTTTTCTCTGTGTCTGTCAATGGTAACCATGGAAACGACTTAGGACATATACCCTAGGCTAATTTCTCCCAGAAAAATAATGATTTTTCAGAAATCTCCTGATATAGGCAAGTGTGGTATCAGAAGAAAGGTCTCGAGAAGGAGAATTCAGAAATATAATTCATTTTTAAATTGGGGTAGTTCTGTTACCATGGCGACCAAAAATAGAAAATTTCTTTAATTTTCTAATTCATGTGTTTTCATTTGGTTGCTATGGTAACAGACTCATAAAATGTTGTAAAAACCAACTTAATTTAATAGGGGAATCATTTAGATTGACTTGAGCAACACAAACAATCGAAAAATCCCCATTAAGTAGGAAAATCGTCAAATTGAATATAGGGGTATCTATTTTCATACCTTCTCTATAATGGTATTCTGGTAAACCCTATAGAGGTAGGTATTATTGAATGATGTTTCCAAGGTAACCTTTAGGATTCCCATGATGTGTTTGGTATCAAAATGTTCCTAGTGACATAACCAATCTAGACCCAACAATATCTAAATCATATATTAAAGAATATTTGAATGAAACTAAAAATAAACTAATTATCTTAACAAAACCATGCGTTGCCATGGTAACCGATTTTTAGTACATAACCATTTCAAATACGGGATCTCTATGGAAAGTGCTTCAAGGTGATATATATATCTTATGGTGAAAGAAAGTGTTAAATTATATTTTTTATTCAGATATATGCATATAAATTGTAGGAAATTTACCCCCAAATTCCCCTGGGGAGGCTGGGGTTGAAGGGGTTAAATTCTTTTTGTATTTTCGAATTTTCTACCTCTTCATCTTTAACAATCTAACAAATAAAAGATTTATTTACCAACACTTCAAAGATGAATCTAGTTTCTTCAGAGAATTACAAGAGCCTGTATAGCTCGAATGTAAAAGAGTTATATGAATAAAAATGACATTAATAAAGTATATATGCATAATTCCACAGTGAGAATTAACCCAAACTTAAATAAAGAACAGGCAAATCCGCTATATTACTTTAACATTTTAAACAAAGAACATGTATGGAAATATAGTAAAACCTATATTCGGCATATTTAATTTGATAATAATCTGTACTGTATCTGTATTTATTTCATCATTTCTAGTGATTTATAATTATTTATTTGTAACTTTTGGTGATTATTTAGACTTTAAAAGTCTCCCAATCATATATAGATAGTACCTAATGAGAATGTGGTATGAGGGACACTTTTGCACTGGCCGAGATGTTTGTTTTTTCGTGGCCCACAAGCCGATAGGCGAGTGGGTTACGAAAAAAACCAAACATCGATTAAAAACAAACATCTATAAATTAGATAATGATTATTTGGGTATTTCTCCTGATTAGATACTACATAAATAATAAAATATACATTATAGATACACAAAAGTATATATCTTATTGGCGCTCATGTACAGACGGATGCATCTAGTGAATCTATTTGTCTCTCAGATCAAAATCGACCAAGTTCTTGATTACCAGTAAGATCAAAAGGTCAAACAGAGAAGAACGCGAAACACTCTATTGTTGTATTCTTGCCTCTTTTATTGTGGGCTGGTTGTCTGTAATGCATGTACTAGATATGATTTGAAAAACGGTGACCACATAATTGTAAAGGGAGCAGACCCTATGCATATGAGGAAGAAGAAAATATTGAAAACAAAAAAACTAAAAAATATAAGGGAGACTGATGCTTGAACTTTAGTTGTGTAGAAGCCTAGAGGGCCGGATATCATGAATAAAACCTTTTAAAAACAAAACAAAAAGTTTTCCATGAAAAAAAGAAAGAATTGATCTAATATTTTGGCAAAAAATTTAAAAATCTTTGGTATTATTAACATCCTGCAATGATGTACAGTTAATATATGTAAGTGTCCCCACAACATCATGATGGTAGATCCTATGTGTGAGTGTCCCCAGGACATCATGATACTGGACGAACGGCTGCCAAACCGCTTATTTCAATAAGCGAATGCGATTTACCGAAACACAGCGAACGCAGCGCCATAACTGTACAACAATTATAAGAGAGGGGCCCCTGGGTCTGCAAAAGGTTTCTCGCACTTATTTTCCTACAAACTTAGGCATCCACTACAATGAATCGCCAGCATATTAATACACCTAGCTATTATTAGTAAAGTCGATTTAACCGAAATGTGCACAGATAAATTACAATCTTGGTGTAAACTTACGTTAACACTAGCGTGAATGGGGACTGCATATCGTCCGATCGACCGCCCGTGAAAGTTGGGCCACATGACTGAAATGCATGGGAAATGATACGTAAGGCTTCTCATAGTGTATTGAGCAAGGTCAAGGCCGCGCGCCGAGCGCTCCTTCCGGTCAGACACTTCCGTCTTTGCACTTGCACAACCAAAACAACTAGCCTAGGATTATCACATGCATGTATTGCTGTCATATTCCATGTAGAAACTCCGCGATTATTCCATTAAAAAGGTAACGAAATATCGATTCTTCTACTAAAGTATCATTGTCTGCAGGGTCCGATAGCGGAGCCAGATGCCTGCAGACTTCGGCAAAACACCGAGTCAACTCGTTCCCAGTGGCCAAGTTTAGCCGGGTCCCCCGGCTCTGCAGTCGCCGAAACCATAATTTTAAAAGCTTTGATTATTACCAACGATATAACGGCCGGAAAATATTCTACTAAACTAACCAGCCAAGCAGTTACCGTACGCCTACACAACACAAATTCTCGCGCGGATACTTTCAAGATCATATATGTGAGGGTCCCTAGGCCATCATGTTACTGGATGCTATATGTAAGTGTCCCCAGGCCATCATGATACTTCATCCTATATGTGAGTGTCCCTAGGCCATCCGTATACTAGATGCTATATATAAGTGTCCCCAGGCCATCATGATACTAGATGCTATATATAAGTGTCCCCAGGCCATCCTTATACTAGATGCTATATGTAAGTGTCCCTAGGCCATCCTTATACTAGATGCTATATGTAAGTGTACCTAGGCCATCCCTATACTAGATGCTATATGTATGTGTCCCTAGGCCATCCCTATACTAGATGCTATATGTACGTGTCCCCAGGCCATCATGATACTATGTCCTATATGTGAGTGTCCCCAGGCCATCATTATACTAGATGCTATATGTGAGTGTCCCTAGGCCATCCCTATACTAGATGCTATATGTGAGTGTCCCTAGGCCATCCTTATACTAGATGCTATATGTGAGTGTCCCCAGGCCATCCTTATACTAGATGCTATATGTGAGTGTCCCCAGGCCATCATTATACTAGATGCTATATGTGAGTGTCCCTAGGCCATCATGTTACTGGATCCTATATGTGAGTGTCCTTAGGCCATCCGTATACTAGATGCTATATAAGTGTCCCCAGGCCATCATGATACTTGATCCTATATGTGAGTGTCCCTAGGCCATCATGATACTATGTCCCATATGTGGGTGTCCCCAGGCCATCCCTATACTAGATGCCATATGTATGTGTCCCCAGGCCATCCTTATACTTGATGCTATATGTAAGTGTCCCCAGGCCATCCTTATACTAGATGCTATATGTATGTGTCCCTAGGCCATCCCTATACTAGATTCTATATGTATGTGTCCCTAGGCCATCCCTATACTAGATGCTATATGTACGTGTCCCTAGGCCATCCTTATACTAGATGCTATATGTGAGTGTCCCTAGGCCATCCTCATACTAGATGCTATATGTGAGTGTCCCTAGGCCATCATGATACTAGATGCTATATGTGAGTGTCCCCAGGCCATCATTATACTAGATGCTATATGTGAGTGTCCCTAGGCCATCCCTATACTAGATGCTATATGTGAGTGTCCCTAGGCCATCCTTATACTAGATGCTATATGTGAGTGTCCCCAGGCCATCATTATACTAGATGCTATATGTGAGTGTCCCTAGGCCATCGTTATGCTAGATGCTATATGTGAGTGTCCCTAGGCCATCCCTATACTAGATGCTATATGTGAGTGTCCCTAGGCCATCCTTATACTAGATGCTATATGTGAGTGTCCCCAGGCCATCATTATACTAGATGCTATATGTGAGTGTCCCTAGGCCATCCTTATACTAGATGCTATATGTGAGTGTCCCCAGGCCATCATGATACTATGTCCTATATGTGAGTGTCCCCAGGCCATCCCTATACTAGATGCTATATGTGAGTGTCCCTAGGCCATCCTTATACTAGATGCTATATGTGAGTGTCCCCAGGCCATCCTTATACTAGATGCTATATGTGAGTGTCCCCAGGCCATCCTTATACTAGGTCATATATGTGAGTGTCCCAAGGCCAGCATGATACTATTTCCTATATGTAAGTGTCCCCAGACCATCCATATACTAGATGCTATATGTAATTATCCCCAGGCCATCCTTATACTAGACACACTAGAAATATTTTTATAGGTATGTTGTCATGGAGACAATACTGATGACGTCATAACTAACATACGTAAATGTTGGAAAGTGAATTTGGAGCAAGGTTGCCGCCATATTGCACCCAATTGAGACCCATAATTTTAATTATTGAAGACCAAATTCTAGAAATTATAAAAAAAATTGATCAATAACTGTTTACATCTATTAAACCATGTACATATGACACATATTATTTGATGAAAATATTCTTAAAATGTTTTTATACCGTAAACCTCATGTTAAACACCCGTCCTGAAGCCCAAAAATGGGGTAAAATATGTGTAAACTGCCCCCGTCCTCAATGGGTTAAACTAGATGCTATATGTAAGTGTCCCAAGGCCATCATGATACTTGATCCTATATGTGAGTGTCCCCAGGCCATCATGATACTATTTCCTATATGTGAGTGTCCCCAGGCCATCATGATACTAGATCCTATATGATACTAGATCATGTATGTGAGTGTCCCTAGTTTATATGTCAGTGTCAGTTTCAGGCTCACATCAGCATCACATGTGGAATACACAAGTGACGCTGACACATTTCCCTCCTTACCTTCCTAACAAGACAATCCTGATTGGATTCATGGTATTTAAGATGAAGTATGTCCGACATCTCATGTATATGGATGTAATGATTAATTCCTAATATTTATTAATTCTGGTAACAATACTCATGTGACGCTGACAGCATAGCTGCCCAAATCCTACTTTGATACCTAGTATTCCACAGCATGAACATATATCTGAACAAATTTATTCTAAATATATCAAGTGCATGTATAATGGCCAAAATTCGTATATATATTTCACCCATGTTTTTTCATATTTTTCTAGGTGTGGATTTGTTTTTCCACATATGACACTGACATTTAGAGTTCCCAACATATTTTTTCATTTTTACTATACCAAAGATCCATAGAAAACAAATGAAAAAACAGACCATGGGTCAAGGCTCAATGGTTAAATGAGTTTTAAAAAAAATACTCCAACTAAATATTTGTATTTATTTCCACCATCTTATTGTGCCTCCCCTGATTTTTCTTCATTTTTAAGACCCTAAAATCCAGTTTTTTCACCCCAGTGCCTAAATTCTTAGGAAAGACTATGTAAATAGGGGGTATTTCTGAACTATTTTGGGCGGGTGGACATGATGAAACTATTTAAGAATGTCTGCCATAATTTTGTCTGATTCAAATATGCAGAAGATGATTTTAAGGTCAAATGACAAATGGTGGATTTGCTCATATAGGATCTACCATCATGATGTCCTGGGGGCACTCCCATATAGGATCTAGTATGATGATGGCCTATGGACACTTATATACAGGATCTAGTATCATGGGGGCACTTATATAGTGCATCTAGTATATGGATGGCCTAGGGACACTCACATATAGGATCAAGTATCATGATGGCCTGGGGACACTCACATATAAGATCCAGAGGGTTAGTGGCACCAGATAACAACAAAGAACTCTTAAATTAACTAGGATATGATACTGTTTGCCGGATAATGAAATGTTAGGCTATTTAAAAAGCCTTCGCCGTTCCCCCCCGCCCCCCGTCCCCCGTCCCCCATCCCCCGTCCCCCACCATGGCAGCCATGGTAGCCGGGCCCGTCTGCCCGTCTACATGGCACGCCGAGTAACGTTTTGAAGGGGTGATCCCATTGGCTGAGAGCCTAGCTGAAGGTTGATGTAACGCGCCCTGTGATTGGTCGATTTTTCCCCCCAAGCCTACCGAAGATGCGATGCAGAGTGTTACCGAAGATGCCATGCGGCCGTACGCAGGGTAAAATATCTGTTCATGCTTTAGCATATAGGGGTCGGGGAATCGGTTATTTCTCACTTATTATACCAGAAAGACCTTGTTGTATTGGAGGTAACCTAAGTCTATACATTTTCCCTAGGCCTGGAGACATTGTTTAGGTTGATTGAAAGCCGGGAAATAGGAGTTTCACACGATCGAACGGGAGTCGAGTTAATAGCTGGTAGTTCTAGATAAAGTGGGTGTGGTTAAAATCTTAAGCGGTATGACCTGTAGGCCATAAATATGGCCACTTTGACACCAAATCGTCTAGTATCATTATGGCCTGGGGACACTCACATATAGGATCTAGTATAATGATGGCCTGGGGACACTCACATATAAGATCTAGTATCATGATGGCCTGGGGACACTCGCATATAAGATCTAGTAACATGATGGCCTGGGGACACTCACATATAAGATCTAGTATCATGATGGCCTGGGGACACTCACATATAGGATCTAGTATAATGATGGCCTGGGGACACTCACATATAGGATCTAGTATAATGATGGCCTGGGGACACTCACATATAGGATCTAGTATAATGATGGCCTGGGGACACTCACATATATGATCTAGTATCATGATGTCTTTGGGACACTTACATGTAGCGTCTAGTATAAGGATGGCCTGGGGACACTTACATATAGCATCTAGTATAAGGATGGCCTGGGGACACTTACATATAGCATCTAGTATAAGGATGGCCTAGGGACACTCACATATATATATTGGATCTAGTATCATGATGGCCTTGGGACACTCACATATAGCCTCTAGTATAATGATGGCCTAGGGACACTGACATATAGGATCTAGTATCATGATGTCATGGGGACACATATATTGCATCTAGTATACAGATGGCCTGGGGACACTGACATATAGGATCTAGTATCATGATGTCATGGGGACACATATATTGCATCTAGTATACAGATGGCCTGGGGACACTGACATATAGGATCTAGTATCATGATGGCCTGGGGACACTTACATATAGCATCTAGAATAAGGATGGCCTGGGGACACTTACATATAGCATCCAGTAACATGATGGCCTAGGGACACTCACATATAGGATCTAGTATCATGATGTCTTTGGGACACTTACATATAGCATCTAGTAACATGATGGCCCAGGGACACTCACATATAGGATCTAGTATCATGATGGCCTAGGGACACTCACATAATTATAGCATCTAGTATACGGATGGCCTGGGGACACTCACATATAGGATCTAGTATAAGGATTGCCTGGGGACACTTGCATATAGGAGTGACATAATTTATGTCACCGTAACATGTCAGCACATTACGATAACATCATGTTTTAGCACTCTTGAGGTGCAATAATGCACAGCAGGGGGATAATGTGACTGTTTATGTTTGAGCTATATGATGACTTACATTCTGCCATACTTTTATTTATTCAACTCTAAATATTTAATTTTTGATTGACTAAAATGTCCGACACATTATGGGGACATAGAAACTTCCCAAATATATATTATATGCTCTAATTTCGAAGTAAACTAAAATATTCAACTACATTCATTACTATACAGGAGAATACATTGACAACTTTCTAAAACATATCCACTTAGTGTTAAAATCCATTTTTATTCTAGGTTTAAATAGGAATATCATGGTGACATACAGACTTTCCCAAACATTTTTGCATTGCAGGTCAACCAATGGATTATTAGAAATATATTTATTTTCAAATTATTCTGTAGCCAGGGTCATGATATGAAATTTGAATAAACATGTGGGTCAGATTTTTCAATTGTGCAATTTTGCCTTCATAACATGTTTTGCCGAGTACATCTTTAATAATTGAAAGAACTTATTTCTGCTATATATGTCTGTATTTCTCTCACAGAGAGCTTTCATTCCATATATCTCTAGTCACATTTGACCTAAAAAATTGGGAAAATCCCATTCTAAGCCTGAATTTGACAAGGATTTAATAAATAAATATGTTTCTTCCCCTTATATTTTATTTCGAGCAACACAAACCTCCCTTTTATTTTTAACTTTGCAATGAATCTAACCTTATTTCTGATCCAAACAACCATTCTACAAATGGGATTTATTATTTGATTTTATTATGTCTTTTTACATTTTCCCCAAAACAGTACTAACGACCAACTCTTCCGTACGCATTTTCTTTATGTGGGTTACGACTTCCTCCAATTGGGCGAAAGCCTTGTCCGCAAAATCTTGCGTATCGCCTTGACGTTGAGCCAACATCGTGGTAAGGGCCCCGCAGGCGTTCTGCGTGGCCAGAGCCTTGGCATCCGCCTCGGCCTGTTCCTCAACGAACAGGGTCATCGCCTGACCATGTCCGGTACAGGATCCTTTCGGGAATTTCCCTACTCTGCCCTAGGATCACGGCACCAATGTAGTGAACCACAGATTCGTGGGCACGAGTTTACGAAATCCAGTGAAAGAATCACGAATACGAGGAAAATTTGTTTGAACCGTCTTTATTACCCAAAGGGATACAGTTACAAAGGTATTGTCTCCAAATTAGGGTGCTTAATTTGAACAACAGAAGTATCTCGGTCCGCGGCACCGCTCGAGTCCGTAGTGTTAAGCGAAGCCTGGATCCCCTTGCGGAGGTAGTAGTATCCTCCACCTACTGCCCGTCAGAGGGTGTCTGCAGTGCTGTCGGCACGATGACGTGTGTCGTCCTCTGACGGGATCGGCCGGAACTGGTGGTTGTCTCTGGCTCCAGTAGAAGTGTCCCGGCTGTCGTAGCCTGGTTGTAGATGGCCATGGTCGGCAGCGTCGATGTAATCTGGGTGGCAGACCCACTACACATTTATTTTTATCGTTTAAATTAATTTATATAGAACTATTGCCATTTTTAGTGAATATTTTTATTAATGCGTGGTTTGTGGGTCCCTGATTTGGTGAATAGTTTGGCGTTGAGTTGTACATTCATTTTTTATCATTTGTGCTGATTTATTATTATTTATTGGTATTTTTTTGTGATTATTTCGACTTCGAAAGTCTCCCAATCGTACAGTTTGTTACACCACATTGTAGCATACTTATTTAGTTTAATATTTCTTTGATTAAATATACCGAATATAGGTTTTAATATATTTCCATATATGTTCTTTGTGTATAATGATATAACTAATTATTGTGACAAAGGTAAATATCAACGTTAAATAATATGGAGATCGATCAAAGAACAATAGCAACAATAGTATAAGTAAAGTCTCTATGTGATCTATTCAGATTAATGATCTAACTATACTTGTGTCCAGCTGTATCTCTGTTATATTACCATCTACAGAATAAATCTTAGGCTTCAACATCATAGATATTTCTTCTTCTCCTGAATAGTGTTACACCACGTATAACAGAATGACAATCTCCGTCTTATTTAATATTGCACGGCAATAGAAATATATATTAACAAGGAAATACTTGGAAAAAATCCTAGAGTTTCTGTTACTCATAGAGTTTCTACAGCCTTCATAATGTTTAAATGAACCTTTAATATTTCCACCATTTTGACTCTACAGGCTCTTGTACTTCTGTGACGAAACTGGATTTATTTGTGAGACTTTACTTATATTATTGTTGCTATTGTTCTTTGATCGATCTCCATATTATTTAACATATCAAAGAACATATGAGTAATTCCACCAATTGGTCGACATATGATATAAAATAGATTTTTGCATTTTTTTATGAGAAATCTTGGTCTGGAGGTATTTTAATCAATTCTGTCAGTTTCCCCGACGGAAAATACATCAGAAATACCCTACTTTTGCATATCTAACATCAATATTTTAAATTCTAGAGGACAAAAACATTGTTTTATTGTCTAAAAATTAAAATCCCTGCCGATCTCCCCCCCCCCCCTCCCGCCGATCTCCCCCCCCCCCTCCCGCCGATCTCCCCCCCCCCCCCACCTCCCGCCGATCTTCCCCCCTCCCGCCGATCTCCTCCCCCCGACCTCCCCCCTCCCGCCGATCTCCCCCCCCCCCCCCCTCCCGCCGATCTCCCCCCCCCCCTCCCGCCGATCCCCCCCCCCCTCCCGCCGATCTCCCCCCCCCTCCCGCCGATCTCCCCCCCCCCCACCCTCCCGCCGATCTCCCCCCTCCCGCCGATCTCCCCCCCCCCCCCGCCGATCTCCCCCCCCCCCGACTCCCGCCGATCTCCCCCCTCCCGCCGATCTCCCCCCCCCCCACCTCCCGCCGATCTTCCCCCCTCCCGCCGATCTCCCCCCCCCCGACTCCCGCCGATCTCCCCCCTCCCGCCGATCTCCCCCTCCCCCCGACTCCCGCCGATCTCCCCCCTCCCGCCGATCTCCCCCCCCCCCGACTCCCGCCGATCTCCCCCCTCCCGCCGATCTCCCCCCCCCCTCCCTCCCGCCGATCTCCCCACCCCCACCCCCGTCAGTCACCCACACTTGTCACGCTGCTCTGTTTACATCTAGGCAGGTGCTCAGAAACGCTCCTCTTCACTGGAGAGTTCCTATAAAGAAGTCCGGTTTGGCTCAATTTTTGCATTGCTCCGCCGATCTCACACTTGCCACCTCAGTGGCCTGCGGACATCATAGAACCCCGCTAACCGGGCCGAGCGTGTTGGTTGAGTGTGGAGGTTGAAACGAAAACCAATTGTGGAATTGTGAGTACCTGAATCGACAATCTAAGTACGCTAGGCTGTAGGCAACAACCTAAACTAAGTATTCCATGCGTCAATAGACATTCTCAGCGGGGAAATTATTGAATGCAGGCAGAGAAGTAACCACATGGAGTAAGAGGAAATTCGTTGGACACTAGTAGTCTGTGCACCGTTCGAAATTGTAAATAGAGTCATTCTGACTTCTTCCAAGGAAGAAGCGGGGGTGCCGACCGTCCAGAGTATTACGCTAGGCCTAGATTAATTTTGGTGTGTCTTAGGCTATGTATTTGTATCATATAAGAATGGAATCTTTTTTCTCCTTTTCAATGCTGCCCACCATCAGCCCCCCCCCCCCCCCTCGGGCTGCCCCTCCCCCTCCGCTCCTATGCTTTTGTTTTGGTGTCTAATAATACACATCCTCGCACAGGCTGTGCGCGGCATGTGTACAGCCAGCGGGAGTGAGTATGCAGAGGCGCTTGCGGCGGTATTGGGAGACACCATTTTCGGCGCTTGTTGATATATTTCGCGGCAATGGCCGTCCATTCGAATCTTCCCAACGGGATCTTTCAAGCTATACCTGACCCTAGCGTTGTATGTAGACAATATTGTTCCAGTAATCACTAGCTAATATCGTTGCTTACTAATATACGGTAGTTCTCACACCTGACACAAAGCTGAATGAGCATTTATTTCGTTGGCAGAGACAGCAGCAATTCCCTTTTCTTCTACTATGTGCGTACGACCGTGATAACGGGTACGCCTGGTCTAATTTTAGTGAGTAGCCGGTGGCGGCTTTTTAAAAAAAAAGCGGTGGTCGTGGGAGAGTCCAGAAAGCATACCGCTGGATTGGGTTGTGTTGTGATCTGGCTTTTAGGCTAGTTGCTTGTATAAATAAATAAAAACAGTTGCCGATGAGGTCCCGTCCACGCACCCTACCACCTCCACCCCACCCCCACCCCTAGCGCTGCTCAGTGCGTAGGCACTGAGCAGCGGCCTATGCAGTGGCGCTAGCGGCGGTATTGGGAGACACCATTTTCGGCGCTTGTTGATATATTTCGCGGCAATGGCCGTCCATTCGAATCTGCCCGACAGGATCTTTCGAGCTATACCTGACCCTAGCGTTGTATATAGACAATATTGTTCCAGTAATCACTAGCTAATATCGTTGCTTACTAATATACGGTAGTTCTCACACCTGACACAAAGCTGAATGAGCATTTATTTCGTTGGCAGAGACAGCAGCAATTCCCTTTTCTTCTACTATGTATGAAGGACCGTGATAACGGGTACGACTGTTCCAATTTTAGAGAGTAGCCGGTGGCGGCTTTTTTCAAAAGCGGTAGTCGTGGGAGAGTCTAGAAAATCGTACGGCACCAGTGAGATGTCTGTTCTAACTTCTATGCTTCCTAGGCTGTCATTGTATATATAGCTATGGCTTATCTGTCCCATCCCCCCCCCCACCATCCACCCCCCTCACCACATTTGTTGTTGTTGCTACTTTTATTTGCCTGGTTAAAATATTGACACTATCGGTGGGTACTGAGCTCCCTACATAGGAAGAATTTCAAGCCCTACCATCTAAACCTTTAGTATTATTTGAGCAAAGGTAACAATGCTCCCTAGGATTGACAACACTAGGGAAGCCTTCGCAACGATTGGTTTGCAAAATTTTATAACTTTTGGTGCAAGTAGCACCATGCACAAGATGGAATACAATACAACTATATACAATTCATATTAATATACTATACAATTAATGTAAATTTAGTAAGTATAAATACTAGATATATATACATCATGCTAGCAAGTTGAAGGAAATATAACCTATAATACATATACATTTGACAGGTAAACCATATGTGGGTAAAGAAGTCAGATTCGAGTGAGGAACCAAGGTTGAGGAGGAGGAGGAGGAGTTAAGGGGCGGGGAGAACAATTGAGGAATGCTACATTGTATTAAGAAGAAGAACAGAAGCTGACTCAATATAGGAAATTACCATTGGCCCAAATGGCAGATTTCCTAGGGTGTTGTTTCAGGGTGTTGTTTCATAACGATGGAGACATAGAAACATTTATTTGAAACTTCTGCGAATGGTGTTCAGATGTTACAAATAATGTCCCTGCCTGGTGTTTCATAATGTATGACATTTGCGGGAATATTAGTATTTGTGGGAACATTTCGCGGGAACATTCGGTGACGGGACTGGCCGTGCATGTTGTCTTATTACGTAATAACCATACACTCAGACAGGGAGGCATACACTCAGACAGAGAGGCGTCATGGGCTGAGAGGGATAGAGAGTGTACTCAAAGTCACTACAAATTTTTCTCCAAGTCGCTACAAATTTTTCTCAAGTCTTCAACTTATGAAACAGAATTTGTCCCAAATGGGATGTTTTTCTACTTAATTCTTATGTCCCTGATTTTGAAACAGGCCCCAGCAGAATGCCGTGTCTTTTATTTACTACTACTTTCACGCATAGCCGTTAGGACATCACGGCTCTGCGCTGTCAAAGCTTAATTCATTGGTGGGTCCTGTGTATCATATAGAGGGTGAGGCCGGGCCTGTTTGGGTCACCTAGTCCAGACGCGATTCCAGAAGTTCACACCATATCGGACGCTAGGGCCAATCCCGCATCAGATGCTAGGGCCCACGGTTGATTTGGGTGGGCCCTATCGTCTGATGGTATGGGACTGCTAAATGGTCTGGAAATTCGGGAGATTTAATTCTGGATAGATAAATAAATACAAGTGTAGCACAATACTGCAGTTAATTTATTTAATGATAAGTAATTAGAGTAATTAGAGATCACAATTGATTTAGACTATTGATAATAATGTGGTTAATCACTATTACGTTCTGATTGCGTAATATGATATAATACACTCTACCTAAAAGAATCACCGACAATTAGATGAAAAATACCGATGAAAGGCATACAGAAGAAATACAATTGTGGATAATGAAATTGTGAGAAAATGAGGTTGATATTCTGAATAGTTTGACTGTAAATAACTGTTAAAGTTGCAAACACCTCCCACAATATTAAAATTCATTTTTACAACAAGTCGGATACTAGGCCTTTACATTTACAAGTAAATATTTCAGATGCTAGGGCCCACCCTTCCTTGGATGCTAGGGCCCAGCAGGCGTGGGCCCTAGCGTCTGACAGAGTACTTATTTGATGGTTTCATTGAACTTATTGAAGGTGGGCCCGAGCGTCCGATGGTTGGGCCCTAGCGTCTGATGGTTGGTGGGCCCTAGCATCCGAGGAGGGGTGGGCCCCAAGGTATGAAAATATGCGAAAGTGGGCCTTAGCGTCGTTGGACCCTAACGCATGTAGACCCTGATGCCATAGTTCGAGGTTTCATAAGCAAATCAAAAGTTAGGCATAAGGAAACGGTCTTTTAATCCTTTAGTATGTGTTTTTGACACCAAATATTGTGTTCTTGCTGACCATTACTTTGTTCTGTGTTTATGTGTTTCATGATGTAGTTACATTTGTCATTCAATATTCTAATCGATGGAAAGATAGTTAAAACTCCCCCAGTTCGATATCCTTGCTCGCTGGTTTGATCTGAGTTTAGCTACAGCGGTGATTAATATTTCCGCCCTCTTCATTGCAGTCTGTCGAAAATTAATGGCCGGCCTTTCCGATTGTAAAGAGGCCAAAACATATTCTAGACTCGTCATTAGTTGCTTGTATCACAGTGGTGATTCGATATGTGCGATTAAATGTAAAGAAATATTAAGGGCTATAGATATTGAACTATCACGAAACTAGGATGGATACAAATTGCTAACATCAACAAAATGACAATAAAAGAGCAAAGACACAAATTGATTCTGAAATATTGTTTATTTGATTGAGTCAAATCTGCCACATATATTTGTTATATATGATTGGAGAGATTTATACTCCAGTATTTCGAGGGAATGTGAAATGTATGCTTCCGTTACAGAAAAAGTATAATCAAACATGTAAAGATTCAACAATTTGATGAAAATCTTTATAGTAAACCTCATATATTTAGAATTCTGTCCCAAAGGATAACCCTTTTTACATACCAAAAATTTCCAAAAGGTACACTTGACATTACCATAAAGATGTAGTACGTTCCGCTTTAATTTGTGAAGGTCGTTATGTCTGAAAACTTCCCAACACAACCACTTTGTTGCCTAATGTCACCTAATTTTAAACTGAGATCATGGGAATATAGTTCGACTCCTCTATCAAAGAAGATTATCACGAGGAATGATTTTGGCAGGTTACTCCTTAATACAAAGCTATTAAGGAAAGAGATATTCAATCGCCAAAGCAAGCAATAAAATATATTGATATATACAGCCATATTACCCTTCTTTCCAGCTGATAACCGTCACATATAATCATATAAGAGCTTATCATTTAATAAAATTGGCTTTCTTTCCACTCCTTTTAACAACCGCAAAATTCATAAGTATTCAGGATATACAAAATTCATTGAAGGCCTGTTGCATAAGCTTCTTCTTAGTCTTACCTATGCAACGGGCTCAACAGTTACATGTTGAACAGTTATTGTGATTCATGACAGTTTTAGTTACCATTGATGCCGTTTATAAAGGTGGTAATACCTAGTCATAACTGAGACAAATGTATTTATACAAAGATGGGATGCAAATATATACTTTTCATCAGTTATTCATTTCTTGTGTAGGCTACATGTGTTTGTGAGACTGGGTTTGACAAAAGAATATCAATGAATCTCAACACGAATGTGAAATACTTCCAATCATATTACTTTTAGCCATAAATTCTTTCTGTACACGGGTCCGACTTTTTAAGGAATGTACAATAGAATGTCCGGTATATACCGGAAGTTCCCATTGAAATAATATAGGAACGTCCATTGTTCATCCCCAAAAATCTGACCCACCATGGTATATTATATAAATGCCTTAGAATCGGAAATGCATGTGGGTCAACCTAATAAAGATATTCATAAATTCATGTGTTATACAATAAGTGATCAAATGTAACGTCACCGCATTTTCTTGACATATTATGGAGCAATATTTTGTTCTGCTGTCAGAAACATCCAATATCGCTCGAAAAGATTAAAATGTATACCATCCATTTTCCATCATTTTCCACAACAACCGCTGAGATTAACTCCCATCATTCATTTGTTTCGTTCCATTATTTTTTTTTATTTTTTTTTATTTCGAGATTTTACTTTGTTTTTAAAGTTTATAGAATTTAGCAACACATAAAAAGTGATTTAATACATACCACATTATACCTTGGATATTTTTTAAGACATCTCACATCGTATATATATATATATATCTTTAACACTGTCAGTACATCAAACCTTTAAGGCCAGTGAAACTATATATATGTATGTACATGTATACATGTATTTCAAAACAAGAACTTCCAAAAGGGGGGGGGGGATGATACACTTGTGTTGACAGGTATTATTTCAATTCCCAAATAGTCAGAAGGACATTATTCTTATAATTCTGTGTGTAATTAATGCTACAATGTGAATTCGACATAAATGAAACTTCTGTGAAATGTTCTGTGTATAAAGGATGAGTTAAGACACACGTCACGATACAATGCAAATATAGATAAACCAGTTAATAATATGAATATACTTAAATATATTGACCATATTACACATCAAATAATGTTCCCAAATATGGGTTCAAACATCACTACTCAAAAAGAAATAAAGAAAGTGGCCTTAAACAAAAGAAATCACTCATACACAATATGTAATAAAATATTAGAATATTCAACACTTAGTGCCTCCAAACCTTTAGTCAAAAAACTTCATCCGCATGCTAAAACTTCACGACATACATAATTTGTGACAAATTACGAATTGAACAGGTCATGGAAGACAAACATGAGACGTCTCAAATACTATGGGGGTTGATGAATGAAACCTAACATCAAAAACTTACGCGGAAGGTACCAGTCCAACCGCAGTGGTCACTAGTAAATCAAAATTAAATAAAAAAAAAACATACTTTCGTTGAAATTTCAACAAGTCGGAGTATATCTAAGCAACGAGACTCTACTCTCGTTGGTCTAAGTCACTGTATTAAGGCATTGGGGTATCAAATGCGTGAGTGTTGGTTCGGTGAGACTGCAAACTGTGTTACTCAAAGTGCCTTGAATATCATTGGTTCTGTGCGTACATGTTGTACTGTGAATCTTTGGCCGTTTCAAGAGACCTCTGGCTTATAACCTATAAAGGCACTTACAATTTCTAAAACCACCATAACTTGGGAAATACTTCACGGATCAACATGAAAAATTACAATATTCATTATTGACAAACCATCCGTACAGTACGTGTAAAAACATATCAGTTCCAAAATTACCAAATTAATTAATTCGATTGTTGACAAGCATATATTCAATACACTTTTGCTTCAAAATACAAATTCCATTGAAATAGTGATAATTGGCGGACATACATTTGTACTCCTCTGTACTCTATGAAAGTGGCAAATAAAAAACAACTTATCTTATCTTATCTTATACTCCACTGATTTTCAAAACCGTTTACCCACAACACAACTTGCAGTCAGGACTTATATTTAAATATTTAAATATTATACGTTGACACCATATAAGACCCTGTCCTCTCAAATTCTAAACAATTATGAACTTAGACACATGTATGCACTAGTACATAAAAATAGATGTGGATACATCGCTGAGCGATATATTTCATTTTCAGTTGACAACACGCCTGTGAATGGATTAAAATATATCGCCTCTAAAATGTAGCCTATATTATTTTACAACCAACATACAATATAAGAACACATGAACAGCAAACCTGTGAATAGGCTGAACCGGCAGCAACCTTAACCATCGTCAAAAATATTCAACATCCATGGAAGTGTTTTCTATCATGAAAGTTCTTCGCACAAAAAGAGCTTCTAAAACATTAGACAACTATCTACATATTTACAAATACTGGGAGCATTTAACTCGCTAAGCCGGAATTTATGGCAGGCTAGTGACAAGTTAAACGTCCCGCCAAGTACGGCATGTGATCAACACAAAATTTATGGAAACATTGAAATGGTCCTTCTCCTCTTCCTCAATCACCATCAGTTCTTCTTACTCTCGCCACAATTCAGCAGATGCCTTTTTTGCGATGAACAAGCAGTGTACACATTATTTCCTCAGGAGAATCTAGGATCTGATCTGAGCTATGTGTTCCGGGCTTTCGCACTCGGTTCCTGAATGTGCGGAGGTCTGCTCAGGGTTTCAATACAAAACCACTCAATCGCTTCGTATTTCTCACCTGGCTCGAATAACAGCTGGATGTGGACATCGTACAAGCAGACTTGGTGGTCTATACAATGTATATCGCACGAAAAAGAAGGATGGAATCGACTGTCTGTCTGTTCTCGACATTTTTTCCAGAGTCCTACGTTGTCATCATCTTGGCAAATTCTGAAAAATAAAAACACCGGCCGACTTAGTTATCGTGTTCAGGTACTTTCCGAAGCGGGAAAGAAATATATAAGGAATGAAAGAAGGAAGGTGGGGAAAGAAGGAAGAAAGAAGATAAGCGGATTCCCAATTACAATGCCAATCGCGGTTTTGTGCTCTATAATCCAATATAAAGCGATGCAAGTCAAACTGTTTGTCCCAAAGCCCACTAATATCCCTTAACTTTCAGATCCCTCCCGTGGTTGGATCAATGTCCATTAGCGACGTATAGGACCATCATTGCGGAGTTCGTCACCAAGTAATTCGCCCAGATTCATGTAATCAAAGGGAATACAATATGTCGGTATCCATTCCCACTGAGAAATCAATCTGGATTAAAGGCTAAGCAATCCTTTGCTAGTGCGTGGTCGGCCCCTACTCCAATTCAATTTGTATTAGCTTCATCGTGATTGATGACAAATTACGTCTTTATCTTGTATTTTGTATGAAAAACCTGAATCAGATGCAGACACTAGACCATGGACCCGACTGATAAATGTAGAACTACATGCACGTCGTTTTATATCTATTTAAAACTATATCTAGGCCTATACATGTTTTAAGTCTTTCATCTAGGCCGATTTTCGACTTCTGCGTTTCCAGTAAATGTAATGAAACCTGAGCCACGTATTCGGACGGCCTTTTGACAGCTAATATCAGTCTAGGTTTTCCGACGAAGATTTCATTCATAATTGATAGAAACGAAATGTGCTTTTAAGTATTACATTCGCATTTCTGAAGATGTACATGTATACGTGTATATCACTCTGTGTAATCAATAAGAGACGTGCCCAATAAAAAAGGCCCTTTCGGTTATCCGGAAGCAGGGGGAATGTGTAGGAGGGGACTACACGGCTTCAGCAAATTTGAGCACGAAGCAGCGCCTATTGAGAAAGCCAGTTTGTTCTCAAAATAGACTCCCACCTTCGGCAACATCTTCAGACTACGTCAGAACTCTACGTCTGTTGCCGTATTATTTTCTCATTTCAGATTCGTTAACCATTGATTGATCTAAATTGCCTAATTAATCAGGAAAAAAAATACTCCACACGACCCCTACAACATCGAAATAAAATCAGTGATGACTGAGATTAGAGGCATATCCTTCTTTTCCTACACAAAATCGGTGATAGAAAAGAAGCCAGATATGAAAGCACAACCCATACGGAAAAGATGGCCCAGTGACCAGGTCTAAGGGAACACCCAATTAACAGTTAATGCACATGCAATGACTAGTGGGAAAATTTCACATGTAAATGAGCTAATCCACAGGTCCTTTTATGGGCACATGGGCCAGGTCCTCAAGTGCACACACATGGGACAGGTTCCTTAATGCACACACATGGGACAGGTTCTTTAATGGACACACATGGGACAGGTCCTTTAATGGACACACATGGGACAGGTCCTTTAATGCACACACATGGGTCAGGTCCTTAATGCACACACATGGGCCAGGTCACATGACCTTCAATGTTCCACATGTGTTTAGAGAAGCTTTCCTTTGTCTAACCTTATTTTACTTGCATGCTTAATAAGGTACCTCTTACCTTCTTCCACAGTCTTAGTATTTACTGATGATATTTGTAAGCCATAAACATACTCCAAGCCTTAATCCAATCCTTGAGAATGTTCTGTCTGCTATGATATATTGTGCAATTTACTGAGTGAGAACACCAGTCCATCTGAAAGCACTAAGGTAGCAACACTCTCAACCTGAGCCATTTCCTACTTCAATATCACTTCTGTAACTGTCACTTGTGCCTTGTTATCCTCTGCCTCAATTGTCACTCAGGCTTGACCTTTAAATGTCATCCAAATAGAGTGAGCAGCAGAAAACAGTAATAATCCAAACTGAGTCAGTTCATAGTCTCTAAGTCTTATGATGTTATTCATTCAACTGCCAACTGCCAACTGTTTGAAATGGTAGTCTGACCTATATGTATAACCAACTTCCCCTTCCTGTTTGACCCACTGGCACTGGTAAATCCACATCTAATGAGCATGTTATAGAATTTTATTTATAGAAGTTCAATCCACACATAATGCCCAGCTTTGGAATTAGTTTATGTTAAATGAACACATAATGAACATGAAGTCCTACCAATGCACATACACTGGACAGGTTATGAAATTTGCATATGTTGATGCTGCTGAAGGGTTTTCAATGAGCACTTAATGCACACATGGAATGGGCAGGGAAAACCTGGGCATTATGTCTGCATTATATCTGCATTACATGTGGATTAACTTTTCATTTCTGTATGGGAAGCGAATATTCTAGGTTCAGAATGCAGCGTGGCTTTTTTGAAGCAAAGTGAAGGGAAGTAGACAATAGACCATTGTGAAAAAGTAATGAGAGTTGTAAAGAGTTACAAAAGGTAAACCGCTTAGTATTGTATTCCGCCCAGAATTTTAACAAACGCCTTCAAATACAAAGCCACTCCCCAGAAGAAGATAAAGGGAGTAAAGAAATAATTACCCGAGCAGAACCATCAAATGTCATCCGATTTTCCAATCATTTCTGTCCCTGAATACTATGTGCAATTATTTTGGCTGAAGTGCTCTCGGCAAACCAGGTACGCGATAACCTAATAACAAGATCTCGATTTATAAAGAATTCCTATTATAATTGGCCATCATATCCTATCAGGTATCCCACTTGGGCATGGCCTGGCTGTGAATAAAATGTATGTCAATGACACGTACCTTCATAATTAACCTGCCCGTCTCCGTCTATGTCAGCCTGTTTCATCATTTCGTCCACCTCCTCATCGGTTAACTTTTCACCAAGATTCGTCATTACATGTCGCAGTTCGGCCGCGGAGATAAAGCCATTGCCATCTTTGTCAAAGACACGGAAAGCTTGGCGAATCTCCAATTCTAAGTCTGTTTCAACGAATTTCTTAGCCATAAGGTGAAGGAACTCCGTGAAGTCTATTGTCTCGCTACCTGAAATTTGAGCATTAGAAATGTAATCCTCGTGTGTCATATCCAGGGTTGTGACTTTAATCAAGGTTAAGCATTAGAAATGTAATCCTCACGTGTCATATCCTTTTAAAATTGGCAATGTTTATAACATTGAGGCCCAAATCAAATTGACTCAATAAAGTTGAAATAATTCTCTCTCTCCCCCCCCCCCCCCCCCCCCCAATGGACGCTTCCCAATTTGAAATCGCATTTAATAACAATGAATATATAAGAATGTTATAACAATCGAAATATTATATTAGATCTACTTATATATCTGAAACATAACAACCTTTATACATGTGTTTGAAATCAGTTTGAAATGTTTGAAATATTATTTTCTACTCACCATCAATATCTACTTCATTGATGATCTGGAGCAGTTCAGATTCTGTAGGATTCTCTCCTAAAGTCCTCATCACTTCTCCAAGTTCTCGTGTTGTTATCACGCCGTCTCCATTCTTGTCGAAGAGAGCAAATGCTTCACCAAGCTCTGCAAGATTCATAACGTTGAGAAGTTTAGGCATATCTTTAGGCAAATCACTCTGACGGATACTGCGGACAAGTTCATGAAATTTAGCACTGTGTAAAGTCAACTTTGGCCGGGGCTGTTTTTTCTTCCTACTCAGGGATAAGAGCTTTTGGAAAATGTCTGAGGCGGTTGTCCTTTTTCTTCTGTATAGAATCATGATTGGTTCTTAAATGCCTTCCCAGAAACTAGGCTTGACCAATGCCGAAACTTATTATTCCTTATAGTCTCGGAATTTAATTGGTGATATGAATGAGTGTAAATATCAATCACTGAAACCACTGTTTGGTAGAATAAGCTGTCTGCACAATTGTGAATATTTGTATTGAAAGCCACTGCTGAGATTGAGAATGCACTTCCTATCTCTTAGAGTGCCGACATGCGATTCCCAGCTGATGGCTTCCACCTCAATATTTATACTTGGCCATGAGGTTGGTATGCGGGGGAGGGCAAGAATCACACACGGAAGCTGGGTTGAAGGGCAGAGTTTTCACTCAATGCATATTCCTAGAAGTCTTGCCTTCTGGAATGGTGCTCGTTTACCAACCACATGTTGGGCAAATAGTCTTGCTCTTTCCTATACCTAACATCTATCTACAGTTTAGTATCATATAAATAAAATGCTGAGTCTGTATGTACAGACACATCTTTCCAAGATACAGAATTGAAATTCCAGGCTCAATGACTAATAAACAGTCATTATGCTTTGAAACAACTTCTAGTAGCTATGGAGAAATACAGGATTTCTCGAGGAAAAACTCCTGAACGGTCTTGAACAAAACTCACCCGCCGATGAATGGTAAGCCACAGCTAAGAGCTGTAGCCACATTGGCGGCGTACTTGTTCACATTTTTCATTTTTTATGGCTGGTCTAGACTCACTCAATGAAAACACTTTCCTAGAAGAAGGAAGGGTGAGGGTTTTCTTGATAGGTGTGTGAATTACACCAGAACCTGAACTGATCTCCTCAACTACACGGGAATGTTGCATTTCTCAAATACTTTCTGACTTTGCAAAGGAATTTGGCGTAAAGATGGTGGTATGATTGACAAAAATGGAAATTATGCTGGTACCCCAGATTACTCATGCACCCTGTTTATTGATGATGGGGATATTTCAATGAAATATTAGCTAATCAAGACAAGATTGGTGACGCAGGAGAATTATTCACGAAAATGCGATTTTCCCCCATTGATAAATAACTCTGGACAAAGATCACTTCACCATGTATTAGAGTTATCTTAAGCATCAAATTTTCAACAACAACATTGGATATGGTTATCATAGGCATTTTCGAACACAACTTTGACCATTGCAAATAAGATAATAATCAGAAACAATTCTAATGTCAAATGTTTTCTTTAGATTTTAGATTAGATTTAAGATATTTGTATTGCAGGAAAAAGCATCTACAGACGTTATTCTCAGTTGGTCCTGATACAACCGATTAGATCAAAGAAAAGTAAAGTTCCACAAGGGCATATAACTTTCATTCTGCCAACATCAAATCTACTTCGACAAAAATAATTCTTCGCATGATGACTTTTGTAGATTTACTTAAATGGATTCCATGAATGACATTGCCATATCTGGTGGGTGGGCGCCAAATATTTTCATATGAAAGGTAATAGGTGAAGATAAAGGAAAACAATATGATAAGTAATGGAGGTGCAAATTTATTTGCCCACAGGCTAAGGCTATTTCCCAGCATACCAAGCAAGTCTAGAATGCATGGAATTGCTGTGCGGCTCGCCCATGCGCCGTGTTGGTCATACCAAGTCAAAGCAGATGTTCACATTACAACATGCCCATGCAGCTGTGAAAAAGCGTTTCCCTACACGTGTTCTGCCTATCACTGTCCAGCCCATACGCCACCGTCTTGGGGAGACAATGAGAAAGTGGTAGATCACTGCATGATGTTGAGCGCATATATATATCATGATTGTATGAATAGCGAATTAAATGCTCACTCACTCACAGCTTGTTCTTCTATTCTTCGCAGTTTCCCGCTAGTGTCAAAGAAATTAAAATCCCTATTGAATATCAAAGAATAAAGTAGCCTGATGATATTTTAAATCATTAGATACCTGGGAGTGGATGTGATGCAAAGTAGGAACAGGTGAGGTGTGAACAGAAACCGTCGACAAGACTGCATGGTGGAAAAAAAGCCTTACTGTTATCAGCACTAAGGCTTTACTTGAATTTTTTTCAAGATTACAGGAAACCGATGGACTTGTAATTACCGCAGAAATATTAAATACCTAATAATTATGTTCAACCGTTGGGAAATTTGGGCGAAGGTAAACATTATACTATTTTTTTTTATTTATTTATTGTACCTTTACGATTGATGTTGAATCAGAGCTATGGACTGATTACTCTAATTCTATCTAAGGTGTCTTTTATCTGAAAGGTTCATATCAGTAAAATCTTGAACAAAGGAAAGCAGAAAAATCCTTTCTGACTCATCTGACATTTTGCAATAATCCTGGAAGGTTTTATGAGCTTAGAATTGGCATGAATTGCCTCGAAATGTTTTTCTTCCTGCATAGCCCAAGTAGTGGAAAACTCCAGTACTATTGCCCTACAACTATCAATTCACTACATCAACATGTGTCCGGGGTGTTGTCATACTTCCTCTGCTTTCAACACACAGCGTAGGGTCCAATGCACGGCGGGTTTATTTACCTGGACATAAGCCAGATAAAACCAAAACTCAACAGCCTTGTGGCTCCGGGAAGCCACAATCCCCCCTCCCTCCCTCCCTCCCGACACTCTACCCAGATCTACCAGTACATCCGGCTTCCTGCGGGTTTCCCCCCATCTCAACACCCTCACGTGGAGATCAACACAGGACCTGAGATGAATGGGACTTCTCTTGCACTCACGAGATACTGTTCTCTATATACATTAAGCATCCTGGCAGGGGAACCAACGTAAAAAAAATTATTTATGTTTTGATCCGTGAATAATTTTCTCTAGTGCCTTTCGCCAAGGTTTCTATGAAGCCGTTGATCAATCGGCAGTTATTAAGTTTACTCATATGGGGAGGTCAAGTGGTTTTGATCGAGGGGATATTCCCCAGATGTGTCAGGCCAATATTCCAAAAGCATAGATAAAATGCTGCTTAATAAAAATAGAAAATCTATCATAACTTCTATACTGTTAGAAGATTTATTTATCCAACTCTATTCATTTCCATATTTTTGTATATTCATTGCAGATTCTGTTCATCATACTGGGACAACTTCTGGTATATATTACAGGAGGATATCATATATCAGAAGGGGGAATTCAGCCTCCGACGTTTTTGTATTAGCGGTAATTTCGTGAAGCCTAATATATATATTGGCAAAGAATGAGAGACTGGTGAATATATTATATATTTTTTACTCTGGCAGACATCTCACCATTTTTCCTGTTAAGAAGTATGGTGCGGAGGTCCAGGCCTGCATGGTAATTGAAAACCTACAGGTAGAAATAACAACAATCCCAGGGCAGGAACTGTCTTTTGTGCAGTGGTGTAGTGAGTGCCTTGTGTTGCCGTGCAACATTCCAACTACTATGTGGTAGAGATCGCGTCTCATCCGTGCGGTAGACATAGCCATAATAAGGTGGCAAAAAGCGAACAGGTGGAGTAGGGGAGAGATTGTACTGCACCTCGGGCAGGTGTGAGCCACGATCGAGAAGCTCTTTGAAGGTAAACACCGCACCCTCTCTTTCTCTCTTCAACAGAGCAACACAAACGGTTCCAGAGGAAAGCAGAGGACACGAGCACCAATGTATATATGTGTTTAACACAGATATCTGGCTTCCCTCTGCATGATGCCCATTGATCCTCAACAACTAAGGCCGGGTCTTTCAAGGCCTTCTGCCAAGGGAAATAAATACCTTACAACTGGCTATGCCATGTTTACCTACAAGCCCCAGGGTCTCATGGCCGAAGTGGCTTACTATTATGCTGCTCGATAAATACAAGTACAATTAATCTTTCCCCCAATCTAACAGTAATAAATCATATCGGAGCAGGACCCAGGCGGTGCAAGTGACGCAAGTCTAGATCGGGGGATTAAAGAAAGCTAACTTTCTCTGGAAGATCTTGGGACTCTTTAGAAATTATCATTATTATTTTATTCCGCTTAATACTTCGACATAATGCTCATTTTCTCAATTGATCTGAGAAAAAGCTTTACAAAACGTATATAATACAATGTAAAATATAGTAATACAATTGGTACATCTTTAGAAATATCATATTTCAAATATGAAATATGATGTTGCATTTGCTCGGACGATTCTCTGAAATTCAGTGTCCAGAAAACTGTAAGCTGAGTCGGTATTTAAGCTAACCATGATCAACACCTTGCGTATAATTATATGTATTAAGTTTCCTAATTTAATAAGTGACGGGATCAGATCGACGCTTAACTGAATGCATGCTTCAGTGGGAGTTCAGATTATTATTTTTTATGTGCCGGAGGAGTATATGTGAGGAAATGAGTAAATTGACCTGTGGATGGAAACATGACTCCTGAATCACACGCGTGGGTGTTGGTGTTAAAATGACCAGTCATGATTTCTATGAGATTCGCCACTCTATGAATTCACGAAGTACTTGAGGACATGCTCTCATCATTGGTCAGCTTATATCCACCATACAATATGATATATCAGTACTTGCTTTTTGAATACAATTCTAACCAGGTAGGAATCTTCTTGAAAAATGATGGTTGTGCGAAGAATGAGTCATTATAAGTAGTGTATAGAAAGTATACTCATATGAGGAAATGGTCTTAGACCAATTTAGTCAGTTGTGTCCAACGAATTAATTCCACCAATTCTCGTTTGGTTACCTGACAGAACAGTACATTTTCGCTGCAATGAGTGATTGTATGTACATTAACATTAGCCACATCAAGGTGCTTCATCAATCTACCTCATACATGGCATGCCTAAGTGTAAGGTGACCCATACTGATTTGTCAAATCAGCTATGATTCTTGATGTTGTGTGTGTATATAACATAAGTCATATCACTGTGCTAGTCCTAAGTACATACAGTATAGGGTCAGCGAGTACTATGATGCAATGTTTAGAGAAGGTAACAGAGTGAGTTGAGTCACTCAAGTGATCAGGTTAGGGGTATATGATATGTAACCATGTTTGGTTATGATCTGTTCAATTCGATTCGAACGTGGGCATAGTCCTAGTGCCTCCAGCTGTATGGAGGTTTAAGGCTATGAAAGGTAAACTTTCATCGATACTTGAATGCTTACCCATTATCGCTCTGCACATCGGCGAAATTGATATTGCAGGAGGTAACGCAACGCCTACGCGCTCTTGAACGTCGGGTCCTCACTTGTAACAAGAGTGTATGAGGTGGCGAAAACGTTGGAAGACGTGCAGCGTTTGTAGTGCACGCAATTGAGAAATGATTCCCCTAATGCTAGACTAATTATTCCACTACAAATGATTATATTTAAGTCTTAAAATGTAAGTCTTAAAATTTAAGTCTTAAAATGTATTGCTATTCATAGCAAGTAAAAAGCCCTCAGCTTGTATTCTTTTAAAGCAGGCTCTTCGGCTAAACCCTGTCGGTTCCAGAAAATGACATTATGACTCAGAGCCCATGACGTGTGTGAAAAATGTAGAACTCCCTTTCCATTTAGATCTCTAGATCCTGCATGAAATTGATACTGAGGTCTTTCCCTAACGACTCAAAGAGCGCTAAAATGTTTTACCTGAGGGAGAGAATAACGGTCAAATACACTGAAGGCAAGGTTCTAAGCTTTTCTTCGGGCACTTATTCTAGAAATACATCAGAACGGATTTACCTTGCTAAAAGTGAAGCCGTTTAAAGACGTATATTGCAGGTTAAGGTTAAAAGACACTGTCCTACTATTAGTTTAGAAAGGCACAACGGATATGTTTTACCTCCCTGTGAAATTTGAATTAACTTAATACTAATACTATTAATACTAAAGATTATTAATTGAGCTAAAATGTTCAGCGAGCATGAAGAAAAGTGGAGATAATGGAGGTCACCACTTGAATAGCTACGTTTAAATTATCGTTGTCACTTTGTAATTAAACGACAAGTGAAAGCAGACCTACTTTTGTATGCGAGAATTCACTAGATGAGACATATCGGTAACATATATAGATCTGCAAAATGTCATTCTCCGAAAAGCAGGAGTTATCAATTCATGAAATGAAAACCCAGATCTTGGATATGATTAGTGACGGAGACAATAGTATGTTATGTATGGCAGTTGGAATTATATTGGTGCTTAGTATTAATGTATACGTAGATGTCTTCCATTTGTTTTGAAATATGTTTTCAGGGGTCTATATGGATAAAACGTTTGCCCCGATGTACATCTAACAAGGATGTTACTAAACTCATGTTATGATAACCAACGATATCACACTGAAGATAATCGCCGTAGGGTTCTAAAGCTGAAACTCTTGATAGATCCCTATCTATCTCATGATAGTAGCAGACTCATGGTAAATCAATCTCACTCAGCAACCACTTGTTGTTCTAGTAGAGTGGACAAGGATGCCCGCCAGCCAGAAGTCATATATATTACCACCCACATACATGAGTAGGATCTTATAATATTGTCAATTAATTGTGTTAGTCATCATGGTAAATTCTTACATAACAGCCTGCATGGTACAAGCTGATGTAAGGGAAACATTAACCCATCAATTATGTGCCACATGTTATGGATACTGAACTGTATTAGTTAAAGTTATAATAAAACTGTATTAGTTAAAGTTATGATATAACGGTATCAGTTAAAGCTTTTAACACCTAATGACACAGCCCCAAGCGTTACCAAGCAAAAGTCTTATCATGCAAATAATGACTTGCCAATCAACTATACATGTAGATCAGAATGATTAAGATGTTGATCAAAGGCCACAAAACGGCTCAGCTTAAGCCAACTTATATTATTATCAGAATTTTTAATAACTGGTGAATAGCTTACCTGACACCTGGTCCTCGGTCAGTTCATCTATCTGTAGAGGTAAAGAAGAATTACAATGACGACGTATTGTGTTTTTGAATTGTGTGGCTCTTCTTCGTCGTGTCCACCCCATGTTATCGTGTGTTTTGTCCCTATGAGTTAAAAAGTGATTCTTCACGAAGGTCCTGATCCTATTGACGACCTTCTTATGGTTAGAGGCAACCTTCGGTGGTTTCTGTAAAGAACCCATTTTGAGGCCGTTGCAGATCAATTCCAGTCCGGAAAAAAAGAGAATACTGCAGCTGAAACTTTACAAACAAAATAGATCCTCTGAGTTACTTGTTCATACTGCCCAGTTTGATACAAACAGAGCTTCCTTTGTATTTGCACATCTATCACCTCTCATGTAGATTGCTGGCAAGTCTTGTTAATTGTTACAGGCCATGTCCCTCGCTTTTAAATCGTATAAAAGCTCTTATTTGCTCTGGTCGCCTGATGTTGCCTTCTTGTGAGCAGTTGTTATGGGTTCTGGCCTTGTTGATGTATTGACACACATTGCTGGGGCTCTATCTTTTATACACGAGCTGCATGACAAGATAGTCTAGGTGGTGCTGCGACTGCTATCGGGCATCGGCTGGCTGTGGTATTGGTCAACGTACTGCCCAATCAGCAACATCATCACCTAGAGTGGAAGCACCAGAAGCAGCCAGCTACACCAAGCAATCGCCTTTCTGCCCATCAAGACTACAATCATGCTGATTGAAACGTGTGCTTCAGAAGAAATTTAATAATGTTGTTGGTGAAATATTTTACTCTGAAAGCCGCATGATACATTTTTAAAGGTCAAATACAATCACTAAATATTAGACAATATCAGACAATGATACTAACACCATTTTTACAGGTGTGGTAATGGTATGTGTTTTGATCAAAACAGTCCTCAGACAGGTAGAGGCCTAGTACAGGTAGACCTCATCATCACTCAGGCTAAATCGATTAAAACCTATCCTGTATTACTTAGGGAAAATCCACTTAAGGCAGAATCAGAGGAAAAGGAGATGAAGCAAAACCGGAAATAGAGAATTAAACAAGATGCACGGCTATGACTAACGTCATATAGAATTGCAATGGGCTAAATACATATAAATAAATATGTAAACGTACATCCATATAATATACGGCTAGAGCGATTTCTAGGAAAGGAGGTAGAAAAGAAATGGTAGAAAGAAGGTTTTCTTTGTCCAGAATGTTCTCGGAATTTGTTGTATTACAAACCCCTTTACTCATCTTTAGAGGTCTGTCCCCCCTCTCTGGATGTCGTCGTATGTGGTTTGTGAAGGTATTTGGGATGGAAATGTGATTTTGAAGCCCTTTTTATTCATTTTTTTATACAACTATTTTTAGCACAGGAAAGCCCCTGTTAGAAAGTAAAAGAGATTAACGTCATGCCTCTCCCACCATCTGTGGCAACGTGGGATTCCCCAGCAACTGGAGGGAGAGGGAAGAAGAGTTCAAGAGGGAGGTAGGGAAAGGGCGGGAGAGGAAAATAGTTGGAAATTCCCAGAATTTGAGATATGGGCTTTTTTGTAAAGTTATGTGAGTTTTCAGTAGATGCTCTCAAATAGGTTGGGGGAGTGACTCATTTTTCTGTGACACATCACATGTACAAAAAATAAATATTAAAAAATTTGTTTCTTAAATGACAGGGATGTACAGAAGGGAAAATGAGCATTATAAAAGGGAAATCGGAGATGGGGTTGGGAGAGAAAAACAGGTATGAAAGTCAGAGAAGAGGGGGAGGGAAAAGAGGGAGAGAGTGAAGTGTGGGGAGAGAGGGGGACCGTCCAGAGGACGGGTACTTTGCTAGTACATATATAAACAGCAACAAGTTAAGACTTGAATGTATTATATGATCATATTACTAAACGTTATAGGATATTGGAAAGGAAATAAGGAAAAGCAGTGTAAGATTAATAAGATGAAGGGTCTAGGCGATATAATATATACATGGGTTAAATGATGAATGTCATTTATAATATATACGGCAGTCGGAGGAATAAGATACAAGGGGTAGTCAAAATTGAGAGATTAATGAGTAGGAATAATGGAAGGAAACAAAAGGATCAAGCTGTTAAACTGCCGCCGCTGGTACCACCACCACCACCACCACAACCACCACAGTACATGAAACATACACCGCTACCACCACCACACCACCGCGAACAGCAGGGACCTGGCCAACCAACCGTGACGTAGCATGACCAGCACCAGCACCAGCACCACTACTACTGCGCTACCACTCAGACGAAGTGCGAAAGTGGTGGTCACGACGACAATTTTATTCACACATGTAGAATCACAATGGTACATTATACTTAAACACATTTAACTGCCCATTGCAATTAAAAAGGGAACAGCTTAATAGAATATTATCTTATGTAAGAAAAGAATTGAGCCGCTCGGATACTGTAACACGTTGCATCTGGAATAGAGTACGTTTTTATTAAAACTCCCTATGTGTTAAGCAGGGTAAACAATTTGTATTAGAAATAGATGATTCATTACTATTAGAACGTAAAGCAATACATACAATACATGTATGCATACATACATGCATGTATACATGTACATTTTCTGATCTTTCTCATATATCTTCTGGATGTATTAATGGAAACAGTGAAACCCCAATTTAAGTTCAAGTGGATAGCCCAATATTGTGACTTAAGAATAATTTTATGAATATTTACATCATTCTCAATTTTTAATTTCCGTGTCTAGCTGACATGCCACTGAGTATGAACGGTGATATTTACCTTCCACAGAGATTTTGAGTGATCCACGAATTAAACAAAATGTGTTCAATGTGGTCATTAAATGCCTAATTTATTTTTTAAATTGTTTATTCGGCTATAACGTTTTACATTTTGTAATATGCTCAGCTATAACTGAATGACATAATGGCATAGATATAGTAAACTAAGCAAAACAATAGCGTAAAATAAGAGCTGGCAAAAATATTGACTATGGCTTCATTAATAGCTGATTTTTTTTCACAGAAAAAGAGGTCTAAAATTAGTATTTTTGGCCATAATTTCCATAACAGTGGTCATAGATGCATAAAATGGGGGTACCCATTGTTTCTTTTTCACCACAGAATCCATTTGTGGCAACTAAAATGTTTCAAAAGATGTTTTTATGTAATTGTCTATCCTATCAAACATTATTGAGAATAGTTTATTTGTCCTCCAAATAATAGGCAGCATTACCCCAAAGAAGATTCGACCCTCTGAAATATGCAATTACAGCACTTCCTTATTAGGCCTTTGTTTGCGGATATGGGTGCAGCATATACGTACAGGGAAATACATTTTCCACTACCCCGACAACTCAGAATCCATGAACCCTTAATTATCATCGACACTATCATGGCTCATCGCCATATATCAAAGATGACATGAAATACAGCATAAAACCTCACTTTAAGCTGTACTCTCAGCACTTTCGACGAACAAAATGTTACGGAATTTAATTATATTATGACTTATAAAACTGAATTATCAATATTCTCTTACTGTTATATGTTTATACAAAAATTTCAAGTGGGATCGGACGAGAGAAAACGGCCGCTGGTGAGCGATAATATGTGTAGCTATAGCACAGGAAAGGATTTGGGTGGGGCCTCCAACTATAATCGTCCACTCATGGATACCTTAATCATCATATTTACAAAGGACACTATCTTATCTTATTGTAACAATCTTATTGTCACAGTTCAAAATTATATCTTAATCAACCAATTCATCCACACATTTACTTATAATCGATTTATAATTAATTCTTAAAATATGTATAACATATACACAGTACACATAGTACACGGTACAATCACATCAATACAAGGAATAGTAGGTTTCAGGACAACCGTCACTCAGACAACCACCACCCAGACAACTGCATCTGCCACACAGATAACCATCCCCTGAGGAATACTGCCTTCTAGGACAATCACATTTTGGACTCTGGCAGAGTTCATAGGTTTTATTGGCGGTGGGCGGTGGTAGTCCTAGCGGCAGAGGTGGTACTCTGGTTTGCCTTGTGGCAGGGGTCCAACAGGCAGCAGTCCGGGTGGCGGTTGTCATGCACCGGTATAAACCCCTCCGGAAGTGCAAAATCTCATAAATTAATCCTTCAATAATCACGCTGTGATCATACGGTTACCAACCCACTGTAGACACCATGAACTTGACATGTTGAACAATCATGGTCTAATGCAATGGGCACAACATACATGCTTCATTCTACTGAATAGTGACTATGAAATATTCCTACAGACGCTCCGAAGAAAAATACGATATCAATTCATAAGAATTAAACAAGTGCTTTGGGACACACATTAAATGAATAGCATTATCATTGTTATCAAAACATGTAAGCCTCACACCAATACTTTATGTGTGTAGTTTAATATATATTATTACGTATAAGAGATCACAGCCAGATATAAAACCAACTGCTAGTGAATTGCATGAGGGAGAGAAAGAGAAAGGGTGGAAGGAGGGGGAGAGAGATGAAGAGTGAGAAAGAGATGAGGGACAGGTGTGAGAGAGAGAGAGATAAAGATAAAACTAACCTGATGGTAACACCAAACTCCACCAATGCTATTTCTTTTACTATTTAATTTGCAATCTTTATTGTTAAAATGATACTAGTAGTTTTAGAGGGCTTTGTTGGAAGAACTGTCTATAACAGATACTAAACTTACTTCCAAATTTCCACATAGTTAGATATTACTATTGGGGAGGAGGGACGTCATTGAAATAGGCTACTATACAAGGAAAGAGGAAAAGGAATTTAAAGATTGAAGTTATGAAATATGTATCAGTAGAAGTAGAATTTATATCGAGCCACTGACAAAATCCTGTCAAAACAGAAATATTTGTTTTTAAATATGTTGATTCAGCAGAGTGAAATTATGCAGTTACACACTATTCTCATTCGAGGCTGATATGGATAAAAAATCTTACAAAAACACGTTTGTCTATACAATATTAAAGAAAAATATATCGTTCGACTTTAGCGAAAAGAAAAAAATATCATTCTAAATCACAAAGGAAAAAAAGGTACACACATAAAAAAAACATCACCCGGGCAGCATCCTATAACTACAATCCGAGGAGCTTCATTAGTGTTATGTCATAGACAATTAATATACAACAAATCATTCAGAGAAATCAAAGAAACCAGCAGGTACGACTGAAAGGGCTTCTCACAAAATAATTCTCATCAAGAAACAAGATAACAAGAGACACATAAATAGATATCACAGATTCCTCACAGAGAATTTCCTGGTTCTGGTATTACCCAGACATTCTGGCTATTTGAGAAAGCATTTATACAAAGTTTATTTTATCTGATTTTTAAAAAAGGCCCGGTCGTCTGCAACCTTAATTTCTCTTGGAAGAGAGTTACAAAAACTCAAAACTGTACCAAAGAAACTCTTTCTATTTTTTTTTCAACCAGGGAACTAATTTAATTCTATTGTCTCTCATGTTTTATTCATGTTGGGGGATATTATCATCGAAGTTGTGACAATTCCAAAGAATACCAAAAAAAAAGTTGCAATCTTCTGTAACAGAGCGGTATGATACCATATCTTTGATGGAGTTCAACATTGCTAACTCTGAGGCACCGTTTCTAGTTCTTGCCCCTATACAAAGTCTGAGGCAATTATTTTGAATCACCTGAAGCCTCTTAAGAACTTTCTGGTAGCCTAAGTCCATATTAAGGGAACGTGATTCCAGAACTGGAAGAATATATGTTTTAAATATCAATATGGCCATATCACCACCAATAAAATGCCTTACTCGGGCCAGTCTTTTGAATAATAAATTGGCTCTAATACAGACTTTGTTAATGTGATTCGACATCGTTAAACCACTGTCGAGGGAATATGCAAGGTACCTAAAATTCTGAACAATTTCAATTTGGGCACCATCATTATATAAATAATATAATCCCTAGGGTTTTTCTTGCGCGTACCATAACACATTTGTCATTTTGTCTTGGTATGGTTGATAGTCAAGCCATTTTTTTTCAGTCCAGGTCTTAAATCTATTCACATCTTCCTGAACATTGACCAAATCTCTGTCATTTTTTATACAGTGCAATAGAACGCAGTCATCAGCATATATGAAATAGGCATAAATGAAAGCCTACCCTTGGATTTTGAATCCCCCCAAAACGTTTAACAAACGAAACCAATACAAGACAAAGTGTAATCCATTTACGCACTAGTCATGGTGTCCCAAAATCAGGACATATGGAAGTAGTTTCGACCAGTTTCTTCGAGCCACATAACGTTTCCAGTCCCCCAGGGAGATCTTTCTATGTGAGTTACAGTGTTCTTGCCTTAAACATGTGCAAATGATATGTGTCATACACACCTATCATTGACTATACCCAGACCAAATTAATTGGATATATCATCTTACACAAGGGTCAGGCGCGGTGACAGTGTCTTTCTTCTCTCATATCTTTGCTTTTTTTTAAATTATATATCTACCTATTTTTAGCAATCTAAATTAGGGGCAGCTTTGAACTGCATAGATATATCTAATGCACAATTCTGAAATTTGGTACATGCGTTTGTACGACTTGAAGCATTAGATACCCCCAAAATGAAAACATTCCTTCAAAAGAGATCTTGTGGACAAAATACTTTGAAAAATTAATAGTAGTCGATAGACATCAAAACTATGAGTCAGCTGGTTATGATCTTTAAGTTTTATTCAAACTTGTGATACAATGGTCGTAAGATTCCTACGTTTCGGATCTAAGTTGGTCCTTCGCCAGGGAATGATTTACAGTAGAACATGCAGGGGGTATATGAATATTGTGTAACTTAGGTTGCTTAGTTACCATGTCAATAAATGCAATCTAGATCTCATAATGGATCTTTGAAAAATATTAATTTTGCGACTTGTAACTCATTTCCCTGAGAGGCAAACATCTTTTTGAGGAATTAAAAACCTTTTAATGAGTGTTATACAAACTCTGAGTCCCTTGGCCTAGGAGGATGCAACCGTCCACTAGTCTTAACTCTTGAAACAACTCGGCTTGATCAATCAGCGGAGAGTTACTTCCACATTAACTTCCACATTAACGGCCAGACTTTTAAAATCATTCTCAGCAAGGTCACATGCACAATTAAGCAATGCAAAATTAAAGATTTTCCGCCAACTCAACACCTAAGGGCCCTAGTCCACTAAGCCGATTCTCATGCGATTTTGCACCGCAGAAGACTCTTTTGCACTAAATTATGTGTGAATCGCATGAGAATCGGCTTAGTGAACTAGGCCCTTAAGTTAAAACGTGCACATTGGCGGAAATGTCACACTGCACGTGTAGAATATCTTTGCATTCATCGACACCTGCAGACCCATGCTCTGATCCACAGCCCCACCCTTACCAAACCCTTCATGTCCTCCTGCATAGGCCTTATCTCTGATGTTTATAATGCACTTGTCAATTGAAAAAACATTCCCCAACCCAGGCGGGGATTTCCTTTAGTTTACAGCAGTATATCAAGTGGAGGTGACCCAGGGTGGGGGAATGTGCAGCCAGGAACCAAATCTTCAAAATTTCAAGGCCATTTAAAAGCAATGAATTCCAACAGAAATCCAGGCCCATATAATATATAATGATTTACCAGACCCTTCAAGGCTTGGAGCAAAATGCCCATTTTCCAGGCTTTGAATTTGATTTTCCCAATGCAAGGGTTTTCCAGGACCCATGGAAATGCTATTTTAGTGGTGCCCACACATGGCTTATTTAACAAGAGACACAGGCACTAGCTTGTTTAAAACGGGCTTTCAATTAACCAAATATATATTTTTCAAATATAAGTATAAATACAAGTACAAGTACAAGTAGGCCTATATAACTCCATAGATTATAATACAAAGGGGTGGGGGAGAGAGAAAATACCATCAGCCATATGAGAACTCATAAAATATTATAAGATACTCTCATTTCATGATTAAATGATACACATATATTCTCTTCACAGTCAGCATTAATACTGACTCTCTGAATCATTAAAAACTACATAACTTGAATAAAAATACCTTAACCTAACATAATATGATAATATTTAACAAATATGCCTTGAAATCCATAATATTCCAGTCGATGAGGTGAAATAATGCTACGTAAAAGGCTCTGATTCAGTAATCACCATAGAGAAAATGAGTGACAAAATTTCAATTTTAAAATTGCCTAATTCTTGTGAAAAATTAAATTTTGGATAATATCTCTGAATAATCTAGATAAATATGTCCTTGGACTATTCTAAGAAAGCCGTCTTGAAAGATATATATATATGATCCCCCTTGATCTGTAAAACAACAAAAGTTTTCGTCAGAAAAATCCAAATGTTCGCCTGCCATAGGACTTGTTGTGAAATCGCTATGACGACTCTAAAATCACTAAATATTTGAATATTTTAAAAATCTTTTCATCCATATAACGGGAATGGGATCCTAGATGAAATAAACAGTGAAAGAATTTTGAAAATCAATGAAGTTTAAGAGTTATTCAGTGTGGAAAATTCAGCAATGACTATTTTTGCTGAGGCCGCCATACACACATTAGAGTACCCCCATCTTGTTCAGCATGTCATGTTCAGACCATGTTCTTCTTAATTGGTAACTATGTTGAAATCCTTATCAACATAGAGATGGGCTGCAAATTTAAGCTAATAGAATACAGCTTCTATGAGGATGGTTTACTCACACATGTCCAAATGTGTTTATTTGTAAAATTAGTGCTTAATTTGTTCATACAAATATGTCGACAAATTAGTACAATAGTTCATTATGAAAGTCGTGCATTCAGTAGGCTACATGCTTTAGCTTACTCCCGCTGACAAATTACAAACTTGGTAACCAGGTGTAAAAACTACCAAGGCGATTAATTAATGCAAATTAGCGTTTTCACTAATTACCTACCTCCTAGGCACTTTTCCATTTATTCACACATTCGTGCATTGTTAGAGGTTGCCTGAGTCCAGTGTTTCAAAAGTAGTAATTAGTTCAAAAGTTAAACTTAGGGTCCAACCAGAGTCATATAAAATATGATTAAATCTAATCAATCATATTCTATGTGACTACATCTTTATACTTATAACATAAAGCAGTTACTACTTTCCGTTTAAACACTCATGAATACTCAGCCATTGTAATTAGTGGAGCAGCAACGTGCATGAAAAAACAACACCATGGATCATATAAAAATATATCCAATCAAAGCTCCAAACCTCAGCTATAAGGATCTGTGACATTAGGTCTTCCCAGCGTGGGACGTTTTTGGAAAATTACCAATATCTACAGTGACCTTGGAAACCGTTTTCAGCTCAATTTGGGATAGTAATTCGGGAACTTTACCCTAATGTTGGTCTGAGATTCTAAGCTTCGATTTGATATATGATCCATCGTGCGGTTTTCTCATGCATAGTACATCCAAAACATAAGGCCTTTTGGAGGCTTGTGCTGCTTTACGAAAAAGGGAGAAAAGGGGGGACAGGGACGGGCGAGAAGAATCAGGGTTAAGAGGCGGGGAAGGGAGAGGTTGGGGAGAGGGATACTCAATTAACCCTTTTAATTTCTGACATTTCCTTAGTAATTATGACGTTTATTTCTCATGGATTGGGAGAGGGACAGTAAATGGAGAGAGAGAGAGCGAAAAGGTGGGGAGCAGGGGAGGGGGGGAGGAGAGATGAAGAGCAAGAAAGAGATGAAGGACAGGTGAGAAAAAAAAGGAACATGAGATAAGGGAGAGATGGAAATTAGAAAGGACGAGTGAGCGAGAGGCGGGGAAGATATACCATGTGGGAGCAGGGGGGGGGGGGGCAAGAGGACTTAAGAGGGAGGGAGAGGGACATATAGATCTACAGGTTGGCGAATGCAGTCCGCAGCAATGGTTTCTATGAAAAATTGAGGTGGGTCAGTATTAAACTCGAGACATTTATGATTTTTGTAGTCTTGGGCATTGGAGGTGTGGTAGATTTCTATTATATTCCGTTGATAAAATGGTTGATAACATGGTCTTAGTGAAAATGACTTGCGTTCTGGAATGGACTAAATCCTATTAAAACTCAAAATGTGCTAAGCAGTAGATTCACATTACATAGGATAGATACTGCATTCATGAATTAAAGATGTGTATACATACATGTATACATACAAATATACAGATAGTGCACACACATACAAACAATTGCCAGAAATGGGAACTATTTCATTTGTAACGGTATATAATGCAACCTCCACCAAAATCACTCAAATTTTTAAAAACACATAAAAAAAACTTGCACAATTTATATCCTAGACATTTTAAAGATGAGCTAGTCTTTGGATACAGAAGAAACCCAAAGATCAGTAACATGTTAGATTCATCTAAACTCAGTTTAAGTTTAATAGTTTTATAGCATATCTGTCTCCTACTGCACGAAACAATGCAGAACTTCCAGCTGATTGTGCAGTTTCGAAGTTTGAAAAAAAAACGGGACAGGGGGGGGGGTTAACCCTCTCTGCCACTGACGAACCTCTCCCGATGTGACACTGTTTTGCTACCTTCTAGGCCCTACCGATCTCATGTTATAAGAAAAGAGGAGGGGTAGAGAAGGGGAGGGAGAGGATGGCCTGGGTATCTAGTAAGGGTCGGATAGTCAGGCGGAATTTTGGGAAAGGGGCATGAATCCCAGAAGGCACATTCTGGCTCACATTTTCTTCTTTTTTTTAAAATAAATTGCTTTGTCATCGTTAATGTTGTCAAGGTTTTAAAGAGTCTATAGACGGATTATATTTTCAGATGGGATTGGGTGGCTCTGGTAAATACCATACGTTAGGATCTGAGAGTTTCGAAACAATGGCAACTAAACAATAACAATTAGCTATGACTAAAGTCAAAAGAATTTCGTTTAAACCTTCTAGCTTCACGGTTTGTGCTTATGCAATATGGAGAAGAATAATGAGGGAAAGGTCAATATCGAGATAAATAACAATATAAATGCCCGATATTTAGTAATAGTAACAAAGAAACCATTATGTTCTGTGTGATGAGCATCTTCATCTATGTATATAGACCTCACACGTTTCCCACAGAAATGCATGTCAAGCTCGGGAGAAAGGATAGGGAATTTCAAATAATGCAATTGAAGTGTTCCCGTGGTTCATCTAGTGTGTATTTCTTTGTGTCCCCAACAACGGAAAGTAATAGTGTTTTGAATGGAGCATACCTCTGCAAATTGATTGTATTCAACGTTATGAAATGGCATTCCTAGTATGCATATAGCTCATATGAACGCAATGTGTCATTGTTAATTCGCTTTATTCCTTACCCATAGGATAGTAATTCAAGATTGAATAGAAGATAGAAAGCATAATATTGCAATTGTTGTGTTTTTTAATTACTGCAATTTTGACGTAAATAACAGTCATAGTATTCAGGGCCAATCAATCAATCAATGAAGAAGTGTCTAACGTCACCACACCCACGTAACAATATCAGATGAACAGAGCCACTCGATGGACAGATTTGCAAGCTACTGCGTTCATTTAATTCTCGTTGGAGCGTTGCAGATATATCTAGAACCCGGATATGGTGCTAGGGCTTAGTCACAGACATAATAGGCGCCATCATTGACAACCCTCCGCTGCTGTTGCGGGGAGGATCTAGTCATGAGCGTGGTTAAATCACGGGGCAGCAAATACATAGATTATTAACCCACGCATTGACTCGACACACTCATTGATTAGATTATACAGCATACATGAGCATACACTAACTATAGCTCTTTCTGCCATTTTATATTCTTTTTATATTTGCCCTGTCCTCTTATTAATTAGTCTTTATTCATTCATTGAGGTATCTCAAATTATCTCTTGTGAATAATGTATACATACCGAGTATCACTCATTGAACGGTATTGAATCGCAAACTTTAATTCCATATTGATAAAGCGGACAATTGCAATATTTCCAGTGAAAGTTCGTATAATGCTCGTAAACAGATACCATACAGTAACTTAGACTAGCATAACAGGAAATTGTTTTTCGGCGATTCTCATCGATTTCTAATCGAGTTAAAAAGACAGCCACATTGTTTACTATTGGCAGGTATCTGCGAATATTATGTGTAACCATGCCCAGTAGTTGCACTTTATTCTTTCCCGATGTCAATGCTGTATGAGGGGTGCAATACCGGGGGTACATTAACAGAGTCATTATGCTACACCACAGAACTATAATTAATAGTGCTGTGGCTACACATATACATTGACATATCAAAATTTTACTTCCGGCATCATGTATTTCCTTGTTTCTTGTGCCTAACAACACTGACAAGTTGCGTAATCTTCCTCTGTTTATGTTTTTTTTCATCCATTATGATGGTGGAAAAGTGTTAATATATTATAACATAAATCCCGATTATCGAAACTTGTCAATTACTTATAGAATTAGCACACAGTCTTGCCTCAGATTTCTCATATCTTGTCAATTTTAAGTAACTGAATATTCTTGCTCGACGAAAAGTCGCCAAGTGGCAATGCCATGCATAAAAAACCTCAGCTCAGCAATTCGACCAAAGCTCATTGGCCAACACCTATTGCGCAAATCTGCAAATAATTTCCAAAAATCCCTACGTTCCCATATGTACACACACTTCAAACCTGTCCCAGTCTCAAGCTTATTGATTTTAAGAGACATTTCAGCAAAAAATTTAACGTCTTACTAGTATAATTACGGACTTCCAGCATTACATGCTTACGCCTATTTCTCTGACTGATGAAAACTCAAACGCCATAACCATGCTCGTACTCGTAGGCTCGGCGTGACACGTGACAGCCCGGGTAAAGACGTCATAGTCACGGGGATTCCCCAGAGGAACCCTCTCCGGAACGAGGCCCATGTAATGACGTCATAGCAGCGGGGAATCCACAGCGCCGTATCATGTACATTCATGATCGGCGCTGATTAAAGCTAAAAAACGAAACGATTTGGAAGGCGTCGGGAGACGCCATAGGAGGGAGGGAAGCGGGTAGGGTCTTGATAGTGTTAATCTACAAAAACAATCTATATATATGAACGTAAATAGCCCAAGACTTCTCATTCCCATCAAATTGTGACGATAGACCTATCTGGTGCCACGATACTCTCCTAGACGAGAGGCGACCATAAACCGCCTGAAAGGCGGGCGCAGCTGGCATATTTCGAATCCTTTCGTCGCCCCGGGCCTTTAGAGCCAAGGCCCAATACGTTACAGAACTCAACCTGATCGTGTCATTTTCCTATTAAACATACCGATAGCCGACATCCTTACCCAGAAATCGCAACGATAGGATGTCCTCTGCAAGTTTTGTCCGAAGAAATAATCAATCTACGCTGTAAAATAGATTTTTCGATATTCCTATACTATTCCTATGGGGAAGCGTTGGGAAGTGCCGACCGCCATTTGCGCCACCACGTTGGAGCCCTAAGGGCACCCTAGCGTGATGCAATAGAGCGTGCTCCCCACACACACGGTGGTGTGGGGAGACACTAGGTGGGACGGCGCAGGGGGGGGGGGGGGAATCATTCAACAATCTGTAAACGTCAGTCACAAGCACCTCATTTATCACAGGAAAAAACATATTATGGGCGGTTTGATACTTCTGGATAGTAACATAATATACAGCTCTTAACAACAGTATTACGAGTGATATCCCTGGTCGAAAATATTTACCTCGCTTCTCTCCAATGACCTGTCATATTGCTGTTTGATGCCAAAGCGCTAGCTGATTGGCTAATGAACGACAGCACGGACTGCGTAGGATGTCACGAATGGGCGTGACGTCATGAGCGAGGTTGCGTCATGAGCGAGCCTAACGTCAACCAAAACGACAATTTTGTACCACGATCTCATATTTTTAAAATAAAACGCATAAACAAATTATTTACCTTAATTCGAATGGGCGTGACGTCATGAAATTTGTTCCAAACCCTATATCCTCTGAAAAAGGGCCGAAGGGGCCCGAAACGTTGTGAAAATTGAATGAAACCGTTTATTCAACTTAAGTCTCCTTCGCTGATATCCACCATTCAAAACCCAAAAGGCATTAGTCAGTTAGTAGTAATATATAACTCCCCCAGTCTACATATAGAATGGTGCCCGGCGCCCATAATCTGAATCTTTCAAAAGATAACCCGTGTAAGGACTCTTGAGAGTCCTTCCCACTTAACTTTTTGCATAATTCCCTCAAGATGCTGTTGCTATAGACTTCAGGTATAGAACATCACCAGTGTTTGCAATAAACCGTTTTAAGTATTCCATATGATTGTTGTACTGAGACTACACAAGCTTTTATAACACAAAATATTGGTTCTACTATGTTTTTGCCAACATGGTATGACATCGAATCTTTCCACAGGTGCTGATAACCATACACTGCTAAATTGGGAATTTTTCTTTCCTCCCAAAGATTAAAACAGGCCATCGTTTGTGCCTCTGGTGTTGTTGTTGACGACAAAAGGAGCTCTCTAGTTTTGCAAGAAGACCCAGTTAATTTTGATATATGCCAAAATAAACACAGCGCCTGCAGATCGATCTTAGATTTTTTTTATTCATTTAAGGACTAATTGAGGCGTTGCCTTGTTAATAAAATTATATTCGAGTAAATCTCACTCTAATTCATTTACCTTAGAAATATAATCCATTATCACTTACTACTGAAACTGGCATAATATGGACTGCCTTATAATTATTTCATAAACTTTCTTTATCTAACTGGCTTTGTCCAATTAATACCGTACAGAACAGAACTAAACTAAAACTACCCATCACACCAATCCCATGAAATCCACACATATAGAATAGAATAGAATAGAAAAACATTTTATTCAGTTTTTAGACTGCTCTCAAGGGGAGATCTCCGGCAGATGGGAGGTATTCTGGGCCCTCGGGCATAATACACATTTGGTAAAGTAGAGAACATGACCAAAGCGTTCAATGAAGGCTAAGGCTCTCTACTGTTGGTTTTCACTTTCTTAATGTTCTATTACAATTTTGTTGAAGAATATGGTCTTGCTTTTACAGTGTTCTGAATAACCTCGACAATACACACTAAACACTAATCGCGTAAATAAAGGGGGATACATTGGAAATATCCCTCCAAAATTCCGTATCCCGTAGTACTCAATCGCGTAATTGGAATCCCTGACAAAGCTAAAGGCTTAGGAGATAGACATGTCCTAATCCCCTGGTTGTGCGACGGTGCATGAAGGAGTGGCGCGACCAGCCATGTGCGTCAGTGCGTGAAGGCATGTGTCCTCACCCATGACCATGTGGCAAAGCAGAGAAAAAAAACTTGACCATGCTTGGGTTCGATCTAAGAACCTTGGGGTTCACAAGCGAACATCTAGTCCATTACACCACCGAATTGGGTAGAGATGTCTGCTCAACTTATGAGCCAGAATGCAAAGAGAAAATAAAAGTTTTTTAAAGTGATTTATTCACAGGATCTCTTTGTTGGAATGTTCCAATTTGTGGAGGGTTTATTCCTCTTAGTAATATCAATATGCGTACTAAATCTCAACACATTGCATCGAATATATCCTTGCGTTTTGAAGGTTGTCGCATAGAGTACATTTAGTTACTTTATGAGTAATTGTCCACCGAGAGATATTTCAAACATAAATATATCAATTATGGAATAATTGATATATGAATATGGTTATGAGCCAGAATGCAAAGAGAAAATAAAAGTTTTTTAAAGTGATTTATTCACAGGATCTCTTTGTTGGAATGTTCCAATTTGTGGAGGGTTTATTCCTCTTAGTAATATCAATATGCGTACTAAATCTCAACACATTGCATCGAATATATCCTTGCGTTTTGAAGGTTGTCGCATAGAGTACATTTAGTTACTTTATGAGTAATTGTCCACCGAGAGATATTTCAAACATAAATATATCAATTATGGAATTTAGAATAATGAAATAATTCGATTTAATTTCTGGTAGAATATACTTCCTCACCATGCACCTCTATTTCATGTAACAATGCTACAAGGGAATATGGATTCATATACGCACCTAGTTATATATATATAGCTATGTAGATAAAGCTTTATGGGAGGTGTGAGTTAAGACAATGAGTAGGCAAGCCTTCCCTTTTGTGCGCGCCTGACTGATTTCCTAATCCCAGCATTGCGTTATCCCAATGCCTGCTACCGCGTAGAATTATATTATATATAATTACGCGATACACATGACTCACTATACGCTATTAATTACTAGATCTAGGGATTTTTCTTAGCGTGTACAATTCTGTAAAGATAACAAAGATAATATATCAGTGTTGGATAAAGTAATCATCATTCCATATTAGGGTGGACCTGGCTAAATTCTTAAACCTCTGCTTATCTAGTACCAAATGGGCCATGGTTGGTGGCCGATTCCACGAGTAAGGAATTGTGTTAAGGGTTGATCTTCTTATTTGCTCGTTTTTGGGCGGGGGATGTTTTCATATTATATGAACAGATACTAAACTATAAGCTCTTCCAGAACCAATTACATTATTTATCAACTATACAAATACATTCAGGTCATACCTTCATTCTACAATTTACACAACTTCTCTCCTGTATTATATCATTTCACCAAGTCTTAAGCTTTAACATAAACATATCCAGATCATCCTCCAGTCTTAGGTCTAATGGCAGTTCATTCCATTTAACCTTCCCTGTATAGAAAACACTTCTTCTCATTCTTTCTGTTCTTGGTCTAATAACGTGTAGAACAGGACCCACTCTATTTCTGAGATTTAAAGCTTGCTCTACATGGTCAAAATGTCTTCGTCTTTTGTGAATTAGTTTTAAACATGATATTTCAGCTCTCTCCAAAATAGGAAGGAGTCCTGAACTTTCAGTTAGTTCGACGTTACTTAACTCTCCATTTACCATTATGACCAATGCCTGTGTATTGTATGTATTTTATTCCATGATTTGGCTGTGAGCGTACAATATAATCTATATACTTGCCGCTCACAAAGGGGACAATATAAACTCCCTGTATTGTACAGTGACGTCACGACCGTTCGAGACTATCGGTGAGCTATGCGGACAACACAATTTGATGAAATAAATCAAATAAAGTTGTAATAAAGTTAAGAATCATGGAATAAAAGCTATACTCGGAGAATATGGCCCCCCTCATATGCGATACTATGCTGTTCTTGCTATAGAATTACTTAACAGTTAACCATTAATTCAGTATTTGAATATAAATCTGTGATGTGGTTGCGCAACGAATTATGACTCCATTGTGACGCCTAAATTAAAGTGCCACTTGCCATTGTTTTTAGCGCTTTGCACAAATATGAACTATATGTGATCAGTTGTGTCTATAAACTCATAGCCAGGAGCATAAGTATTATAAATTTAGATAGTTAATTAGAAAATCAATTGCTTTGAATTAGCTTATAGTATTTCCACATATCTGAATATGTGCTTCCTCATCCGCCCCTAATATTAGATTAGGTTAGAAAACTTTCATTCAACTCGATGATTGCTGTAAGGGGACGATTCCCCGGCATCATAGCGGTGTTTTCAAGCCTCTTATAAATGCTTATTACTGTAGTTTAGCAGTGAACAATGCCATTTCCGTCGTTGACTGCAAGTGATTCATGCCTTAGTACTAGTATTCAGTTTATGTATTATTTATGCAGAAAACATAAGTCTCATGACAGATTATTACAATTATACCCAAACCTCACGCATGGTCTATCGACAGCAGGTCTCAAAGCTAAACTGCTTCCGGCGATAGAACAATGCAATACCTAATAATCTAATGAAGAAATAGCTCTGATATATGTCACACACATGTACATGCGTTTGCATAAGCAAGTCATATTTCAATCACATTTCCATATGATGTATAAAATATTAATTATATGGCTACTTTGGCCACTATAATTACTATTTCTCATACTCGGTGGAAGCTAAGCCCGTTATAAGTTTAAGTTTAAGTTTCTTTTGTTCTGACACACTTTCACGTTGGCCTGTTACATCACTCTGCATTTCTTATCGGCAGGTATCTCCATCTGTTGACAATACACTATCGGGACTGATGTAGATGCAGCTTTATTCTCATTCTTGCCCATCGCTTGCTTTAGGCCATACTTGCCACGGATATGTATATAAATGTGAGCGATGTCATATAAGGCGCCAGTGGAACTTATCTGGATTCAAGACATTCATCTGTATATCGAACACATAGGTAGCTATCACGTTCCTATATATATGGCTACTTGGATGCAGTGCCTTGAGCTTCGATTGAACTTGACTGGCATATGTATGGACACAAGAACACAGGTCACTAGCCGTGTTAATATGTGGGTGTCTCCAGAAACTGGAAAATCAGGTTATATAAAGGAGATAACCTTCAGCATATCTGAGTATCAGGATACCAGTATTCCCAACTGAGTAGCCAATTGCAGGCGAGCGATCTGAATGTTTTAAGGAATGAATCGAATATATTATACCACGGAAAGCCACTTAAATAAGGGCTTTATCACGAGACTCTCTACGGTCACAGGCATTATTTATGTCATATCTGAAATTATGTTAATAAATATACCATTGACATTCAAGTTGCTCTCCATAATTAAGCGCTATTCAGTGCGGATAATGAACTTTTAGGACCATTCCCTCAATATTATCTATTCATAAGAGAAAGGGGATTGTATGAGCGATACATGTGTGTATGTATACATGTATGTATTTACATGTATACGTATGATTTATTAGTATATGTTTGCACTGGCAACAGTTTCTAACGCAATATTTCTTTGGGGATGTTGAAATGTAATACTTTTTATTTTATCGGAGAACCGATTTTGAGGTGGGTTTTTTCAAAACTGCAAAACTGCACAATCAGCTGGCAGTTCTGCAGTGTTTCGTGCAGTAGGATACTATAAACCTTTCAAACTTCAACTGAGTTTAGATGAAACTAACATATTACTGATATTTGGGTTTTTTCTGTATCCAAAGACCAGCTTATCTCTAAAATGTCTATGAGTATGCATATGTATGTATGTAATGTATATATGTATGTATGTATACACAAATACATGTACACATGATCAATTTTCCTTTTGGGGAGAATTTGCCCCAAATTCAGCAAAATCTTTCTGTCCACCTCTTTATTCATAAATTCCTGCACAGGAATTGGTATAGTGTTATGGGTGATTTTAAGCCTGATTTGGCTATGTTTAGTGAACTGTACTTTTCACCAAATCTGACAATATTCAAAGTTGAATATAGAAGATACAAAATGCAGTAGGTAATAGTACAGTTTGCAAAATTCAAGATATATGGTACACAGTTTGTATAATTCCTTATCGGAGAGAGGCTCATGCTCCTGTTTTGTCATTTTGATTATGAAGGTATTTTCTAGATGTTTTCTAGATTATAGAGCCTGGTTCGCAGTAGGTAGTGAGTTCCAAGCCACTTTTGCCCTATATAGGAAGCTATTTTGCCGAATGACTTCTAGTTGTTAAATTTCTATTCTCTAGGTTTGACTCTGTTTGAGCCAGGTAGTGGGCACTTTCTAGTATATGTAGGCTACACATACATATTACACATGCATGCACACACATGTATGTATATCGTAAATTTAGGCTTACAGATAACGACAGTGCAATCATCGTAATAGTTTTTAATAGTTAATAGTGTTTCACAAAGTTATTCGTTTTTAACATTAGAAACTTTTGAGAAAACCCTATGGTAATCAGATGGTAATGAGGTTATAAGTAGCCATGCCAGACCTACTGATTCTAGCTCTACAGTGATAGTTAATATCGGTTCGATGTTTATGTTTTATTATTAAAGATGTAGAGTGAAATTATGCAGTTACACACTATTCTCATTCGAGGCTGATGGTTAGAAATTTTTTACAAAAATACATTCAATACATCAAGTGAAGCGAAAAAACAAATATATCTATCAAGCCATGAGAAGGCCAATAAATTACAGAATTGAAGCACACACATAAAAACCATCACCCGGGCAGCATCCTATTACTACAATCCGAGGAGATTTGTGATAATTTATCGTAGTCAATATACAACAAGTTATAAGTTTATTAAGTTAATCAATGATTTAATCAACTATTTTTCTGTTTAACTTTATAATCAGTTTAACTTAATGTATATATTCTGCGTTTCCATAGGAAACGAATTCTCCGTTTCAATTATTTGTGCGCAAATTAATCAACTCTTTTTTATTTAACTTTATAATAAGTTTAACTTAATGTATATATATATTCTGTCATAGTCCTTCACCTCCTCACCAATAGTGGCTCAGTTTGACCAATAGGAGAGAGGTTGACAGGCCTGAGACAGGGTGAGAAGAAGGGCCAGGGGGCAGGATGAAATTTGTTTGACAGGTGGAAGCATGCAGGAACCTCAACAAGAGGTGGTGGTGGGAGGGGTGCTGGCCATCTAGGTGGTGGGAAAGGGTGCTGGCCATAAACATAGCCGGGTGGCTAACCAATGAGAGGCTGAGAATGGTGGTGGTGGGAGGGGTGCTGGCCATCCAGGTGGTGGCAAAGCTTCATGGATTTACTGCAGGGAAGGTAGCAAGTTGTCAATCAAACAATCCTTGTACATGGGTGCAAGGTTAGGAGTGATTGCATCAATTAGATATCAGAGATGGGCATCGAGATATCCTCCAGATAAGCCTCCACACTCCTCCACACTAACACCTAACACAACGCCACAAACTTATAACACAAACTTGCTGAATTGGATGATTGACAGAATGGTATGTCATTCATTATCATTCTCCGTTTTTAAACGGAGAATGAAAAAACAGTCAGGAAAACATTACAATGCAGACTATCAGCTCAACACATTGACCCGATAAATAATTATAGACACCAATGCTAGTCAAAAACAATTGCTTATTTATAACCACCAGGGTCCACCTAATTTATATCACGATCAGGGGTTGTACACCCTGGAGTGAAAACCGACCATCGTATAGTGTCACAGAGAAACCACGCATGAATTTAGGCATATTCATTTAGAGGCTTCCTATTGGTCAATGCCCAATGGACTGTACTCGCTAGGGGAGGATCAGGTGAAATTTGATCTGGTGCAACAGTACATTTTGTTAATGTTCTATGACGCAATAATACTTACATGATTTATATTTATTCATCAAACATATCTCATCTCTAAACACGTCCTTTGCACATTGTGTATTGCGTAATTTGCAATTCAACTGTTGAGCAATTTTATCCATGACTCCCCCTAGCCAAAAATGAACTGCTGATGTTACCCTGGCACATGATGTCACATCCATTCATGACGTCATACGCTTCAGGTTTGACAGTCAATATGGCAGACATTGTAGCGAACAAGGTAAATAAAGAGATCGTTTCTGACTTTTTTCTAAATATGAGATTGTGATATAAAAATAGAATGTAACTAGAGCAGTGTCTAGGAGACTGTATACGATGCCCACTGGTTTTTACCGACCTGAGGATCTGTCTCAAGGCCTAGCAGCCTCTCAAGGGATCCTCAGATCGGTAAAAACTTGTGGGCATCATATGCAGCCTCCTAGCACTGCTTTCATTACATTCTATATTAAGGTCCATTAATTAGTTTGGAGGGACTCCCTCTACTCTGAGCCTAGACTGAACGGTTGACTTCACAATCTTTCTATATCCTTCTTTTGTCACCAATTTCTCATCAGGATCATTATTGTCCTGTCATCTATTACTACTAATACTCTGTTTATAACGAATTCAACCAGTTATCATTAGCTTTCAAATAGAGCTTTAATACTGGCCATTCCATGCATGTTTCTTATATTCGCAGCTAAAGTATTCCATAGAAGTGAGAAGAGAGTTTTATTTTCTGTATACAGGCCTATATAACCACTTGCATGACAGTGCCATCAGCCTGTCTTGTATCCCTTCACACACCACCGATTACATAAGGATCGTCCTTCTTTTTTTGCATAAGACTCAGTAATGCTATAGCTCCTCTCTAACTTATCTTAATTATTCAATTTTACAGATTTGACTCAAGGTTTCAATATCCCAGTAATCATTCAGAAATAGCCTATAAGTTTAATTGCTCTGTTTAGCACCCTCTGTAGTTTCATCATAACTGATGTGTTGGTTATAGAGCCAAATAGCAGACCGTATTCCAGTAGGGACAAGATGTGTCATTTAAATACCATTTTTCAGTCATATTCCGCAGATAATTCACAACTTTTGCTTTAGGAATGTTTGTACCATTTTACAAACACATCACTTATGTTTCTAGTTGGAATTTTCTTGATGGAAACACTCGAACCTCATGATATGGACATTTGAGCATTAATACACAACAATTTACCATTATATCATCCATTCATTAATTGTCACTTCTTGTCTGATAGTTGATGTGCCCTTTATAATATGATAGTTCAGCTCAAATCGTATTATACATAATTATGTGAAAGATTTGTGGAAAATAGTATGAAATAGTCCTTACCCATTTCTTAGATAAAATAGACATGCGTCGTGGGCGTCGCAACCAGAACTTGAGCTGAAATAGAATGAAAAATTAGTTATATAATAATATATGTTTGCATGGATGTTCCCACCTTTCTCATCCTTGAAATAAGACATGTTCTAGCAAAACCAAGGCAATGACATTTTGTCAAAATAAAATGCGCGTCATTAGATTGGTTAAAACATTTAACTAATCTTGATAATGGCGCGCATAAAGTATTCTTGTATAGATCAATTCACTAAGTTCACAACATCGTATCCACTGCTAGGTCTACACGTGAGTTTCATTGATAAATGTCATGCAATGTAAAGATTGTGGATACTCTGTATACTAGTATGTATGATTATCTCATATCACGGACTTGTAAGTCCGTGCTCATGTTAATCAAATTGACCGGTATAAATGTACTTTTATTTAGACGCGAAGTATCCAGGGACTACTTGTCATAGAAGGAAATCATGAAGGTGAAGGTGTGTATACCACAGATGTAATAGTCAGTCAGTTTGCCCTGTTCGCGAAGGCGGGACAAGATTATGCTTCTGCTGGCACCTTGTGTCCAATTTCAGAACTTACAGTGATTTCAAAGCTATAATGCGGTGGGGACATCTGTTGATACAATATAGAAACTAATTCATGTCCTATATTTAGGCCTGTATAATCATGTATAATGCATGCGAGCACTTGCAGAATCTGATAAAAAAAAAGCTAAAAATAATAATAGCGTCGAAGCCTATGGGGATATAGTGTCGAATGTTCCCCTAGTATGCATTCAGTTGTATGAGGACATAGTCAAATTTACATAGTCAAATTTACATAGGTTGTTGAGAATTGACTTTACTATCTATCAAGGAGACACCTATTAGCTAGATACTCGAGATGGGACTTGATTATTGCCAAAGCACTGACGTTGGTTAACAGCATTCGAAGCTGGGACAAGCAGCCGCAAGGGAGGATTGAACAGTTGTTTTCAGTTGTACTAGACTACGTTTTTGTACGAGTGACGCCAACTGTAACGACCTTACAGTGTGATTTAATCCTGCACTATATTCACTTAGTATTATAAATGTTAGCAAAGGAAAACGCCACTAATCCCATCGGTTTGATTATTACTGATATATAGATGGGGACACAGTTCAGATTTCCTAGACGAAACCCAAAAGGAAAGAAAATAGTTTATGAATCATGCAGAGATGAAAATAGGAAATAACAATTCTGCCTTTGGATGCAAATATCGATATAAAACCTTTCCGTGATTCCAAGGTTTGAGAGAGATATAAGTTATGCTAGTATTTATGAATATAAGTTATGCTAGTATTTATGAATATATCTAGGCTTGGGTGACATTAGTATAGTTTGGGTGAATTATATATCCACTCTTGAACATCGAATATATTTCATTTAATATTCGATATTATATGTATATATACATGTATACATCATATTCAGGATGAGGGCACCAATAATGGTAGAACAATAATCTAGATTGAGGGCTAATCTATGGGAAGTATCATTCTCCTAGCACTATGCTCTCACGTCCGGTGTATCTTTTCGTTGATGTGCAAGGACGAAAATGACTGAGATTTTGTCCAATTTCAGCGCACAATGGGTCAGAAATAGGCCATCTGCTGGTCGAGGGGACTTAAATAGAAAATTACACGTAAACTGGTGATTCGGATGGGTCAAAGTATTTGTTGGATATACCGTTTATATTTAATCTATCGAAATAAAAAGCCAATACCAAAATGGAAATTATCTTGTCTAGTGTTATAGGTCTGCATAATATTTCCAAATCTAAATAAGCCAAATCTGATTTTTGTTTCGCTTCTTCTCATCTTGTTGAAATAATATACCGTAATCGTATTTTTCCAGGCCAAATTACTTCCTTTTATTTTACGTTTTCAGTGGAGCCCAAACAACTCCTTTATTTTCTCAGATTTATTTTGATGTATGAGGTGGATAACCATCAATTAAAAGTACAAGGTGGGTAAACACATAAGAGAAAAATAAAAATGTGATAGGTGTTACTCAATTATAATCTAATTATCGTGTAGGTTCAATTTTACATAATTTCGCTGCTTGACTTATTTCAAACCTTAAAACCGTCTGTAAATGTTTTTTTAAATTCTTAATTTCTTATTTAAATAAATAATACAAGAGTTCAGTGAGCACTGCATGGTTGGAGTTTAGTCAATCTTGCTTTCTCACACTATTTAATCCTTACAAAGTGAGTCGTATAACAGGTAGAACATAGAACTTTATCTCAGCACCTAATTGGTGTCCCCTTAGTTCAGCACCTGTCTGTTGCCTCCTTTTAAAAATAAAAAGCTACCCTAAGTTGTCACCCAAGTCTTTATCAACCGAACTTTAACACCAAGGCTGTTCGTCAACCATAACAGTCTAACAAAATCGTTAATGTGTTAATAATACCTTTGTTTTTATATGTCGCCAACTTAATTGTTGTTGAAGAAAGAATGATATGTGAAGTGCAGAGGATAATAGGAAAATTTATATGGAGAGGTGGCAAACTAATAGCAGGTAAATTAAAATGGATTCAAAGAATAATACATTTTCAAAAAAGTAGAAAACAGAAGGCTTAAAATAGCCCGATAGTCTGGTCAGGATAAAGTTTCTTTATTTTGATTTTACAACGAAGTGCTGTATTTTGCTGTGATCACTTCTAATCGTTGACTCTGTCTACTTGGGAAATAAAGACCCGGTGTAGGGAAAAAAACAGTCTAACAAGTAACTTCAAATTGATAATTACACAGGGCTCCCGATCTAGAAAGACGCCCATTAAGTGTGCATGTGAAATATTGTTTGCCACTGTTATGAGAGATTACGTAACATTGCATAACCTCATTATATTTATTAATAATTAATCATCACCTCTTTATTAGTATTATTATTAGGGTTATAAAATCGTAATTACCAGTACCGTGCAAGTCTACTTCCTCAGACTATGTCCTTATTCATCTTCATAACTTAATCACACCTTAACACCTCCATACCGATAACAGTATTTATGTTAAAACAATATTTTGTTTTAAGACAGATTGTATATAGAAAGTTGGTACTCCTTCCTCAGAATTGTACACACAATTTTTTTTTTCAGATGTAAAACGTTATATCCTAAATGACTCTCATATATGTTCTGTCATTATTATTATAAATATATCCCACACCTGATCCTCCCAATTAAGCAGAGATCCTTCAATACGATCCTTGTCCAAATATTTCTTATATATTCCTTCCCCTAGTTCGAGATTGAGATCTAGCACTCTTGAGCAATAGATCCAATTAATTAATCTTGAATTTGTTAATGTCTGGCCCTAGCTGCCCCTATCGAAAGACAACGCTTGTGGAAGCTATGGTGAATAATACTTTCCATGATAACTATTTCAATTTCGTGCGATGAATAGACTTGTAACCCAGTGAATTTTGACGTTTGGTCATTAGCGAGTTTTCCAAGTAACGTCCCATGCATCATGTAAAGGCTCAAAAAGCATGAAATATGTCCTGAAAACCTATTACCGTGGCCGCAACATGGTATGCAGTCCCTGCCCTTTGCACATATGTATGTAATCACATGATATAATGTATGCAAACTAGCCTCTAAATTATTCATTCAGTCATTAAAATTAATATTGTTTTAAATACAGTTGCCCTCGTGCTGTCAAACAGAGATCACCAAATTGTTATGCTTTTGCATTACCCTGACTCCAGTGAAACCTCCTTAAAATTAGTTTAATTTCCAGAAAAATATAGGTCGTTGGTGCTATACAGACAACGTACCTATCATCAAGTACACTCCTTACTTCCATAAACGTACACATGTTTTGTAAGTTTTTACATGATACATATGATGTGCATTGATTGAAGAGCAAAGATATATTACAATAATATTATTATTATGTGGTTCAATTTTGATTTGAGCATTGCATTTAACGCTATTTCAAGGAAATGAGGTTAATAGACCTCAAGTGAATTGCCGGTATTGTATCCAGTCAGAATCATTAAGCTTCATCTCTCCCCCATGTGGCATGTCGGAGCTCCATAGAACTGACTTACTTTCGTGTTGCCATTATATCACGGTATGTTGTCATTGGAAATGTATCGTGACCTTATGGTAATGTCCCTATGAACCTTGGTGCACATACATGCTGATTTGAAACTGTCAATAGACTTCGAGAGGTATCACCCTACCCTCCCCGATTTAGATATACCTCCCTAGATGGACTATATATAGAAAAGGTCTTCAATGATAGAGGCCATCTGTATCCCAGTAATATCCCACAAGTGGACTTCAACAAACTTGTGCTAGAATTTGCAAACCGAACATAGTTACTTACTCCGGGATTCTGGTTGGGAATAATTCCATGCTTTGGCTTTTTCATGTTGGCGTTTTCGTCGGCGTCGGCGTCCTCACAGATTTCTTTATTCGGTGGAAATCGTACCGCTTCTTTAAATCTACTGAAAGCCCGGAGGAATGCTTCTTTGAATGGCATTATCCTTCCTCTTGTTTCTGAATAATCAACATGTACCTGAAGCACGCGACATCCTTACGACAGTCGGACGGGGAGAAGGGGGGAGAAGTCAAGCAGGACCCACTCGTCTATGATTTTGTCCCAGCTGGTAGTATATTCCAACCAAAAGGGCCACTCCTGCCAACAAAGCTATCCGACGTGGGTAATCTGTTATAGAAATTACTACTTTCGCGCAGGCGTAAATGCCTCAATATCCTGTTATTTACCTCAATAGATCTATAAGCCCTTCTACCAAATTGAATCTTAATAATAGCACGTGAGAAATATTTCATCCTCATAATGTAATTCCGCTAATCTTCAAATCTTCATGGGATATTTGTGGTTCTAATAGGAATTCAAGTTATACGCATGTGGTCAAGGTTGAGGATCGAATTTTTCCTATGCTATAAAGTTAGCCGATTTTTTTTTTACCAGAGTGGTTACGCATGACCCACTCTATTAAACGTGAATTTTAAACGCCCAACAAAAGTAAAACACATTGGTACGGAACGCCCGGCATATCAGTAGATTTGTGTCAAAGTATTTCAGGGATGGGTGGCCCGAAAAACTAGAGTGCCCTCGTTGTCTAGCCAATCTTCGAGAAGGTTGTTAATAAGATGATTGTTCTGCACTTTTGGTCAATTTCGGTGTAACCTGAGTAGGCACTATAGCTAATTTAATGATATGATAGCTGTCTGAACTACAGGTATTAGCTCGTTTACACCTGACAATCGGGAGAGCATTCGTCGCCAGTGCATTCATTGAAATGGGAAATGGAAGGAACACACGCACAGTGACAAGTGGGACACCTGAAATTCCGAACGCCATTCCGTTCACGGGATTCAGCCAATTATCCAACGCTACCAAACCCCTCTTCTATGCGCATGAATGCTTTGCCAATTTCTCCTATAGTATACATATGTATGTATAATCATATCCGCTACGAGCGAGTGACCACGGTCTAGGAAACATTGTAAAATGTAATCTCTGTTTGCATTTGAGCTGCTATGAGCCATTTTTGGGGGGCTCCAGCAATGTTGCGATTGGCTAAATATATTGTTCACTTTTACATTCTATAGATTTTTAGATACAAAAAAAGTTAATAATTTTAGCTTCGCGGCGTGGGTCATGCTTTTAAAAAAGCTATGCAAAATCCAATGGATTGATTTGCCAAATAGATGTCGTGATGGCCTTTTCAGGGATGATGGCAAAATGTCTGATACTATCCTTAACTACTAGAATGAATGATGATCTGTTAACCATAACCCATACCCTCAATCCCAATATGGGATACACATAGTCAATTATTATTTAGGCGTTGGATTTGAAGTGTGTAACAAGACATTCGAGAAAGTTTCATGGTAGGAATAACGTCAGCAAAATGTCTTTTACATATATTTAGATCAATACAATCATTGTAATAAATTAGCTAGCCTATAGTGGTGCGTCTCGTCGTAGGTATCCACATATCATGCCATACATGTATTGAAGGTGGATATAATTTTATGAATAGTTTAATCTCAACTAGGTGCATCCATTTAAACTGGGGTCATTTAGTATGTGTGTATAGTGCGGTAGTAATGGAAATAAAAAATATAATAAGCAATGAGGGTGGGAAATACAATTATAAGATATTAACATTGTTACAATTTGCTATGTATTTAGAACGTCTGACCACCGTCCAGCCACCTCAAGTTGTTGTACAGAGAGAACCCCCATCAAAACTCCTTCAGCTAATACCCCCCATGCCTTTACCCCACCCGTCAGAACCCCGCCCTGCCAGAATATTTATTTAGGGGTGAACACATTATCAATAAATTACGAGATACTTCACTTGTTATTCTTGCTAGCTCGTAGTTCCTATTTATTCATCATATATTCACATTTGATAAAAAAATATATACTATGTACGTCTTCTTTGCTATCTCTCATCTCCGAACGTGACTCAAGCAGTAATAGTCGCAGTTGTCCTCCAACATTTCCTCATAACTTGGCCCGATTCAGTATAATAGTTGATACTGTTGAAGCCCCCTTTTCTAACTGTCCTGATGGGAATGTATATATGGCCTTCCTTCATACGATTAGGTCATTGATGCCACCTTCTGGAATTCGCGATGGTTACATCCCTGGTACATAACATATTACCATGTTTTTAGTTCTCACACAAAACACCAGAGGAACGTCGGGATTTCTTGGGATTTAACCTGTCAAGGAATTGTCTTGCATAGTTGTATAGATCTTTTATCAATTCACATTTTACAATATTTGCTATATTTTGATCATTTAACGATAATCATTGATGAGAAACGGTTGGTGCATTCTTTTATAAATCATTCTTAACTTAACATCAACTCCATAATCATTCAGTCGTCGAACTCATCCACCCTCCCGAGAAAAGGCCAACATTACTATATTTCTGGGGGGAATATTCAACGTAACAATTATAATATATTCAATTAGTGTCGGTATACATATCTAGATATCTATAGAACATTATGGTATTTCTTGTATGCTTATTTGAAGTCTTGGAGGTTGATACATTTTTTTGCTTCTAACTCCTAACCTTTAGAATATTTGAACATCATGTGATTAAATGGGTAGTTCAGGCAACAGGCCTCCCAATAAATCCTATGTATAAAAAGTGGAAACTGCCGATAGCACAGCATGCTGAAGTGCCAGCCCTCTCGTCCTCCGCAATAGGTCACAAAAGACCTTGGCTGCAATAGTTCTTCTTATATGTAGCCGCTGGTAACCTTAACATATTTCATTTTCACTAGATACTACAATATTCCCCTTAAGACTGATGTATCAAAAGAACATAGTCGCAAACGTTATTACAAAGTGGGTAAAAGGAAACTGATGGAAAACAAAAATTGTTTTAGTTCAGAGATCGACTAATCGGAAGGTGACCGTGTTAAAGAATTCAATATATATAAAAGAAACATAACAGCGAAATGTTGAAACATATTTTGTCAATCAGAGAGTATTGATAGTCGGGAGACCTGTAATTCCTTTTCCATATTATTTGTTTTGATTTTCTACAATGTAATAATGAGCTATGTAAATGCGTCAGGGAAATACAAATCTACTATTATCATTATTATATTCTAACCTGATTTCTGTAAAATGACAAATACATAACAAAAATAGCGCAGTCATACATAATCTACTTTATCTGTGTGTGTGTGTATATTATATGCATATTAATTATAATGACAGGTCATCAGTATAATTATCTTAATTTATCCTTGCAATATAATAAGAGGATTGAACTCATTCTAAGTAATCGGCATCAGTGGCGGTACCAGGGGGGGGGCCTGGGGGGCACCGGCCCCCCCTAGACCCCTTAAAAGTCCTCTGTGCCCCCCCCCCTACCTCCGAGGGTCAGGGGGCCACTAAAGTCCTGATAAGGGCCCCTGCAGTAGCCTGTATTCCCTGCCAAAATTTGCACTTTCCTTCAAATTCCTGACTCTACAACACTCCCAAAAACCCCCATTTAATGTGGGAAATCGTTCAGTAGATTGAGGGTCTCTGAGAAAAATCAATGAACAATAATTAAACTGAAAACTATCTAACTTAATAATTCTTTTAACATTTAACTTGCATATTTTACTTGCTTCACATAATTGTGTTTGATGTAAAACATGTTTATGGGTGTGAGCACAATTTTCCCAGTAGGGCCTGTTTTCAAAAAGCAATTTGAGCCCCCGTTAACCCTCAGGAGGTTTGTACAGGGGCCTCAAATTTGAGATGGTTTCAAAATTGGCATTCAAACAATATTTGTTCACAATTTGTACAATTCAAGATTTTCCAGTTAATTCCGTTTCCCAAGAGAAATGATGACAGGGTCTTTTAAAATCTGAAATTTGTACAAAATAAACCTATATGTCTCAAAATTTACATCTCAAGAGGGTCTTAATAGAGACATCCTCAAAGGGACTCTGCTAAAGATAGTCTCAAGATATATTTTGGCCTTCTTGTATAGATATTGGACTACAAATTGTATGAATTCAGGGAAATCATCTTGCATCATCTCATACTGAAATTAAATCGGAAATATTTCATTATGATTTTGGTGGACTTATATTTATGAAATTTGCACCACTCATGTTATGTGTCATACCGTCACAATTGAGAACATTAACTGAAATTCTAATCTGGAAGTCCCAGATAACCACTCTCTCCTAAAGGATGAAGTTTTCCCATGAGGATAGCTAATGGTAGATACTTGGTTTGAGATATATGTTAAGGCCTCTTTTAAGCAGTGACCTATTGTTTCTTTTTCATTCATATGACCCAAAACACATAATCTTAGAACAGAAGTGAAGAAAAATGGCATTTATTTTGGATTTTACCCAACAGTGTTGTTGGTGTTAACAGTATGATATTATAGGGGGAACATATATGTCCGTGTTTGGTATAAAGGAGCACTGTATATTTCTTAAATGTGTGAATTTTATCTTCTCAAAAAATATATTAGGGGGTTGCCGTCTTTCTTAGACAACTTAAAGTAGTGGGACTCTATTTCATTGTCATTAGGTAAAGTAAGTGTTATGAACTGCGATGGCATTCCAAACAGGCACATTTTGCAAGATTTTGACCTCAAGTGTGCCCCCCCTAGACCCCTCTTCTGGTACCGCCCCTGGGCATCCCTTATCCAGTTGTGGACAACGTAGTGCTCATGGAAAGCCTCTTCCAGTTTAATATGCTAGACAAGGAGGAGTCAGAGGAGGTAAAATATTGCATCAAGTGTAAACGACCTGGGCCCGCGCACATAAAAAAACTTCGCCTAGACAATGTCTAGGCGAAAATCTTCAATAAAATCCCCAGCTTCAAGGACAATCTTGAAATCTGATTTTGTTTTTGTCCCCGGTCTCTGAAAATTAGACAATGTAATTGTTTCTAAATTGTTGTCCTTATTTGCGGTAGTTTTCTGGCGGCTGGCGGTAGTTATTTGCATAGAGATACAAGCTATTTTGTAAGATTTGCAGCATGTGCACAGATAATGGAGAGACAATCAAAACGAGACAATTTTAAGTAGTTCTAGACAATATATATCGTGTTCATAAAGCAGTTTGTCTATTGTCTCTGGGACAATTTTGCAGTCTCTGTGACAATTAGGAGGCCGAAAGACCAAAAACTAAGGACAGCTCAAATAGCTGTCCTTAGGTGGTTTTGTCTTGAAACGTTGGAGTTTTGTCACTAAATTCACAATTTGGAGACAATTTGGAGACAATTTTGGTTGTTTTACATTGAATGCAGTTCATCTATTGTCTCCGTGACAATTCTATTGTCTCCATGACAATTCTATTGTCTCCGGGACAATTCTATTGTCTCTGAGACAATTTTGAGGCAGAAAGAGAAAAAACTAAGGACAACTCAGATAGCAGTTTTGTCTCGAAATGTTGAAGTTTTGTCTCTAACTTTATAATTTGGAGACAATTTTGCCTTAGATTTGAATTTAACCTAGGCAATCAAGTAAGTAATCAGTGATGAATAAAGGTTTTTTGAAACTTTCAAGACTTTAGACAATGTCTAGGCAAAAATCTTCAATAAAATCCCTGGCTTCAAGGACAATCTCAAAAGGTCGCATCATAGGCGTTTGCATAATGATGGATCATTGGTGCCACCTCTTGGACACGCCCCGCACCACTTTACCCATCATCCTCTTCCGCCATACCCCCCTTCCTCTCTTCCTCCCGCTCGCCCCTTCCTCTCCCTCATTCCTCGCTACTCCACGGTGCACCACACACGCACCCCTTCTTCCCTTTTTTGTCACCCTGTTTGGCGTGCTCATCTCTACAAACCTCGAGATGACTAAACAAAAGACAACTAAACCCACTACTCCTACCAAGAATAAGGGGAAGGGAAAAGGAAAAGGTATTACAAAAGCCAAAGCTACACATACCAGAACTTCGGCGAGGATAGCTGCGATGCCCAACGGAGATGAAGAGGAGACGCCATCCCAATTTGGCGAGGGTGCATCCGGAACAAACCACGAACTTAGGCTAGGAGCACTTGAGGGGTCTATGAGAGACATAGACACAAAGCTGGAGTCAGTGATCGACATAATGACCAAACAAAGGCCAGCTGCGTTTCCTATCATCCGCTCATATGCCGGAGCTGAAGACGTGGCTGATATCCAGGAGATCCCAACTCCCGCCATCCTAAGAGGCCAAGAAAATCACGATGGTTACATAGAGAGACAATTCGCTAGGGAAGAGTACAGCATCCCTAAACATGATGGTAAGGTTCACTTTGCTGCCGATCTGCTTACAGAAAGGCTAATATCAAAACCATATATGTACTATGAGAAGGATGGCATTAGCACCATGAAACAAAAGTTGGAACATAGATATAAACTGGAACCATTGGACTATATCTATGGCATGGTGGCAATGATCAGAGATACCCGACGTACCGACCACAGACAGGACCATCTGATATTAGCTCACATGCAGGACGTAATCTCTGATGCACGGGTAATGCCCTGGCCTGTGGTGAGAAAATTCAGCCAAACCCTTTTCGACGATGTAGAAAAGGGCCGAATTGGTTGGGGAGACTACAATAGGATTCAAATGGCCCGGGCAATGAACGCGGCCATAGGGGATAACAAGGCGACCGTTACGCACCAGTCCACCAGCGGGGGACACGGCTTAGGTAGCAACAAGCGCCCTGGGGCCCAAGGGAATTCTAGTAACGCTAACGCCAAAAAGGCTGCCTGCCAGGATTTCAACTCGATTAGGGGCTGCCGTTTCCAGTCTGACCATGTGGAGAATGGCACTACATATTTTCATGGATGTGCGTACTGCTATTCGGTTGCTTCACGAGTATTTGGCAGACACACTGTACTCAACTGTGAAAGATTGGAAAACGACATGGGAAAAGCGTCTGGCTCGGGCGCGGCGCGTGCCCCCAGGCCACCGATGACACAACAGATGCACCAGCAGATAGTGGCGGCAAAAAACGCCCGCTCCCCGCACGAGCAATAAATCGTGCGGGGAAGAATGTGAACAGAACATTAGTTAAACCTGTATACACGGAGAATCCATCCAACGGAGAACATGAGACACACATCTTATAAAAATCCCATCCACGCTTGATACACGCCAAGGAAGTCGCCATCTTGGATGATCTCGTAGGATCTCGCGCATGCCAAATCCAGCACGGGGACTTGGGCGAAAATCAAGATGGCGAACAAAACAACAACAAAGCGGGAGGTGGTGTAAGTGAACTTAATGTATCATCAAATTGTATGAGCCTCACACAGTGTAACCTTGAGGCATGTCATGTGATGCAAACAAGACATATAAATTTAGATAGTGAAGTGCCTGTGGACAACACTGAGCACCCCCCTAGTGCTGAGTCAGCCTTCGAGTCCAAACACTCGCTAGGAGGCCCCGACTTTGACACGATCAGAGCTATGTGTGAAACCAACAAGCCAGACCAAAAGATAGACACGTTGCCTCGGCGATTCGCGGCCTACCGCCGAGAAAACTGGCCCTCCAAAATGTATCCTATAGGGCAGGACCATAGTCTACTGGAGATATATGCTCTCGTGAGGGAATCGGGACTACCAAACGCCATGGGTGCCCGAGTGAGAGTCCCTTCGGGGCTCGCGATTCAAGCCTGGGAGAACAGACTTCCCAAGACGCCGGAGGGTAAACAATTATTAGATCTACTGCAGTTCGGTTTTCAATTAGGCTATATGGGCCCGGTGAGCAACACCATAGATATACCTAATCACCCCAGTGCCACTAACTACCCTGAAAGTGTAGACAAGTTCATACGCAAAGAACTGGAGAAGGGAGGCCTGGTGGGGCCTTACGACCACGCCCCCTTTGCCGAGTGGTGTCATGTGTCCCCTCTTATGACGAGACCCAAGCACGAGCCGGGGGATAGGCGTATCATATCAGACATGACATACCCACCTGAAACATCAGTAAATGCGTTCATTCAAAAGAATGCTATCTTCAGGAAGATACGAGAACATGGCCTACCGGGAATCGATGCCATATCACAAAGGATCAGGGACATAGGCCCCGGATCCCATATGGCATCAGTGGACATCAGCAGGGCCTATAAGAACTTTAGATCATGTCCTAGCGACTGGGCCCTGCAGTGTCTGCAGTGGAAAGAAAAGTTCTACATAGAGACAGCAATGGCTTTCGGGGCGAGGTGTTCCAGCATGCACATGCAGCGGGTATCGGAATCCATAGCGTCCATGTTGGCCCTGGAAGGTGTATGGGTCAGGGTATACCTGGATGACATTATTGTCGTGTCGGAATCAAAACAAAAATGTCAACATGACCTGCGGATAGTCACCGCCTTACTGGAAGAGCTTGGTCTCCCAGAAGCCAAAGAAAAGAGGCAGGAGGCTCATACGGAAGTCACATGGTTAGGAGTGACCATAAACAGCACGAACATGACCCTCTCTGTCCCCAAGGAAAAGCTGACAGAGACAATCAAAATAATAAGAGGGATATACAAGAGAACAAAGATCACGACAAAACAAATGCAATCAATACTAGGCAAGCTCCTACATATAGCCAAGTGTATCCGCCCAGCAAGGCTATTTGTAGGGAGACTCCTTGAAGCCCTTAGAGAGGCTAAGGGAGCGGATATCGAGGTCTGCCCCTCAGTTAGAGCAGACCTAGATTGGTTCCTGGAATTCTCAATATCGTGGAATGGGGTGGCGATCATACCGGATGAACGAACCACCAGAAATATCGCCATCGACGCCACCACCACGGCAATTGGCGCGACTGACGGACTGCTAGCCTATGAGATACAAGTAGCAAAACTAGGCAATGGTGTGCATAAAAAATCTGAGTTAGAAGCCCTAAATGCTGTCGTCGCCCTACACTCCTTCATCAGGGAGGAGGATACCGGATGCAGAGTAAACCTGCAATGCGGGGATGATGCTGTGGCACAGGTCCTTAAAACGGGGCGTGGCCGCAACCACATCATCCTAGAGTGTGCATGTTTTATTTGGATGCTACAAGCATCGATGCAAATAGAAATAACTATCATTCACACTTCCAGTAATTTGTCCAAACTAGCATCACACCTAGCTAGGTCACACATTTCAAACAGGCATAGGGGCCTCAGTCAAAAGTGCATGAATTCCTTACGTGTAAAATTGTGTCATCCTAACATGTACATATTCAACTATATGCACCCTCTCTTATGCTGTAGATCCGGGGATCCGGTCCCTCCAGATCCTGGCAGAAGCCAGACAGCGACATGCCAGAGCCCCAGGAACAGACGCCAATAGAAAATCTGCGGCCAGCACTTTTCTAGCCTTCCTACGAAGGGCTGGAATGAGGATTGAGAAAATCGACCAAGACATCATCTGTGCATACATAGAATACTTAGCCTTACACATCCAGTGCCCCGCCACCATCAAAAATCATCTATCGGCGGTCAGGGAACACATGAGGAGGCGTGGCATAATAACTGTGCACCTAGACCACCATCGTGTAAAACTAGCGCTTGACGCTATTGACAGAACATCCAACTATAAACAGAAGTCCAAGGAAGCAATCCCCATGGATATATTCCGGAATGTGGTAATTATAATGTCGGCCAACGAGGAGGGCCTATCTCTAAAGGCAGCTCTACTAACGTTATACTACGGGGCCCTAAGACAATCAGAAGTCGCCCCCAATAGTGTTAAAACCTTCGACCCTGCAAAAAACCTAACTCGAGGTGACCTCATCATATCTCAGGACTCAATTGCAATTAAAATCAAGCATGCAAAAAACTTGCAGAAGTACAATCAGGAGCAGACAAGACAGCTATACACGGTACAAGAGCACACTTGGTGCCCAGTGCGTGCTATCAAACAAATGATCATAGCAATCCCTACTGTTACAGAAGATGATCCTTTCCTCATGTTCAAGAACAGGACACCCATGCCAGTGACATTCATAAAAAACTCATGGGCGGCCGCCCTCAAAACTTTAGGGAAAACTCCCCTAACTTTCTCGTTGCACTCAATAAGAAAGGCAGCAGCTACACAGGCATATGCCCAAGGACAGCCAGAATTGAATGTCCAAAGATATGGTGGGTGGGCATCTACCTCCCACAGAAAATACATTGACAATGACATTACAGCCTCAGTTCATAACTCTCTGGCTACTGCCATACACCCCACATAACTCATACCCCTACAAATATAAATCTCTTCCCTCCCTCCCACTCCATTTCTTACCTCCTCGGAGACTTGGCATTTTATTTTATTTTCTTATATTATCTTTAATTATAATTTCAATTATTTTAATAAACTTCAAATAATTACATACTTCTCAATAAAAATTACTTCTCCAAGCCAACGTCTTCCCTCTTGTGTCCGGGTGTGCACTCATGGTCGCATCATAGGCGTTTGCATAATGATGGATCATTGGTGCCACCTCTTGGACACGCCCCGCACCACTTTACCCATCATCCTCTTCCGCCATACCCCCCTTCCTCTCTTCCTCCCGCTCGCCCCTTCCTCTCCCTCATTCCTCGCTACTCCACGGTGCACCACACACGCACCCCTTCTTCCCTTTTTGTCCCACCCTCCTCTTCCCTCTTCCATAGGATATTCCATATCCAAAATACTTCTCCTCCCTCTGCATTTTATTTTATTTTCTTATATTATCTTTAATTATAATTTCAATTATTTTAATAAACTTCAAATAATTACATACTTCTAAATAAAAATTACTTCTCCAAGCCAACGTCTTCCCTCTTGTGTCCGGGTGTGCACTCATGATGTGCACATAAAGTCGGATTGTCCTTGTCCTTGAAGCCTGATTTTGTCTTTGTCTCCAGTCTCTGAAAATTAGACAATATATTGCCTCTTCTGTGTTTGTCCTAATTTGTGGTAGTTTTCTGGTGGCTGGCGGTAGTTTTTGGCATGGTTTGGCGGTCAAGTCAGCCTGAAATCTAAAGCAACCAAAATTGTCTCCAAATTGTGACTTTAGTGACAAATTCAATATTTCGAGACAAAACCACCTAAGGACAGCTATCTGAGTTGTCCTTAGTTTTTTCTTTTTTCTTTCGGCCTCAAAATTGTTCCAGAGACAATAGAATTGTCCCAGAGACAATAGAATTGTCACGGAGACAATAGATGAACTGCATTCAATGTAAAACAACCAAAATTGTCTCCAAATTGTGAATTTAGTGACAAAACTCCAACATTTCAAGACAAAACCACCTAAGGACACCTAAGGACACCTATCGGAGCTGTCCTTAGTTTTTGGTCTTTCGGCCTCCTAATTGTCACAGAGACTGCAAAATTGTCCCAGAGACAATAGACAAACTGCTTTATGAACACAATACATATTGTCTAGAACTACTTAAAATTGTTTTGTTTTGATTGTCTCTCCATTATCAGTGCACCTGCTGCAAATCTTACAAAATAGCTTGTATCTCTATGCAAAAAACTACCGCCAGCCGCCAGAAAACTACCTCAAATAAGGACCAAAATTGAAGAGACCATTACATTGTCTAATTTTCAGAGACCGGAGACAAAAACAAAATCAGACTTCAAGATTGTCCTTGAAGCCGGGGATTTTATTGAAGATTTTCGCCTAGACATTGTCTAAAGTCTAGTTTTTTATGTGCGCGGTCCCAGGTAATGCATTCCACAATCTTCATTCCTGCAGGCGCGCACATAAAGGTGAGACAATTAAAACGAGACAATTTTTAGCAGATCTAGACAATACCGCGCTCATAAAAAAAATTTGTCCTTATTCTTTGAGACGGGAATCCGGGTATTTACAGGTGGCGCTACGATCGGCGGCAAAAACTCGGGTGAATACACCAGCTGAGTGCCATAGGCGCTAACGCTAAAATACCTGTTTTCAACCCCTTTTAAACCATACATAAACGGGTCAAAATGCTATGATCTTACATGAATATATCAAGTATTGTTCATACATTGCAGTCATTGGTTCCGTTTTTCCGACAATTGTGTATAATTTAAGAAATCAAGGGGGAAAGTTGGAGATTTTAAGCTTGGTTGCTATGGTTGTCAAGGGCTGGATTCCCCCAAGTCCCGGCCCCCTGCTCGGCAGTGGGGTGAAAGTAAACAATGGCTGAAATCTCAGCATTACTGACGATTTTAGGCAATGAATGTTGCGGAAATGTTGCTCATGTTCATTATGAATATATTTCATGATATGGATTTTAATATTATATATGATTAATTGTTCAAAATGGCACAAAACTAGTTCGTTCCTAGACGTGTGGATGCACTGTCACGTGACCAGATGAGCGAGGCCGTCTCAAAGAATAGATATTCTTAGGCAGTTTTGTGTCGAAATGTTTTATCTCTAAATTTATAATTTGGAGACAATTTGGCCATAGATTTGAATTTAACCTGGGCAAACAAGTAAGTAATCAGTGATGAATATAAGTTTTTTGAAACTTTCAAGACTTTAGACAATGTCTAGGCAAAAATGTTCAATAAAATCCCCAGCTTCGAGGACAATCTCAAAGTATGTGCACATAATGTCAGATTGTCATTGTCCTTCCTTTATTTGAAACAAGCGACATGTAGCGATTTATACGATGTAAAGCAAAAATAATAACTAATAGTAGTGATAACAATGATAATTTACTAACTGTATATATAATCGTCATAAAATTATTAATAACCCCGTTTTTCATGATTAAGTGGATTAATATGATATTAATTTGGAGGGAGTGAATCGTTGTTAAGTGGGGCTCAATACAGAGGTACATTTATCAATAATAAAATAGGTTTTTATTGTTTAATTATGCTTTAAGCATGGAACTACTTCTTCCCAAAGCAATGCTCGCGTATGGATATGTGTACTACTTTCGGATTCTCGTTTTTCCCGCCGTGTAGGCCTATCTACCTCTGTTGCATCAAATGAGTCGTCACTCAATTTTCCATTTGCTGATAAAGCTGTGAAACAACCAGACAAATAGAATATTGAATGCATGACCCGTTTTCATCATTCAGAAATGTTTCTTGACAGCACTTTTAGCAGGGGAGAGATCGGGGGAGAGAGTGGGGAGATCACACAGCAAGCACACCTGCATGCTAGGCCTAGTGTTTGTTATTTCAACTTTGTTGACATCTGACTCGGTCTGATTTAGTCATAAATTAAGATCTTACCTCCAAATCCTAATGAACAGGTAACATAATCCAGTGTGTCATCCTTTTGTTAAATCCAGGCAGATCCAGGCACAGATAAATCTCAACGATATAAAATAAATATTGAACAGTGGAAATCTCCATATGATATGAAGCACAGCTGTAGGCCTAATCATGGACCATAAACCTCCCTACTCCAAGGGGGAAAACTGTGTTGATTCAAATCGTCCATCCACGATATTTTTCAAATCTTTCCCACTCAAATATTGGTATGATAGAAACCTCATGTTCTATTCTTGGTCGTTGATGAAGAATTATCCAATGACAAACGATTTAAATAAGCAGAAAGCCAATTGACACTTCAGTGTCATCTCACGAAAAAGTTGGGCTTTCAGCTATTACTGAGAAAAGTGTGTAACAGCATAATGCCTCTGGCTGAATAAAAACTTTAAAAACAAACAAACACTACACTGTCAGCATGCCCTACTTCCAGCAGGGACGTCATTTCCGGTCCGTACCATAATGTGAAATGAGCCTTGTTGCTGGGTGAACATTTCCGCATGTTCCCGCCATAATGCAAAGAGGCTCTCATCGTTCTCTAGCCTTATACACAAGCTCTAGCTGTTGTTCCTTTAGGAGACCTATGCAATAGGAATCTATATGATGCAAAGAAAAAAATCATTGATTTTTGTATTTGACAGTTTGGAAAGCCTGATCAAAGCCTAAACATAGCTTTTACTAGCCCTCATATTTTTTATTATGCACTCTTTTTTTCTTTCCCCATTATTATATACAGTTAGTGCGGTTCAACTTGTAATAATAATAATAATAATAATAATAGTTTGACCACGTCTTAAAATACCCTCTTAGCATCCCTAAACTTCTTTAATTAATATTGCAGTAAAATTATATATCTTCCATGCTATAGGAAGGATGCCCAGATTGGACACTATGAATATGCCTGGGCATTTTCTTTTGGAAGTGCGACCGCCAGAACATATTCCTTTTTACAAATCCACTATGTATGCATTCCATCTTTCAAGGCCGCACAGTTGGCATGACCCAACATTTCACATTACATTTTGAGAGGATATCGTATGCCACCTGCAGGCGTGCACATAAAGGAGAGACATTAAAACAAGACAATTTTTAGCAGATCTAGACAATATCGCGCTCAAATTTTTTTTTGTCCTTATAGCTATTCTTAGGCAGTTTTGTCTCGAAATATTGAAGTTTTGTCTCAAAATTTATAATTTGGAGACAATTTTGCCGTAGATTTGAGTTTAACCTGGGCAAACAAGTAAGTAATCGGTGATGAACAAAGGTTTTTTTAAACTTTCGAGACCTCAGACAATGTCTAGGCAAAAATCTTCAATAAAATCCCCGGCTTCAAGGACAATCTTGAAGTGTGTGGATATAATGTCAGATTGTCATTGTCCTTGAAGCCTTATTTTGTATTTGTCTCTGGGCCCTTGCACATAAAAAAACCTAGTTTTTTGTCATTAGGCCTCAAAAATGCCTTCGCGACAAAAGACAACGTGAAACACAATGTAAAACAAACAAAATTGTCTCCAAATTGTGAATTTAGTGACAAAAATTAAACATTCTGAGACAAAACCACCAAAGGACAGCTATCGGAGCTGTCCTTAGTTTTTGGTCTTTCGGCCTCCAAATTGTCACAGTGACCTCCAAATTGTCACAGTTACAATCAACAAACTGCATTATGAACACAATATATATGTGGAATCGACCCATCAATGATTATATTTGGGGCTGACGCAGCAACTAATTATGATGTAATGCACCTGCATCATGTGGACCAATCAGTGGCCCGCAACTATTACATCACTCGTTCTACCTAGACAGTTGGTCCATTATTCAACCTGCACTTGAGCTGTACAGTGGTGCAGGCTATTTGTAAATTTTTATTCTTACCTTTTTAATCTTACCCATTTGTGCTGTGTATGTATTCTTACATGTATTTTTGCTTGTATGTATTACTTGATATTTATTTCATCTTTGGCTGTGGTCAATACGCACAGCCCATTGAGTTAGCACTGAGAGCGACGGTCGTATCGGGCCTCAGGCTGATATGGAATGAATATAGTTCTCCAACGATAATAGTATTAACGCACAAATGAGTTGCAGAGTTAATAAAATAAATGTGGAATATGTTTAGTAGACTAATTTACTTCAAAACAGTAAGCCAAATAAATGTACATGACAGTGCAGAATGAAATAATTTTGCGTTCTAAAATATAGTCCTGACCCACGCGGGTCGTAAAAAACGGTGCATAGAAATACGCAGATGCGTCATGATGGGAGTCATGACGTGCGTCATGATGTAAACAAAGACATTGATGTAAACAAAGACATTGATGTAAACAAAATCTGTCATGCTCGAGTACATTTTAATAAGAAACGGCAAAATAAATACAAAAAAATCTGCGGGACATAGCCCCTTGGTCATTTTTAGATTGATGTTATCATCAATCTAAATGGATTGGGGTGAGATCTGTCAATCATTGATAGCATCTTGGCTCCTCCCATCCTGGATATCAGTGTGAAGAATCTGTTGATTCTGATATCAGCAGATGGGATCAGAATCATGCTGGTAATGGCTGGGAGGGGGAGGGGATGGCGTTTAGGTGTGAATTAAAGGGTAGACCATGTGTGAATTAAAGTGGCAAGTTGCGAAATAAGATGCCTCATATGCAAAGGTGTTAAAGGGACCAACAGAATCACATGGAATGACCAGTCATATATGGGATAGGGATTTCATGTTTTCTGTCTCCACTTCCTCTCCCTCCTACTATCCTTCCCTCTCAAACTTTACATTTAACTGACATCAATCTCCGTTTCCCTTGGAAACGCAATCTTCTACATGAACCGGAAATAAATAAATAAATGTAAACTGATCACTGTTAACTATTTCTTGTTGTCTTAGTATTGGGTGAAAATAAACCAATGCTTTGCTGGGTTCATGGCCAAACCTTGTCTTCGTTATATATCAATATTTATGGTAAAACAGAATCCCCCCCAACATATTGTCTAAACTACTTGAAATTGTCTCGTTTTGATTGTCTCTCCATTATCTGCGCGCCTGCTGCAAATCTTACAAAATAGCTTGTATCTCTATGCAAAAACTACCGCCAGCCGCCAGAAAACTACCGCAAATAAGGACAAAAATTGAAGAGACAATTACATTGTCTAATTTTCAGACACTGGAGACAAAAACTAAATACAGCTTCAAGATTGTCCTTGAAGCCAGGGATTTTATTAAAGATTTTGTCTAAGTCTAGTTTTTTATGTGCGAGGGCCCTGATCTCAAATGAAATATCTTTCTGTGAGGTCAAATAATAAGGAAATTATCCGAAGGGCTAAATTCCAACAATTACCGTCGGTCTAGTTTCCAACAATTACAGTCGGTTTAGCACGAACTTCGCAGGGCACTCCAACCACTGCCTGTGTTAGAATCACGTATTATATCCCCTCGAAATCTCTCTTATTGATTCCTTAATGTTATAGTGTGAGAAAAAACTCATAATGATCTAGAGACTAATTCGATTCTCATGGATAGCTATACGTCAATGGCTGCAAATACAAAATGACTGTAGTTGAGACCTACTCGGAACTAAAATCAACATTTATGGATGGTTTGGTTAATTCTATTTGTAAAATTCAATTTATCTATCAACCTTCAAATGCTGTCATCCTTTGCCCCATTTCAACATGTACACATCTCAAATAAAGTTGCAGCAGTAAAAGTCTACATCGCTCGCTCCTGCCTGTCGAATTCATTTCAGTATTGCATAAATTCCTAGCCGGTCATGTAGTGACATTTTGTTGAATGTTGTCTGTATGCACGGGTAGTAAAACAAACTATCTATTATTTCTTTCTAGCACTCGCTATCGTCTACAAGTGTACGTGACTAAAGGTATTAGGCAAGAACAAATGTCCGAGTCAGCCAGGCCTATTCCCGGTGATTGCCTTGTATTGACAGTTACTTCAATGTTCCTAGCACCATGTTTGATGACCCAACTGTGTCCAAGTCTTCCCGTCTTCCGAATCCCATCGCTCCACTTTCAAGGCAAAGGCCTCTCGCCCGTTTTGATCGAGGATGAATTTGCCACTTCCCCGGCGTATGTATCTATCTTCTGCCACATCTATCTCACCTAGGGTTCACCTTCTGTTTGAAAGCCTCACCCCCTAGTCAAATACGTCTGAATTCTCCACACGGGGTTCTAAGTGAAGTGTCAGAACAGGCTTCGATGGAATTTGGGGAGTATCTTCCACTATATGTTTACTATAATGTAGAGTGTAAATACACACTATTTCCATCAGAATTATATGATTATGTATTGTGATTTATAATAATACTCCGATAAATCTGCTCAAAATCTTATTCAGAGTTTATTCTTTGTTTCACTTTCCTTAACATTGCCCATTTTTGTCCGGCACCCTGCTTGAGTTGTTTTTCACTTGCGTTATAAATTTAATTTATCTCTTGGCATATCTGTCTTAATTTCCTTGGAGCGAAACGTAAGCTATTGCATTTCAAGGTTGCCTACACATTTGAATTACAATCAGTCCCCATATTTCTTCATCCCTCTTTCTTTGTTACAATCGCTGTCTACCTATCACTCCCTTAATTCCCCCACGCATCTCTCCGCTCACCTATACCCAATCTCTCATCTCTTCGCCTCATTTCTTTCTTCTTTGGTTTATTTCTATATCCATTCACACTTCTCTCACCGACACGCATGTCTCTCTTTTTCCCCTGTCAATATACCCTTGCTATTTTCCGACCATATCCTATGGCATATAATATGCAAAGGGCATAATACGGGGAGGGAACCGGGGAAGGACTGGGTGAGGACAGGGTGAGGAGAGCATCCCACACAGTGCATGTGTGTGGGTGGGGACATTTCTAAGAGGAATAGATAGTGGTGCTTTGGTAAGAGGTAGCTAGAGGTAGAAAGCAGAGTTGAAGGAAAGCTGGGGTGATCGAGGAGGATATGGTGGGAGAGTAGATTGGTGGGAGGAGACAGTCCAGGAATAAGATAAGGAGGAGAGGAGAGAATGGAGAAAGTGGAGGCGATGAATGAAGAGGAAATCTTGGTACATTTGTCAGATCATGGGCTTTATAGCGCGGCGGCTATTAACAAAGATGCATTCTGACTCCAAAAAAATCCATCTATTACCCAGGCAAATGATGATTGGATCGAATTCGCTTCAAAATATAACACTATTCTGGTTTTGCCAATCGTCTGGGGGAAGTGGTAAAGTTACTACTAAAGCCTGCACCTCCCCCTTTATTGAAATATAACCTAAGTTCTTTAACTGATATTGTAATTGAAGAACGTTGATTCTCACCTGCTTCTGGTGTACAGTCTTCTGCTTACCGAATTATGCTGGAGAACCATTTGCCAAGGGGTTAAAGGTCAATATGTACAGCAATCCCACATATCATTATTAGGTCTCTTGACGTGACTGAACTGATATTGTTCTGAACCAGAAATCTTAATACGCTAATTAAGGTTCGGTTCCGACGATCTCCATTCATATCTAGAAGTTGGACCATGTTTTTCATCCAAAACACCAGTTTAAAGAAACTCTTCAATCATGAATTCCTTCCATTTGAACATGGGTTTCTCTCTTCCATTATCTTCGCAGGAAAATGATTAACCGTTACCGAGAGGCAGAGCCTTTCTTGGCTAGCTTTCCCTCATGGAAATCTCTCAAAATTGAATTTTATTTTTTGCCCAACTTCTAAGAAATGCGTCCATTACCGAGCACATAAATAAGAAGGACATTGATACATGGGACGTGTCTCGGTAGAAACCTTAGAAGATCAAGAGGATTTTGAACACGGTGGCGCGCCATGTTTAAACTCCCTCAGTAAACATTCCCGATCATCTTCAGAAGACTTGTATTAGGCCAGGTGCCTACAATCCCCTCTCTCACACTAAAGGGTGAAGTTCTGTCCTTGTATTGATATTTCTTAAGATGCGTGGGCAATAATTGTATAGGCACGTGATACCATGCAGCCAGTCACATTATAATCTTTGCAGTTATTCGAAACCAGTCTCCTCGAGATCGTGTTTATATGAAAACTTAAAATTGGGGAATGTATAATATATGGCAGAAATATGGTTATAGGACGAACGGAAAAAAAAGAAATTGCAGATTATGACGAGAAACATGCATTATTTATGGGAATGTCGACTCTATTGGAATAGGATGGAGGAAATGTCACCTGCAATACGTAATTGGATGGCACATATCGAGATGAAATGGAATAAAAGCAATCACCATCAGACCATTAACTGAATTACTTATTAAGTTGCTTGTAGATATGGATAGATATCATTGTCATTTTACTTGACAAGTACTATGACCTACCAGAGATATTTTCCAATGGTGAAAGAATGTGTTATTTGTAACCGTCAACCATTGATAATAATCTCATTTCATCTGACTCACTAATTTGCATTTGCATTTCATCAAATATATTATCGATGATACCAACGGAATAATCTAGTGTAGAATATTACTTCGATAGTTTGGCAGAACTTGGAAAAGTGGGGGATCACGTTCCTGCAATTCCATTGTCCTCAATCGTCAGATATCTGCTCCTAACGTGCTTATAATGCCCACTCTCAAAGTACTCTCAGAAATAGAATCTAAGCGAATGTTCCCATGTCATTTAGACGTATTGCATATTGTAGGATAGGCGTACCCATTTCTGATAATCAGTATAGATGCGGTGTGTCGATGATTTAGTTGATAACTTGTCTATGTCAGGTTTTGATGATCAAAGTACCTGCGTGAATTATTGTACCTCCCCTGTGGGATAACCTTCCTGAACGTGCCAACAATAGATGCGCCTAGTTACCTAATGGTGCTTTTTGTCGATGCCTATAGTAGTCCATGACTTTATAGGAGGTAGTCTATTGTCACACTTTACCCCTTGCCCCGACAGATGCACCTAAGTATAAAGGGAGGCTTACATTATACAAGTAGGCCCTTTTTAAGAAGGGTATAACAGTATCGAAAGAGGCTTGCTCCTATAGACCTTACTAAAGGTACAATAGGACTTGAAGGCAGCTTGAATTGATGGCCAAGCGGATGAAAGCCGGGCGCATCTCGCCTCGGATGAAAGGCTCAACACCAGTCCTGTGCCATTAGGAGGACATTGCCGTCCTTGGATCATGGTCATGCCGGTCTTCAGAGACCACAGACCTGGCATGGACAAAGAGGATCCAATATCGAGGGACTTGCGTAGTGTAAGGGCTGGAATATGGGGATCAGTTTTCCTTTTCGGGGGAGATTCGTCTGAGTATTCATTAGAATGACCAACGAAATATGCACACATATGCATGCCAATCCGATCCAATCTGCTCTGCATGGAATTCGATTGATGAATTTCTTTTTTTTCGCTTGCATGGGGAAAGATTTCCAGAAGCTTGTGAAGATTTGGTAATACCGGATGTTGTTTTATGCAAATGGAATATTTGATTTGTCTGGCCTTCCAATTCAGATGGGGGTTCACACCCTCTCTATGATGCTACAGTCCCTTTGTGCTTATAGACTGCCCTCTGGGGTGTATATTATAGACAGAATTACCGGAGGTGGGACGTGATATTCAATGTTAGCGAAGGTTGAGAGTGATAGACCCAAACGGTCTAAACGGCAGCACATTGAACATTAATCGACGCCGACGATGGAAGGGTTGTTCTGTGTCTGTTTCACCTCCGCTGACAGAAAATATTGAAATTAAAACTTCCATAGTTGATTCTAAGTTCTAACATAATGATTCTATGATACAGAATATTAGTTTATAATTCAATTTATTATACGCGCATGCTATATGAGAGGTGCTATAAGTGGGGTGCTATAAAAATAGTCATATAGGACGCGTCCTATAAAAATGTAGTTGTCTAAAAATAGCTCTGACTCAGCACTTCCGCTGTCTCCGCGGAGATCCCCGCGGAGATCCCCGCGGAGATCCCCGCGATCGGTAATCCACCTGTGATTATAAAAATACATAATAAACACCACACCCTTAAATAGAGAATTAAATTCTCTATCAAATGATGTAAGGTTTATTATTGTAGCTCAAGAAATGGCTACGATATGAACGTTTTAGTTCAACCAAGTCAGTAAGTAAACACTGCATGATCACACAGTCCTGACAGCTCACTCACACAGTCCTGACAGCTACAACAAGCCTACTGAAGGTGCTCTCAGCGGGGCAGCTGGGGCTCTCTGAGAGTTCTTTAATACTTTTTCAGTGATATCTGATGATGATCAAATTGTATGCACATATAATAAATATAGAATGGAACTCGCCAGCAATAATCGAAAATTTATAGGACTTGATTCGTCCACATAAGCACTCTGCCTACGGCATCGTGCTTATGTGGACGAATCTCGTCCTATAAATTTTCGATTATTGCCAGCTCGTCCCATTCTCTCTATTAATGTACAAGGATAGTACGACTGTAATACACTCTCCCGCGCACCGTACCCGGGCGATACGGAGCGGCCAGCTTTTTCGTCTTCAGTGTGACGATTTTTGTCTACCGAGCACCGCGAACGCTACTGGTGAACTTTGGTGACGAAATTGCCTGAACTTTTGATACGAAAAACGGTGGTTTGAATCACGGAGACGAAATATGATATGCTCCGTATTCGCGCTCCGTTTTTCGTATTAATATAATTCTATGCGGTAGCAGGCATTGGGATAATGCAATGCGAGGATTAGGAAGGGAAAGCTTGCCCACCCATTGTCTTAATTAACACCTCCCATAAGGCTTTCTCTACATAGCTATATATATAACTAGGTGCGAATATGAATCCATATTCCCTTGTAGCATTGTTTACCAGACATTAAATCGAATTATTTCATTATTCTAAATTCCATAATTGATATATTTATGTTTGCAATATCTCTTGGTGGACAATTACTAATAAAGTAACTAAATGTACTCTATGCGACAACCTTCAAAACGCAAGGATATATTCAATGCAATGTCTTGAGATTTGGTACGCATATTTATATTACTAAGAGGAATATACTCTCCAAAGATTGGAACATTCCAACAAAGAGATCTTGTAAATAAATTACTTTGAAAATATCGATATATAATCATTCTATTTTCCTGTAACACATCACACATATGCTATGCTAAATTTTGTATAGGTTGCTTCTCAAAATATGACTTACCTACAGGCACCGTGTGAAAACATCCCTGAGGGATATTACGTTTTTTTCTATCAAACTTAAATATTGTATTGGCCTTAAATTGAATAAAAAAAAAAAAAAAAACCTTTGTAGTTCCAAGTTATTCCTCTTAAACTCCACCAGAATACCTTAAAATAGCATATATAATTTAGAAAAGAAATTCTGGGGAGGCATGCCCAGCAGTTCTCAATTGCAATCGCCCTGTCTGTTTCTGCCCCTTTTTCAGTCTTGCTCTCCCTCTCTCTCCCTCTCTCTCACACACACACTATTAGCATTCACATTGATTAGTTGAGGCTTGTTGATAGCTCATTCGGTAGTGTAATGGTTAGAGCACTTGACTGTAAATCACAAGGTTGCTAGATCGAAACCCAAGCGTGGGCAAGTTTTTTTTCTCTGCTTTGTCACTTTGTCATGGGTGAGTCCACACTCCTTCACGCACTGCCGCACACGGCCAGGCGCGCCAACTCTTAACGCACCACCGCACACCAGACAGGGATTAAGAGATTTAGCTTTCCCAGGTCGCAGGTACGAAAAACGCCTGAGACGAAAAAAATCGTATCAAAAGTGGGTACAAGAAAATCGTATTCATTTTCGTATCGCGCGGATACGTTGCGCGGGAGAGTGTAGTATTATAGCCGTTCTCAGGAACGAGGATACTCCGTGCAGATTCACCTGAATAAAAATATTGTTAAAAAAATATTTTTCTCAAACGAAGTAGACAGTTTTACAATACATTCTCTATACCTGGCATGTTAGCCATCTCCCAAGGAGACATTGACAATAGAGCAAAGCACGCCTTAAAATCCTCCGGTTTTTGTTGTTTCATAATATATGATTGTCTGTCTCGACTTCCGCTTTGTCAACCAATAAAAGCCCTGAAAACTCACATCGACCATCTTCCCAATATCCAGAGCATATTATGAGTTGAATGCGAAGAACACATAAAAGGTGAAATAACATTCAAATTTGAATGTGATCGTAAAGTAAAAGCATACAAAAAGACGCATTATATGATCACGAATGCCTTAGAAAACTGCAGAATTGTCTGTTTCGTATATTTCAGGAATCTTCAATCGGATCTTGCATGCACCAATACTATACCTACTGCATGCTAAATGGTCGTTATGAATATTAATTTTGATTCTAGCTGCAGTCGCTTATTCATTTTCCACCAGCTGCTGAGTATTGTTTCTCTTATGTAATTGGTTTTGCCAGAAAGCGAAGGACCTGAACAAAAGGCCTTAATTTATACTACTTACATCCTGAAATTAAACGTCTTCTAGTACAGGATATAGGTCTACGTTGAAGGGAGCCTACTTATGTTAGTTTTGCTGTAAACTCCTACTATAATACATTTGATGCGTCCAAGCATTCATTTGCTTGCTTGAAAAAAATGTAAAGACAAAATATTGACAGAATACCTCCCTATCATCCTCCATGCACACGTTTCTAGACAAATCGTGAAAGTCTGTTGCCCAATCACTAATTGCCAACAAGATTGTTCTTCTAAGTTCTGCGATGCTTTAATTTATGGATTTCTATCCAATCTATGTCAAATATGGTTTATCGAATTTCGTCTCAAAGCTACGTTCTCAGTGATCAATGGGAGTTGGTCAACTCGGCCAGAAACTCGCTCGTCCTGGTACGAGCTCGGCCGAGTGGCAGCTCGGCCCGGGTCAGGTCAGCCCAGCGCTAGAATCCCAGCCAGTGGGCCTAGCTGACCTATGCGGTGGGCCGAGCTGACTCGAGGTCCAGGGCCGAGCTGCCAATGGGCCGAGCTGACTGTGAACCGTGATCAATATACAGTTTCTACTTTAATGACCTCCAGTAATCTTTTGTCTACAATAGTTTATTTATGCAATTTCTTTTCTTAAGCATTCGTGGTTTGCTTATAAACAACCAAATATATTTGAAAACACAGATCTTTTGCGACATGACACTTTTCCAATATTTACCCCTGCAATTCTTTTTCCTTACAAACACCAATGCCAACCAACAGTAATACTTATGTAAAAGTATACCCCGGAAGCATCGAGTAAAGCTTGTAGCATAGCGTTTGGATAATTACTAGTACGTAACTACTTAGGAAACAGCTATTAGCCCGACCTCATAACATTAGGTAATTTCTATCAATGGTTTGAAAATAGACCCAAGCCTATTTTCTGCCATTCCCTCCAGGAGTGTTTTTCGCAGACATGGAATAGACAGAACTCTACAGAAGAGTGGATTAGCGAAGAAATACCCTCAGACTGTACTTGTCTGAATCATCATAAATACATGTATCCAGAAGGGTTACTAAATTTAATCGGTGTCCTAGTAGGAGCTGCTTCTCATTAGCACTAATGTAAAGACCCAAGCTGTGTAACACAGCTGCGGTTTGGTATGGTTTATTTGTTCTTTCCTTGTTCATGAAAAAGACTTATTCCTGTTTTTGAAGCCCAACCATGCATGTGTTAGTATGGTTGCCTATTCGACATATCGTAATCATGCCAACAATATGCATAATGTGTTATTCTAAGATTACTCTAGAGAGTTTAAAATGGTTTTATACTGTAAATATTTTTATAACAACATGTAAATAGATTTATAGCAGAATTATCACATTGCATGTATTATCATACTAATAGGGGTGAGTGTCCTGTGGTATCGTTTACATGGTTTAGGCATATGCGTGGCGTCTGCTTTATCTCCCTATTAACTGTACCTAATTACCTAAGTTCCCATTGATCTGATTCTCTGTACCATACCTCTGCTATGATTTATATGGAATTATTTGAAAGCTATTGTATATATTCATTTATTCTTTCCCATTATTAACAGAGTCCAGGCTCACATGCATGTACTGACATGTAGATACTAATTCCATAATTTGGCTTAATATTTGCTTTGATATCCAATATAAATACACAAATCACTATATTAATTAGCACGTTATGTAGTATTCATGTTTCAAATTTTACAATAATCAATTCCCTTGATTTTCATAGAAACATGGGTAGCCTTCACCATGCACCGACACTTGCTCAAAGACGGACTTGAACGTTTATAAACATTCCAGTAAAAAGGCAGTTAAGAAGCAACTCGTACACGTATATCAGTTCCCGGCGAATCCCTCTTCCGTTTTCATGTTTACTTGAAACACTGCTTATCTTGATTTTGCAATATCTTAACATTTACACAATCTTTCTTTGATCTTACCAGTGCCGTTTATCCACGACCATTTGATCGATAGATATTAAACTAATTCCACCGCTTTATCATATCTCATTTCAAAGTTGATTACAACGCCCAAGATTCTTTTAGACACTGCGTTATTTAATTTCAGCTTTGTCAGCATTGCCTTAAACTGACCTTCACGCGAAAATAGTGTGTTGAACGGCAAAACTTTCATCCCATATCAAACTCACATTTTCATCATACTCTAAGCATATTAAAATTTTATGAAACTCAAACATTGCCGGGCCTAATATTATATGCAACTTTAGATTGGGTCAATATTCATCTTTAGTTTGTCATAACTCACATACTCTCATACCAGCCTGCTTCCATACATCTGGTGTAGGGGGAGTAATTAACTCCTACCTGAGGACTTATCAATACAATACATGTGACAAGGGACTGAATTTCTGACTTAAAGGTGTACGACCACGCAAAGAATCCACAAAAGATTTCTGGCGGCAATTGAGAAACATCTATGCATGGTGCAAACTATAAATATAAGGATTTTAACATCAATACTAAAAACTGCATTGTTAAAGGAATGGAGGCAATGAATTCTTTGGATGCACCTGGTGTGACGAATAATGAATCTATTGAAGTTTGTGCTAATGAGGTGTTATGCCATGATAGGTAGGCGTATCCACAAAAGCAGGGCTTGATTAGGCCATTACATATGCATTGGCAGATTTCATTGGCACAGACTGTATTTTGAAAGCCGCCAAATTATGGCGCACTTCTGATTGGTTACGTAAATTCAGTTAAGCCAATCAGTGGTGCTCTTTCCAAATTACAGCAGTGATGCTCTTACAGATCGCAAATCCAAGGACCCTGCTATTTCTGAGTTTGTGCAACTTAAATAATAGGTAAATAGTGATGAAATAAGGCTCAAATATATATATATCATGGCATAAAAACAGAACTGTAGAATCGATGTGGATATGGGGTGATACATGCACAAAACACAAGTTGTGTGTTGTTTTTCTGTCTTTCACTTGTGGCTTTGCTTCGCATTGCCACTCGGGAAAGACTGAAAAACAACACACTCATGTTTGGAGATATCCCAGTCATCAATATATATATCCACATTGCCTTTAGTTCTATCTTATTATTCGACATAGAAAACACTGTCGGATCAAGAGAGGTGAGGAAAAAGATATTGCCTATTTCTGGTAGTAAGTCCTCTTTGATCATAGACATTTCCCTGAAAGGGGGAAATATGCTATCTAGAATTAAATTACTGCCGCAGGATAGGAATTTCAGAATAATAGATAACATGATGACAATTCCTGTAGTCCCTACTACCGGTAAGATACTGGATATGATCCTGTATTGTTGATTTTATAATCTTCTAGAGGATATCAATCTCTTGTCAATTGTGCAGATTTAGAAAGAACTTCTCTACGACAGATGCCATCTAGGATCATACTTTTGACAAGAGAAAGACCACTGTTTGAATGTATTTCAATGTCGAAACGCCTTTATTTCTGTGCTCCATGATCGGCTTGTCATGAAACTAAAAATGCTAGGAGGAATAAGCTAAGAGTCAGTGAGAATTTACTAGAAGGTTCGCAGGTCGGCCCTAATAAGGATATACTCAAGGCGATTTTCGAAATTTCATTTAGATGCAGTCCAGAAGCCAGAATGCAATCACTTCAATATAGGGTATTACACAGGCCTATATATATGCTTTAACTAGTATTTTACTACCAGGAAATTAGATTAAAGAAGACCAGGGATGTAAGTTTTGTGAGGAGGTCGATGACCATCTATATAGACATTTTTCCGTTAAGTGCAAAAACACCAAAGTGTTCTGCAATAAGCTCCACGGGAGTTTAAGTGTAGGATAGCGGACGAGAGTCTGCGTTCTTAGTGAATATAATTGTCCGAGGCCTTTTATTAAATCTTTCCATTACTTTTAACGTAAACATCCTTGTGAGCCATTTTTGCATAAGTTATATTTGATTCTGTTATTAATTGGCATCACTTTACATTCGAAATACAATTCAGCATTAGATTTAAAATAATCACATTTCGACGCAACTCTCAGGACTCCGTTTTGCAATATTTGCAGCTTGTTTTGCTGGTTGATAGTCAGGGGAGTCAAGCTAAAAATGCTGTAATCAAAAATAGACAATATCTTTGATTTAGCTATAATAATGGCAGTACTCTTAGTAAGATAAGGTCTAATCTGACTCACCAAACTGTTATATTGTAATGACATGGTCATCGTTGTGTCAAAGGTAACTCCCAAGTACATGTATTTGTTAATCTGCTCAATTTGGTTATTACCAAAGTTTAAATTAATTGTCTTGTTCTTGATTTTGTTCTTTGGACCAGATAACATAGCTTTGGTCTTTTTAACATTGATATGCAATTTGTTACTTATACTCACAGAACTTATCCAGATCATCATTCATAATGCTAATACCTGCAATAATCGAATCAGATGTTGTATATAAAATAGTGTCATCTGCATATTGGATAACTCTAGACTTAAGATCAATATGAATCAGGTCATTGACATAAATAAGAAATAATAGAGGCCCTAATATGGAGCCGTGGGGGAACCCATATGAAATTGATTTAACATCTGATTCATACCTATTACATACAACTTTCTGTTCATTATCCTTTAGATATGATTGGTACCACTTAATAGATTGTTCAGACAGTCCACAATCAGATTTTCTAGTAATACTGAGTGTGAAATTGTATCGAAAGCTTTGCTGTAATTGATAAAACAGCCTATAATAATTATCTTTTTTCTTATGAAATGCATTATTCATATCAGTAATGTATTCAGTCAGTGCTTCAGTTTTGGATCGAGTGTCCTGGGTGGAAACGAAATTGGTTTTTATTCAAAATATTATTATCAATAAGATGACTCCTTAGATGGACAGCTAGGATTTTTTCAATTAGTTTCCCTCCAATATTAGTTAGTGAAATTGGTCTAGTATCAGAAGAACACTTCGGTAATTTAATTTTTGGAATTGGTACCACTCTTGCCAATTTAAATTTCAATGGAAAACTACTTTTATTAATGGAGCAATTAATTAGATGTGTCAGTTGCCTAGACAAGATAGAGAAAGCATCCTTATATATTTTACTATTAACACTGGGACTGGTTTTTATTCGTTTCAAGTTAAAAGTTTTTTTCCAACTTGCTCAGTAACACATAATTCCGCCCAGTCATTAGGGGTATATTCTTTGGTTCTAATCCGTCTGACAGTCTCAATATTCTTGTTAATTATCGCACCAACCGTGCAGTAATACATATTCAATTTATTAAATCAAGACTTTCTACCGATTTATCATTAACTATTAAACTATTAATCATTTGTTTGTAATCTCCATCCTTTACAATTTTCCAGAACTTACTAGAGTCCTTCCTCTTAGTATGTAATAGGTGTTTATAGTAATCAGACTTCAACTGCCTCACCAATTTATTACATGCATTTCTTATCGATCTAGCAGTTCTTATATCAACCATTTTTTTTTAGATTTTCTGGCTGTCTTATATGCTTTTTCCCTTGCTTCATGAAGGTTTGCTAACTCAACCGTATACCATTTAGGTTTTTCAACAACCTTAAATAGTTTCATGGGTGCTATATCATTTGTACAATTTCTAATACATGAGTCGAGTACATCCCAACATTTATCAGGGTCGGTAATCTTGTAATGTTCTTTCTAATCAACCATATCAAATTTCTGTGCAAAAGAGTCAACTGGTATCTCACTATGTTCGTTCCCATATATGGTTAAAATCTTGTAACACAAAACTGGTATTAATGAGTCACTGATCTTATCACACACTTGGCATTAAAATTGTTTACTAACCTTCTCACATAATTTGGAATCAAATGCTTCACTGACCCGTCATACAATTTCTATAAGTATACTGAGTGCTAAGACTTCTTATAGTGAAACTGGTGTTTTTGAAGTCCCACTACATTCCCATCTGTAATTGAATGGTATATAGCACCCATATATATATATTATTACTCTCCATATGTTTTGAAAAGTCTCACTGATGTTCACTGCCTGGACATATGGAGTCATTTTAAATGCAATTGATGTGAAATAGTCTCAACATATTCCAAAAATGTGTAGGGAAACCACAATGTTTCACTTTCATGCCAAATATATCTGTAACACTTACTTGTGTATTCCTCTATAGTCAAGTCAGTCTCAAATACCTGAGCAGTTCTCACGAAATGGGCCCAATCACTTTTTCCATCTTTCCCACCCTGTAACTTAGCAGATTTATCAATTAGTGACAATTAAACCCTACAGATGCATTCGTCTCTCCATGACGATTCGTGCCATATATATTGTGTATATCTAACATGAGTATTTAAGGAATTAAATCCTCAAAACAGTGGTTTTGGGGGCCTAAATGACATTTTCGATTCATAATTTGATCAAATGAATTAAAGAAGACTAGTTACATGAGAGTTGGCATTCAATTCCTTTATCAAATATTATTAGAGTATATATATTAAATATTATTATTATCAGCATATTATATTTATGGTTGGCGGTATTCTCTGCTCAAATATAAACCTTACACAAGTTCTGAAATGACTGGCAAAAAGAGATGCACAACTACATCGCACATTTTAAAAGTGCTATGATTAGTGACAGAATAAACATGTACAGATACATTATGATCAGTATTAACGACTTGAACTATCCCTTTTCAATAAGGTATGAACGAAAAAGATGCTTGCATATTTGAGGAAATTCTTTTTTGTATTTTTAATCCTGACAAAAAAATATTTAAAAAAAAACAAAAAAAAACCCAAATAAAGGATTTCACAATTCAAGTTCATAGAAATAGTCTATTACTTTGGATTAAAATTGAACAGTCACAGTATTATTAAAATCATGGTCTTTTCACTCTTACACAAATTAAGACTTACTCAGATCAATTCATTAATTACAACTGATCATTTCTTATCATTTTGATATTACATGCTGATATTTATCAGCAATCTCATGAGAAATGCATCATTTAGGTTAAGAAATAACAGCTCATCCAGAGTTTATAAGACTTATTTGAGATTGTTGTTCTCCCTCATACCCTTCTCCATCAGCCCCTCCTCCCTCACACCCTTCTCTTTCACCCCCTTCTCCCTCATAGCCTCGACCCTTACACTCCTCCCTCCCACCCTTCTCCCTCATACCCCCATCCCTCCCACCCTTCTCCCTCATACCCTCCTCCCTCACACCCTTCTCTCACACTCTTCTCAGTCATATCCTCGACCCTTACACCCTCCTCCCTCCCTCACACACTTCTCCCTCATACCCTCATCCCTCACACCCTTCGCCCTTATACCCTCCACCCTTATACCCTCATACCTCACACCCTACGTTCTCATACCAATCTCCCTCACACCCGTCTACTTCAAACCCACCTCCCCTTTCTCCCTCAGACCCTTCCTCCCTCAGACCCTCCTTCCTCCCTCAAACCCTCCTTCCTCCCTCAGACCCTCCTTCCTCCCTCACACCCTCCTCCCTCACACCCTTCTCCCTCACACCCTTCTCCCTCATTCCCTCCTCCCTCATGCCCTCCTCCCTCACACCCTTTTCCCTCAGACTCTCCTCCCTCAGACCCTTCCTCCCTCACACCCTTCCTCCCTCACACCCTTCTCCCTCACACCCTCCTCCTTCACACTCTCCTCCCTCACACCCTCCTCCCTCACACCCTCCTCCCTCAGAATCTCCTCCCTCAGACTCTCCTCCCTCAGACTCTCCTCCCTGACACAATTCTCCCTCACACCCTCCCCCTCAGACTCTCCTCCATCACACCCTCCTCTCTCAGACTCTCCTCCCTCACACTCTCCTCCCTCACACTCTTCTCCCTCACACCCTCCTCCCTCACACTCTCCTCCCTCACACCCACCTCCCTCAGAATCTCCTCCCGCACACCCACCCCCCTTATACCCTTATCCCTTCTCCCTCCTACCTCAGACCTCCTCCCTCCTCCCACCCACCCAACTCCCTCACACCCTTATCCCTCCTCCCTCAGTCCCTCCTCCCTCAGACTTCCTCCCTCACACCCCCTCCCTTACACCCCACTCGCTCAGTCCCTCCTCCCTCACAATCACCTCCCTCAGACCCTCATCCCTCAGTCCCTTCCTCCCTCACTTCCACCTCCCTCACACCCTTATCACTCCTCCCTCAATCCTTCCTCCCACACACCCTCCTCCCTCCTCAATCCTTCCTCCCACACACCCTCCTCTCTCAGATTGGCCCCCTCAGACCCTCTTTCCACAGTGCCTCGTCCCTCAGTCACCCTTCCCTCACACCCTCCCCCAGACCTGCCTCCCTCAGACCCACATCTCTCAGACTCTCTGCCCTCAAACCCTCATCTTTGTCCCTCAAACCCTCCTTGCACATGCCCTCCTCCTTCAGGTCTCATTGAGCATTACACATTAGACAAGTCAATCTTCATGTTGGGGTAGGGGAATGGGCGTCAAGTGGTTAGTGTTTGGGGTGGGGTGTTGGGCTTACTGGATATAGTCTCAGAAATTGTGTTAAAGTTAGATTTCCAGCTGAATATAGCATGAACCATCCTTTGCAATTCTTTCTTTCTTTGATCCTACTCTCAGATGAAGATTTGAATTCTGAAGAAAAGCTAGTACATACATGTATATCCTCCGTTTTTCATTTAATGGACTCTTTTAGAATGGATTTTATTTTTGTTTGCCACTGTATTAATTCAGGTTAGAAAGAATTATTACAGTGTGTTATTCTCTTGATATAAGTAACAAGGCAGTATAATCCAAACATTTTGCAGCTTTAATGAGCACGACTACGTCGTACATTTTTCGCACCTTTCAACTAAAAGATATAATCATTTAAGAACTATAAAAAGATGTTGGGTCTGAAACAGATGGTCGTTCCACATAGAAACATAGAGTAATAATGATAATCAAGTATTATATTGTGGAAATGGTGATGAATGGAAAAAGGTACCCACTGGAAAATTGGTGTAATGTAAATTGGACATTAATTTGTGATTTAAGTATCAAGAGGGGCCAAAAGGGACCACCTTAATTCAGAATGATATGCACCAAGGTTCATATTTTTAAAAAAACACAGGAAGAATTGAAATAATTATGTCCTTAAAATCACATATAGAGATAATTGATATTTCTAAAGGAACTATGATGTGCGACGTAGTTTTTCATCAAAGTTTGGATAGATCTAACATCATGGGTAATCATCCAATTCAGTAGCAAACTAGGAATATTAAACTTCTAAGTCAGTACTTATTCCCACCTAAATATGAACCTCTAGTATTACACTTTGTCAATCACCGTACTCTGGGCCTAAGACCCTGCCCACACACAGCCGATTTGCCTCCCGATTGCCTCCCGATTTGGGTCTCCTGATGAATCCTATGGTCTCATTTCAAACCCTGGTTTATGTTTTTGAAATAACATAAACCAGGATTGGAAATGAAATCCTAGGATTCATCGGAAGACCCAAATCGGGGAGAAATCGGGAGGCAAATCGGTTGTGTGTGGGCAGGGTATAATTGTGCCCATTTCGTGAGAATTGGTCTATATGCAATAAGTTGAAATGTATCCCATTCTGAAGAGTCCCATATCCTGACTCTATAAGATCCTTTGTTATCCAGCTGTGGCAGGAAACCCATTGTTGTCACTAGATTCCTTCTCTCAGCTCCTTATTATAAATATGATTTTGAATATATTTCTGTACCAATTAATCTTTAAATCGGGTCTCTCCACCATTGTGATACCATGGTGTGTATGGTAGTGAAACTTCGGAATTTGATTCTTGAAGTGTTTTGGTCATACAATTGGGGAAAACATCAATGGGTCCCAGTGCTATTTTTTTTAATCATGGAGCTTTCAAATTGGGTATCTCAAATAATCAATAAACATCGAAATGGGGCCCCATTTTGGGTACCTTGAAGTTGACAGTTTAACAGTTTAAAGGTTTTGTTGTCCTTGTCTCGTTAAATAAGAATAGAGACTTGAACTATTGTGGTACCATACAATGTGTCATGACGTGACTCATGATGTAACCGGGTGTAAAGGCCCAATTTATAAATTACAATTATTTCGGTAATTATATTGGCCACGTAGAGGAGTGTAAAAAAGGGAAAGCAAAAATAAAAAGGGAAAATAGAAAATCACAGGCAGAAAATTATTTACTGCTCTGTATCATGGCGGACAAAAGACATGCTGGAATATATCATCCTTATGTACTTACTAAGTTGTAAGCGGCATGTCGCCGAATATAAAGGTATGTAAACCTGTTATACATGTATATAGTATGAGTTGCTGTTCAGCAGTGACTGGAGTTTGATTTATTTATAAGAGATTATATTGTTTTATATGTTGAGGTGGTGTCTGTCTGAGGGCTAATCCCAAATGATTCGCATAGCGAGAACCATGACTAAGAAGGTCGTCTTGTTGACCCAATTATGGAAAAATACCATGTTTTATATATCTCACCCTATTTTAAATGTCCTGTTAGCCATATACAAGAAAGTTGGTTGGACTCGGCTGATAGTAATATCCCTCTTTAACAGTCTTGGCGCTATAACTGCTAACAATGCAGAGACTAAAAGGATTAATAACCTCCATTTCAGACCTGCTCAGTCCTGCTGCTCGCGATGGAATCCTGGCCTCACTGAGCTGCTCAGTATCAACGTCGCCCAGGTGACGAGAGAAGCTCCAGTACTTCCGGTCCTTCCGGTGCCCGTGTAATCGCCAAATGCTTTAGGGCTTTGGCTCCACACTATTAATGCTATCAAGATGCATTGATAAGTATAAACTCTTCCAGGATTTATGACTGATATATAAGTAGTTACTATAGGTGAGTATGGTTAAATCACCATCTGAACTGTTGTAAGTAAATTGTATATTATATATATATATAATTTATATTCGTAACAGCAAACGATTTCTCACCCAGTAATATCTTAAAACAGATGTTAAGGTGATATATGTTGATGTAAATTACTGAACAAAATTAATATACTTTAGACAAAAAGATCACGTTGCACTGCTACACGCAAAATTACTTCCACTTTGAGAATATCTAATCTGCATGTTTCCTTCTAGTCTTAGTGTTCTGCATATATGTTGGCTTGACCAACCTTTCGTTCGAAACGATACATGTATCTTCCGATAGAATTTACGAGAATACATTGTTCCTCGTGTTATAATCTTCCCTGTATTGTTGAGCTATCTTTCTGTCATCCATCACACGACTTGCATCACCTTGTCATGCAAATGTCTCCTCATTGAATTCATGATTCCTTTCACGAATCAACGATCAGTCCTAGCATTATAGAGTTAACAAAAGATGACTTCCTTATCAAAAAGCACTTTTTGCGCAGAAAAATGAGTCATAAGTCGATATAATAGATTTTGAGATACCGTCATATTTGAAAAAATGACATGACGTTGATTCCAAAGATGTTAACATCTAGGACATCTAACACGTATTTCTATATATAGAAATACTATATATTATAATATATATATTATCTTTTATTTGTTTATGTCTGAAAAAAAAGGTTTGCAATATTTCTAGGTGGACACATACTAGTAATATAAAGTAGGTAAATATTCTCCATAGGTTGACCGTAGGAACGCACGGATATTGAATACGCTGTCTTAATTTGGTATATAATATGTATTCATACGACCTAAAGCGCTAACATTCCTACTCAGAGATGAATAAAGCACTTTGAAAAATATCATTTTGCGACTTTTCATATTAGATCACATTTTGAAATAATGGTATATGGGAACAGACAGACGTTCTACGTACATAAAGTGAAAGACAGTTTCGCATATGATTGAATTCTCTGATTGATGACCTGGTCACTAAATTATTTAAATTTTCCGACCGTGCTGATAACTCTAAACGCAGGATGTTGAAGATGATTACATCCACGCATGTGTGTCTATTCAAATTTACTTCCCCCGAAGCGACGTTGTTCATTTTCCCCTTGAAGGCCTGGATTACCCAGAGGCTAATTTGAATCTGTCCAAAATGGATTGTCCCTGGCTGGGAAAGAGCAAGTTTGTCCAGAGTACAAAAAGTATATAATCCACGACGGTGTTGAGGTTGGGTCTATCTGTAGCTATTCTTTATACCCATATAGACTGTTCCCTTCGTGTAACAAGCTTCCCTCGAAGAAGAAGCAATCTCCGTAACGCTTTGTATTAACTACGTGTATTCTTTTATTCCCACTAAGGGCAATAAATATCCGAATTTATGTTGCAAAATAGCATCCATCTCATTAGAAGAGTCAACTAGATCTTCAGGGAAAATCAATTTGTGTAGTAGGTGTTCTGGATGGTAACTCAGATGGATCAAAGGCCTGATAGTCATATAACTCAAGGATGACAACTCCGTCGTAAGAAGCTGACTACATAAGTTGTATCTATACTATATAAGATCTGGGACAAGAATTCTCCAGGAGCTCTTAGCTACCTCGTAATCAAAGGCATCTCGCTCAAGGAAAGATGTTTCCTGTCTATACTGGAGGGGAATACATTTCAATTAGCAATTACTGTAACAAAGTCATTTCCATCTAAAATGGGTCATACTTAATTAACATACATCCAATTACTTATGTTCCGGGCAAGATCATGCTGTTTTGGTTACTGCCTCTGGAGCTATACTAGTCTCTCAAAAGAACGCGGCATATATATTATAATATTGGGACGTCGTTGTGTTTTGCGTTGCCGTACATAGTAGCAATTTCCTTTAATTCCCAATACAAGCTATTCCAATAATGATATGTTAGCATTGTAAATTAATTTAAACATATATTCCGGACATACTTAGGGACTACATATATAATTCTTTAAATATTTAACGACAACACAATAGTCCCCAGATTTTAAAGCTCATCATCTTTATAATGCAGACCTATGTCGTCAACGATTATCCAATCATCAGAATACAATATATATCCATATACTGTCATCTTGATCAGCCGATTTCAGTGTCAGGTTCTATATTGACTCCATTTTAAAGCCATTCTTATATACACCAGTCAGCTACAATACTTCACTGTATCATCTTAGCTTTTTTAAGTTGTTGGATATCTGCTAGATGTTTTCCTGAAATTGAGATCACGAAATAATGGTAACTACAATACAATGTGGGCCAAAGAATCGACCTTTTTCTTCTTTTTTTTCGTTCAACATGCTTCCAGATGATCGTATTCTAAATCATCAAATTAAGGTGTGAACAGATAAGTTCCTTTGATAATATATCTGCTCCATGCACAAGGTGATTTTGTATCAGTTGCTCTTTGAAGTTAATGGGTGCGACAAATCTATAGTGCTGATGGATATTACAAATAGTATAAAGTTAATAAGATGATATACATACATGTATGGCGTAATGGGATAATTATTTATTACATTCTGGCCTCGGAGAATTGTGTACTTCAAACTGTTAGGCCTATGTGTTTGTAATCCAGGTCTGAAATATTCAATTAACTATGATATTCAGATAGTCTGACAGTCCTGCTATATGTCCATGAACCTGTTCAACATATTATATTTAAAAGAGATGAAGGACAGGAAGTTCTGATAATAGAACATCACCCGTGGCATGTTTGGTTAATGTGTTTGATTTTACTCAACAGTATATTAAACGGTACAAGACTGCATGCTTATATTCACAAAAAAATGACGGCATATTAGCTAAATGATGAACAGACGCGTGTTGAATCTGTTTATATTCATCTGTATTTTGATTACATTTGGCATCACAGATGGTTCCCTTATCCTTTGTGTGGATATAGTGTTCATGGGAGGCGTGTGGGGGCCAACACAAACTTAACTAAAAACGCCTAGAACGCATACAAAATCGAACCAAAGTTAAGCATTGTGTCCCTAAACTCAACGATGAGCATACTAGCTATTTCTGGTGATGATAAATATTGCACTCTCAGTTAAAGTCAGTCAAAATACAGACTTTCAACATTTTCTACATGGTTCATTTACCCTTTGTGTAGATAGAGTTTTCATGGAAGGTGTGGGGGCCAACACAAACGTAACTAAAAACGCCAAGAACGCATACAAAATCGAACCGAAGTTTAGCATTATGTCCCTAAACTCAACGATCAGCAAACTAGCTATTTCTGGTGATGATAAAAATCACACTCTCAGTTAAAGTCGGTCAAAATAAAGACTTTCTACATGTTGTTCTGTTCTTTTCCAACCTATACTAAAGATCATTTGACCAACAGAGTGGAGGATTCTGTCCGGTTGTTATTGCTACATCTAGGACATCATAAAGGTCCGAAATTCTTTCCTGTGAAATTCTTTCACTTATTATCGTTCACCGGCGGAGTCATAATATAAGTAAATGTGGTAATATATTTGTTCTCGTGATAGCTGAGAATGCAGCTTTAACTGAACAAAGTGTGGATTCCGGCTTCATTACTCTTAACTTTATTCAATTTATAGAATAGGTTTCGCGAGAAGAGAACACGTTGACATTGAGACATGGAAGCTCATTCACTCTTACCTTGTATGAAACGAATGTTCCTTCCTCCACCGCCTTTGCCCCTCAAATTACTTTCACCATTGTTGTTTGGTATTGCTTTCAATATTTTTTTCTGCAATGAAATCAACATTGGCTGTGGTGATATATCTATACGATGCCCCCTATCACTATTGACAGTTGAATTAACTCTAGGAGTTAGTTTGGATGGCTTCTTTTCGCTCGCGTGGATTGTTATTCTCTACGACCACAACCGGTGTCTTTTTACATGCATATGGGAAATTAGCAGACACTTGACTATTTGATTGGTTGAATATCACTAAGATTGATTACCAGGAGGGAAGCACACCTCAAGAGCATTTCTGATTTGGTGCTACATACTCACATTGCCACGAACAATATGGACGGGGGGGGGGAGGGGGAATCTCGTCTTGTGCACGCCGTTCTATACTTCAAGCATGGGAAACCTTCACACGCACATTTACTGATAAAAAATGATGGTTCCGTCGTAATTTTAATCGATAAAATCCTAAATTGTCTGGTCATGAGGCGTCTGGGGTCAGAGGGTAAGGGTATCATTGCTTCTGACATTCTCATAGACAATATGATAACAAAACCCTATATGTTTGTGGAAAGGGATGGAGCATCCATGATGAAACAAAAGTTGGATAACAGGGCGAACCTGGAATCTACTGAATACTGCCAGGCTATTGTTGCAATGCTCACAGACACCAGGAGGGTCGATCATAAGGACGATACTTACATCCTACTACATTTGAAGGATGTACTGGCGGACATAAGAGTGCTACCATGGAATTCTGTCAGGAGGTTTAGCCAAAACTTATTCGACGACATAGAGAAAGGGAAGCTAAGCTGGACGGATACACACCTAATTCAAACTACGCGCGCCATGAACGCGGCAGTTGGGGACCAGCGAGCGAAAGCGCACTCCAGTGGCGCCACCTACACAGCTAAAGGGGGAAACAACCACCACAACAGTCAACATAGCAAAGAGGTGATCTGCCAGGACTTCAACTCCATGCATGGTTGCCGCATGAGACGCGACCACATTGAGAATGGTACAAAATTCGCACACGGCTGTGGATACTGCTATTCTGTTACAAAGAGGATTTTCGGGGGACACAATGTCAGCACATGTGAACGCCTACAGGGGGACCAGGCAAGACCACACCCCTCTGCTAGCTCTCAGCCGAGAGTGCCACGCCCCCATATGTCCCAACAAGCACACCACGAATACATGGCGTCAAAAAACGCCAGAGCCCCTCCATCTCAGTAAGAGGTGGTGGGAAATGCAAGGAAGATAATAAGGTGACGAAACATAAAAATCAAACCAAGGTACAAAGTGACATGATAGGAGGAGAATCCCCGACCAAGGGGAATGACAGTGTGTTTATACATCATGCTGGCTCTCGCGATGTTGGTCGACCTCCTCAGGTATGGTTTCCCGCTAGGATACTTAGGGCCTGTGAGTGACACATGCAACATCCCCAATCACCCCAGTGCCGTGGAATATCCAGTTAGCATAGACCAGTTCATAGAAAAAGAACTGGGCAATGGGGGACTTACTGGACCGTACAACGAACCTCCTTTTGAGTCCTGGTGTCATGTCTCACCATTGATGACTAGAGCCAAGAGTGACCCAGGAAAGAGAAGGATAATCTCAGACTTTCCCTGCTGAAACATCTATAAACGCTTATATAAGGAAAAATGCACTCTTTGGGAAAGTCAGGTCCCATGGCCTCCCTGGCATCAACTCTGTGGCCGCAGAACTACGCAGAGTGGGAAAAGGGGCTCACATCGCATCTGTAGACATCAGCTGTGCATACAAAAACTTCAGGGGAGACCCTGGAGATTGGGTCCTACAGTGCTTGAAGTGGAAGGACCAGTATTACATCGAAACAGCTATGCCTTTTGGAGCCAGGTGCTCGTCAATGCACATGCAGCGTGTGGCCGACTCCATAATAAATATCCTATCTGCAAAAGGGGTATGGGCTAAGATGTATCTGGATGACATAATAGTTGTGTCACAAGACCTGAGCAAATGTGAGAACGATCTGAAGGTGGTCCTAGACCTCCTTCAAGAGCTAGGGCTGCCTGAGGCCGAAGAAAAGAGGCAGAACCCAGGAACTCGAGTGACCTGGCTTGGTGTCACCATAGACAGCCAGGAGATGACCTTGTCGATTCCAAAACAGAAGCTGATAGAAATCAGAAAGATCGCTGAGACCTGCATAAATCGATCATGCATAGAACACAAGAGGATGCAGTCCCTACTGGGCAAGTTGTTACATGTCGCAAAATGTATCAGACCTGCAAGGCTATTCGTGGGGAGACTGCTAGAAGCGCTTACAGCAGCAAAAGGAGGACCTATTCAGGTCGACAGTGCAGTGTCTAAAGATCTACAGTGGTTCATTGACTTCTCAATCGAGTGGAACGGGATAGCCATTATCCCACGAGAGAGGCCGACAAAAGAGATATCAGTTAATGTGACAACCACTGGTATCAGTGCCACGGATGGGAAGAAAGCTTATGAGTCTCAAGTGGCCCCATTAGGCGATGGGGCAAAGATCCGCTCAGAGCTTGAAGTCGCAAATATAGTTGTGGCTCTCCGTACCTTTATCTCAACAGCAGATAGAGGCGCACGGGTGATAGTACATTGCCAAGATGAAGTTATTACAAAATTCCTGCAAAGTGGAAAATGCAGGAACCCAGTGATCATGGACTGTGGCAGATATCTGTGGATGCTCCAGGCCCGACTACAAATAGAAATCATAACATCTGACAATGCAATCCCAATAGTTCAATTAGTAACCAATATGGCTAGGGCCCACATTTCTAAGAGACACTGGGGTATTAGAAATTCAGCCCTCGACAATATGAGAATAAGCCTGTATAAACCTGACGTCCAGGTTTTGAATCACATTAATCCCTCTATACTCCGCAGATCCGGCGCTCCAGTTGTTGCTGGAGAAAGCTACCGAGAGGCAGGAAGCTACAAGGGCGAAGGGCACGAACAACAATAGGAGGAGTGCGGTGATGACTTTTCTGTCTTTCTTGAGGCAGCTAAAGACCCCCATTGAGGAGACTACCCATCACACGGTATGTGGATACATAGAATACCTGGCCTCCCACATCAGATGCCCCGCAACGATTAAAAACCACTTGTCAGCCATCAGGGAACACCTAAGAAGAAGGGAGATCAGCCCTGAGGCCCTAGATCATCATAGGGTAAAATTAGCGGTCGATGCTATTGAGAGAACGACCAATTATGTTCCAAACCCGAAGGATGGTGTCCCCATGGGAATACTAAGAGAGGCAGTCAACGTCCTACGACATGCGGAAGAGGGTGTGTCCCTCAAAGCTGCAGTGCTCACGCTCTACTATGGGGCACTAAGACAATCTGAAATAGCCCCACCATCAGTCAAATCCTTCGATCCAACCAGACACCTCACCAGGGGAGATGTCTCAATTTTCGAAGACCACATTGTGCTAAATATTAAACATGCTAAAAACGCTCAAAAATACAACCAGAATCAAGTGAGGCGCCTGTACCCCACAGACAACAAGCAGTGGTGTCCTGTAGAGGCCATACAGAATATGTTTAAAACTGTTCCAACTTATAGCAACCAACAGCCGTTCTTAACCTTCATGGGCCAAAAGAGCCCAATGCCGGCATCTTACATTAAAAGTCAATGGGCAAATGCACTCCAGGCGCTAGGCCTGGAGCAATCTAAGTATTCACTACATTCACTCAGAAAATCAGCTGCAACAGAGGCATTCCTCCAGGGGCAGTCAGAGCTAGCTATACAACGGTATGGCGGCTGGAGGAGCAGGGCACATACCTCCTACATAAAAACAGACTCTACAAACATTGTGCACAATGCGCTGGCTAACGTACTCCAAAACCCCTAAAAATCCCTACCATTCCCTTCCCCAACCCTCAGACCTACTTACACTCTTCTGTCCCACCCGCCACTCACCATACACTTACATGGAGACTTGGCACATTATATAACTTTAATGAAATATATATTTACCTTTATTCATTGATTAATGTATTTCATTAATCAATTCATCCTTCAATAATTTTATTTTATATCATAATTATATCATGTTATTCATTCAATAAAATTATTGTTCTCCAACTACTGTCTCTCTATTGTGTCCGGGGTTCTATTAATGGTCTGGTCATGAGGCGTCTGCCAAATGGCGGACCATTGATGACACCTAGAGGATACTTCCCTAACCACTACTCCTCTCAACACTTCCGCCCGCACTTCCTCCTTCCTCCTTCTTCTTCCTCCACCCGTCCACTTCTCCTCAAACCTCAGGGACGGATGGACGTACCCTCTAATTTGTTACCCCACCCACCCACTTCCTCTTTATCTACTCTCCACCTTCCCTCCTGCACATTATATAACTTTAATGAAAAATATATTTACCTTTATTTATTGATTAATGTATTTCATTAATCAATTCATCCTTCAATAATTTTATTTTATATCATAGTTATATCATGTTATTCATTCAATAAAATTATTGTTCTCCAACTACTGTCTCTCTATTGTGTCCGGGGTTCTATTAATGAAGACTAATATTTAGCTATATGCGTTTAGATATGCGGTCACTATTGCTTCTTTAGTCCTGGCTACCACTTGCCAAAACCTGCCCTTATAGTTAGTAGAGCGAAACCTTGTAAGTTCTAGCTATGTTGAACTCAATCCTGATTGATGATTGGCTATTTTTACGTGCTCTTGCGCCATTGCTTAGTGTTTATGCGAGTAATTTCCTGGTATTACCCACGCGATCCACCTATGCCAGGGTCATGCCCCGTAAGATATGCACTTTGCGTTTGCCTGGCAAACACATCATCCTATATACATTCTGTGCAATCGGCGGGAGAGAGACATTAATCAAACTTTATGCTGTGATGAGGATGGACACTCACGTGATAATCGGTCATAATGCTAGCTTTATTGGTCGCTACAGTCAAGTTAAAACCTATTAGCCCTATTAGCATGCTTATCACCCAGTCCTCCCGCATTCCATATACTACATGCAATCCGATATAAAAGAACCCTTGATCTTAGTAGCTGCATTAATGAATATTACCTATCAGTACTATCATTGATGTATTCCACTCGGTCCTTACGCGAGAAACGACCTTGTGAAGAAGGTTGAGCATCTCGCAATAATTAACAATTATGCATCTTATTTGCGTTATATAGTTGTTCCTATATAGTAACCCTTCCTCAATGACAAGCATAAACTCAATGATTATGGCCTCAAGGGGAGACATTTAAAACATTTCAGTCACAGTCTATTAGCTGGCATTGTTCTAATTTTGTCAAGCAGAGAACAATAGCACAATACTCCCATAGGATATTGATAGCGTTGTAAGCATATTGCATAACATATCATTTAGTTGCCTCCCTGCAACATGGGCAATAATATTTCACTCTGGGTGAACAGACAATTGTGTAAGCCACTTGACGGGGTGAATATTCCTTCCGTCTCATGTTAATGCACCATTCTCATGTCTGTCACCATAGGCCTTCCACGTCTAAAGCAGCTCTCTCGAAGCCTATACCAATCTGAACAACCCACTCGACCCCTGTTGATATTCGTCGTTAGAAAGCTCATCACCTTGCCACTGCTCTCCAACTCGAAACATAAAGCCCTTGTTTAGCACGGGCTGAGGCTAGCTATTCACCACTATCATCCACCGCGGAAGGCGTGGGTGGAAGAGCCTCATACATTCTCCCCGACCCTTTTCATTACTGCAGGACATGGAATTACAAGGGAATTTGAATTCATCCATTGACAAACCCAGCCACACCCCATTAACCCCTACGTAACCTATTTCTGCACATTGTATTGGGGAAAGCAAGCAGCTATTCTGACCATTCGAATTTATACAAGACTAGAAATAGGTACTAAGTAAGTGAAACACAGAATATGAAAAGTATAACTAGAATACATTGTGGCTTGATTGATCGGCTTGCTGTCCATTCGGTCATTGATCGATTCTGTGAAATGTAAATGATTGATAGACCTCTGCGCCACGACTTCTCTATCTACTCTAGCTTGCTCTCATTACCTGTATAGTCAACGGCAATATTTAGAGAACAAAAGAACAATGTGATTTTGAAGTACATTGTTCATCCACTCACTTGTAAAGCATTATCCGCCTGGAAGGACCTTCCCTTACATTACAATATGGCAATCTCTTGATGGCTGCTATTCCATTGTCTCATTAATAATTCTTCCTTGTAAGAAAGCAGCAATACAGGAGCAGTCAGCTTGTCAAGATGATTATTCTCTAGGTTTCAATGAGGATTAACATTGATAGTTTTAGTCACAGAAGTTCACGAATGCAGTATCTCATGGCACTCCTGTGTTGAGATTTTAACATCCCACGCATTGCTATGGGCGCAGCTATCTATAATGAAGGAACTCGATTTTACATAGTTATCATTCGGCTTATGCGTTACAATTTGGTCAGGGTTATTCAATGGAATTTGAAAATTATGAAATTTCATTCATCAAATCCTTTCAAACTTCTATTGTTATTACTTTTACTTTATACTATTATTACCTTCTAGAATCGCTCTAGTTTTATCATTTAGGTTGTTCCACAGCCTGGTCGTCCCAGGCCAGATCTATGAATCCGGCTTTTTCTCCGGAACTTTCCAAATTTCCCGGGTCTCACCAGTCTTATAATGAAGAATAATTCTGAAAGTGTACATCTTGTTATTTGTCTATATAAATGAGTATCAAATTTAGCCCTTAATTACATTTTCGTTGTTAATGTTTATGACATCTGGGTTCAGCTTAATACAACTCCAAGGTAGAAATTCTGTTTAATTTTGACATTTTTCAGACTGTAGTGTGAATAATGAATTTCCACTTTTTTATTCCAGATCGATGAGATACTCATTACCTTCTTTTTCTTATTCAAGGACAGTTTAGTCATATTGATCCAGTCTAGAATTGTGTCAATGTCATTTGGATGTCAGCTTGGAGAGTTAATATCAGAGTACAAGACCAGATCATCAACAAACAGCACATGAAAATGCATATTGATATTAGTATAAATCTTATTGACATAGAGAAGGGACAGTGGGACCCAATACCAATGCCTGGAGAACACCATAGATCTATATATATGTCAGGGGTTTTCAGCTAGATTGGCTATTAATATTCGTTCATTGCTTTCAATCTGGAAAATATTTTCATCCAGGCACTTAGCCATGGAGATAAATTATACATTTATTCATGAAAAAGATATGACTTGATTATTGTGTCAAAAGCCTTATGATGATCCACGAACATTCAAAATGGGTCTTAGGTCCGCAGGTTCATCATCTTTCTATTTTTTCAGGATTTGGGTTACCATGCAGGGCCCACTTCCAGTCTAACTAATAACACCTGTCTGGTTCATTAAGTACAATTCTTCTTCTTTCTGTAGTAGCATTATGGCTTTCACATCTACATTCTCAGTGATTGTTCAGTACAGCCTGATGGCTTCAGGACAGCCTGATTGCTCGATTTCTATTTTTGGATTAAAGTGAGAGGATCAGATTTATTGGTTGGCACTTCACTGGCCAAATTTGCACCGATTTTTGCAAAGTAGGCATTTATTATTTCAGGTATTCGATTGGCATTTGCTTTGGTGTTTGTTGAAGGATTCATTTGAGTTCATATCTTTATTTTTTGTTTGAAGGGTAGTAAGTCTTGGATAACTTTGTTGAATTTGTCGTAGTGATATTTTAGTTGTTATTTAATCAAACCAGTTATCTTGTGATTTAGAGCTGTCTTCACATTGTAGACTCCCATATCTGGCTGGAGACCTTTAAAATAAACATGTGAATAGTAGACATATAAAGTGAGTCAAAATATTACATATTATATATAAATGACATCGAAAGGTCTTCAGGTCATCGTGAGGCATGTAGACATATTAAAACAGAATAACAATGAATAGAAATACAACCTTGAAATAAAAATTAATATCATTTCATTAATTTATTATCCCAGAATATGCTAGTTTTATTCCTTGATTATGCAATAACAGACTTTCCCCTACTAGAATCAGGTGTGCAGCTGGATGGTGATGTTTTATGAAAGAGACCTAAATATTCGATCACATACTGGACGTTTCCTTATCTAGAGAAAGCTATAATTATATTAGCCTCTAAGTGCAACCAGTATATGATATGGACTACTATATCTCATGTGATCGATTTCTTGCCGGAGTATAGACCTCATCTAATATTGACATATAATTTTTGATAATATACTATACATGCTTCTGTTATGGGGCCGGGGGGTCCTTTGTACAACTAACCGAAGCGTTGTTGAATTGTAGAAAAAAAGACCAATAGATTACATTTGTTTATGTCAGTCTTTCCATCGGTTCAATAGCAGTGCCTCCCTGTCGGTCTGTTTAATTATATAAGGATATGTACAGTTCACGAATCCGCTGTATGTAAGTCATGTCACACCTGTTTTTTTCTGGGAAATCCAACGAGTGAACAAAAATGGTCCACAGCCGTAGGAGACAGGTGCATACTGTACTCCACATCTGACTTCCAAACCATCTGCTGTTTTCCCCGGAGGAAAAAAGAACCTCTCCTGACCGATCCTGTGGTGGGTCATTCTCCCTTTCCTGCACTTGCATATAATCATGGTGGCCATTATATGGGCACGGTTAATGGATCCAAGGTGACATGGGTCTCTGGCAGAAGCGAGGCCCTCCTAGATATTCATACGGGCGAGGAAGCATGCCTTTCTTGCCTGACATGGACGTCGCAAGTAATTAGGACATCTTCCATTCTTCAAGAGTTTCGTATTTACTTTCCTGCAACCCTTATGCAAAATGCAGCACGCCATATCGAGCCAACTGCTCTCGCTCTTAAGAGAACATAGTTTCCTCATTCTGTTCAACTTTTTGTAGCCGCAACTGTCTGTTTTAATGCATGTTAATACCACAATGGTCTCTTTTGCACCTGTAAGTCTTATCGATAACTTAATGAATGACACTTCAATCTGTGAATATAATGGGTAGATTCCTGTTTTTGAACACCTGCATACATTGTCCTATCATTCATAAAAACATCTCTAATAGATGTCTTCAACAAGCAAGGCAGAACAAAAACTACAGGGCCTTTTTTGCTGTGCTACGAAGCGCACGTCGAGGAGGCTGGACTGGATATTCTATTTGTTCGACAAAATAAATGCCTTTGATTCAGATAAAAAACTAATTATTACATCTTATTTGCTAGGAGCCCATTTTGTGTAGAACATTTAAAAATAAAAAACAGAGCCACCTGCGACAAGGGAGCCGACAGACTGCTCCCCTCCCGGGAAGTGTTTTGCCTGTTATATTGCGTTTGATTGATAAATAAAGCGATACCGAACAGAAACCTACCGGGCAGTAGAGAGCCTAGAGCAGGGAGCAACTCTCACTCCCCGCTGACACTTAGTGCAATAGTATTGCAGGGGATATTGTTCATATGATGACTAAGTAGAATTCTTTTAAGATAAAATCACGCCGCACCAGGTGGAGGTCATTTAGGCACGGATATTTGAAGGTAACCATTGTTTCTTGTATTTTATTCACAATTCCAAAATCCCAAAAATAATGATGATATTTGTTTTTTGTAATTAGTATGATCTCTTCAAGCTTTTGTCACAATTATATCATTGTAATCGCTAATTATCATTATAATTTGATATCTTATGAAATGCCTCAGTTTATAATGAAAACAGCACTCTGTGTAATTCATATCCCGAATAAAATGCTTTCAATTCAAATCAAATCAGACGTGAAATCTGTAATTACTTTGATGCGTTCACTCATTAATGATGTTTCTAGAATCTGATATCATTGATATTAATGAATGTAATAAAGCCTGCATAACATTATTCACAAAAATTAGTATTGCGGAATTCATGCCCGCGATATGTGAAAGCTCCAAAGGTTTGCATTAATATTGCCTATCTATAATGTCTGAACCAGTCAGTGTTCGCCTGAATTAATTGACTTAATATCCATCAGGGTGGGAGTATCAGACCCAGAGAGATAATCTAAAATTATAAGCTCTTGTCATAATTAATGATGTAGTGCTGTGGAATGTCTATAATAAGGTAAAATGAATGACAGTTCCATTTGGGCGGGCGAGATTGGCTGATAGCTTTCAATGTACATCACAGAATGCTTGTCTAGTGGTGATAATCGATACTTTTAGATCCTGTCCTCTTTATACTAATGTTTAGAGATGAAAGATAAGAAATTCTAAATATTTGATCATCATTAGAGGACAAAAGATTGGTGAGGCCTCTTACAGGCAAAATTGTGCATTTTCCTCTTGTAGAACGCCATTATTCCAAGGAGTTAAGCTGTCAATGAAAAGTTCATTCAGTGTGAAATATCGCTCCAAATTTAACAGATTGAGATAATTGGACTTTCCCTCCTAAGCTTCTAAATTTTGTGTTCCTTTCTTTTGTCTGTTTGTAATTTGCTCTGGCCATAATAATGCCGGAAATTCCTCTTCTGTTGGGGTATCAATACCGCCGGAACGCATTTTTTCTTCAATTATTGGAAGCCATTGTGAACGAAAGACTTGCATTCAATTACAGTACATGTGATTCCGACCGATGATTGAGAACGAATGAATCATTTATTCAAATTAATTTGGTTTTAGATCCATAACTACTGCGGTGAACAGCTTAAAGAATAATTAAGTCTTTATAATGCGATAAAAGTTAAAGCGGTTTTCGTGATATGAACATCGATATGAAAATGTTCCTTTCCATTAAAAATGCATAAAATTAATCTTGTGACATTAATTATCAAGTAATGAGTACAAACAAGGCAACTTTGATATCATTTGATCAACTCTTCCAAGATATAATTCTTGTCAACTTTTACTAATCAACATCCACTAATAAAGTTGTATCCCTTACAATGCTTTGATTGATTTGCATCTAATCTATATATTATATGAAATGCGTTCTTTGATTCATCAGGAGTGTAGAATACAAAATTATGGCCAATCCAATTATAGACTGGAATGGATACAACGGTAGGCAAAGAATCTTTAAAGTGAAAATTGGGTGGGGCTTAATTAGCTTCTTTGTAATACTTTTCTGTGATAAATAACGTACGGTGCCATAGGTGCCGCTTACTTAAAAAACATAGACCTGTATAGATGAATATATAGAGATTCTGCACCAACATTATGTTCAAGCGAGAACAAAAGAAGAGATAGTGTGATTGTGTGATCACTTATCATGTGGCGTCGCAACTCAAACAAGTGCTTCATTGAAGTACAAACTAACTTTTCTCATCGATTATCTTCGTACTAGCATTTTTCATTATAGCTATATCAATCATAACCCTCTATATATCATCTACATTTGAATGTACCACTATAACCGGGTCAACTCTAGGTCCATATCCATTAAACAGTGGAAGTACTTCTTCTCAATATGGGCTAGATCAATATCTATAACTGGCGGTCTACGCATACCGATGCTTGACCCCAAGGTCCAAGCTTTTGTCCGATCCTTCTGCTATCATGCCGGGTGGCGAGTACTCGAGGGCTACTGCCAGCTGTCCCCCAGTATAGAAACATACCTTGAGGGCTTGCTAGATGGACTTTATGGCTTCATGGTTCTGGAAGGGATTCCAGCTCCTCCTGTGACCCTCCTGAGGAAAGAACCAAGAGACAGTAAAGTCACAGCATTTGTTAGGGAGGGGCCTTTGGCAATAGGTACTTCTCTCCCTCCTCGTTCTCCTCCCTCTACTCCCTCTCCCTCTCTCTATTTCTCTCTTGGTATGGTAGTGACAGACTGGGGGCTGCTGCAGCTGCTTTCCTCCCATCTTCCTCCTCCTCCTCTTCCTCCAATGCTTCCTACTGTGAATGCTATTGAGGCTCCCGTGTCTCGATCGCTGCCTGCCCCCTCTCTGGATCCAGCTGCCTTCACCTCCTCTGAAGAGGCACCGCACGAGCAGCAGCAGGATTTTGTATGGCATTCGTCGCCTGGCAAGTGAGTACCCATAGCACCGATAGGGGATAGGTAGCCATTCTTACAACGCCTCCCTTACCACTTCAAAGTGTGGCTTTGGGAACATTACCAACAGAATCCCCACAGATTCTTCCCCATTTCTTGGATAATTATTCTCCATACAAAGTACAAGTTCACAGGTTAAAAACAGGACTGGAATCATCGAGTTTGTACGAACGTATGTATTCAGTTTTCGGTGTGATCAGTGAGTAAGAGCCCGCGCTTGTATGAAAAGGATTGATCATAGGAACCAAGCATAGACAGGAACGACTATTTTTGGTATCATCATACTCTTCCCCTCTTTGCGATGCTACTCGATTCCAGAATGAATGGTTAGGAACTAACTTGGACATGGTTCTATTTCTTTGGTAGCATACGTAAGGAGTCTTGCTACGACACCCGTAGAATATCAACATAACCTTGATGGTTTTCGGAGAAGTGCAATACACCTTCAGGTAATAGACTTTTTCGGTATACGTCAATGCCAAGAAGTATTGATTTGACAACATATTGTGTCTAATCCAGGGCACTATCCTTGCGTTTATACCTGTTATATGCATACATATCTATACATCCAAGTTGATAAAATACAATATGTTTAGGAATGTCTCAGGTTATATAATTGCTTGATTTAAATACACGCAGCTGAATAAAAAGTCCTTAATATATCCGATACGATACCAGCAATTCGCCATTAAATATTACTGGTTTTGCTTTCACTGGACTACCGCATACTTAAACTGTGTATATGGTGTAAGAAATTGTACAATATTTTGTCCCTTTTATGAATATAATATATCTCGACCAGACAAATATGTATACCATCTACTTCGATCGGAAAACATCATTGCATATATTTACCCCAGATTCAAGCAACAGGATGATATACTGGATGGCGCCTGAAGATATATACCACACTTCAAAACATTTGTCATCCCTGCAAATGAATCCCCATCTCATTTCATATACTGCGAAAGTAGTAAATCAATGACAGGTCTTAGAATTGTAGACACAAACTACTGCTGGGGAAAGCACCAACGTAGGCGGGTCTTGTGGTGACACTGGTCTTTTATATGCCTTCCGTGTCTCGCAGGTAGGTTTGAGAGAGACCAGAAGGCGGGGACAGCGTCAAAACCTACACTAATAAGCGCCCAGCCAAACACGCTCAACCTTTTGTAATTCTGAAGGTTCAATTTCTCCTACATGAATTTTGCCGAAGGACAATGTGATTCAGCTGGGATGGGAGATGACAAAGATAATCCATTCTGGCAGTTGCGTGCATTTCGCGAGGGTAACAGAAGACCACATTCTTGTTTTCCCCGAATTCGATTATTATCGAATCAATAGTTTATTACCTTACAAACTGGTGGAGGGAATGCATGCAAATGAGTTCCATCATGTGCCCAATAATCAGCTTTATGTTTCGGCATCTAACCCGAAATGAACTCTCTCCCAGTGAAATTACATTGCTCAGTACTAAGCATCATACCAATTTTGCAACTTCTCCCAACACAGTCCATATAGAACATATAAAGAGAATCGAACGAATATAAATGGGCGACCCTGACTTAAGAATATCGATAGGCCCTGAATAGTATTCATCGTTTCTGCATACCTTAGCCTATTTTATTAAACATGGCCCGCACCTGTGATGCCCCAAGGTTTTGCAACACCAATGAGGAAATGAATAATTCACTATGCTCTACTACTGGTTCCATCCTAAACGATCAATTGCCTGTTCTTTTTCTGTCTAGTGATCAATTGATATCCCAGAAGAAATGAACCTTGACCGTTACTTCCCCAGTGTGCCCATATTAATATAAAAACACTTCCACAGCTACGACAGGTTTTGAAGCCTCATTACAGTTCGACAGGAGGCTTTTATGTCTCGCTCATAAAAAGGATGTAAATTAGCTTGCTGTTCCCCCGCCTTACATTATAAGCTAGATTAGAAGGACATCGTGAGATTGACTTTTTCCCTGAGAATTTAATGCATTGACCAATATGTCTCTGCATACCTCAGGCGTGTCCAAGATTGGTAGCAGCATGTGAATGCTTTGTAATTATCCGCGTGTACTTATAGTTCCACACACTGGCGCTGGTAATGATTGCTGTTCCAGTTTATGGACAATATTTGAAAGCCCCTTTGTAGGGTGCCTCAGTAATTATAAAATAGAGCTGTGGACTTCCGATGTGCTAGATGAAAACATCTAAGGCTTGAAATTCTTTGCAACTTACGTGTAGAAGATGGCACCGGGGGATTAAGAGCAATCCTCTGAAGAGGAGTATGACTTCAGGTGTTTGCCTACATAACAAGCAACGCCAGTTCCTTAATCCTCCAATCAGGCGGGAGGGGCTGTGGGGTCGTCAAAGGTTGGTACATAATTGCCTGGGATGAGCTTGCACCCATCGCCTCTTGCATCTGCTTCAGACTCCGCTGAGCGAGATTGCTCACTCCCCATGTTCCACCAACGAGCGAATAGGCCGCGAGATAACGAATTGCAACAAGCCCCCAATAAAGCAGCATTAGCCCCAGTTTCGAAGATGTTGGCCATCATCGCCATGTTCTGATGTATGAAGAACGTTGTCTAAATTCCTCCACCCGGTATACACATGTACTTCCACTAACATAATATTGGAAGACCATCCTTTTACCGTGTCCCTACGGTATCATGAATCTACATCAGTAAACCTAGTGAGGCATAAATGGCCCTGATGGATTTTAGCTGGTATTGATATTCGGGAATTATACTGAGAGAGTATATATATTATATACGCATTGCCCATTTACTATGCCACACGGCGCTATAAAGAGGCAAACGTACAAGAAACTTTGAAGCAGCCAAGCTATCTTCCTTTACCCAGAATATTAATAATTCCAACTGCATGTCCTTTATGGAACACTGTGGCATCTCTTTAAACTCGCTTGTATTGCTGCTCCGAGAAGAAGGTGCACATTTTTGTCTGAGAATGTGAACCATAGTTAGATAGTAGATTAAGGACATCTCTAATTCCAAAGATTCCCTACATAGTTGTGAGTCAATTCTACCGATACATAAATTTATAGAATCCTAATAAGATTTTAACTTAGCATATCTCATATAGATTCTCGTCAGTTTGCTGATTTGAAAATTTGAAAGTATGGAACTGTATTGCATGTTGACCTTAATTAATATGATTAGGCCAAGGGTAATAAACCAAGAGACCTAGTCCCAGCAATATTTCATCTACTTATGGAGTTTTCCTGGATGTATGCATATCTGTTGGGGTGAGGCAATGACGCCAGAATGACTTGTACTAATCCAATCAGGGGAATAGACTCATAATATGTCCCCATAGCCTTGACTGCCAAGAGTCATTTAGAAAGCTGTTATGACATACGCAGGCAAAGGTATTTGGTAATTGTAACGTTCGGTATACGTACAACGCCTCAGATTTCTTCATGTACTATGATCGTCCATGACTTTCTTTATTTGTGTGATCATAATTACAGAAAATGAACTTAGGAACTATATGTTTGTGTATATACACCAGTGAAATTAAAGCTTGGCTTGCGGAGGAGTGACAGGTTAGAAGTTATATTTAATAATGGAAGATCATGTTTATTATATGGTTGATACCACAGTTAAGTGAAAGGGGGAGTTTGTAGATTAAATACTTCCCATATCCCAGTGTCCGACTTCCATCATCGGCTGTATAGTTTATAACAGTGTGATTATTGGACAAATCATACACCATCTGGGATATGATTTTTTAGAAATAATCTGTTCTGTGATGAGAATATGAACATCAGAATTCATTTATGTTTACGAACTCTGTTTCCACAACCAAGTACTTACCCTGAAATTTATGTAGACCCCTAGAACCACAAATGCCGTAGGTCGCCATGCACAGGAAACTTAGCTCTTCCAATACGGTTAATTTTGAATGGTAACATTCTTTCAGTTTCTATTATTAGAGCAGGCTGGAAACCGATTTCTAATTCTAAAACCACTGACATAAAAATCTAATTTAAAGAGTGGCAAGAGTGGTGAGTATCGCAATACCTTGCTCTCTTCGGAATAACATAAGGCTCAGCTTACTTAGTAAAATATTGGAAACAAAGCCATATGACTGCAAAAAAAGGTATCACACTAAGGTCTTAGTCAGATGGAAATAGAAAAAGGACTTCGTGGAATGAAGAATCGACTTATTATATATGACCTACAATCCGTCCATCGAGGTTGGATAAGGCGATTAATATTTCATAAAGTTCAAAAGTTTAAACGCTTCATGAATAAATTTTTTTTTCGAGTGTATTCTATATATAGACTTTTGAAAAAGGATCGAAAGGGCTTCATTTCAGTTTGTATTTAATAACTTTTTTATTTTGAGTTTGTTTGCAAGTAGGACAACTGACTGAAAAAATGGAGGTCATGCAAGATATGAACAGTGAAAGATGACAATTTTATTTTCTATTTTATTTGGATGACCAACGTATTTACAGAATAATATAAAAGGCATGTTCCCATATGTATGTGTGTGTGGATGTGTTATGTTTTGTACGAATATCTGACATGATGGGTATGGTCACCACACCAACATATCCATTCAGATTATTCTGTGATCTTATATTCGATTAAATGCTCGATGAATGTAAGGTTAATATAACCAATGAAACTCCAACAAAAGAAACACAATCTACAGAACAAAGAAATAACATCCATTGTATTATGCGTTATAATGAAACATGGAATGGGTGATATGCCCGCAATGCGATTCAATTACTCTTAAATCGGTAGTGTTAATTTAAACAGCCATACCGGATCCTGTGTATAGTTTTCCTATTGCAAGCATTGCTTGTCTTTTGTATACTTAATCATTATTGGAGCATAATATATCGGGTATATTAGTCCGATTTAAGCCTGTGGGAGCACTTCTGAATAGCAGTGGCGTTGCCGCAGTAAGCGGGAAAGAGTTAACAGTGAACAACAAACACAAGTAGTATATGAAATAGGATGTTTGCTTGTGGCAATTACTTTATGAGATATAGTCTATGACACTGAAAAATAGAACTTGTCCTATAAGCATGTCCTGTTCCTGTAAAATAAACAAACATAGACCAATCCCTAAGCTATAACTTTAGAAATAATTGAACAAGGCAACAGCCGGTGTTGTCGACCATACAAAAAACATACAATTCTGTACCTCTGTGAAGGTATATATCGACATTTGCTTTTACTAAACCCATTTTAAGGCAGCCTATGTGTGTGTGGGGCGGGGAGGTTCTTACTAATTTAAAATAAGGCAATTAACTAAATCGGAGGTTAATTGCATATTTCCGATCATGTCTCTAGGTCGAAGATATATTTATGATTTGTATGCGAGACCATCATCTTCTGGTTAGTAGGCACAATTCTAAGGTAGAGTTTTAACTCAGATATGAGATCTGTATGAATAATGTTACCACTCGCCTCAGGCCATTAGCCTACAATATTGGAAGGTAATACGAATGACAAACTATTTATTATAACATGCCACTTTAATATGTAGGTTAAGTCTGATGATCGATGCATGATTCTAGAGCAATTACAGGTATCCCATGCACAGTTTGAAATAAGACATCCAATTAACACGATAATTTATACCGATAAAGTTACCCCGATAACGTACATGTTAGCCATGCATCGTGGACAATATCGTAGCCGTTATCTTGTGCATGTTGTGTATAGTATCCAATAGCCAATTAAAATGCCAGCTTACGATAACCGCTAGGTGCAATTCAGTGATGCTGAAATCAATGTTTGTTTTGAGTGAAATTAAGATTTTGGGGCCATTCTCAGAAAAGTCTTGCATTTCAGGGTTGGAAATTGAAAAAATGGAATTAAATTGATAGGTTTGGGGGCATTATTTCCTGAAAATATGTCTAATAAGCCTAAAAAATGACATTCGGGCTTAAATATTAAGGAATCTAGAGCCCAAAACGTGAGGAAAGGTCGTTTTTGAAATTTTTGTATAGGAATAGCATTACATGAAATATATCGCAAATAAATATGTAATAATGATCACAATTAAATACGTAATCATGATAAATATAGTTTCTGGAAGATTGCGGCAGTCTTGCGAGATCTTCACTGATTTGGATCATTCAAAATTCTACATGGTGCTGACAGTTTTGCGGGTTTTCTGTGTACACGATCACTTTATAGCTTAAAGAACCTTTCCGCTACACAAATTTATGCGACGCGTATTATTACCATAAATTCTGAGTCGTATCGTGACCATGTTGTATTGTGACATTTTCACCCGTTTCTTTATATGACAGGCAAAATAAAAGAGACAGACGTAATTTGGATACATATTTTGTCATAGCCTTGTTAGACCTACAAATTCTCATAATTGAAATAATTCCATATTCTAATAATGAAGCATGGAGGGCTATGTCGTTCTTTCGTGACACGTTTAAAATCTGTACTTATGTCCCGCCTTCAAGCCCCTACCCATGATAATACAAGGAGGATCATTTAATGTCATTGATGTGAGGGCAATTAATTTCCATATTTGTTATGAATACATATTATTAAATACTGACTACAGGTCACCTAAAGACCGTCGTGTCGTATTGTGATATCAAATCAATGGACAAACCATTTTGGTTTATTCCAATCGGAATTCAAATATCAAGAAAGGAATTCTTCCTTTTTTCATGAGTTAAGAATTTATTCGATTGGTTTATGATGGTTTTCCATAATTTTTATTTTATTTTTTTAAAAACCTTTTTAGAGCTGCAAATATTGAAAACGGCCCTACGGACATGCTATTTTAGGGAGGGTCTCATTAGTTACCCCCGAAATGACCATTGATCCGGCCCTCGTAGATATACAAAACTGTATGTCAGAAAACGCTTAGGTGTAGAATTCATATCTGATTGATAAAAAAAAATCCAATAAATAGTTTCCTCAGCTCTACAGAGCAATAACGACCAAAAACACAATTTGCAAGACTTTGCTGAGAATGGCCCTTTTAACATTTGGAATTTAATTAATGCCTTAAAGACTTAAGGCCATATATATCAAAATAAATATATCTGTTGAATTGCCATTGTGAAAGGCCCATCAATAGACCTCCCATCCACTGTCACGGTTATCGGCCATTTTTAAAGGCACCGTTTGGACTTCGCGCTTTTTTGACAAATGCGCAATTAACAAAGGTTTTTTAAGACGGCTTAGCTCTGCGTTAATCCAGTACAGTCATGGCATTACCAGGAATGCCATGGTGAAACGAGTATTCTGTGTTGGTGGCTCGGATTTTAACCATTCCATTCATCTGTCTGTCATTTCTCTGAAGGGCATTGACCTGAACTTCAAACGAAACGTGGCGTGAATTCTATTTTTCACAATAACCATGGGTCCGAACTGGTCGGAATACAAAGCAAGGTGTAATTCGAAAACAGGAGCCCTGATGGGAAAATCCGTCGGAAATGTGGCCATAATATAACATCCTTAGTCACTAACTCTGTGACGTGTAATCTAGTCATTTTTAAACTCGCCGACCTCTCTACCTCAAAATACATTTTGCTTTATACTTAGCGAGAACAGAAATCAGCCAAGTCACTAATGCAATTCCCTTTATGCTGGCAGTCTAAGTTCCAAATTGTAAACAGCTGAGAACATTCTCTAAGACTTCTTCAAATCGTAAACATTTGCCTACAACACTTCATCTAAGACCAGATGTCAATTAACGCCAATGATTATTATCCTTGACATATACTTCATACGAGACGAATAGATTTGCCCTGCCAGAGCTTTCCGAAGGGGACAGAAGAAAGTGACAGGCTTCATTCAGTCATTCTGTCTGGCAAATGATGATTTATTTCAGGTGTTGATTAAAGCCACATTCTCAGTTATCACCATAAAAGAAATCTTACCAAATGTCCGCATTGTTTGACATATAGGACCCAAGTACAAGAATTTGAAGTCTATTCAGCCAACAGAAAACGAGCACCGGTGGGCGATAATGAATGAAACCACCGCAGGAAAGGTTTTCGGCGAGCCACCGTATATAAATGTGGACCCTAATGACGCCCTACAGCAGGAGCAATAGGGTGAAACCTTCCACAATGTTAGTCCAAGGACTTTAAGATGGGTAGGAAAAGAACTGAACAAAAAGTAGAAATCTTTATTTTTTGATAAATGAATCAATCAATAATACAGATATTGATACCAAAATCCTGACAGTTTTAGTACACCGTACCCTGTAAAGACATGTAGGTCTAAGTTCAAACTTGTACATGCCTAACGCATTTACTGGTGTTCGTTTGCTTCCCCCCACGAAAAATCAATCGAGAAGGAAATGTAATCTTGCTTTGTCGTTCAGTTGACCCCTGCAAGACAAGGCGTGATTACTAAACTGGCAAAGGGCCCGATCAACTTAGAAAATGTTGTAAAATATGCAGCGCGTTACCCCAGTCATTCTTGTTATATAGCAATGCTGTAAGAGATGAACACGAACCCATTCTGTCCAGGCTTCCCTTTCTCCAGACAAGCATCAACCGAACTCACTGTCTATGATTACACACTCTTGTATTCCGGGGACTGACTAATCTTATCTGTCTGGCGGGTTTGTTCAGTAAGTTTCACGCGGTTAGACCTCTGAGTCGATGTACCAAGCCGTGTGCTATAATATATCTGTGTGGTGGGGAAATACTTGACATGGCCAATACCATAAGTACAGGGGAGGGGTGGCCAACTCAGATTTGTCAGCAGGGGCCTTCAGCGTCGTTTCAACCAATATGGGCAAAACTATTGGTTATCATACACGGCGTAAGACTGAGAGTACCCAATTTAGGTCCGGGCACCAAGGGGAATTGGGAAGTGGACGGCTTTTCTGTTTAATGCACTAATCCTGTTCGCGTGAGTGTAGTTGGGAACGCGTGTATACTCGCCAATTACCCCCCGACACTTACACACCAGGAACAAAGATATTTTTGGAACTCTTATTCATTTGGAACTCTTATTCACTTATTTCCTTAAGCATTAAACACTAAAAATAATTCTCCTTGTGGAAATGGTTCTCCTGAAATAATCCATCGATCTTTCACTAGTTCATAAAAGCCACCATAGGATTTTATGTATGAATCCAATAGGCTTAACGTCATATCAATCTCGGCTGCCAACTCCCCGAGGTATCAAGTTAAATATTATGGTCAATATAAAAGTAAACGATTGACCCATGATATTCAACACAATCTTATTAACATCGTCCCTTTTGAGAAGGTTCAGCGCTTCATTGAGGCTTTTATTTTGTACAGTTTGAACAGTATTGCATGTATGAAAATGTTATAACACCAATGATATTCATTGATATTAAAACACATCATACTGACGTATTCCTCTTGGCATGAGAATTCCTCTGATATATACATTATTATAGGGCTGATGGATATTTTATGTGTTAAAACCCTTTAAAGTTGATATTTTCGTAGAAAAATGTCAATGATTAAACATTTGGGACTTGGGAATTCATAAATTTACATCAATTTGTGTTTTTTATATCTGATTAATTTTGCTCAGTCACCAGGTTCGAATTTTAATGCATTTCAATAATCCAACTTACTTTTCAAAAATATTATAGCATAAACAAAATTAAAAAGTTGTTTTTTTTGTTTTTACGTCGCACACTATGCTCACTTTCATGCAATGAACTTGAGGTATGATACAAGAATAAAACTCATTTGATATCTATTTAAAACAATCCCTAACATTTGATACCTAATGAGTCCAAATAGGACTGTTAGTAAGGATGTTATGTCTGTTTAAAAAAGTTCAATGGGAAATTGGCTAATTATGTATGTTTTTACATCGCCACATTGATTAGTTGTGCTTTTTAATCCTATTGTAAAAAATCATTTAAAATTAATATGAATATATTGGGCAATTGATTCTCTTGTTGCCAGTGCAATATGAATGGTTTAAACTCGTATGCCTTGTTCATAGAGAGTGAAAACACCTGTTTTTACGTCGCACATCATACGTTTTTACGTCGCACGTTTTTACGTCGCACGTCGCATTTGCCTGATAAAAGTAAAACTATTTATGATAGGAAGTTGTAACATGTACCATACGAACCGCAACAATCTCAGCTTTCTGCTGATATAAAATCATCCAGATCCCTTGAATGGTCTGAACAGGAATGTCTTGTACATACAGTGAGAAAACACCTGATTTTAGGTCGCTTGTTTTTACGTCGCACGTTTTTATGTCGCAATATTTGCTTGATATAGGCAAAACTATTTAAGATAGAAAGTTGTATTATGTACCAAACAAACTGCAACACTCTCAGCATTCCGCTCATATATAATCATCCAGATCCCTTTCATAGAAGCAAGGCTACTGCCAAATGAATATATATACATTTCTACTATTTAAATGACCATTTATGATCCGTTTTAGGAAAATATACTAAATATACTCCGTACAAATGCCTTCAAAACGCATGGATATGATTAATACAATTTTCCCAAATTTGTTACATGGATTCATCTGACTATGAGTGCTAGGCTCACTGAAAACCAGAACATTTCAATAAGGAGATCTTATGAAAAAAACACCTAGAAAAATATCAATTTATGCGACTTGTGACTCATTTTCCTGAAACACATCACATTTATTGATTTAAATATTTAAAATGAATGTTATTGGCCATAGATTCCTAGATAATTGACTCTGGATGTCATTTATTTCAGGATTATATAGAGGAGAATATGAGTTTTTAGGAAATATTATCCAGAAACCTCTTATATGTAATCTAAATTTCATTTTTTCTCATTTCCATCACAGAAAATGAAGATTTTTCAGAAAATAGCTTCATAGTGTTTTTACGTCGCCCATATTTTCAACCTGTTTTAGAAAATAAAAATATAATCCCTGGCAGAAATAATACTTCATTCTTCAAGGTAAGGTAATACAAAAGCTGTAGGATTCTTTTTTTCTTTCATTTCGTGAAAATAAGGAGAATGGTGATGAAGGAAAAAAGGTCAGGTAGTGCCAAGGCTATAGTTGAAAAGTGAACTGATTTTTAATTTTGCCATTTCTAAATCAAAATGAGAGACTTATTTCATTGCAAGTTGCCAGTATTATGGGAAAATAGTTATATTACCCAAAGAAAATGCCAAATCCAACCCAAAATTAATTTCTCATTGTCAAAATCCAACTATTTAGTGTCAGTTTTATGTGCGACGTAAAAACATAGGAAATGCTAACCCTGTTTTTAATGTTTTGTAGAATAAAAACTATTTAATCAATTTTGTAGCAAATTTTGATTTGAAGTCCTCCATTACTCTACTTTGTGTTCCCTAACTATGGAAAACATTGAAAGGATTTTTTTTGGCAAAATGTTTTCAGGCTACTGGGTCCATTTCGTAGGAATGGACCATATACAGGTATTAACATGGACTAATGACTGCTCCATTTCTTTCCCAGTCCCTCTTTTATTAATCATATTCACATGACCACCCATTGATAACAATTAACGCAAATATTGCTCTGGAGCGAATAGTCCTACACACAATTGTACAGTAAACATATCTGCTAGCTTAATGGCAATTCAAAGCACGGGCGAACAATTTCTGTTAGAAAAAACAATTTTATCGAGGAAGAATTAACTCGCCGGGCAGATGACTCTACCCTTGGGGTCGATCTTAGGACATGTAAACCACCATTTGTTTCACAATTGATCGAATTTTCAAGTATTCTCTGAAGTACCCTGGTTGAATTTAGTTGTCTCGACGAAGGGTGCTCCAGCCTTTTACAAGCCTCTTTTGAACCACCAACAAGAAGGGTCAAGGGGGACACACATGAAATTCCACTCGCGACTGAGGGCAAAAGCACACAATCTCCGCAACCTGAAACCAATACAAACAACACACTCAGTTAATTGCACACTGTCGATTGTTTTTATTCGATTATTTTACTTTCACTTATCATTACAATTGTCAAAACGCTGCTCTACTTTTTAACACTGACATATTTTAACGATGTATTCCGTTAACATTGATCAAATATTTATAACCGCAAAATTCGACTCGTTGACTAAATTAGGAGAAAAATATAAAATTAAAAGAAGGGTCTTTACTGACCTTTGACTCTGACTGTAATATCTAGTAATATCTGATGGGTTGTAAAGAAGGGGTTTATTAATTTGTCGATGACAAACCTTTCATACAACTATCTGTCTGAGAGTATCTGTCCCTTAATGGTTTCATTTGTAAGTATTTTCAACGTAAATTTAGGCGTTCAGGTATCGTGTTGAATTAATCAGCCTAGCTATGTTTCTTTAGTCTCATTTCACCGTTTCAGCACCTAGAACTCCACTTCTTATCAAATCTTATCAGAAGGGATATACGTATGCGTTCCTAATTAAGATGTTTTAGATGAGGTAATATTTCTTGGCTACAAATGAAATATTTAATGCTTAAAAGTTGTTAAAATTGGTGGATTCCGATAAAGAACCGAGAATACTTCTTGGGTTTTTGTTTTTTTTATTTTATCGTATTGTATTATCGGAGGGGTTCAGGCACAATGAAGTAATTTAAAATACCCAGATGATGATTAATCAATGATGAACTGGTTTCATTTTTTGTAGTGTATGACACACATCTCTAAAATTGATCACCGATGCCTTTATCGCTGCGAAGATGAAGGGATTTTTTTCCTACTTGGTAGAGACGGGCAATGGCAACCAATGTAAAAATTCGAAAACATTAATCACCAGTAAGCTTGGTCTGTGAAAGGCTGGTGGACGCAGTGGTTTCACACGTGATTTACAAAGGTCATTAAGAGAAATGATTAATTTCCTTTGAGGACTTTGCTGACAATGCTGACGGTGTGTCGCACGCTGCAAAGCCATACAGGCCTTACAGCATCTCTATTATCCTTGTCAATTATCACTATGAGTGTACTGAAGCATTGGATTGGCCTTTTCATTACGGGTATCAGTTTTTCTGAATGTATGAAAGGAAACAAACTCCTCTGTGGATGAGGGGTGCAAATAGTTTACAAAGGCATATCTGCCACATTAATTACCTTCTGACTAGCCAGATATATCAGCCATTAAATGAAGGACCAATATTTTTAATACAAGATCCTACATATCTAATATACATGAATGAATGGCTTCTAGTACAGGTATTATTGTTTGATGTAATCAAACTTGTCAAATATAACTAATATATAAACTGAATACTCATGTACATGCCGTGTTGTTACTCTGAAACTGTTTTCTTACAAACATGGCTTCTAGTACAAGTTAAATACTTACTTAAATACTCCCGATTAAAATACTTACTTTCCTTACTTTCAAGTGTGTAAACCTAGCCCCGCCTACACTAAACAACGCCCCCTGTGGGAATAGTGACGCTTGTAAAATTACTTTGTTTAACTTAATATGGTATCCTTTCAGAATGAGAGCGAGCAGGCCTCTAAGGATTACTAAAAACAGCCTTAGTTTTCATTAGCAGCATTTTTCCCACTTTACATTTGCAACAAGGGTGTTTTTTGCGCTGTCATATATATGATCCCCCAGCCGTCGCCATATAATTCAAGCCGTACGTTTTTATGCGAGCTATTCCCAGATCCGTGTAATAAATCGCTCTATTTTCTCTTGGGGACATCACGGCTCTCACACCGTGTAATAGAGTGACATTTTATCCTTAATTGATTGAGATCGTAATAAATGTGTATATGCTCATGGCACATGAATTGATTGCTTGTTCTCAACTTGGAGGCTTTCCGTATACTTCAGGTGGAAAATCCTTACCCAGAGTGATCAATACTTAGAGACATCCTCGTAAATAGATATCTTAGAATATTGCCAGACTTTCTAGGGAGGTGATGAACAATGCCAACACATATTGTCAACAAGTACTGCACGCCGACATCAAACATGATTGCCTGAGTTGCATCAGGATTAGCATACAAACGTTTACAGACAAACCTATTGATAATTAGCGTTTTTATCATAATATTAAATCCAGAAGATGAGTCAACCGGGACTAGGAAGCCTCTGCATCCATTTTCTAATGGTAGCCTACGCCAGTTTTTCACTCGCTTCGATGGTGGTACAGATATTATTGATTGTTACTCTCTGAAGCCCTCTCTCTTTCTCTGCCTTACCCCGAAGCTGGATGTGAACAAGCCTGCCCATGCACTTTCATTTAATAAATTCCTGATGGCGCTCATCTGGCTAGCTAAGGAACTTTATTCGCAATAATCACCCATCACTGCTCGAGGAAAAAATGAGATGAGGTCCTATCTGTGCAGAATGCATAAAAGGGGGAATTAAAGGCAAACGCTACTATCTAGTAGAAAATGAAAATAAATGTCATTTTTCTGAAACTTTGGTATTTGATTCTTGAAGTGCTTCTGGTCATAAGGATGAAAAAAAATCATTGGGTCGCCGTGCTCATTTTTGAATTACAGTGCTTCAAAATTTGGCATCTCAAAAGTACCAATGACGACCAAAAGGGGGGCCCATTTTGCAGTACCTTGACTTCATAGTTGATATTTGCTATTTATATTCACTCAATTTAAGTAAAATTAACAGTTTTGGAGAGAGTATTATTTGGCCAATAATTCTATGCCTCTTTTCTATAGGGTGCATTGTTATTTTTTTTTTTGAAAACAACAAATACATAATGTGAATTTTAAATTTAAAACTCGAAAAAACTCAATATTTTTCACCATTTTTATAAAAACAATTTTTTTTCCTCCCCAGTGAAAATAAATGTCATTTTTCTGATTCTTTAGTATATGCTTTTTCAAGTATTTGTGTTCTTAAAACTGAAAAAAAATTAATGGGTCACCGTGCTAGTTTTTGAATTATGGGGCTTTGAAACATGGCTGACAACCCAAAAATCTGCTGCTTTCAAAGTGTTCTATGTTTCCTAAACATGTCTATTTCAGACAGCTACAATTATTTTTTTAACGAGATGAAATACATTTTTTCCCGATATATGTGTAGATTATTACCTGCACTATATGTGTAGAAAATTCTGGGACATTTGGAGTATCCATTTTTGTTTTATTACCAAAACTGTGAAAGGAAAATGCAGCATTTCCCAATAGACTTGAATACTAATTGGGTACAACTGAGAGTACCCATAGCTAGCTCTGTTTCCCAAACATGTCTATTTCAGACAGCTATAAAAAAAAATCGAACGCGATGACATATATTTTTTTTCCTTTTTATCTGTAGTATATAACCTGAACTGTATGTGTAGAAAATTTTGGGACAGTAGGAGTAGCCATTAATTGTTTGTTTTATCCTATAAAATGTGCAAAAATGGGCCGTTTCCTCATAGACTTCAATGCTAAAGGAATAGTGAGTAAAATGCCCGTAGATTTGGTATATGGAAAAGGGGGGCGTGGCAGTGAATAGTAGCGTTTGCCTTTAATGGATCCATCCTGTAAAATACGCTAGCAGACATTCAAAAAGTATCTCTAATATCTCAATCGCAAGATCTATATTGTTTTTGTGGAAGAGGGTGTACCGGACGTCTCATCTCAGCTCTGAGAAACATTTGGGTCATTAATTTAAAATGCGGTTGATTGGCCTCGGAGGAAGAGAGATAAATTTGGTGCCTATCCGTCTGACCCACTTCGTCCAGTGGATCGATTCTTATCGATTCATTCGTATGGTGTGACTGGGGGCTCTTTTGCAATATTCAAAGATAGTTCCAAGTCATTCGACACAACCATTTCAATTAGCTATTCACGCGATCCGAGTCACTTGGCAATTACTGGATCGAGGTCCTTGGGTTGAGGTGTGTCCTTATATGACATTCCTACGTTAAGAACAAGCTAGACACCAACACCCATCGGCATGATGCAATGAAGGGAATACAACGGTCACAATTCACAAAGTAATAAGTATGACTATGTGCAGTGAAATGTCCGGTTGCTTGATGTCGCGTTCGTACAGATATGCCAGGCGAATGGTGAGAGGTTCTCCACTGTGATCTTCATTGGATTCATTCCTTTAATCATCCATTAAAGAGTGTTCGTCATTAAAACCGAAGAAAAAATAATGCCACGAGAGATCCTACGTCCGCTAAATGAGTCTTGATCGAAGATCAAAGTTTGATCACGTTCACATATTTGCCTCTTAAGAAGGAAGCAGAGAAGCAAATGTTCAACTCAATTCAGGCATTTCATTAAGGGGGCATTGGGATCTCGCTTGTTCTTACTCCGTTATCCCCTTTCCTTTCCTCAACACCCCCTTCTCCAATTCTCTCTCTTTAAGCAGTATAGACAGATCATCTGGGCTACAAGTACAACGGCTAGAATATTTTCCTAACTTCACTCATTTGCTTTGTCTCATTCTCCCCTTCTCTTCCAACTTCATTTCTGACTAGGTACTTGTAAAGCATCCGTGAAATCAAACACTTTAATGGCTCCAGCGACTGATGCCGATGATATCAACTCAATACTTTCATTTACTGGCACAGCAGAAGACGCCTGTATGATCTAGCCACTTTTTATTGGTCGCAGGTGTGCTTCCAGGCAATAATGATCTTCATGGCATTGGGAGTACAGTCGCCAGTGTTTTACAATTACCATAAAATGTCCCCGAACTCTAACTGTCTGTAAACATATTAAATATCAGGGTTTAGAATTTCCCATGTAACGGACGCATTTTATAGCGATGACTCGACGTGTATATATATAAATGCCTCAAAATTAATTATAGGATTATCATTTCCGATAATTCAATTCTTACGGGGAGGAGAAATTAGAAGACAATCCATAGGACCAAAGCAATCAGGAATGGAAATGATGAATTTGATTATGACATATTCCCATGTTCATAGTTTTCATGATTCATATTAGGTATCATAAATTTATATTATTGGTACATATATGAGTTAGAGGTCGAGGATTATTTATATATTTGAGATTTACTATTTATCTATAAATGGTGCTCCTTATGACAGGCACCAATATGTGTAATAATGAGCGGCGTACCTGAGTGTGTAGCATAAGTATTTAGATTAGTTACTAGAGAGAACTCACCAAGCAAGGTTTGACTTTTACTAACTAATTAGGAATCGTCAATAGCATTACGCCTGTCACAAAAACAAGGAAGAAAGAGACCCAGCTCACTGTTAGAAAGAACAAATCGATTTTTATCTAAAATGTCATTGTTTGATTGGCAAGCATTAAAGGGAGGTCGGAAATTGACCATCATGAGACAATGTGGTTTAAAATAACCATCCAAGCAAATTCCTTACAAGCACTATTAGACAGTCCCAACATTTAGGGCCAAGAGAACCATCTATAAATAAGTCCAACAAAAGACTTGCCACACACAATCTTCTATGAAATGGTTAACAAATCGGGAGAGAAATAATCCACAGGGTCTTCATCGCCGAATGTCGGCCTTTGAATCTTTTTTGAAGTTTTTCTTAAGATTCGCCATGGTTTTGTAGTAATGATTAATTAAATGTCGCCGGGATAAATGTAGATTGTTATAAAACGCCTTTAACTGCTTGAATTATCTTCTCTGGCCTTGATCTAAACTATTTCCGTTCTTTGAGGATGCAGTAGAAGATAAATTTACTGCCTAAGACCGATTTATGACGCCCAGTGGGGCGCATGCAGTTCCGAATCAAGTATGTTATTTTCGGAGGACAGAAAGAAGCTAAGAGTAAAAATAGCAGAAAATAAATAAGGCTCTAACTCTCAAAGAAAAAAATGTGGCATGAATCTTCTGGGAAATGGTCAACTGCTAAATTGAGGAGCAAAGATCATTAACTGAAGACTGTTCCATCTGAAGGACACGGTCTACTTGTCAAATTTTTCTGCAACTCATAAGACCAGCCTGTTCCCGGTGTCACTCCAAGCTACTTTGATAGGTTGCCTCAAACAACACTGAATGTTACTCTTGAGACGCAGACTTTTCCTGTCCACGAATACCCCGGGTAGTAGATGTTGATGTTTGGTCAATATCATTTGTTATACCAAGATGAGAGGCTTTTCTGTCTAGCTGCCATCAGCATTGATTCTGTGAGCGTATCCATGTAAGTCTACTTAAAAAAATGCCTATATTTAACATACGTCCGTCTGCGTTTAGCCTTCTGATAGTATGGTCTAAACATCTTTCTGCCTCCTTGAACACAACACGTGTATATAGTCCAAACTCCCTCAATGGAGGAGCCTAATGAAAACGATAACACTGTCATAATCATGAAAATAATAAAAGCTGCATGGTAAATCGTCACTGCCATGTAAAGTATAGACAAATGATACGGCCCCTCCCCCTCAGGGAAATAACAAACGGTTTTGCATCTCTGATTGTCATGTCATCAGGATTCCACTGGGGAATTATTGGATGTGCTAGGTATTTCATGGAGTACCGCGGGTATCGTGTGCCTTCATCATATCCATGGCACAAAGAGAAATATTATTTTTATCAACGTGCATCAAAGGGTTCCTGCATCTATTCGAGTTACAATGGCATGTGTTGATGAACGCTCAAGGTAATGCAGGACCATTCATACCACTGTGCATAAAAGGTTATTAAAAGGCTTTCATGGTTAGATTGAGTGTTTTCTCTCCTCACTTATGCCTCGTTCATCACCGTGAAACAGTATTTTACGCAATCATTCAGACCATATCGGTGATTAATGTCTACTGTCATCATAAATATCGGCTTGGCTTCCGGGCACGGGTATGGATAAAATGACTAACAAAAGTCGTCCAGCTATGAAAGCGATCCACCACTCATGATGGATCTGAGGAAAATATAGACAAAAAGAAATTTGCTTTTTAAACACTGCCTGATAACAAAATCAAATAAAGATGTCCCCCGATTCATTCAGGGCAATGTGCAGAAATAAGAAACTGCGATTCCAATAATATGCTTTTAACAGGGATCATAATGCCATAATACTCCACAAATCTCATCCCAGAACACCCCAATGGGTCCCATATGAATTAAAATGCAGTAAAACCATTGAACAGAAAAGTAAAGAGACAGCATTGAAACATGTGAATGGCCGTGGGATTACGAATCACCTAAAACAGATTCTGAGAATGGCATTGCCTATAATCGAGTGAAATATCTGCCTCATATAAGAGACAATGGGTTGTTTTTTTTCATTTGTGCTTTATTCCTGAATGGAGGGCTTGGAAGGGGGCAAATCCATGTTATCAATAGTACAAGTTTACAAAGTCACCAAAATTACATAGTATTATTTGCCAAATATTGGTTATAAAATGGGGCTAGGCAAATGATGCTAAGTGTTGGAATAATTTGAAGGAGGGCAGGAGTAAGAAATAGCAGAAACTCGAACTTGAAAGGGGACATACAGATTAAAGATTCATCATAATATCAATTGAACCATATAAAGAAAACACCAGTTTCTGCAATATAGCACTAATGAAAAATCCCACCCAAATTTGATCATTCATTGGTATGTATTCTGCAAATTTTGCGTCACCTACCTTCTTGCTATTAGATCCAGCGATACAACTTGGTTGCTGCCTACATAGTTAAACAGCTGGGGTGGGTCCACGCATAGAAAGAAGGCATGGAATTCGTAGCTCGCGTGATGCCCCAGCAGAGTCATTAGGCAACACTAACTAAATGTGCCACAGCCAATCAGCCGCAGGTAAATTCAAGAAAGTGCCTGGCATTGCCAACGACCATGTTATAATGTGATCTAACATCTCCCCTCTACCTTTTCCTCCTGTCTCCGCTCTTTAGATACGAATTTACACATCTCGCATCAGTCCTCCATTCATTGCCCCGATTGTAGCTGGCATGGGATTGGGGTGGGGGGTGGGGCGGAGATAGAATCAATGGAACTGTATAGATTGGAGGGAGGCCATCTATCTACACAGCTTAGTCCTTGATTCGAAGGGATATAATGGATGGGATTATGGGGAGGCTGACTGATAGTCGTTGAAGCGCCTTTGTTCTATGATCTATGCCATACTGGAACCAGTTTTATCATCGGTTATGGGCGTTCATAGGGGGTTTCTGCCATTGTTAAAAGCTCTCTTGCAGACCTATGGATTTTGGAGCCAGGAAAAGAGCTTTGAACGAAAGGGTCTTTATTGCAAACCACAGGCACTCTCTATTTCCCATTTTCTGGGATGTCGATGTATTACTATCAGCTATGGCAGCAGTCAAATCTATTGGAAGGCAGAGCGTTTGCATGACATATCCAGTTAAATAGTTCCTTGGAAGGATTCAATGCAGGAACGGTTCGCAAGACATCCTGCGACAAGTGTGGCGTGATATCACTACCAGGGCGAATACCTTGGCGATTTCTTTGCAAGATCCATGAAGGATCCATTAGGCTCAGCCAACGGTATAGATCCAAATCGACGCAAGCCCTCTATATAAAATGGGATTGAGTGCTGCCCGAGCAATGAAAGAAGAGACAAACACTTTAGGGGTTTCTCCTGATTTCAGATATATACAATTTTATTTCATTGGAAATAGGATTACAGTTTCTGCTATTAGCAGGCCTTCCAACCTTCCATGTGGGAATCATCATTAACATACAACATATATACAGAAACAACTAGTTTTATATCAGTTAGGCATAAAGCAGAGAAATCCGGTCTTCCCAGGTATTTCCACCTTACTGGGGTAGTTTATATGCGATGCAGATAATTATATATCTTGACATAGTCAGAGATAGGTATATGACACTATAGGGCCTATATAATAATACTCACTCATAGAGTGGTAACAACAATAATTATTATTCAATCCCTTTTCCCCACCCCACCCCACCAGCTCTAGGTTGAGATATCATAAGGTTAATCACAACCATCCCATTTCTCTTGAAGGGATACTGTTCTGAGAAACGTTCTAAATTCCTGTCTATTGTTGCACTATAACTTCCATGTTATTCCAGTTGGGTATATGATATTGATATTATTTGACACTCTGTTCGGTTTGTAATCGATCTCGACGTTGGGTAAAATTGCACGACACCCCAAAAAGTGATATTAGGTATTTATTACATACTAAATCAACAAGAGAACTCGATTTTGATAGTACTTTACCTTACTTTCTATCAATCTTGTGGATATTCGGCTCAAATAGCATTTAGGTGCTACTGACTTTTCAAAAAGCACCCCTGAATAGCACCCCTGAAATCACATACGTATGTAATAATGGTGGAAATGGTATAGTAATGACTCGCAATACTCCCCAGTGCGTCAGAAATCAAACAAATATACCAGACTAAGAAGGTAAGGTATGGACCTAGGGGCAGGTATTGTGTGTTCAAACCGTGCTGTGGGCACCAGTTTTCCTCCATCTCAATGCTGGGTGACTGGGTCATCCAAGGCCGTGTATTTCCTGTCAATACGTGGTAGTATACTACCCTAGTATAGTAAGTGGAAGGCCTGGTACTAAAAGGTCTGGCTTTATATCAATAAAATTATAGATATAATCAAAATAGCACGGAACTTTTTGGTGGTAGGCCTATTGTGTAAAATAGGATTGAACGTCCGACCTACCTGTAGGGTTAATCTTCGACGTTACTATAATTGTTTGTCTTGGAATTCAAGAGACTCATAAAAGTAACAACTAATGATTTAATCATCCTCTTCAGCTGAGTAATTATAATTATAACTTTATCAGGTAGGCATATACGTGTCTGAAGCCTGTTCTGTCGTGAGAGATAACAATATGTGACACATGAAGACAATTATTATAATATACAATAGGTGTAGGCATTATCATTACTTCCAATCCAATAGCTCTAAGATATATCCATTAAACTTTATGTATACGCATTGCACAAAGCAATGTGGTTAGTTAAACATATCTTCGGGATGTTATAATTAGGTGTATCTCCTTCAACATCGGCCTCTCTAATGATATTACACAGCAGGATGCATTACTGGAATACGCCATCGAATATTTTACACAAGCAGCTTTTGTTGCTATTACCATGCTGTAAGGTTTCATAAAAGAAGTCATGTCTCCAAGCGTTTGATTCACCGCCGTTTCTAGTAAACCCGATGTGCTCAATTGTTCGGTCTACAATGGATGGCCAAGTGTCGAATTAGAATGCTAGGCAGGCAGCAAATGCCCTGCATGGTTGGTAGGTAGGGGCATAATACGGTGGCTTTCGGATGGGAGGGAAGGCCTCTGCACTAGATATGCGCACTATAGTAACAATGAATACAGACCAGTAGCCATAATTCCCATTTTGTACAAGGTAGAGAACTATTTGACATTCGTGTGTAAGGCCACCAGGGAGTGGCCGTGGATTTGATATGAGACATTGTGCGATGTGATACACAGCATAGATGGAGAAGGGTAAAACAGATTAGAGGTGCCCCCAAGTATATGCCCCACATAGATATATCAAGATATCCATCTTACGTTGTTAATTCTCGAATGTATCCTGCGGATCCTGTCGACTTTGGCCATACAAATAAATACAATTCCCCGAGCAGGAAATAAAATACAAGGCCACCGTCGCAAGCGCTGCGTGTGTGGTATGGGAGAAAGAAAGGACCATCGTGAAGCTGCTGCTTCTCATCGTTTTGTGGCCGAATGGCTTCATTAAAACAAAGCCAGAATTCTATAATATGAAGTAAAAGGCTATCGCGCATTTTATGGCAGTCTAACTACGGCATGCAATGCCACCTACGCGTTTCATGCAATATTACCTTCAATCCTTCGCAGAACGAATTATTGCGTGTAGGTTTTAAGATGAAAACTCAGTACAGAGAATGTCATTAGACTTAAAATACTGGATTAGGATATGCCTAAGACTCCATCCCTCACTCAATTGGATAGACAAAAGCCATTTCTACGCACTGCAAAGTACGATTCTGAAAGGTATTATTCTTTCCTCTGCAGGGGACATATACATTGTTAATGTTGCCTTCATCCTGATATAGCGTGTCGATATCTATTAAATAACACGGAGCCTTCCAGATAAAACTATAATGATAAAGCCTCTCGACTTCATTATGGGTGGCTCTAGATTTACCTCGCGGCTACGATGGAACTTCATTGTCTATATGACCTAGAATTCCAGACCCATCCAGGAAAAAATGACCTTTAAGCAGCGTTCTTGTGGGACTGTATTCTTATTTGTCACTCTTCAGTAGTAGGTGGTGTAAACCATGCTTTGTGTAACTTTTTATCCATGGTTTCCAGGGATTTTGTAATAGTGCATCTATAGACTCATTCCACTAAGAGGATTTGCATAAGAGCTTGCTGCTTGATATTAAAATGAGCATGTAATTAGGATGATGAATGCAAGGGCCTATCTCTAATATCCTGCACCATAAAAATAAAAATAAAACTAGTTCGATTCTAATGAGAGAGAAACTGTAGCGCAAGATATCGACATTAGACCAACCTAGAGAGAACTGATTCATAGTTGCTCTGTGTCATCAATTATGAAACACTAGATTAAGAAAGTGGTATGCACAGGTTATATATATTGACTCTCTGAACAATTAATTCTCTCTTTTTTGTGGCCTATTCATCCCCAACGTTTCCAAGAACCACCAAAATAGAATGTTAAAGAATGTCGGCCTGCTCCTTTTGGTGTAAACCAAATCATCTGATTCATTTCGGTGTACACCAGATTGCCACTATTCACAGCTCTTTTTCATCTTCTCAAATCATCAATGAAAATTAGCACTGCCTAGATGGGTATATAAAGAGGCTACAAATACCTTGGCAATACCTTAATTCCGAATTGTTACTGTATAAAATATAGAAATAATGAAAGGGCCATTAGTATTCAAGTCTTTCGTTCTCTAGGCAGAGATAAAGAAGCGAGAACAATAATCTTCGATCGATTTAGCTGGTTATGCGATTTTAATTAAACAAATATAGCAAATAAAATAAATTATCAGTTAATTGTTTATAAATAATAGCCTAAACACCAACAGACATGATTTTTAACGACATGAGTAATGTATGGGAAAACTTCCAGACACAGCATAAAGACTGGGAAACAAGCTAACATCATTCCGAGGAGTAAGAAACAGACTAAAGTACAAAAACTCACTTCTTTGCTATTTCAAAATTCCTCCCGGCTCTAGACCTTCTATTCCTTTATATCCATTCACAAGACCTTTAATTACTCTGGAAATAGATAAAAAGAGATGACACAGTTCTCTCTTTATCAATGATTGTATTGATTCAAGAATAAGAAATGCGAGGCCAATATTTCTCCATCTATGATTTTCCAATGGTGATCGTGTGTGCTTCTTCATGCGCTGTTTAAATGGTCTATGGCCAGACAATATACATGACCATACTACTTTTTCTTTTCTTCATGTTTACATACATTTGAAGTGTTATATTATTTAGAATTATTCAAAACGATAAAGTTACTGGACTTGTAGTGGTTTTGCGGATTTGGAAACATATTTAACGCTATTTAAGGGTCAGCTTGAATCGTTGCAAACATGTACTAAAAGTATTAGAAAACTCGGCATTCTCGGGTTTCAGGTGTTACATGGATTTAGAATTTCGAATGATCAAGAATTGGTGTACATCTATGTACGGTACCAGTTTGATAAACTCCTTTTTAACTCATCTTCATACTGTTCACATCGTTATCATTCCCATTACCCTTGGGACCATAGATTTCTCTAACATCAATTATTAATCCATACTTATCACTGTGCAGAACTATCACACGTGTCTCAGTGCTTCTCCTTTACTTTTCATAACCATTACTTAACAGTACCATTGGCAATGACAAAACCTTAGTTTGACTTATTTACTGAAGAAGTTAATTGATTGGCGAACTTGCGAGCCAAAGTGACTGCAAGGGCTGCAAGTAGGGAGCACAGCCACCGCTATGTGTTATGTATGAACAGTCATATAAGTAACTACATGTTACAGGAATTATATATTTGAAATTAGTTATAAGCAAGAAGTATGAAGGGCAGAGCTCCAACATAGCTAATGGCATAACAAGAGCTCCCTTGTAATAGTAATCAGAATATAATGTGCGGGCTCCAACTTAGTTATATCTGTGGCAATAGTACCGTAAAATCATCCAAAACCATATCATTTTGTTTACATCTCATTTCATTTAATTCCATACTACCTTTTTCATTAATTGATGTTCCTACTCAGAGAGGAAAGGAAGTCAGGAAGAGGGTGAAAAGCATATAGCCTTATATCTGATCCCTGTGATGTGGTAGTGTTGAGAAAAGGCCAACACTATTTTGTATCACTTCCCTGGATAAATAGAAATCATAATAAAAAAAACCCAAAGAAACAGCCATATTGCAGCCGCACTATGTGTTATGTAATCTGTAAAGATTAAAACTAAATCTATAGTCATCCTTCCCCAAGGGAAATGCATTAAGTTGAGAAACAAAGATGGCAATACCATAATTTTTTTATTTTTTTTTTTATCCTTAATGTAAAAATAATAAGATGAGCCATAAATTGTTGCACTGAAGCTGTATTACCTCGCGAGTAGGCCCATGTGAAAAGTAAAAAGTGATGATGACAAATAATGTAATATTGTAAAAGTTATAATTTAACGAGAAATGGAATATTCAACGGTCAGTATGTAAGAGCACGACGCGGAACATTGTGTAATTGTTGTTTTTATTTGTACTACTGTTTTTAAGAAATTAGCCTGATCTATACTTAAACTATCTGTATATTAATCAGATAGGTACCCATTTGTATCACTGTACTACTACTAGAAGTAACAGTAAATTCAAATAGTTTGATCAGTCACTAAGTAGGTAAAATGATTAATTAAAATTTAGTGTTGTAGATTTAGTTAGACTCAGAATCTCGATTATTATATTTTATTTACTCTCTTTTCGTGTATTAAATTTATAAGTAATATAGTAATATCTTGATGTAATTTAAAAGTAATTAAAACTCAGGCTATTCTGGGAATATTCGTACTGCCGTATGGAAATGTCTGTGTCCTGAATAAAAAAAAAATTCAAAATCAAAAATCAAAGATTTGATACATATCAATATTGGTTCTTGGTGGTATACACATCAATATAGTGATGGAAAAATAATGAAGGATCACGTAGCCCTATTTCGATTCAATTCGTTCCTTCTTTAATATTGAACGGCAGGAGGGGCCTTGCAATCTCCGTGACCAACTCCTCATAATCCAAAGTCATTGCATGCCATGTTTCAAATTCCCTTTCCAAAACTGAATGCTGGTGAGTCAGTTTCCCGCCAAATAAAACGTTGTTATCTCATGTCAGTTCTAAAACGAAACCAAAGACATCACAGGCCACCGCGCCAGTCGGTTTGACATTACGGATACGTTTGAATTAGTGTCATTTCAACACGTTCCTTTTTATATTGGCCTTTTGTAGAGCTTGTCCGTTAAAAGCTGCCTTAAATACCACCAAGTTGGTACTTTGACATTATGATTGTCTTGTCTTCTTGTCTCCTTTACAATACGAACTCATAAAATTTATAACATTTGCCAGGTTTCAACACCTAAACCAGAGAAGATGACAGAAGAACATGAAAGCGTAGAGTATCCCTTGGTGCCTTTGACTGTCTAGCAAGCTGTTCTAATAGGCTACCTAGCTTAGGAAAAGGAGAGTGCCTGCTACAGAGCTCTCTTGTCGACAGCTGTATGAGAAAGAGCATGTTGGCTTGCTTTTGGTAAAAGTGGCTTAAATGGCCAGTCATTCTTACTTGATGCAATCGACTCTCGTATTACCAACTATAGCATGGCAGACACTTATGGGTGCCTAGTCTGGATATGGGCGTCTTCAACCCACATTGAAGGAACTGATGCTATCGCGTCACAACATGATAGCCCTTGATATTCCCTTTTTAGGCCATGCATCACATAAGATACGAATGCCTTTTATAGGTTGGTTTCGATATCACCCCTTTTGCTGGTTCTTTTTAATCTATCATGGCAGTTTCTCCGTGTTTAACACAAATTCAGAATCATGATAATAAATCCTTGAGTGTTGCTTCTTTGTAAATTACTGGAACAAAAGTCTCGTAATTACTTTAATATTGTATTGGCCTCTAATGAAATAAAACATAATAATTCATAGGTTAATTGGATAGTTCAAATGAAACGAGTCCTGATTTTTTAAACTCTATGACAATTATGTGTAATCCGAATCCTGAGAGCCCGTATTTGTATTCTTTTGTTTTTACGTAGTTGCCAAATTAACGCAGAAATCAGATTTCCCATTCGTTTTGTTTAAGGATAGGGACTATTTCATGAGGGAAAACTAATGGAATGCATTATCAAATCCCAGACAGGTGTAGCAGTTCTAATGTACCCCCATCAGGTGTACCCCCCGGTATAACTAACCTAGGTCTAATGTACCGGGGGTACATTTGACCTAGGTCCAATATACCCCCGGGGGTACTTTAGACCTAGGTTGGATATACCCCCTCCAGTTTCAATGTACCCCCGGGGGTATATTAGACCTAGGTCAAATGTACCCCCACCAGGTTCAAAGTACCCCTAAAGGGGAAACTAAACCTAGGTCTAATATACCCCCAGTATGTGTTACCAATCTTGTACTGATGTACCCCCATTGAAACATTAATTCTTTTAATTATGACAATAAAAGTAATAACGAATAAAGTAAAAATGGATACAGTACAGGCCTGATAGACAGAACTGAATACATTTTAGTTGTTTTGTTTTTTGTTTGCAATAAGCTCCCATAGTCATTGAGTTATAATGATATTTTAAGTTCAAATAAATAGAAAGAAAAAAGGATTATCATACATAATTACAATAAATTTCATTATTAAACCCTCAAAGTGATCTTTAATTTATTTCCCATAAGCATTAGATATGACCTTCTCTCCCAATATGTTCTTTTAGAATTGATGGTGTAAGACTATCAATGAAACAAAGGGGGGTACTTTGAACCTAGAGGGGTCATTTAAACCTAAGGTCTAAATTACCGGGGGGTATATTAGATGAGGGGGGTAATTTAGAACTGTTACACCGGGGCTACTTCGACATGGTCGTTTTTTATCAAACATATTTATTCAGGTAAATCAATCAGATGCACGCTCACAATAAATTGTGATTTTCGTATGTGTCCTGTAAGAAAGGTCAATTATATATCGCAGAGAGAGAGTTACCCGATGTGCATTGGAAAATCCACCAGTGCAATCCGCTCAAAAAAGCAGTTTTGCACCTGGTTATGCACCTGGTGAAACGTGCCTCATGATGCACTTCACAATGCATATCAAAGCTATGTATCGAAATCGGGTTTAAATGCACTAGCTGCATGCAGTTGAATTATTTTAACAAGTTATGAGTATGTAAATATTTACTAATGAGAACAATATACACTGGATACAATTAAGATAAAAAATAAAATAAAATCATAAAAATAAAATAATAAATGATGAACCAAGAAGGAAAAGGAGATAAAAAGGATATGGACGGGAAAAGATTTCCTATCCTTTCAATATTAAGAAAGTCTACTAACTATGGCTTGTAAGTCCTTGATGATTATAATACAGATATGATAAAAAGAAAATAAGGTAATCAATATAATCCACAGGAGGGAAAGAAAGGATATATTATGTGTCCATGAAAACATGATAATAATGTGTTGATAAGGAATGTTGATCCTTTTAACGTTTTGTTGTTGTTTATATATACAAGTATTATATATAATACTGCCATATATTATATACAATAGTTTGGTGAAATATATCAAAATAAAAATGTAATTTGAACAGTAGGAAATTGATAGCAATCCAGGAAAACGACCTGTTAAAGGTTTTGCATTTTGTTATTTTTTTGTTAATGTTTGGCCTTTATCTTGTTCTATAATATTCAGAGCTTTTACAATATGATGTACCTATAATTGATATCGTCAGACAGAGAGAGGAAGGGAGATGGGGGAGATTTACTATAGGACGGCAGCAGATTCCTGTCTCTCCTATTTTTTACATTAATGGAATTTGATCTACTAGACATTAAGACAAAAGCTCTATTTTGTTTTAGTAGAAAGAAAGGATGATATTTCATATTTTAATTGTGCGATTGGAATCACTTGAACTTCTTTAAATATATGGGTGGATAAAGCTCTTATTTTACCATAGAATTAAGAGTTGAGGGGGGAGAAGAGGTGGCAGTGTCAGTCTAATGTGAATCCCCTCCCTGGGTAACCCTCACACACTCATAATGTTGACACACAAACTCTTAGCAAAGCTTTAACACCTTAAAGAAGCCCGTCACAATGGAAAGTCAGGTACAGACAAAACTGTCTTGTAGTGTAATCTCATCTAATAACACATGGAGGATAGATCCATGAACAAAATAAATGATATTAATATAACACACCTAATTCCTGCCGTGTTCTTCAAACTAAAAACTAGAGACTTTAAGGGTTTCTATCCTCACTAACGTCACCTTTTCACAAGTCTCTTTGCTTATATATTGTGTCACACCTCTTGACTTGGTGCATTGTAGTGGGTCAGGATGCACTATTCTGTAGCGCGTCAAAACCCGAACTAATATGCAAGTCAGGATGCCCCATTAAAATGTACCTTGGACCTATAGTCCAATGATGATTTTACGGAAATTACGCTCCGGCGAAATAATAACAAAACGCTATTTCTATTCGAAATACATTGCCAAGATGTTAAAATTCTGAAAGAACATGCTTTTCTACCCCCAAATATGTAGTTTTATCAACGCTGATATCTAAATAAGAAAGATATGAGGGAAACTACTGTTATATCAATAAACAATAATTTTCTGGGATCTCAAAAACTGAAATAAAAACCCTTATTGTCATGCTAAACAGGGTTGCACAACATCGCTCTTTTAGGCAGTTGTATTTATTCAAATGGCCTAAACCATACACCATCGGAAAGAAAAATGTTCAAGCTTGCATTTGGTCCCAATTATATTCATGTATCGCTTGTATTATTGACGTGAGAGCGGATTTCCCACATTAATGGAACTCATGTGTTTCAGGAAAATGAGTCACAAGTTGCAAAAAATGGATTCTGAGATATCATCATATTTGAACAGATGAGCTCAAGCCGATTCTAATGGTAGTAAACATCAAGGACATCTAATTGGTTGGTGTTTCTATATTATAAGTTTGATATCTTATCTTTGAAAATTATTGATATTTTTGGGTGGATAATTACTAATAAAGTACCTAAATATACGCCATAAGACGACCTTAGAAATGCATAGAAATATAGATAGATAATTTCGTACATGTATTAATATTACTAGCAGCATTCCAACAAAGATATCTTATAAATAAATCACTTTGAAAATATCCATTTTACGACTTATGACTCATTTTCCTGAAACATATAGAATAGGATATGATAATAATATTATGCAATTTGTCGTCTATAAGGTGTATTCCTATATTAATCTACTGATATTTGAATTTTTTGCTATGAAGTATGTCTCAGATAAAGGAGCTCTGTTTTCAATATAAATATATATAACATTATGAAACTGAATAATTTATGCAGCTTGGACACTGGTAGACTTGAATGTAATAGAACCAATCATTCTCAATACATGGTACTTCTTGTCATAGGCTCCCTATTGTGCGACTTGTTCTCACCAGGTGGCGGTACTTGTTTTTCACTAGGTGGCGTGGCAGGTTACTGCATTGCATTTATAATTTCTTTAACAATAAAGGTACCGCTAATACACTAATGTGGAATTTACACACTATTGAAATTGTCCAATAAATATTTATGAATATTATAAGTGATACTCTTATAGAGTTTATATGTATATGTATGATGTTGGGAATCGTCCTGATCAAAACACCCATATAACTGTACATATGAATGTGCCTAGTCAGCTTGGAGAGTCTTAGTCAGTCGAACCTGCCTCTACTCAATGATCATGTGTAGAGTCAGGCAGCACTGGGGTTGACGCTGCGTGGAACGGGTGCATTCTAAGTATAAACATGTGAAATACATGTTCCTACTTATATTCCCGACTTATATTACATTCTTGGTACCTTTTCAATACATTTACCAAATCTAAGAGCCTTAAATGCAGGTTAATTATTATGGTCTGATCGAATTTTTGCAGACCCTATATATATATGCGGGAATATTTTCCACAGCCCCCTTAGTAGAACTCTCCACTTGAGAGGCCAAGATCTTGCTTCAATGTAAACAAAGACATGTGGTCGTTTTAAGAGTCATTTTGACACCTTGACCAGCATCAATTGACAACATTTATGTGATTGCAAATCATGTACTAGGGTGTATTTATGGCGATTTTATGCAGTCAGAAGTGACAAAAGTTAGATAATTGCATCACAGATGCAATAGTTCGAAGCTTGAAGGCCGATGCCATGTGCACAGTTTGTTGACGTCACGTCACAACACGTCACGTTGACGTCATGTCAGAGGCAAGATTTAGAGATTCCCAGCGAGATCTCAGCGATCTTGCTAAACCGCCCTAACTTTCTAAAGAGGATGGAGGGTTTCATAGGCTGTTTCTTCATATATATTATGTGATATATGGAAAACAAGGTATGCATGGGAAGGAAATGACATAAGGAAGATGTTGGTGAATTTTAAAGCAAACATTTTGGTTCTATTTTGAGAAATGTTGAGTAGTGCCAAGTTGACACTACTCGATCCCTGCCTTTTTGAAGGCATTGCTCGCTAACTCTAGTACGGCCGTCACCATACTAGAGTTAGACTAGCGCTAACTAGGAGAGTCTAAGCTCACCAATCAACGAAATGATGTACACAGAGAGGCCATGCATGATCTGGATTCGAACCTATAGCCATGAAGCTATGTGAATGGATTGAAGGATGAAAACACTGATGTACTGAGTATGGAAACATGTAGAACTCTTCCGAATTATTTGAGGAATATATATACCATTGTAACTTCAGTATGCACGACTTACCTGCTAAAATGCATAGGGTTTACAGAGCTTTGGAAGTGGCTAGCTGAGTGCATTAGAAGTGCATTCAATAACCTGGTAAAGTAGTGTATCACTGGGAGCATCAGAATTGCATTTATAAACCTGGTCAATAGAGCATTGCTGAGAGCTTCATAAGTGTATTTAAAAACCTGCTCCATAGAGCATTAAAAAATAAGTTATGAGCCTCATAACTGTTTACGATTTCCACTGGTAAAGCACCAGGTCAGGATCAGGTCAACATTTCCAGGTAAAAACTAGGTCAGAAATGTAATCATGCACATCGGGTAGTTGATATTATTTCTACAAAATTGCGTTTATACAGTACAGCCATTTAGGGTGGTCTCCACTGGCTGCGGTAAGCTCTGCGGTAAGCCTTGTGATGGTTTGTGCCGGTTCTGTAGGTGGTGAGGAATGATGAGGTCCTTGCCTACATGGTCAGTGAATGATGTAGGCAAGACCTCGCCACTTTCCACCATCACAGCACCATCGCAAGGCTTACCGCAGAGCTTACCGCAGAGCTTACCGCAGAGCTTACCGCAGAGCTTACCGCAGAGCTTACCGCAGAGCTTACCGCAGCCAGTGGAGACCATCCCTAATAATATTAACAATAATTATATAAACAATCAATTAATCATGGAGACAGAGTAATATTATTTGTGATTATAAAACATTGAAACATAAGTATGATGAGATGAGAGTAATGAAGACTCTTGGCTATTGATGTTTAGGTATGTCTTTTTAGGGAATTTGGTGAGGATGGTTGGTTGGTTTTGTGATTTTAAATCATACTTTTTCCTGACTGTGTTAGTATTAATAATTACTTCTATAAATTATGTTACAGCCAGTAATCCACATAAGCTTATCTTTCATGAGTAGAATCGACATGCATACAGATAGGAACATATAGACATATGGTTGAGTATTAACAGATCTTAGATATTCAAGTATATATATACAAATTCAGAAATGCAGAAATACAAGTCGTAGACGTAGACACCTAGAGTCGTGCAACTGTTTGTTCGATCACTATATTTACATGTCTTTTCAGAGCAATATTAAAGTACTCTTATCTACAATATTCCTTAGGTCAGGGGGCAGACAGTTCCAAAATTTAGCCATACTATATATATAGACTTTAGAATCTTTATCGTTTCTGGGGGCAAAGGGGGCAAGTGTAGGAGCTTCTGCCTGTCTAGTTGCACGAACAGATGTAATACCATTTTTGTATGGACTTTCATATGGGCCATTTTCTATTTATTATAAGTTAAACTTTGTCTTTTATCCAAATTCATAACCTTAGTTTCATCATAATACTGTTGTTAGAGTGCGGTAGTCACATTTAAGGGCTACCTGTAGTATTCTATTTTGAAGAGTTTGGAGTTTCTTTCTTTGCTTTGCTGTCAGTGGAGTAAGAGCAAATTGGCTATAATCAAAAATAGACATAAGCTTTGATTTAGCTATCGTGACAGCAGCAAATCTTGTTAAGTTAGGTCTAATCTTTTTAAATATGAAAAGTCTATTGTTTAGTTGACTAATCACACTATTGTATTGTAATGACATAGTCATAGTGGGATCAAATGATATTCCCAGGTACCCATATTTGGTTACTTGTTACCTACCTTAATTAAGGCTTGACCGTTTACTGAGGTTTTAACTAAGATTCATTCCAACCTAAAGTACCTTCGAATGACTCCCTACCTAACTGCCAATTCATTCACATCATTTCAGATAGGCACAATGTTTCTGTAGTCGTGTTATTCGATTGGACATTTTTTTACTATTCTTCTGATTAAATGGTAACAGTGTCTTGATAGAGCGAAACGGGCTATTCATGATTGGGGTGCGACTGCATGCCCAGCAGATGCAGATTCAAAATATACAGAAATTGTTAAGAGTTTATACTTCAGTATTCTCTTTGTAATGAGAGAAAGGACACATAAAAGCTTTGCTATACGTCTCTCCAGACGTTTACTCTTTTTGTCCTATAAATGAAAAACCTTTGAAGCGTGTTAGGTTTCATGGTCATCTGAGAGGTTCTTATGCTAAAGGTGGCATTGAATTAGTTTTTAGTGTGAATTACTCTGTTGTTTTGGCTGTATCCTTAGTTCTGTTAATAGCATTTACGCTATCTAGATGGTTGGATTCCATACTAATACTAGGAAACCATAAAGCATCTGTATCTGCCCTGCAATGCCTTCATAAATATACACCATCCATATATTCTAATGCCTCTCTAGCTTTGTGCCAACTTGCGATACACAGACAAGAGCCATGTCCATCGAGAGATGGAGAAGCAACCCAAATTACTTTTATTTCCCGGTGGCTTATTGTAAATCCACCTGTCGGCATGGTAGAATGGAGGCTGTTGTCATTGATTCCCAGGGGTTCTAATTGAATGGAATCAATTGCAGATTAGCCAAAATTAGTTTAGAGAGAGGGAGAGGGGGAGTACCCGTTCCACTTGCTCTGCTAACTAGCATGGAACGCTGTATGGTATACAGAAATGTAAAGATGATTTCTTCCATACGTAACTATTCAGTTGCCTACATACGTAATTATTTATGTATTTGATTTAGAACTCGATATTGCAATATATTATTCTCATTTATCCATTTTGTATTCAGACTAGAGAAGTTTATATATGATCACAGGTGACAGATTCAAAGATTATGATGTTATATAAAGTCTGTGAGCTCTATGCACAGTTATTTTAAGTGGAAACTGTGTTTGACTTCTTTGTACTCAAGTGCGCGAGGACACATTCGAATGGTCTACCCTCCAAACAATGCTATTAATGGTTTCAATTCTCAATGGCTTCAGGCAGACATTTTCCATCTGTTTTAAACGAATTCCGAGAGAGCCTGGACCGCAGCAATATACATTGTTGGATCCTGACAACCATACGTGCCTCGCTGACACCATTCCTGGAAGTTCACTTTTTGAAAATAGCATTTCAGTTTTGTACTCCCTTTCCCAAGAGAGGCACAAGAAGGATGGGACGTTCCTTTGTGTTCTTCTGATAAAAGCCGAACCAATCATATGGAAGTACATTCATGTGTCAAGGCCAAGAATATTGGTGAAGTAATGTGATATCCATGTTTTATGTTTCACAACTTATTGAACTTCTAGCGACAAATATTAAATCATATCTGAACATATATTGGGATCTGGTCGTTACTGGATGGAGAGATATAATATATAATCGTGACGATATGAAACAAGTGCGATGACACAAGTTTGGCCAGAACCAAGCGGAGCAAGATTTATTCAGCATAAATATCAACAATAGTAAAAAGAAAGTTTTTAATTACACGTCCGCACACTGCGGTTAGAGCACCATTCATCGAGGTGTCGTTTGTGTAGATTTGTGTATGTTACTTTGTTTTAAAACTATGAAAATAATATAGGTATACTATTCTGTACATACTGACATTTAATTAAAGGTATTCTGCCTCTAGTTGACATGTGTTCATGTGTGTGAGCTATATGCAAAAGCACCATACATATAGCTAGACTTGATCGAAATTGCTAAACACTGAAGACATATTTATGCATAGCTTAGTGATTTATAGTCACCCCATACAAACATCACATACAACTGATCCTCTAGTTGGTCTATCTATTTCCCCTCAACACGGCACATGTATACCCCCACAAGCAAAGCAGGCGGTGTTAAGAAGTAATATAGACCTGTGCTCTATCTTGCATTATGGGTCCAAGAAATGAAGCCAGCCATTACTGTCATCAGTATGTCCTCCGAAGGTGACTTCGGAAGGTGATCGGTGCCTTTCCCATCTAGACAGTGTACTTCTCCATAAGTATAGGTAGGTATTTCTGAGAAATAATTGGTCACAATCTCCTCGCCTGGGATCTGTCTCGTAGAGGGAAACCAGGAGAGAGGGTGGCAGGGAATAAAAGCGCATTATCAATACATTAACTATAGACTACCGTGCCTATGACCATCACAGTATCACCTTCGGCCTGTATCATAGGTAACAACACCCATTTATAGCACCGTTTTTAGAGCATCATCTGCCCACACACGAAGGGTTCATGACACCAGTATGAACATCAAAGTCAAGTACCTACTTTATTCCTGCGCCATGCCTAGTATCCAAAAATTATGAAAAGTAAGAATCTCGCCATGGGAGCCATCCAGAAAGATACGACTGTGACAAACGAGGATTGGGAATCATAAAAAGTAATGAATAAACCGGCCAGCTTTGATCATTCTGTTTAGAACACATGATACGAATCTCGAACCTGTTCTTTATTGGCTCCACTATAACTCCTGTTAATACCAATATATTTTCCCATCCCGTGCGCTATCATGTGAAAGAGTACTTTGGGAACTCTCCCCTTTCGATTGGATCTCATTAAAAGTGCTGTTGATGAGGCTAGTGGCGTGTTGACATTGTCATCAGTGCAATTGGCCACCACTAGTTGTATTTAAAGCTTTCTATTATGGACTTAGAACAGACAATTGAATAGGGACTGCTCAATCGCGAAGATATTCACAAGGGATGAAAATGTAGTTAAATCCAGGGATGTGATTTACATTGTCTCAACTCTTACTATGCCAATATATTAGGCTGATCTAAATGGAAAGTCTCCTTCCTTGGGCACCTTCTCTTGGGAGGCAGTGGCAAGCGTGGCAAGTATTTGTTTTGAGGCCGTCACATTGGAAACAAAGATGTAGGGCGGTGTATAATGCCTAGGAATTTGTGGGAAACCAGAGGGGATGCTCGCAAGAGTAGGCATACAGAGGTAACGTCGATAGTGGAAGACCCAAAGCTCGTAGCTATAATCCCCAAGATGGTTGCCTCGCCTGCAACTTAATTTAGCGGCACCATCGCGAGAATTGCTCCAGACTAATTTGCATAATGAACTTTATCCAGCTAGGCAGCATATTAAATCCCGCTGTAAAAATAAGATCGTGTGGGGATTTAGGCTAAGACCAAGCCCCTTCCAAGAGTAGCAGCAGAAAAGCACCGAGTAAAATGTGGTCCTACTAATATGAAGAGTAGCGAAATCAGCAGGGGGACGACGAGAGGAAAAAATGCTCGTCGAAGTCTCGTTGAATAAGCCTAACAGCGATATATTCCACCTTAGTGTTTTGTAAACCGCTGTGTCGACAAGGGAATCGCAATTTATTTTTATAAATGTTCACTTCAGCAGTGCAGCATAAGTACAAATATGTAAAGGGTAAAACGTCCAACGTTAACACAACTCGCCGGCTTTAGTTGATATGAATGGAATTGCTAGTTTGAAATTCATTTTCAAAAGACTTACTCCTACATTTATGAAGCTGTTAATTCACAAAGGTTCAAAAGCGTACATGTATGCTGTAATAGCGTTGGGAGCGGGCAGAAAGGATAGATTACATTGGGATTTAATTCGATGAAGCATTTCAATGACTTTCAGATAGCGCGTTACGGTGGTATCAACACATTATTTGCACATCATTGCCGTGACCAAATTGCTGGGGTCTTCAATAGTGCAGCCAATCACTGTTAGTGATAGCGATATAGCTAAAACCGGCTTAGTCCCTAATGCACCTAGCATTGTAAATTATCATGACAAAAGCCATTGGAATTCTAAACATATATAGGCTAGGATGAAACAAGCTTTAGGGGTTGCTTGAAATGTTTGAAAACACGCTTGGAAACACGATCCATTAGAATTGAGAGTACGGGCATTTATAGCCATCTAGGCTGTCCTAAGTGGCTTCCATAATTCCTGTTTCCATCAAAAGGATCAGAATCCCTCCAAGCTAAATCACACACTTTTTCAAAGTGTTCTCAGTGAAAACGCATCAGCAAATTGGGATTCTGATTACCAACCTTTTGCTCTGGAATCCTGAAGCATTAGCAGGGAAGCTAAGAACAATTGTGCAAACATTTGGCATTTATTTTAATGTGCCTTTAAAAGCCCAATTTATTCTGCATTGCTGAATACGGATTCATAACATTATTGAAATGAATTTATAGCCGGGGGATATCGCATTTAATTCCCGTTTGCATTGTTATCCGGTACTCGGGGATCTGCTGGAATGAAGTAATGACATTTCAAGAAGCACTTACATAAAAAGCTTCTGGCATTTGTGATGCTCTTACATCTTGGCAGTCAAATTGATATTGTGATATTCCTTGCTCTATAATCATGATATTCTCGCAAGGCTTGATCCCATCATTGTAAGTAAACAAAAACGGATCCTCACATGAATCATGAGCTATCTCCGTGGCAATCACTCGTGGTCTTCATAGGGTTAATAACAAAACTGTTGTTGGAAGATTAGCCTGCCGAAGGCCATTTTCAACACTTCCACCCTGCAAGTATACACGTTGCAGTATCTTATCACGCCCACCATTCCTGCGAACGCTGGCCTATCAGAGGCCATAATTGCATTTTGTTTCTTATCAGCGCCCAACGCCATTCCAATCATCGCTCACTTTGCTGAGGCAGAGTTGCATTCCTTTGTTAGTCAGCCGCAGGAACCCAATGCTAGCTAAGTATAGAACTTGCGGTATGGATCTCTCAATAGTTTATTGGCTCGAAATCTATTGGCGGTTGTCCGTGCAGACCACAATGAGTAATGTATGGCATTACCAATCAAATAGCCTTTCATGATTTCAAACCGCCATCTCACTCAACTCTGGATCTGGGGCTTTTTAATGCTCAGGGAGAATTAATAGTAATCAATCTCATCGCTACAACGAAACAGAGGTTCATATGCCAATAATTGGAGATGATTATTACTTGCGTGCACCGTTCCATTAGAGCTTTGTTTGTGAAGCCATTCTCTCCATGTTCGGTTTTGATTTGCGTACTATTAATAATTTCCAAACTTCAAGAACTCCATGAATCCATTCATTTCATTTGTCTGCTGTCCATGCCTGAGGATAGATTTTTCCCAATTAATTTTCTATTTTAGGGATTTGGGAATTAATTCTCATCTGTGTGTGCGTAGGGGCATGGAAACCATCAGTCATCCGTTTTTAATTACAAGCTAGCTCCAGGTGAACACATTTCTTTTTGTTAAACTGACTGAGGGAGGGAGGAAGGGGGTGGAGTCACATATTAAGTATAGGTATAGTGTCCTCTTAATGACATCGTCCTGTTTCTATATCACCATTAATTGTCTTGAGAATAGAGAACGACTCAGTTTTTCATTATTTCGAAAGGATACCAGACCTTAAAAAGATCGTGAGCAAATGGCATCCATATATATGGATTCCAAACGCCCTCAGTTTGGTCAAACTCCACATTGCCAATGTAATTAAGTTGAACGCTTTGCAATGTCAACATATGAAGAACCTCTGAAGAGGACAAGGATCTGCAAAATAAACAGGCAAGGCCATAAGCTTTGCCCAATGTTGGGAAAGGGAAAGGAATGGCCCAACACATGTAACAATCAAATTGATCATTTTGGTTTCATCAGCAGCACGAAAATATTTTTTTGAGCACCTTCAACTGGGAAACAACTATAATTACTCAAAGAAACAATACGGTGTGTTACTTGTAGGGTTTTCTTAACCTACAACGTTCCTTTGTTATTTTACGTTAAAAAACACTTGCAAATAAAGGTGTCACCTTAAAAAACTACTTGCTTCCCCCATTCGACTCCTCAAGGGGAATTATATTCATATGAAGAAGTAGCTCATAGTGTGAGAACCTGCCAGCTGAGGATGGTTTTTATATATAGATTTCCTCATCTGATTGAAAGCCCATTGCTTGCTCAGAAACAAAGATCCATTTGTGTAAACTTCCAATTGAAATGATTTGGAATCTCTATTGAATATCTGTGTAGATTGTGTTTGCATAGCCTAGCTGAGTATCTGAATGAGTAATGTGGAGGAGAAGGTAATGCTCAGTTTTTGTTATCCCAGATGTTTCCTATTATATCTCGTTTTTAATCACTGTAAAAGCTTGACGTCCAATCACTCTCCCTTCCCTCTTCCATATATGAGCTTACATAATTATGTATACTTTTATCTCCATATTAAGTTCCCTAAAACCCTAGATATAACCGGTATTCTTGCTCTTCAAATATCATTCTACGCAGTTTGTGCCTCTATATTTTACCTGTTCCAAAATCACTGGCACGAATTGATGTAGTAATACCAATGTCAATCTATCAGACTTATAAATGAGAAATAAGCCTTTAAATTCTCCTGTTGTAAGCCCATAAAGAAGATCTACATCTATTTGTATATTCTAAAATATACATCTTATATAAACTTTCTACATCGCCATTTATCACTGTCTGCATTTGGATAGTAATAAGCGTGTGGTTGTACACCTTTCTAATGGGAGATACAGGCAAAAATGGCACTTATTATGAATGGTCACAGCTCAAGTCCCCGCCATTGCTACAACTGCTGGCTATTAACACGCCAGAGTAAAAAGTACTTTGCTGGTGGATCATGTTTCCGCAGCTTGACGATCTGCCAGAGGGGATGACAGATGTTAGCAAATCGATCGTCTGGGGTTGCGATCATAATTAAAGAATAGAGAAGCACTTATCGAAACGAGCAGAATTTCTTGGAATGCAAGGCAGTCAGAAATAATTTCGTAATGCAGGGTATTATTAGTACAGGAGCATGCCAGCATCGATTAATCCTATTTGGACAAGGTGGATAATCATTTATTGTTGCTCGAGCAACGATGTACACATGTAGCCTTGGTCTTTAGATGCCTCCTGTTAGAAGTAGGATGACAGGTATGTGGGTGGGCCTTTACCAACCTCATACATGTGACCCGATTCGATCTTCTAAGAAACTCTACTTTCCACAAAATGAGGTGACACTTACTAACGCTTCAAATCCCAATTACCTGGGACGAACTGACTGTATGACAAAAGGGATTTTGATTTCACCTCTTGGTACTGGGTAAGACTATTCTATATGAAGCCTGTATAATATTTAAAGATGAGATCATGGCGTCTGTGCGCTATCATATTTTGGTAACATCCTTTTCAAAATATCTAATCACTTAAATGCAAATTAATAGGAATCCTGCTTTTTTTAACCAATGGACACTCGAGGTCTAATATAAGAGTTGTCGCACTCAATCCTTCCTCTCCTCACCACTGATGAAAGACGTTTGTTCTCTCTTAAGAACGACTGAGAATGTGTGAAAATAACTGCATGTTGTATTGTCTTGGCCCTGAAGTGTACCAATCTTTTATTAAGTCCTTGTGTAGGTTCCCTAGCGCAGACTCATATTCTCCGCGGGCTTCTTTGTATTTGTTCCGATTCTGTCTGACTAGTACGAAACTATTGATTCTAATGGGAATATGGCGTGTTAGGTTGAGATCAGGAGGTCGGTGCTGAGACAAACAAGGACACTGGTCTGTATGATGACCTATCGTGGCTGTTCTCCATTACCCAACACTATCTATGTCACATTAGACGATGATTAAAATAGTTATAAGGCCTCCTCACCTTGGGGTAGCTGTGGCATTGAACGTGTAGTTCGGGTCCTTATCTTCGGTACCGTCTCGAGTATGCAACTAATGTGGCATTGCTGGTGACAACGCTTTCTCCCTCTGCTCGTAAGATCAGATGTTGTGGAGTTTGACATCAAATTTTAACCACCATAAAGGGATGAGGCATAATATATAAATGAAAAGACACAATGTCATTACGAGAGATGTATGAGGTATGGGTGCAAACTATCAAGCGATCTAAAATCAGATCATCTTATTTGTCTTCAAGCTTCAACACACAATACGGATTTTAAATCCATATTGTGTGTTGAAGCTTGAAGACAAATCAGATCCAGGGATGTTATATAAACATATAACAAATCATAGGTCTAACTGTTAAAAGTACAACAATGTATTCTCGAACGAACGAACGCTAGTCGGGCCAATTCGGCAGAGGCGCGCTTGCTTGCTATAACGTACGAGTTGAACGTGAGTAGTATTATGAAAGTGACTAAATAAGCAGGCACTACATTACAACTCCCATGCCTATGGCGCCCTGGGGAACTTGCCAGGGAACCAGACGGCATATTAATGGATACAACTTCATTAGAGCGGCCGCAGGTGTCGATCATCAATCCGATCGAATAGAGCACTGCGGTCTCCGCTTCCCAAATCAAGAGGCTATGTTAAAGTAAGCACGTCATCCCTTTCCAAACGCCCACATGCAATCGGCAGAAAAGTTACAATTGCGCCACCGTGGAGAGGATGCTAAGAGCGCAATGATTATTTGATGGTTCTTGATGTATTTCTTTTAGCGAAGCCTTATCGCAAAACTATGTTTTCACAGCGGTGAACCGAGCATGTATGCGCAAGGGTGCTTTGGGGAAGCATTACGAATAAACACGTTGTTCATGCATATTAATTTATTTAGCTGATTCCTATTCGGAGCTTGGACTTTAAGTATGAATCTAGAGCAATAAATCTACTAGATAATTAATATTTGAGTTGGTTATTCCCCTTGAAAATGCATTTATTTTATTGATGTATAAATCCAGCATGTTTATCGGATTCCTGTCCGGAGATTGGATTTTAAGTATCAATCCAGATCGATAACATTTATGGTCTAGAGAACTTGGTCATTCCTCTTGAAGATGCATTTCGTTTATTGTCGGGGCATATCTGACTCCGCTAGTTGAGCAGAATGGAAATTACCTATTATATTGATTATTACAATCGTGTACAGCATCTTTAAATTGGATTAGAGGAATTCATTTCAATTCATAGAAAATAGTGAAAAATAAGTAAATTTTCATGGAATCAAGAAAATCATTTTGAATTCCTTGTAGGCGGAACCACCTTCTCTGCCATCATCCCTTGAGGATGTATTAAATGTAACAAAAAAATATAATAATCAATGTATCTATAGAACATGTTTAGACTATTTCGTAATTGTGTAAAAAGACATTTCCTATAGCTTTCCTGGATAAATATGAGTATAAAGGTTGAGGTGGTGGTGATTCTGCTAGTGATATTGGAAGAAAAGATGATAGATTTGATTTCTCTTAGCTTAAGCTTATAAACAACATAAATGAAACTAATAACTATCTAAATGAATAACCATTAAAGAAGACATCGCTTCCAACAAAACGTAGGGATTTAATCATGCATTTTGATTTGCAACTGTATAATATTGTAAAAACTATGACAATAACTAAATACGTGGTGATAGAGCATAGAGTTGAGTCAAATTGACTCATTTTGAGACATCTTTGTACGGAAGACTAGGAAGGTTAAGATGTTTTAGTAACATGTACATGCGTCCTTTCAAATCGACGAGGTTAGAATGTTCTTTATCAAATATTATTTTTCATTATTTTGGTTAATATCTTGTTGAAGTCAGTATAACTTCGAATATACAAGGCGCTAAGGAAGTCCGATTGTCTTGAACTGAATGTTGCGGAAAATAAACAATGAATAACTTGTTGAAATTGTTTAACTAAGTGAGAATCATCACGTCTATATAATCAGGTGAATTCGAAGAGGATATACATGAACAGTTGAGTTGCTGGTTTAGATTGAATGGGGATCCATGACGTCTAGTCTAAATAAAGGATGAACTACTCATTTCAACTATACAACCTCCCATATATATATTTGCATCGCTGAAAATAGTCTGCATTCAGCGATTGAGTTGAATCTGTTAATGCAACATTGGAAACTGGAAATGGCCAAGCTGTTTCTTTTGAGGACACAACTGGCGGACACATTTTCCACACGCAAACATTTAACGCCATTTGTTTTGTTGAGAGGCGGGTAAACAATAATAAAGACCACCATGATTGAAGGGATACCCAAAATAGGAACACGGTTCCTGTAACAATTATCATCATTCATTCATGCAATATCGAACAATAGATGTTTTCCTGTGGCAGAAGTTATGGTCACGCAATTTTAAAGAGCACCAGCCTCTCCATAATATTGTTGATATATTCTTGAACGCTGATGAAACTTAAATTACCTACACCTCCTATCTGGAATGATAAAAGACGGCCAGTCCACTAATATCGTGTCCAATATTACTTAGGGGGCGTTGGTGAAATGGGACGGCCGAGTAACAAAATCAATCATTGGGGTTGTGTATACGGTATTGCGACACAACCATGACTGAACACATTATAAAAATACAGAGTACAGAAAGCTTTTATCATGCATCAACTACAGTCACTAGATCCATGCAAGCATGGGTAATTCATTATTAATAAAGTTTTGGGGAAGTTTTCAATAAACCTCTTTTGTTTCAAGCCCCTGGGACTAGAAGCGCCAGTCGTTCCTGATGGGCAATTGGATCCACTTCATTGAGCAATGAAAATAATAATTCTTTCACCCGGCGAACAATGATCTCCTATTTCACCCGTGACATCGTATTTGCAAGATTAAACTTGAATCGTTGTAAATTCCACAAAGGAAATGTTCTGCAAAATGTCAAGATGTCGAAAGGAAATGGTACATTCGCTCGGCTCACACGGAGACTGTTTGTCCGGTATTCCTTTCACCGGGAGAACATACGTATCCACAGCAGCGGGGAAGCAAAGAGTATGGTACAAGATGTAAATAATGTTGGCATTTTTTACGTTCGTGTGCCCAGCGGGGTTCATACAGCCTGACGAAATGGACGAAGCTGAAATACTATGGAGTGATAGTCCAAAGCTTTTACTCTCCTACTAGGGAGAGCAATAATTTCTGCTAGGTAAATAAGGGGATAAATCTGAGCTTCTAACAGCTACAACCTTTAGGATTTAAATGGTGTTGTTTAACCATGAAACGGCATGAAACACAGACGAGTGAAGAAACAATACAATATCTTTGGTACATGTGGATGTTGCCTTACTACCCATCAGTGCATAAAGTAGAGGATAAATATAGAGGAATTAATCATTGGACTGTATGGAGAAGTCAGAAACACATATTGACAAATACCATAATTCAGTTCAAGGGAAACTTTGATATTCAATTGGAATTGGGGTTACTATATCATATCAAAAGTTAAAACCTTGTATTATGGATCCAGCCTCACTATTTTAGACGGAACATATTTAGGTCGTCGTGATTACAGATGTATCTAGATCGGATATACTTTCTTTTTTTAATCAAGCTTTTATCCTGCACTCATATCTACACACAATATATATTCATATGGCACAGACATACAGTTTGGGGAATCGTATAATTCTTTAAGTTGACGTGTCTAGTAGGACGTGGGCGGGATTTTCCCTTTTAGCAAATTGTGTTCTATGTCATGCATTATCTCCGACAAAGACTGTCTGATCTAACCTCTAAATTGTCTTCACCTCTAAGGCATACTCCATAATCCATCTGACATTATATGAGATATTAAAGAAGTGGGTAAAGTCATAATACGTACAACTAGTTGGTGTTTATTGTAGTAGTGTATTGTTTAAGTAGTAGCATGTCCTGACATGTTTCGATTTGCAGGTAAGTCTTCGTGGGAGGATCATATGAGATAACTTCATTGAGAATAGACATTCGTGCTGGTGATGTGACATGGCCCTCAATTAGTGCTGAGAAATGACTTATTGTAGATGATAGTGTCTGTCTTTGAGAGGGACATATGATTAAGAAAAGTGAAGGTAATACAATATTTGTGATGATTATAACTTACACTTTTTAACTATCATATCGAACATATCTGAAGTGATTATACATACATGTTCACGGACTCCCAATGGAAAATAGTCCTCCTATAAACCATGGGCCTTTACATGTTTCTGCGAATAGAATGACATGAAGAAGGAGCTTTGCATGTTTGAAAATTGTGCTGAAACTCATGGGGGAAGATTGAATGTCCAATATCACGATTCCAGCTGAATGTGATATGGGATGCAAATTTCATAATCGATGGGATTGACAATAGTTAGCGTAATGGAAGATTACGATGCAAGTCGGGCCTCCGGTTAAGATTATACAGTTGTCGAATGGCGTTTTCCGATTTGGGGCCATTTCCTCAACTCCCTGATTAGAGACCTCGCTTACTGGCATTTCTCAGGACTGTTTTTTCTCCTCTGCAAAGCGAGGCGAACTCGGCTAAAATCCTTCAGATAACGACTAATATCTTCCCATGCACTGTATTACATCAACCTCTAACACACATTAAATTGACAGGTGAAGTTGTTTGAAACCCTATGTTTTACAACCCAGTATGGGAGGAATTAGTCCTAATGGCTTCTTTAATAGCCCTCAAAAATTTATAATTTGCAGAATTCGCAAAGGCAAGAGTTTCTGTCCAAAACATATCCATATCCTGAGTTGTCGGATGTTTGTACGATCTTTTCTTTATTTCCCTTTTACTCTTAGAGAGATCACAAATCACCCTCTTCCTCTCATAAATCGAGTACAACATGGTAGTCACCTAGTTGGTGCAATGTCTGACTTGAATAAAAGGTGAAAACTGAAAAATGTTTTGTCATTATCTATGTTGTGTTAAGCTTTGCTACGAGGTCCTATGGATTAAGTTAATAAACGTGAATATGAAATTGCGATTTACCTAGTCTATGACATAATTATGCTCACCGAGTTAGTCAACAGGCTACAAAGATTAAACAATCAAAAGTATCACAACGATAAACAAAAACCTAGGCTTGTGTTTAACCTTAACATCTGATTATATAGTTTTATCAGGTCCTAATAGCTATTCTTCCTATTGTTGGTATTCAGAGAAAGTCCCTATATAGTGCCTATAGCTGGATATAATCATAGAATCATATTTAAGCACAAAGGCATTGCTTTGACCCATTCTATATATACAACTAATTTTGCACCTGCCGTTCCCCTGATTAAATTACTTAGGCTAGACTTATAGAATATCATTTAACTATAAATAGGCCGTGATAGGCAATGTCAAGCATAGAAATGGATCTTTAGATTAGAAGTGGTTAGTTCATATAGGAGTTATTATTAGATCGCGACCTCGTCTGTATAAAACATCATTAATTTTATTTAAACCATTATCTTTTCAGGAGCACGACGCACATGCCGTACGACAATTGCTCGGGTAAGATCTCCATTAATGTTTGTCAAATAGGTCTAACATATTTAATATACGGCGTGTGTAATAAATCTATATTAAAACTTCCTAATTTGTTTCCTTATTTGAAATGTATTATGAAACAAAGGACGATGACTATTGTAGGAGCGTTCACTTCCCTCTCCTCTTTCGACAAAAAAGGCTTTCAGCTAGTATGAGTGCACATCATATGCTTGGCTAGCGCGTGGTAGGTGCATTCCCTCCATATCATGTCAAAAACGTCTACTCTAATATGGGAATAAAGGACGGCATAAAAACGACCTTTCCCATACCAATACTTAGAGAACCTTTAACACTCTTATTCCTCATGTTGTGACTCACTTTACATCAGATATAAATGGGAAGTGGCGACGAATCCACAGCCTAAAGTCTCACTGAAAGCATCCCTGTCAAATGATTGGCTCCTCTAATATTAATTAACTTTAATTTTAAAAACAAAAACTATCATTAGTCCGGCTTCAAACATAAATTTGTTTTGTTCACTTCCATCGCGTGAGGCCTGAGCCTCATTTCACTAGAAGACACGCGAGCATGAGCCGACCTGAATATTTTATTATGTCCGTTTTCCCACATCTTGTGCAGGAACTGATAAATGTACGTCAGACCTTCAAAGGGATCCTTATGGCAAGCATCATTTGCAGCTCATGGGAACCTCGGGATAGAAGTAAATTATCCCTGTGTAGTGAAAGGCAGGGTCGAATTTTAATTATTTCGTTAGCAACTAATTGTGTCTCCGTTCCCCTCCTTGAGCAGATCGTCGAGTTCAAGAATCAAAGATTCAATCCCCATCAGATGCGGCTCAACCTTGAACTCGAAATGACTATCCATTGAAAATTCTTTTGCAATTAGAATTTTATATCTTAATTATGGAATCCCTCGAAATAGATATGGGCTCCAAGTAATTGTATATTTCACATTCTTATTTATTAACCGATTTTCTACATTCTGGCTGTCTGTTACTGAAGCTAGGAAGGAAAGGTAAGACGACATTGCGTTGCTTGGGGAGAGTCCATTACCAGGGGATAATTGGGAAATAATGAAGATTGCTGAGTGTTTCAGGAGGGATTACCAGAAGGGAAATGCCCTGTTCATGATGATATCAAAGTTGTGAGAAAATAAATGTGTGCATTTTATTGCTACCATAAATACATATAAAAATACATCGATTTACAAGACCCATTGAGCCAGGCAATTACAAGGACAAGCAATTACTTTCAATGTTTGCCTGTCAATAGAATAGACACAAAGATAAACTGCGTGATAACGGCGCCGATGGCTTTGTGAATGATTTTCACTATACTGTATGAAGTGAATCTACTTATATTCCTTAAGGCAAACAAGAGTGATGTTTCTTAGAGCATCTATGAGCGCGGAACGAGCCTATGGACATCAATAGACCTGCGAACATGATGCAAGACCCCACATGCCTGATCAGTTGGTATTGTGTCAATATGATAAAAAACCTAAATCAACAGGAATTGATGATATTATGATGATTCAAAAATTAAAAGCAACCATAACCGATAATTAGTCACGGACCTGTGTTGACATCATGCATCCCTAATATCCTTTCCCCACCAGTATACTTAACTCGTTGGTCCGAAATAATGAAAGTAATTATTTCTGGAGGAATAAGTTTGAGTCAAATATGCGCTCAAATGAAGATATTAAAATTCTAAAGTAACTGAAAGTCAAAATTTGAATTTGAATCTGCGAATCCCATCAAGACATGACTGAGCATTATTTTTTTTAAAAACAACTTTATTCAATATGTCAACAAAGCAGCACCATCCGGGGCGATTAACATCTTGGTACAAGGGCCCCTTTGTCCTCATCTGATGAACTACGATAATAAAGATTTCTTGTGTGACACAAAGGATACATAGTTTCTACCTTGACTAATACCTACGATAAAATATAGGAATATATAATTAGGTTATGAAGTGGACCTGTATGAACATTTCTGTGGTTTTATGCCTAGCTTCTAATTTTCAACCTGCTAAGTAAGAGCATAAGTGTAAGGTAGTCAGATTGACCATCTGTTTACAATTCCTACTAACATCTCGATAGGTATCCCTCAATATCAAGTACCCAAGTGAGCATGCAAACATGCAAACATGAGCTGCAAGCATGGGAGAGGGGTTAACGTATGTTTTGCCAAAAATCTTCAGCACCAGTATGAACATTTCTGTGGCAATATGCCAAGCTTCTAATTTTCAACCTACTCAGTAAAAGTATAAGTATAAGGTAGGTCGGGGTGACCCTCTGTTTACAATGCCTATTAACATTTCGAGGAAACATAGGTATCCTTCAATATCAAGTACACAGGTGAGCATGCAAACATGCAAACATGCAAACACAAGCTGCAGGTGTGGAAGACTGGTTAACCTAGGTCTTGCCAAAAGTTCCCCACAACTGGTGTTATGTCTCTACTACCATTTGTTAATATATATGTTCCACTCTCTATATTTACGAAAGCTCTTAAGGTTACTAAAATCAGCTTTTTGCAAAATAAAGAATCTCCTTTTGATTTCGTTTTGCAATATGGCAAACGTTAAATCGTTATTGTGAAACAGACGCCTTCTGTGGATAAAGGCCCTTGTGCTCAGGAGAATAAAGTTGATGAAGTTTGTCACAGTGTCTGTGCTGCTTATGCCCAAAATGGCTATAGCCCTAGAAGAGAAATTTCGCAATATATCAGGGGAAGAGTGACTGAAAACGTTTAACTTAAGCCTATTTCCTACCCTGGCCCATAAGTCCAGGACTTTCGGACATTAATAGAAGAAATGACAGATAGTGTCGACGTCATTGCAATAATCACAAGAGTCCCGCAACTTAACCTGTGTTTGAGTGAGATATCTGTTACAGGTTATGGCTCTGTGGAAGATCTTATATTGGAGTGATTGGAGCCTCGCAGCTGCATTATTAACACTGGCTTTGAACGTAAAAGAAGTGCAATATCACCTAGGTTTAACGGAAAGTACATACTTTGATCATTACAGTTTTTATAGGCTTTTAATTGCAGCCATTGCTAGTGTGGGCAACTTATTTTGATCGTTCAATAATGGACTGTTACGAAAGCTGAGGCTTTGCAACAGAGATAGTTATTCAATGATAAATGGTCAATGTGCCTTTCTCCTTTTGCACGAAAGTAAAACTAGGTGTGGAACGGCTTTGTATCCGGGAGTAATTAGTGACATGAATACAGTCTAATGTATTAATCAGGCTTGGCAGGCACCGAACAATGGATGTTACCCATGTGGAGTCATATGTATATTTGAGCAATGGCGCAGATGGCATTTATGTGTTTGCCAAATAAGAGGCGTTTTATTCCCATGGCTGTCCGACCAATTAATTACACATTGACCATGAACTAACAATAACTTTTCTGTGAAGGCTGCTGTTGATGCATGGTATTCAAAGAGTAGTTTGGTCGATATGTAAGCTAAAGTTGGAAACTTGTATACATGGGGATGAGGCAAATGTTTAGCTTGCCTACGTGGATAGGTCATTGTAGTTACTACAACAACTGGCCAGTAGCTATTTTGAATGCTTAAGTAACGGTAACAAGACTTAAATATATAGTTTATATGGAATTTAGATATTAGTTTGAAGAATTCTGTGCAGGAATTGAATCACTATGCATTGCTATGGGAATGGGGAATGTTGTAACATAATTTTGCAATTTCAGTGATACCTTCATCGGATACTATTATGACATCCCTAACCTGAATTGCCTTCAATTCGTGAAAGCATTCTAGTAGTGTTACATATTGCTTTCACACACCAAGTATGAACGACGTCTGTCTTGAGAATGTTCAAATTCCCAAGCTAAGACTAACATCTATGTCTGTACTCTATATGTCCTGCTCTGACAGAGGTGCATTTGGGGAATACGATGATCACTTGTAGTACGTTACCTCTGCAACAAGTACTAGGGATAGTACGACTGTTGTTGGATATTAACAAGGACTAGGCAAGCATAAATCGTATGAATAATATGTATTTTTCTTACTGGCCGACATATAAGGGCCAGGCATATAGAGAGTTCTCACGATCTCCTTGCCAGACCTGTCTCTGACACGTGTTACGTTATCACGGACGCATATCCATCACCGACGGTGTTCTTTAACGGGACCATTGTTTTGGAAATCGATAGGGGAGATAGAATGTGAAAATTTCCATCAGGTTTGCTATTGCAATGTTCGTCCAATATCCCTCTGCTCATCTTGCCCGAGGCAACAACGCAAAAAACTTAAATTGATTATGTCAGGTTGTTTGTAGCCAATCTCAATAATGGTCATATTCCAGGCAGTATTCCGTTGCATAATCCCTGCCAGAACGGTTATTTGGAAGCAGATGCGGCGATTTGAAGGCAGCCATGACAATACCACATAGATTGAAGTTGACTCGTCATAGACTCCATTTGATATGATTGTTGTGGCCGGAATAATTGGCACAGTTCCTCATTCACACAGACAGCCCCTTTGGATATTACACCCTCGTCTAAACAGTCATTAACTTGTCAGCTTACGAAGGTTGTATTCCTTTTTAAGTGACAGCAGCGAATAGTCCTCTCAAGACCAAGGATGGCTAAACTGCTTCTAAGTACGTTTAGTTATGTGGTGGTTGGCGCAATAATGAAACCTCATCATTTACCCTCAGACCGGATATCTATTTCACACTTGCATCCTCCTGAATACGCCTTTGCTTCCCCTTGGTTGGTTAACCGGTTATCCAGGAGCCAAAACAATGAAGGGATCTAGCGAGTGTACTGGGGTGCTTACGAGCCGAGATCAACAATAAATCGAAGAGGAAAATATATCCCTCAAGCATCTGATACTACCAAGAGGGTTCAATACCGTCAGTGGCTATTGTCATTAATACAGCCAGAGGCCAGACATGTTACATCCATGATGTTATCGATCATTGGACCTGTTTGGTTGAGGTTAGAGCGACCTCATAGTCAAGTGTATGGGAATGTGAGGGGCCCCCTCTTCTCTCTAAATGTCAATAGTGAATCCAGGTACCCATTCGTCCATGCCAACATGCGACCAATGAAGGGAGCACATAGACTTAGATGATTTACTGAGGAAGCAGCGTCAGTCTTGTCAGTGAGTCCCAAGTCAAGCAATCCTGACTTCGATCCCGCGAGGTAAAATATTTGCTTGTCTGCCAAAGCAGACGGGTGCTGGGTGGTATGGCCCCGAAGATGTCAAAGCTGGAGTTAAAAGTGACGGATCTGGGGACCGTCTTCCCCGGGATTGGCGCTGAAATATTTCCCTCTTTGCTCTTAGAGATACTGCCGCATGACTGCGTAGCCTATATACCCGTCCACTCCACTGAAACAAACTGAAATCACTGCCGGCTAACAGTCGGCGATGGAAGCTCAGTGGGATGAAGTAAACTATATGAGTGATATTAGAAATGGTCCTGCCAAGCAACATATCAGCCATGACTCTGCCCTGAAGCCCTGATACTCGACAAAATGCTTCTTGTCAGGAATCCTTATGTTTTACATTATTATATTGTACAATGTTATAAATAAGAATAGAAGTATGGGAATGAAACAAATATGATGATGAGGTGGAGATGGAGCTGAATAATTAGGGTGAAAAGAGTGATCCTCTGAGGTTCGTCATTTTGCCCCAAACCAATCTATTTCATTTTCGGTCCGTTCATTGGAGAGGAAGTTATTTCAATCTTGGATCATTATAATTTTCCCTATACATCCAGCTATGACCTGTTTAATGGAAAAGCTTCCCTTCAGAAGCTCTTGATTTCGCCAATGGAACATTTCAGATGAATCATTATATCAGACTTTCTTTCGTACTATAAATTTGTATACGGAGCCTAACAAAGTACCAATAGTGCAAAGCACACCTTGTGACTCTTGCTAACAGTAATAACAATAGAGAACTTAAGCATTCTATGGAATCTTATATTTACTTTCACTGTCTATTGGCAGTGGCTAGCTGACATGTTGCCTGACCGGACCACAGGTGCCGTTGTATCTCTGTGCAGTATACCAAGCAAACATTTAATTTATCGGGCAAATAACACCGAAAACATCCACACAAAAGCCCTGCATCTCACACGCTCCCAGGATGCCTGCCAACACCTTCCTGGTAGCGTTATGGCCAAGAAGGATTATTTACGCTCTGAACCAAAGGCATCTCGAGATATTGAGTAGGTTTAGATTGGGGGAGAGGGAATAGTGTGAGTATTGGGTAGGTCATCAGCCCATTAGCATCTCAACTTGTTTAAATGATAATTACAAATGTTTAATGACACTCAAAGGCCAGACTGTATATAATATGTGCATGCGGAGCGGAATGAATAATTGTGTATGTTTCAGCAATGCATATTTTCCTGGTGTATATATACAAAATACGCTCTTCAGATTTAAAAAGACGTGTTTTTGTAACAAGTGATCTAATGAATTTAGGAGTATGGGAATGTAAACAAATCTATATCGAGACACCAGACTTCTCAATGATTCAATTATAGTTAAGGCTAATTGGAACATATTCTTTTTATTAAAAAAAACGGGAAAAAAACAAGTGTTTGAAGTTGTTCCCACACGTGATGATTAGTCCATCGCTTAATTAATGGCGCTTCTGACACGGCATATCCTAACATGATATGAAAATTCAATTTTCCATCGTTGCTAATGAAACATATTCAAATATCAGCGTGATCGCCAGCCACCTATCTCACTTCCTTCATTTGATTTCCAAGTCATTGCTTTGGTAAACAGACATCCCAATAGAAAACAAGTCCTTAGGATAATTAAACAGCTTCTAAGAAAGATGATTTGATTACACGAATGCCATGTTCTAATATTCGCCCTAAGATGGGCCAATATAATCAGCCAGATTAATGGGCAGAAAGAGGCGCCACAGATGAGGTGCAGTCGTCATCAAAATGTCATCCTTATTCTCTCTCCAAAGCTTTCAATAAGAAAACATGTTAAGAGGCGGTGTGCGCATGCTGATTTCCTCAAACAGTTTCCTTCTGGTTTTCTTCCCAGAAGAACAAACATCCTCGAAGAATATATATATAATACAATACATCCCCAATGTATATATCGGCCTGACATCTTACAAGTATCTCGGCGGTTAGGTTTACTTTTTCACCAAATGGCCACTGTAATCGAGCACCAATCTTTTTAACTTGGCTGCCCTGCCTTTCTCAGCGGAACTTCCTAACCACCAAACTGAAAGGTTCTCAAATGTTTTATTGACACAAAATCTAAATTCAATTATTCCATATTGCAGCGTTCCCGCTGTCCTATTATTTTGCCTAATTCTTTCAGCTGCTGAACAACATCAAACGTAGCATAATTAGCGCTGTTTGCATATTAGCCAACATAAATGTTCAAATATGAGGTATGGAGGCTCATTTCAATGTAACATTGCGCATTTCATTTGAGAGGTGCAATACGTGGGGTGGAATACATGTTTTATTGTATGTGTACCATAAAAATTCGAATTTAGTTTTCTTTTAGCTTTTAGATAATTTATGACGGTTCAAAACCAAAAAGAAAGGTTTATATATCAATTTGTCTATGCTAGGGGCATATAATAAATAGTGAATGAACCTTCTCGTTCCATTCTCTCTATTTATTTGGTAGACCTGTATGTTGATTTTAAAACTTTTTACAACAGTATCTGATATTTGTCCAGGCTTTCCAAAATGAAATTCTCATTCCACCAAATACTTTTTTTTAACGAATTGGTTGATATTAACAAATCAGATGTCACGGTATGAATATCGTTAGAATGCTTCTTGTCCGAACTCTTTGTTATTATCGTTATCCGTTTATAGATGTAGGATGTATATATGAAGACTACTTTTAAACAAACGGGTGAGATGTGAAGTTTTACTCCCTCAAACAACACAATTAAGATGAGGTCCACAGGAGTGTGAATGATTTATCGCGAAGCATCCGTTTCTCAGGAAACTACATGTACTATTCATGGACAAGGAAAAGGAGGTCGCTCCGATATCATCCGTATTTCTTCGTAATCTCTTGCAATATTCCCTCAGGGCAAATAATTGTGAGAAAATATATACTTCTCCTTGCCTATACTTCTCCGACGATTGTGCCGAATATAGCCTTTCTACGTGATCCATCGAATTGGACACGGCAGCTGTAATTCTAGTGAGACTTCCCTTGGCGTGAGCATTTTCTGAGAGAAAACCCTGTAATCCTATTATAGGGTTCTGGCCAAGCTGCTAATGGTTGGATAAGCTCAGTCACCTCTAGGTCACTTTTTGCATACCTTAGAGCAGCTCACGAAAGGATTCCCAGTGCTTGGAAAGGACAGTGTCGTTTCTAGGCATCTAGTCGAGCAGTCGAGGAGGAAGGACCCCCTGACTCTCCTCTACGATAACGGGCTATCTACACAAGATCTACTGATGGCTAGAAACATTATTGTCAATGTTATCTGCATAGAAAGTGAAGTTTAGAATGGGATGATGGCAATATCTCCCAAAATCGTACACACGAGTAAACATAGAGCTATGTTTTACTAAGGTCAAGGCTTGTACTATTTATATATTATATATCTACCAGGCAAAGCGTGGATAAAAATGGTTTAGAATTACTAGACATGAACGCATAAATTACTGTCATTATTTAGACTACTAGGTTCTGCCATGGAATACTCTAAGTCGAAGAGCAGACTTCTTACGATATATTCATTAATACAATTATTCATGGATGACCCCAGGTGCATCATCTCGATATTTGTATCCTATAATTGTGAAGACATCTTATCTCAGCGTGGTACTGCTCTTGGAAATGTTTGGCTTAGTAAAACATTCCACCTTCGTGAGAACTGACTAAATACTAACTAAGAAAACTAATAAGCACCCTCAACGGACACGCACTGCTTTAAGGTCTTGCTTTCAGCCGCCGTCTGCAGCTAACTATATACTCCTCCAAGATGCTTCAGTTAATTAAAGCTATTGGTGAGGTTGATAAAGGCTGGTCCCAATCATAAAGGGACATGGATATCTATTTTGATCACAGACTGTGCTATTCAAATTAGCTCCATCGAAAGCTAACATAATTAAATGGAATGAAAGCACCCTGTGTATGCCTTGTGTAATACGTGGAATTGTAAAACAAACCTAAGCAGTTGGATTTCCGAATAGGAAAGAGAAAGAGGATGAATTAGCTTAAAGATTATGCTACTCGAGTACTTAAGTCCCAACATGTTTTTTACTTGTCTTCATAAGAGTACCGGTACACACGGATATGATTTGCCAGGAACAGAGATTTCATTGAACTATATCAACATAATTATGCTCAGTCTATGCTCAGAGTTTATGGAGTCCCTCCAAACTGAGTGAAGGCCTCACGCTACCAACCGCATACTGTCATTAGAATCTTATAAGGACGCCTACTCCAGGGCCAGGAAAGCCTTTAGCGCACTTAGATGTCCAATCACTCACATACCATTCCTATCTGATCTGTGAGTCTGTGAGCCTAGTATGTACTTAAGCACTTAAGCAAGGACAGGTTCATAAAACACTTGTAAACATGAGTTGGTAAGTAGTATAGGGAAAAAGTTATTTGTCGGTGGGATTTCTGAGTCAATATAGAGTTATAGCTGAGGCAGACGTTCAAACTTGTAAACAACATGCTGTATAGTCTCACGCCCAACGTAACATACTTCTTAGAACGCAATCACGTCCTTATGACTGTAAACCAATAAGGGCACTGACAATAAGGGTGCACTTAGGGGTTTATTGATGGAGCTATCGGATTCTGTGTTTTGCCCTAGCACACCCTGAGCTTCCTAGCGAACATTTGCCTGATCCCCGCTAAGAATAAAACAGGTTTGATGTATGCTCACGGCCCTTTCCAATGGAAAATCCTGGCTTTACTTTACAAGCTTGCCCATCCTTCGCACCAGTCACAAAACCATTCAACACTGGCAACAGAGATTTTCCTCCGATACAGACCGGTAGATAAGACATCTATAGATCACACCATACGAGGCAATCAAACATGGCTATTGCTGATTACCTTCATAAAGATTATCTAAAGGCCATGAATATTTGGGAACCATGAATGGTGCTCGCTCTATTTTCACGGCCTGATTTCCCCGGTGGGCAGATGTGAAAGTGGAGACTTTCTTTGACATCCCATCGAGTAAGAGCACCTTCTCCTCAGAGGGCAAAGCCACGACCTCAAGGCTAGCTTTTCCCTGCCTCTTGATATTTCCTGGCTCATGTTTCAAAGCTTTGGCCATTCGCCTCAATTCAAGGGTTCAGATTACTCCTGCATACCGAATTGAATTTTCCATTGGTTAATGCTACAGGAAGCTCAGATATATTAATCAATACAGCAATACAATGTCGACAGTGGGGGGGGGGGGGGGGGGGTTCCATGCATGCAAGACCAGCAAGTTTATTAAGGTTCTTTTATATAAGGTTCGCGACAGTCATTATGTGGGAAAGCTTTGGAAAACATCTTTATTAATTTTGCTGAATGAATTATCTTACAGCTTCCCTTAAGGTTATTAGACATCAGGGGGCGTATTGGATAACAGCCGGTGCCACCACCACCATACATCTACCCAGAATTCCTCACCTTCTTTACTTCCCAATACTTCCCTCATTCACCTCTTCCTTTCTAACCTATCAGCACCTCATAATAAACACCCATTCCCACCCATATGTCTTACTTTTATCTCAACTATATCTCAATAATTCTATAATTAATCGAATACCAAATCTTAAAACAACCAATTCAAATCTTTATCTCAACTATCAAATTATAGTTAAAACATGATTCGTATTTAAATAAAACAGCATTTTATTGTACTAGGCCGGTGATTGTATTACCACAGCCACCTCACCTTTGCCTTTATGTTGCATGGTTGATCAATGATGCACAAATATTGCTTGGAAAGCGAACCATATGGTAATTAGACCTAGGCCATGAATACCGTATATATATATATCTTTTTCGTGCATAACTTTTGTAAAACATTTTACTACAAGACCAGACTTGTATAATATATATTCATAGATTATACATTATAAGGCATAAGTCCCGCCTCGTTTGCACAATCTAATTCCACTTAGAAATACGATGAAGGAGATCTATGGAAGTGAGTTCTCTGGGGGAATGAAGAGTGCTATATGTATCTGACACTCATTTTCAGTGGCGCATTTGCGTGACTGTAAAGGACATTGCTGGCATGACACCCTCTGGGGATCATTCACTGGCTCTCTTGCGTCGGGTTATGTTCAAAGGTTATTGTACCGATTCATCCTTGCCTAGTATATTCTCCTATAGTCTGCTGTGTTACATAGTCCGAACGTAATCACGGCTAGGAGGCAGTTGGAGCTCGTCAGTATTAGCTTGACATTTCCTCCCCAGATATCTTCTCCTACACTGAATATTCAAGGCCCATTACTATTACACACTCACTACTAAATACACTATATATGCGTGTGTGTGTTTCTATATGCCTTGTTTGGTATACATGTGTATCTAAGTTGTTTGAGTTGAGTACCAGGATCCCTAAAATTTGTGTAAGAAACCAATATTTTCCATAGAAGGAAAAAGCAGCCCAGATCCATACAATGAGAAGCCATTTATTAGCATACATTGAAATAGAAGCCATTGATCTCCATATATGTTGAAAAAGAAATCCCCTTTTGGTAGAAAGGCCAAACCCATCTGTAGAATAGACATTCCTCTGGGTGACCTTTTAACTTTTCATATGACCTTTGCTTTCTATTTAACATAGATGTAGTATACATGCATGCGGTATTCAAGCTTATTCGAGACAGAGCCTAACGATGATGAGACTTCAGACTGCTTGTTCCCATAAATGTTTCCCCTGTGCTGGCTTAAAAAAGTTGTTATTCACTACCTATACTATAGGTAGTGACTAATAACATAACGTTTCTAAGCCAGTACAGCAGCATGTCGCACATATGTATATGACACTTATACCCCATTGTGTCATATACTTGTTATAACACCTCCTTTTGCTCAGCTATACTATAGCCGTGCATGGGCATCATTTTAAAGTTAATGGGAAACCACAGACGTTAGTGGGTTCAGAATGCACCAAGGCTGTCACAAGGTGAGTCCAGAGAGTGTGATGGCACCAGATCGAGGCCTATCGTCAGAGTTTGAGGGGAAGTCTTGGGCTATTTACGTTTTTGTTTTTGTAGGCAGACATTGCCCACCATCCCGCCCACCATTCTCCTTACTGTCCTGCCCACCCTCCTCCAAAATCGTGTAATTTTAATGTTAAGTCAACGTGAAAAACAATCGCCGACGCGGCGCTGTTTTACACATCATACGGTGGCGCTACCTCATGGGAGGGTGAGAAACCATTCCTGGCACTTGCTGTTAGTTTACCACATTGCCACAAGGTGTAAGGACCACAACAATGTCTGATTTCGACGTCCTCATGCAGATAAAGGGTGAATGTGAGAGGTCTGTTATGCACTAATTATACCAGTAAGAGCTAAAAAATCTTGGTCCAATCTCTCCCTAAGGCTCTAACTTAGGCAGTCATGTAACTTTTGGGTGTTGGACAATGAGAAATAGAGTGGGTTCCCCGATCATAGAGGAAGTTGTACAGTGCTAATGCATCGCCGATGGCGGAATGTGGCGATGCTTCTTGCTTGGGTTTTTATGCAAGCATAATTAATTAATTATGCCATTGTCGCCGGTCGGTCCAGTAGAGTGGCAGCTGCTAGAGGCGCCTTGCGAATGTAATTTAGATATTTTTAGGCCGTTTTTCTTAGCACACGGAGAAACATTATTATGGATATTTTGTTTTTCAAATCGCCAGCCTTCCCCGTCCCCCAGCACCCAGTGCAAACCCACCCTCCGTCCCCGCCTCCGTCCCGTCCAGGCCGTGTAGAGACAGCTCTACACGGCCCAACAAGTAGAGGATGATAAAAAAAAAGCTGACGGACCCGGGCGAGGTTTGAACACTCAACCTTCATGCCTGCAGTCCAGTGCTCTGGCCGCTGAGCTACGAAATAGGTAGTAGCAGAGAGGTTGAACTTTGCTAGTGATATGAGTAGGGCCAAACCATGCGTAGTGGTGGAAAGTGGCCGAAATCGTTGATTCTACAGGTCTGTTGACAATGGCCTTATATGAGCAGTAGTATTATAGGAAGGGCATGCTGATTCCGGGACTGGAATTGTTCGTCACATGGGTTTTTTAAAAGTTAGATGCAATATGCCAGCAACCTCTCTCCTACCTTGTCCCGACCCTGTGGGTCTGGGGCGCCCGCGCATACTCTCAGGAGAGTTCCCGAGACGGCAACTAGTGCTGCCATCTTTTGGGCGCTTTTGGTCTAGAGTATGTGTGGCACCAGGAATCGGAAGGATATCGTCACAACAGGAGAAGTCTTGGGCTATTTACTTTACTAAACATTGAATTATTTGTACATTGACATTGCCCACCATCCCGTCCACCTCCCTCCTATGGCGTCTCCCGACGCCTTCCAAATCGTTTCGTTTCTTAGCTTTAATCTCCACATCGCGATCGGCGCTGTGGATTCCCTGCTGCTATGACGTCATTACATGGGCCTCGTTCTGGGTAGGGTTCCGGTGGGGAATCCCCGCGCCTATGACGTCATTACACGAAGCTTACCGAGTGTGGCCGAGCGTGTGTCAGTGAGCCGAGTAATGTCGGCAACGAGGAGAAACAGAGATACATAGGCATAAGCATGTAATGCTGGAACTGCGTAATTATACGAGTAAGACCTTAAATTTTTTGCTGAAATGTCTCTTAAAATCAATAAGCTTGAGACTGGGACAGGTTTGAAGTGTGTGTACATATGGGAACGTAGGGATTTTTGGAAATTATTTGCAGATTTGCGTAATAGGTGTTGGCCAATGAGCTTGGGTCGAATTGCTGAGCTGAGGTTTTTATGCATGGCATTGCCACTGGCGACTTTTCGTCTAGTTAAGAAAAATGAGGCTAATTCGCACAGACCGCCCGTTTTATTCGAATGAATTAGGGAATATCACATTTAGTGTAATGTTTAGCGTCTAGAGACGTGATGTTTAGCATCTACAGGCATGATGTTTAGCATCTCCATATAAATTTACCGCTTAGATTAATGTCCATAACGTCTCAAAATGCGTGTAACATCTCATGAGGACGTTATTGCGTCCTCTGTTGATCGACTTGGAGACGCCAGTGTCTACTTTTATGTATCAACTGAAGACGCTGCCCTAACATAGTCTTTAGAGTGTACAGGGAGGATGTGTATTTCAGGTGTTCATGATCATCCATCTATCACTCCACCCACGTCTCCTCTCACATCATACACCGAGCAGAAAAGAACTCATACGGATATAAGATTCATGGACACACCAGCTTCAACAGTTTTATTATCTTTCTAGTCCATGAAAGGGATCTATGGGGAAATAACACCCCCCACGCAAACCCCTCTTTTTTCATGCCTTCCCTCTGAAAGACGATCCATGAAGATCTACAACCATAGCCGAGCTTTATTCCCTTCCTTCTGTGACTCTGAATTGCTCCGGTTTCGACGATCTCCTCCATATCCCAATTCATTACCGAAGGCAGGATATTAAATAATGGTAATTTATTTCCAAAATTCACGCTAGATCTTTTACCATGGCGGTCTTCTATTACGGTCATGTTGCCGGGCTATGAAATATGTGATGTATGTTGCCAGGGTTACAGGGCAGTCGATGTTCGCACAGTCTCACCCAAGCCATAACCCGGTAATTAGATCCCATACTTAAAACCCAGGACGGCCAGTGCTGTTCCGAGGTGTCACCCACAGGCCGGGGCGATTTGACAGAACAGCGAGAAAGAAATGTTCGCTCACCAGTGCCGCAGGACATGTTATCCATCAACGTGAAAAGTACCACGCAGGCTCCTCCGGCAAGATTTTAATCCCTTTAAGTCACATAGCAAAATATAAGCCAGGCATCTTTGTTTAGGGGCGAAGTTAAATCTGATACGTTGTCTTGGAAGTAAGATAGGTCCAATATGGGAGGCCTTTATATATACAAACTGAAGTAATACATAAAATGAAGAGATGATCATGTTTGAAATAAAGACTGGAAGAGCAAAGTCGGTACATATGATTGATATAGCCACATGGTGGAGCATACTGGAGACTTCAATAACATGGCGGAAAGGTCAAGTCTGTACGTGTATAACTTCCCCCCTTGATAACATAACTTATGATGCTTTTTTTTTATTGATAATTTCATGAGTTAGAACTGACGAATATGAGTGTATATATGTACCTCAAAACCAGGCAAACCTGTGTTTATTGTGTGTAATTATTCACTTTCAGGATGTTTATCATGTGTGAATAAGCAAGGGCACGACAGCTGTATGCTGTTTTAATAGCATACTTGCATATAATCATATATATGTATCCATAACATGTGTAGTGCACGATGCTCTCAAAATAAGAAGACATAAATGGACTTGAGACGTGAGCTGAAATACAATATGTAATATTGCATGAATTGTAAAAATTATCATATTATACAAATGTCGATTTTTTTAAACAACTTTTCTTCCCTTCGCTTGCAGAATCTAAAGTAAAACTCCATTGGAAAAGTTGACTCTTAATTCAGCAAATGGCACGTGCCCTTTAAATTTCCTACTGGAAACAGGGAAACAGATGGTGGAATTTCCTTTCATGCTCTCCCAATAAACCCTCTCTCTTTAGATAAGCTCTTGTCTGCTTCCTCAGACGTCCGCGCTTTCTTAGCTGCCCTACGAAGCGTGAAGCAGCATTTCGCACTTGGCGTGCCGGAACGCAGGCTGCTTAAATCCTTTCCCATATATTTCAGTTTCTCCATAAGGATGTCAGCAGAAACTAGACGAGCCGAGAAAGGCCGTTTGTTAGCTCTAAATAAATGGATCAACGGTTTCCCCAACCTTCAGGAAAGTATTTTACAGCGGTTTCAAAAGATAAATTTTTATCGTGGATACCCAAGCCTGTGGTATCTATAAGCCACCGATTGCGATCCTTTTTAAAAGGAATTTAAAGAACTTTATCCCCTTTAACAAAGCCGTTCAAATTTAATGAAAGACAGTCTAACTGAAGTCCTTCATTACGGCCCCAACTCGATTAGGTATACATACAATACGTGGAAAAGTCCTTTTTTCATTAACATTGAATTCATATACAATAATTATGGAATAGGATTCCTCAAATAGAAAACGCTATTTCAACCTGGGTATAATTGGGCATCTTGGAAAACCTTTTTATATGCAATTTAAGGACCCAATTTACCTACTATCAGACTGGCTGGTTCCATACTATGTGCGTTGACAGAGCCTTCGTGGCTCGTGGCTACTTTTTGCCACCAGGGCGCTTATATCTCTTATCTGGTGTTTGCCACACGGATGCTCTCCTCAATAAATGGATCCGCTCAGCATCAATCAGGTTTCCAATATTAAATGCGATGATTTTCAAGGATGGAGTATTGGCTTTCGATATTCTCCTTGTGTTCAGACATCGAGCCATTGTTCTGTAATGGTTACTAACGACAAAATGACAATTTTAAATGTGGAATAAATATAGATTTCTTTAATAGCCCTTTATTCTATTTATTCTATTTTTAAAAAATCATTTATATTCAGGTTATGCGCAGTTACAGCAAATGTATACATAGTCATGGCTCCCCAGTTCACCGAGAAGGAGGTCTGCCACTGGGCCCTGAGCCTTAAACCTTGTCTCGTTAAAGGTCGAAACTTTTGTGTAGCAAATGTGTTTTCATACGTTGTACATACTCTCATCAAAAAAACCAACTTCTGGTACTTATAAAAATTGACAAATATCATCAAAAATACGGCGCTACTTATATACCAGTTGTAATACTACACTGTCCATCTTAACAGTAGCCCCCAACAAATGTTGTTAGTCCTAAAAAAGGAAAAGAAAAATGATCTTATTTATCTGCACCATTTAATCCCTGTTTGTAACCAAAAATAGGATAATAATGAAAAAATTTGGCGAATTTATATTCCTCGCTCCGAGGTCCCGCTCTTTGGAACCCAAACCCCACCATACTCCCACTGCACAAAAAAGAAAGTAAAATGACTAAGGCTGTAAATATCACCCATCACATCTCATAATTCCTTTAACATCACCAAACTTCGCCAAGTTTATCATCAATAATTAAGGACTAAATTCATATGTCAAAAACCGTAATTATAGTTTCTTACTGAAATGAAATGTGATATCATAATATATATGTTTACGTTTTCTCTGTACTATATTTTGAAAAAGAAAAGGATGTCAGGTCGTACGAAAATCACCTGAATTTGTGAGACCGTGTCTGATGTCTTGTGAATAAAATTATTTCCAAAACGTGAAAAAAAACAAAAAACTAGCTATTAGAGATATCAAAAGAGCATAAGTGCAGCCTTGAAAACAGATACTTTTGCCTGCTAATTATATTTTCATTTTACTCTATATCCTGAGCAAATATTCTTCAAATATATCTGTATGGGTATTTTAAATCTTCCTTATTGAGTGAGTATCACACTATGGCCGCTAGACGTTATTTGAAAAGCAACTTTGCATAGAGTTATCCCATGGTAGTGCTTCATGGATTCATTGCGCTGTTGTAATGGACTGTAAAACACAAAGAAAATCGAAGTTTGATAACTAGCCTTTGTTGCAAGACATCCATTAGTATATATGCTTCTGTCCCTTGGTGCAATCCTAAAATCGCCTGGCGAAGGGACGGGGTCGACTGAGGTGGACAAATTGCAGATCGCATTGGGAATAGAGCAAGCATATTCTAGGCGATATCCTTGCCCGAATATTTGTATTGTTCTTACTTAAAAATCATTTATTTATATTGTTTGTATCTACACATCCTAGAATAAAGGACTAGGTTCAGATATAGGCTAGGAGGTTGTAGGCATTGGCTTAGCATAGGGAAAAAAGGAAAGATCGAAATGAACCAATAAAAGTTTTCTAGTGCTTGGGAACATCTGCCACAGTGGAATATCTCGCAGTGTGCCTAGGTTAAGACATGCATTCCTAGATATTACATCGATTGATCATAAAAAGGTCAAAGAACAGGCCTTGTAAATTGTCTAGGCAATGCTAGATGCATTGCGCATAAAGAGGAAATGATCGAGAACATCTATAGACCATTTTTATTCTTGACCTGCACTTGTCTACGTTTGTCAAAGCATTTCAAATGAGGGAGCCCGTTAATTAATTCCGGTATGCTTCATGCATCTATGTTTTACCCCAGCATATAGTAACGAGAAGCTTCTTTCTATTAGTCTGAACTTGAACCTACCAATAGTGCACTCAACGCATGCGATTCATGAGAATCTCATTTTTATGGCTGCTCCCATTGCTTGCCTGGCATATCTCTCCAGGCCCTCGTACATTTAGGTATTAAAAGCACCGGATGACGAAACAAATAAGATGGTAGCTAGACGTTGTGACCTCAATTCTACATATTACTTCTGAGGGAAAACATACATGCAATTCTACGATAAATACTATTATTAATGACAGTCGCTCCTGTTTTATGTATACATGTATGTATGTACGCTGTTTTCTCCTTCCAAAGTGTACAGAATAGGAGTCTTTCTAGTTCGTCTCAGAATTTACCCTTAAACATCAGAGAAAATATGGTCCCTCGAGAGAAGAGCGTTTGGGCCTTACTGTATCAAGTATATTATCCACTAAGCAAGTTGCGCCCAATTTAACACCTCTTGGGAATAGTACCGGAGGAGAAGAGATGGAACGTTCGTTTGGAAAAACATAGGTCAATACAGCCGAGACAGCTTTTGGATAACAAGTCATTAGGGATTCTCACATCCTTGCCTGCGCCTTGTTTACTGTCCTGTGTGACTTGCTTACAGATAGCATGTAATACATCCTTAATGAAAATGAATTATCATTGTATTTGCTGACTTACAGGTTGACCGGTATATTTGCTCCGGTGTTTGAGATTGCGAATATGGGTTTGGAATGAGAGCGAATCCCTGTGCACAACTCCAACACTTGTTCTAATGAAGTCTCGGGTGCAAAGGGGAACTGCAAAAAAGTGTGCACCTGATCTCCACGCAGTCTCCCTTGCCTGTCAGCACATCATCATAATATCCCCTGGTAGTCATTCTATCCTCTCTTGTTTTTAGTAAAGGCCAGGGGTTGTAAGAAAATTACCAGACAATTATTCCAAAGCTATGAATAATTCCGACTATGTTCACACGGAAAACAGTAGGCTTTTCCTAGTTGAATCCCCAGTCTGGATTTGATAATTCTCATAATTTACATCGCCTTTATTGTTGATTAAATGGAATTTGACTAATACTCAAAACGTTAAGGAAATTCCGTGACACTATTAATTAAACGATAGATAAGAAAATGGCCATTACTTGCCTTGAGTGTTCGCTCTTAATTTAAGTAGGCAAAAGTCAGGTTATATTTAGAAGGAAGGCAGGTCAACAGACTGGAAGATTTAAGAACAATTTTAGATTTGATGCGAAGTAAATTTGACTGCTGGAAGGAGATCGCTTAATAATTATCGATTGCCCTGAATAATAAAGAATGCCACGTTCGTGATAGTAATCTCTTATCCCTGCAACTATAGTAGGGTATATACTATTCTAAGGTAATGTTGTAACATGGTCTATTCTTACCAGACGTGTGATTCTATGTGACATGCAGATAGATGTACCTTTACATATCACTAGAATACAACATTGCAATACAATTACTCAAAGATGTTATTAATTGACAGAACGGTGCGCAGACTGACAGAAGATTCCAAAGTTCGTTAATTAAACTGATTAGTCGAATGACAATATATAAATATGTGAGTTGTGTTCTTCCTTACCGTCATTTCCCCCTCTAGATCAGAATCCAAACAAGACATTTGAAGCGAAGCCTTTCTTCACACCTATGTAAATATCCCTCATTTGATTTTATTACCGCGCTTCGACATTTTGACACCATCGCCAGGCCTTGTAATACGAAGGCGGTTGACAAAGTGTTAGTGACCTTGGGTTATGCAGCACTGTCTGGACTCATCCATGTCAAGACAGGGGAGTCAGAAGGCTTGAAACGAGGGACTGGTGTGTCGATTCTAGATGGGGAGATCGTTATCTCCATCGAGCTATATGGGTTGGTTGTATTGTACGCTGTGGTTTATGGAGACCCTAAATAAAAACAGCCTGGACTGTATACAACTGGACTGGATATCATATACAAATATGTACTGCGTCTCTGTGATTTTTCAGGCAAATAAAGACTTTAAATCAGAATGTAGATCTACACTGTACGTATTGATTGTCTCTGTTCTAGATCCTTTGATCTCAGCTTAATATTTACTACATGAATTATAGTATGGAGTTTGATGTTCACTGAAAAAAGAATTGTACGGTTTAAATACCAACTACCAAATCCCTACAATACTACAAAATCCCTACTCTCACTTTTTCTCCTCCAACAAACAAATACTTGTAGCCCGAAGAAAGATGTGTTTGCGTGGTTGTATTTATAGTGTACTTGGGATGGAGAAAGGATTCAAGTAATTGGAAATATGTCTAGGTCTTCCAATTTGCGTGCAGTGATCAGCTGACTAGGAAGACAATAATCAATCATTTCTTTTCTGAATGAATAAAAATATGATTGAATAGACGAGGCTTGCGTGATAAGGAGCAAGAGCCCCAGGCCAATGAATGCACCAATGTTCATGCAGGCAACCATGCACTTAGTTTCGGTAAAGGTATACTAGTACTTCTAAGGGGTCAGTCACCAAGTAACGCACCGGTTATATTGTCTGTGTGTGTGTTTTGTTCCAACATTAATTATAGTACAAAGTGCATCTCTTTATCAAAGCTTGGAAATATGAACGCAGAAACAGCAAGCTACAGAAAGCGAGGATGCGCCCTGGCCAGAAGCTCTGGAAGGGAAAGCTGAGGCAAATGAACCCTCTGTACTTTACAGTAGTTAGATGAACTGTGTGCCGCCGGGAATAACTCGCACGCTGCCGAGCCACTCTACATGGAATATGAGCAGACATGGCGCAAGCCTAGCCAAGCCAAGCGGCGCCTCCTCAATATCAAATATATCAGACCATAGCATCCCATTTAATGGCATTCCCACATGGCTGTAGTATTATGGGCCATTTCCAAATTTGAAATTGTTCGGCAGAAATAGTTTCAACTTCAAAATAGTATCCAAGCTACTTGGGAAGTGGGAAAGAGAAGGGAAGAAATAGAGCGACATGAGGAAGGCAGTGAACTGTGTAAAAATGCCCCTGCCATTATGGCTTGGGGAATCGGAGTCTATTACAGGCCCTTGAGCTCGTGTGAGCAGGGCATCATTCACACTTGTGCAGTGGCTAGTTGATTGGTTTGGGAGAACAATATTTCATCAGAGATTGGAACATGTAATTAGCGCCCGTCTTGGCTAGCAACTTATTAATTGCCTCCAGTTGGTGAAAGAGCACTATGGAATCTTGATCAATAATGCCACCATGTTCACACAACAAGCTTACTGGTATGTGGAGCGAATAATATCCCTTTTATTGGCGCAGGATTATTTTTCCTTTCTGCGTAATCAGATGACGAATTGTCCTATGCATCACCCGAGAGTTCAATAAGTCGGGCAATCGATTAGGCTCTACTTAAACTATCCAGACGGCCCTACTGACTGCAGCATAAAACGATCACCTCTCAAAGATTAGCACTGCCGTGCATCACCGTCCCAGGGTTTGAAATTGATCAATTGCTTTTATCCTAAACTAAGTTTACGGGCTCTGTCGTAACCCTGAGTGCCCATGACTGAACCTAGACCTGTGTAGACAGGAATATAGAACATCTCAGAGGACTTAGCTGGCATGCTATGGGGGATTAGCTGGCGGCATTTCATTCCTTCGCATGGAATCGCTTGCAGGGACTTTGTCGGCTTGGGTTTGCCTTGCAGAGTGGTATAAGGCCAGGAGTTCTTGATGGCCATGAGAGGTTGTATTTATATAGGAGCAGACCTAATATTATGATCTTTTAGGAATTAAGATTGGATATAATAACCCTCTGGTCAGAGATTACTATATTATATTATATTATATTACATATTTTCTTCTTTCTTCTGTTTTCATTTAAACTGTTAATAATGATATATGTGCAGGGTCAGGCTATCAATGCACATCCCGATGCTTGAGGACAACTCTTGCCTGACCCAAGACAAATTTGTCTCTGTCCCCACGGCCAGGCGCCTATAATTGGTCGGACCATCTCAAAGATCCCCCAGCTGTATCATTATACATTGCCATGCAGGTCAGCAATTTTACCTCGCCGCGGATCAAAAGAGGTATTGATTCACAAGGGAAAACACTGGAAGCATCGCTTGCAATATAGCACATTAATATAGAATATGTTTACAGCAAGAAATACAGTTCAGCTGTGCGCTAGGTGATAGAAACTGATTTCTTAAATGTCAATTCTGGCTCGCCTTCTGTAGGAATCTAGGATAAAAACACTTCTTCTTTTAAAGCATATTCCTCCTATGCACTTGACAGACCCGCCCACAAAAGCTTCGACTCCTCATTCATTTGTGTATGGCACTGAGTCGTTTGTCTATAACCAAGAGCTGTTTCTTTTATCGAACTCTAGGAAGATCATTAAGAAATTTGCCAGAGGATGCAGTTTTTTTCCTGAAGCTGGAAAGCTTTCATTATCTCTGTTGGTTACTCTCTGTGGGAAACGAGCTCAGGGGACTGATGACATACATACCTAAAGGCAAGTACTCGTTCCCAGTTGATGTGTGCATCGATAAAGGCCAAGGAGCTCAATTCCAACTCATACAGATGGAATACATATAATGTATTGCGTATGCAAACTCAAATCTCTGCTTCAGCGCTCGCCAACTGAAGCTTCCGTCCGCTTCACTCCATGTAACATTGATTCTGTCTACCATAGATGAAACTACTTGCGTACGACCCCTTTGGCGATTTGAAGGAATATTTATCAATTGAGGTGTATATGTAAAAATACCCCTATCCTATCCGCGCTGTGTCTTCAGCTGCCAAACGTGTCCTCGTGTGTTTTATCGGTTTTTACTTTGAAGTGAATTTCATGCTAATGCTACAATGTATATTTTACTTAGAATATGCGTTTTGTACAAAACTCCACAATAAACTTATAGTTATGATTTGCCAATTTAATCATTCACTTTTAAAACTCACAATAATTATGATATGCGTGATGGAATTGCATAGATCTATAGATTAAAGTGGGATGGCACATTTGTAGAGAGGTCGAGGGCTTTCGGGAGCTAGTACTATTAATATTTGATAGTTTTCCTTTCCCCCCGGAGGACAGAAATTAATATTTTCCCAGAGGCACCATCAGTGTCCAATTATACTCGCCTATAACCATAGAACTCTAACGTAACTACCCACCAAGAAACCCGATATCACCTTGATATCGGCCCGATATCAGACACTCCATCGGCCCGATATCAGATCTGATATCGATCGATATCAGACTGCACCCTCAAATTCGGTCGGCCCGATATCAGATCTGATATCAGATCTGATATCGGGCCGATATCAGACCAATACTATTTCTGATATCAGTTTCTGATATTGAGCCGATATCACACCGATATTATTTCCGATATCAATTCTGATATTGACCCGATATCAGACCGATATAATATTCCGATATCAGTTCTGATATTGAGCCGATATCAGACCGATATAATTTTCCTATATCAGTTCTGATATTGACCCGATATCACACCGATATAATTTTCCGATATCAGTTCTGATATTGACCCGATATCACACCGATATAATTTTCCGATATCAGTTCTGATATTGACCCGATATCAGACCGATATAATATTCCGATATCAGTTCTGATATTGAGCCGATATCAGACCGATATAATTTTCCTATATCAGTTCTGATATTGACCCGATATCACACCGATATAATTTTCCGATATCAGTTCTGATATTGACCCGATATCACACCGATATAGTATTCCGATATCAGTTCTGATATTGACCCGATATCAGACCGATATAATTTTCCGATATCAGTTCTGATATTGACCCGATATCAGACCGATATAGTTTTCCGATATCAGTTCTGATATTGACCCGATATCAGACCGATATAGTTTTCCGATATCAGTTCTGATATTGACCCGATATCACACCGATATAGTAATCCGATATCAGTTCTGATATTGACCCGATATCAGACCGATATAGTTTTCCGATATCAGTTCTGATATTGACCCGATATCACACCGATATAGTTTTCCGATATCAGTTCTGATATTGACCCGATATCAGACCGATATAGTTTTCCGATATCAGTTCTGATATTGAGCCGATATCAGACCAATATGATATTGAGCCAACATCAGACTGATATTATTTCTGATATCAGGAACTGAAATCAAACTGATGTCATAGGAGTATTCTTCCTGATATCAAGAACATCAGAAACTGGTATCCGGGGATCTTTGATATCCAGCTGCTGTCCGGGGATCTCCGATGTCCATCTGATGTCAACCAATATAACACTTCTGATGTCATCAATCAATATATAAGACAACAAAATAATGGAGATATCAGACTGATAATCTTGCAGTTTTTAGTACATAATAAGCTTCAATCCTTACTAGGAAATGCACATGAACATCTTTCATTTGGTTATTAGGTTCTTTATTTCCTGTGATTACATGAAAGTCTACAAGAAACAAGGGAATATGGTTGCAAATAATGACACATTATGGTTACAAATAATGACACATCATTAGCTAATGGTCCACGGCTGGAAGTTCACCAGAAATATTTGAAAGAAATTCGTATTACGAAATTTTGATAAACATTTATATAACTTGCCTAATAAATAAATGCAGCTGGATATATTTGAACCTGACTGCCAATACCTAGAAGATAGCATATTTCTTTGTGTCATCAAAACGCTATAATAACAGGTCTATACATGGTCACCCAGATACATGAAATCTGATCCCAAAATCTCTTAAAACTTCAATTTAAAAAATCTCAATTCCTAGACCGCCTGGACATCCCTTAAAACACCAATTTTGAGTGTAAAAATACTTGGCATAATACCCAATTTGACACCCAAAATTTGTTCTATAGTCCTAAAACCTGCGTGGTGTTAACCTATTTTTGACCCAAATATGATGCATAAATTTTGTCTAACCAGTCCAAAAAAATATGTCTAATTATGTAAGGTAAATTGTTTCACCTTAACCCTCTTATATAGGCGTTTACAAACCTGACACCAAAAACACTTAAAATAATGACTGTAAAATTATATATCATTACAGCATTACATAGAATCCCTCACCTGTCCATATATGATTGAACAAAAATATAATGCAATATTGTCCATCTATGACTAAACGGAAAATTGAGGTTAGCCTCCAGATAACATAATTTTTATAGTAATACAGTAATATTTAAAACTAAAATCCCTCTTAGGATCGTCAATTTCTCATACAAAAACCTGTTGAGACGCCATTATTAGGAAACAATAGTATTATAATAATCCATGGTTCAGAGTTAATTTCTTGAATTGCCAGTCTATAGCAAGATTTTCCTATTTAAGGTGTATTTTCTGGGAACATTGTAGTGGTCTGGGGTCCATATATCCAATTTCTTCAGGTAATTGTCATGTTTTAGTACTCTTGCTTTAAGTTTCACATATTTAGGTGTTGGTCATCTTAGGTTGAGGCCTTGATTAGGTGAGCTTCTGCTCATGGATGGGACAACCACTGTACTGCTCCCAGGTGTATTGGTGCTGTCTGATCCTGAGCTGGTGAAGTTGGGATCCTGTGCCATTGGACAGTGGTATTACATAACAGGTCTTTCTGATGAAATAGTTGTCATACATCCTCAGGATTTAAGGCTGGTAAGACCTGATTGTTCCGTTTTTTTTACTCAAATGGCCATGAGGGAGGTAGGTTCATATGAGTATATTCCTGAGTATATTGCCATCGCTGATCAAACTCTGACCAAGTCCAAACAAGTGTTTGTGGATGCCCGCAGCTCCTCCATGATTAGTTGATTTGTTTCCAGCAGCTCTGGAAAGCATCCAATAAATAAGGTCAGGTCATGAATTAAACATCATTAACAAGGGACATATTTATCACTTGAATACTTGACATTATCTACCATTATCTAGTACTAGTAATAAAATCAGAAACCATTGTATGAGGTATATAACATTTGTACATCTCAGGTTGGTTTGTTAAGTTTATATGCCTAATATTACAGATGGAAACTATTTGCAAATCATGGAATAGAAAAAAGAAAATAACTGTTCCATTTGAGAAGGACAGTAAATTTCAGTGCAGGCTGGTAAATGTCTGTATTCAGCAGCCAAATTGGTGTGAAAATTAATTTCTCACACTGCATGTCTAATCTAAAGTACATGTCATATCATATCATTGGGATGTTGATGTACAGTACTTAATTTTGTTCATGCTGGATTTTGTTATATAGTTAGTTGCAAGAATTACAAAAATTAGGTTTTTGGTATATTTGAATCGGTATACACACTCTGATATTTGATGCTTACAATTAATTACTGAGTTGCAGGTAATTATGCACCCACCCCATGTCACTAACAGTTTAAAGGTCAAGTGTAAAGGTTTTTATTTGGTGTTTGATGCAGTCGGAGGAATATTTTGAAACGATGTACAAAGTCTGTTTAAAATCTGTTTAAAAAAATATATATTTCCATACATGTTCTTTGTGTATAATCTTAGAGTTTTAAACATTAAATGCTATAATATTAGTCTATGCTATTTCTCACACAACATAACTCAATATATTTATGGCCCACTATTTCTATGCAAAAATGACCTTTCCTCACGTCTTGGGCTCTAGATTCCTTAATATTTGAGCCATGAAAGATATTATTTTTATTTTAAATAAGTTTCCAACGTGTGAGTACTACCGGGGCTAGCTCTTGCCCAAACAGACTAAATAATGTGATATATTTGGATTAATAATTTAACTAAGACTCGTGGCGAAGGTACATATCAATAATGAATAATATGGAGATCGATCAGGAATAATAGCAATAATATTAGAGAGGTATAATGCAGTGATATATCTAGAGAGCCAATAGTTGGCTGCGACGGCCGCTCTTATGTCTGAAAACGCTAAAAACGATGAGTTTCTGAAAAGTTAATATGGTGGGGAGGGGGGGGGGGGGTCATTTCATAATATGGATATTGTTAAATTATGTCTTGGTCGAAATAAGCCTAAAGAGTGTCTGAATGATGATCTCCATATCATTTAATATTGCACGATAGAAATATATATTAACAGGGAAACACTTGAAAAAAAATCCTAGAGTTTCTGTGAATCATGGAGTTGCACTGTCCCCTCACCCCTAACGCTACAGGGGTACCCCTACCAATTCACCTCAAGGGGAGGCGGCAGGGGTAATTATAAGGGGGAGGGACTGAAATATTTGAGCAATATATGATATGTTCAGGACATAACCTTCCACAGCTGGAATAATTCCTGGAATAGCCATACACAGGGGGAGATTCAAAGAAATGACGAAATGATGAAAAAAATCTATCCGTCCAAAAGACTTCCGAACTGTTTACTGCACCCACCACCAATGAAAAGATATACAACCAAGTATCAATTAGATATTAGAGATTTTCTATATGTATACCCGTCCGTCTATAATATCAAACAATAATGAATATACGGGCTCATAACAGAGGGTTTACAGTGTGACAGAGAGCGGGGATAGAAAGGGATAGACAAAGACAAATGGCAGGGATAGGTGGGAGAGGGGTGAGGATAGTCCATTCCCACATAAAGAGAGAGGATGGTCCGGGGGCCATTCCCGCATAAATGACTATTATTTGGACCTAGAGGCTTTTGGCCATTCCGTCCCGATATTTTTGTCCATTGAGTTCCACCACCTACCACACAGGTGTTAACGCTCGCCGGGGTGACAAGTCCCCTCTAGGCGGGGAAAGGTGTACAAACTTTTGGCCATAGCGACCTGGCATTTTTTGGCCATACAGGTTTTTGTCCATTCGGTCCCGACACCCTCCATATTATTTAACATATCAAAGAACATATAGAAATATATTAAAACCTATAATTATTTGGTAAAGATCACATATTTAGTCTGTTTGAGCAGAGCTATCCCCTATCGATTGTTGTGTAAGTGGATAACGCATGCTTGCCTATGGTGAAAAATCAAAACATTGAAACCATGCAACAATCTCGTTGTTGGACGATAATAGGGGATTTGTCAGTTACAAGCTTAATAATGACATATAGGCTTGCAAATCGAATGAAATGAAGCATACCTTCTCATAAATACATCCAAACCAGCAAATTTCTCATGGTTTTGACACTATTTAGTCATATATTAACAAGAAAATCAAGTGCCATGTTCACGTGTAGGCCTACACACTGCCTCACAGCCACAGGGTAGCCTACGATTTCACCGTATAATATATTAGCTTGCCCCATAGACCGTATAGTTTCACTGCAACACGACAGTCAACTTATGCTAGCCTGCATCATTCTTCAAAACGTCTATACCCCGACGATCTTCATGCATTTAAATATCACTGCTGAAATATGAACTTAAATCCAAGTAACTTGTATCAACAGAAAGTTTTAAAACCTACCTTTTTGAATATGGCGGATTGGTGGGACCAGGATGTAAACAGAGCTGCCGGTGACGCCCTCTATTGTTAATCTAAAAAGGTGCGCATAGCACGGCGGTCACATGATATTATGGTACGGTAGTACCATTATTTGACTTGGCACCAAGGACAGAGACCAGGAGATTACAAGTAATACAGAACGATTGTTTAAGATTATGTCATGGATATAGAAAGAGGAGTGCCGAAAATAGAATAAAAAATATTGATATTCATATCGGTTGTAAAATGTCATAAGAGAATACAGCGTTGTTTCATTATGTTTTCTGGATTTCTAATACTACTACATAGGAGAGGGAAATGCTTCACTGAGAATTGTTGAAAACAACTTTTTAAACATATATAAATAATGATTAGACTTTACTCGCCAAGGAGGGCGGGGAACTTTTGGGTTTAAAGTGATAAATATATTGCCGCCACACTTAAATCATCGTAAATCAAATCATTCTTAAGGCCATTTGATGGTGCGTGTGGGTGCGTGCAGGTGTGGGTGCGTGCGTGCGTCTTTTAGGCATACCGCTACTAGCCTAGTAGGCTACTACTAGGCCTAATAGGCTAGAGTATCCTTTGGAACATCAATATAACATGAGAGACAGGCATCGAATCCTAATTGAAAATTGGAGTAAAGAATAACCAATAACTCACATTTCAGTAGTAGACATATATTTTTTTAATATAAATATTTCTTTTGCTTTAGAAAGGGAATTGACGCTGTTATTGAATGTTTGATGATGGTGGATAATTTTAATGAATATAAAATACAGTATCAAATCAAATATAGGCCTAAATCATCATATAGTCCCGAAAATGTCCAATTTGAAAAATATATGATACAATTTTTGTATTTTTTAAAATCATCTAAGCCTTCTCCCGGTCAGAGCCAATGGTGCGCGCTGAGCCTAATCATATATAGGCCTACCATACTAAAACTAATTTTTCTGAGTTTTTTCTGATTTCGTAAATTTCATAATCAAAAGGGTTCTTTTGGGGCCACAGTGCCTGTTGTATTCAGGGGGAAAATGAATACTGTTGAATAAAAAAATGGTCCAAGAAACCAAGACTGAAGACATTAAGTTAGATTTAGCAATTTTATTTACACAAATAAATTGTATGAATTAGGTACAGTATTTTGACTTTACGATCGACTATTTTGACTTTACGATCGACTATTTTGACTTTACGATCGACTATTTCCACTTTACGATCGACTATTTCCACTTTACGATCGACTATTTCCACTTTACGATCGACTATTTCCACTTTACGATCAACTATATTTCCACTTTACGATCGACTATTTCCACTTTACGATCGACTATTTCCACTTTACGATTGACTATTTCCACTTTACGATCAACTTTTGTGACTTTACAATTGATTATTTCGACTTTACGAGTGACATTTCTAACTTTACGATTGACATTTCTGACTTTACGATTGACTATTTCAACTTTACGATAAACTTTTCTGACTTTACGATTGACTATTTTGACTTTATGATTGACTATTCTGACTATATGATTGACTATTTTGACATTACGATTGTTTATTTTGACTTAACGATTGACATTTCTGACTTAACTATTGACTATTTGACTTAGCAATTGATTATTTCAACTTCATGATAGACTTTTCTGACTTTAGAATAGATTATTCTGACTACGATTGACTATTTTTTACTTTACGATCAACTATTTTGACTTAACGATCAAAATCAGAAATAGTATTGGTATGATATCGGCTCAATATCAGAAACTAATATCAGAAATAGTATTGGTATATGATATCGGCTCAATATCAGAACTGATATCAGCAATAGTATTGGTACGATATCGGCTCAATATCAGAAACTGATATCAGAAATAGTATTGGTCTGATATCGGCTCGATATCAGATCTGATATCAAAAATAGTATTGGTTTGATATCGGCTAAATATTAGAAACTGATATCAGAAATAGTATTGTTACGATATCGGCTAAATATCAGATCTGATATCAGAAATAGTATTGGTATGATATCGGCTCAATATCAGAACTGATATCAGAAATAGTATTGGTACAATATCGGCTCAATATCAGAAACTGATATCAGAAATAGTATCGGTATGATATCGGCTCAATATCAGAACTGATATAGGGCCGATTGAAAATTCAGGTTCTGATGTTGACCCAAAAAACTTTTGAAATAGCATTTTCCTGATTTTCTGGAGAGCATGAATTGTTGTATGCGGGATTGTTCGATTAAGTAATTGAAATCCATGGTCCAAGAAACCAAGACTGAAGACATTAAGTTAGGGTTAGCAATTTTATTTACACAAATAAATTGTATGAATTAGGTACAATATTTTGACTTTACGATCAACTATTTTGACTTAACGATCAACTTTCGTGACTTAATGATTGAGATTTCGACTTGACAATTGACTATTTCAACTTTTAAGATAGACTTTTCTGACTTTACAATAGATTATTCTGACTACGATTGACTATTTTTTACTTTACGATCAACTATTTTGACTTAACAATCGAAATCAGAAATAGTATTGGTATGATATCGGCTCAATATCAGAAACTGATATCAGAAATAGTATTGGTATGATATCGGCTCAATATCAGAACTGATATCAGAAATAGTATTGGTACGATATCAGCTCAATATCGGAAACTGATATCAGAAATAGTATCGGTCTGATATCGGCTCGATATCAGATCTGATATCAGAAATGATATTGTCTGATATCGGCTCAATATCAGAAACTGATATCAGAAATAGTATCGGTCTGATATCGGCTCAATATCAGATCTGATATAGGGCCGAGCAAAAAATTCAAAGAATTTTGGGAAATATATTTAAGGAGAGCTTGAATTAGGTACATGAGAGGACAATCAAAGCATCCGCAAATACTTTCATTTTCATCAGAAATTGATATCAGAATGATGTCCATCTGATATCAGATCTGATATGGTAAAAATTCTAAAATCTTTAAAAATTCCTATTTCAGCAAGAATTTTGGGAAATATATTTAAGGAGAGCTTGAATTAGGTACATGAGAGGACAATCAAAGCATCCGCAAATACTTTCATTTTCATCAGAAATTGATATCAGAATGATATCCATCTGATATCAGATCTGATATGGTAAAAATTCTAAAATCTTTAAAAATTCCTATTTCAGCAAGAATTTTGGGAAATATATTTAAGGAGAGCTTGAATTAGGTACATGACAGGACAATCAAAGCATCCGCAAATACTTTCATTTTCATCAGAAATTGATATCAGAATGATATCCATCTGATATCAGATCTGATATGGTAAAAATTTTAAAATCTTTCAAAATTCCTATTTCAGCAAGAATTTGGGGAAATATATTTAAGGAGAGCTTGAATTAGGTACATAAGAGGATAATCAAAGCATCTGCAGATAATTTTTTTTATATCAGAAATTGATATCAGCCTGATATCAGTCTGATATCAGAATCTGATATAAAAAAAATTCTAAAATCTTTAAAAATTCCTATTTCAGCAAACTTTTAACAGAAGAGCTTGAAACCCCCTTTTTGCATGAATATTTGTTAGTATGTAATAATTTCTTGCTCATTGGAATCTGATATCAGCCTGATATCAGCCTGATATCAGAATGACATGCCTATCTGATATCAGATCTGATATCAGATTCTGATATCGGGCTGATATCAGCTTTCTTGGTGGGTAGTGTGTGTGTGTCCCTTACATGCAGACATACACGGCATGTGCTCAATTAATATGTGCATCTATGATAGCATGCATCTAATTGTTACTAATCGAATCCATTAATGATATACAAATAGTATTGAAAGGATGTATACAAACAGATCCTATCCCATTTGGATACCTATTACAGCTATATTGCGCTCTAAGGCGATTTGCTGGTCGCTCTCGTACACTCGGATTGCTTTACAAGTAGCGAACACATGTCCCCACTAGGATACTATTCCATTGGATTTATTGCAAACTTGCGAACTGTGACGAATACAAAGTACTGCTTATCTTTTGCTGAATAGACCATAGACAAATCATGGCAGGAACACCAAAAGAATTATCACCAGATCAAAGAATAAATTTCCATAAGAGCACCTGAGCGTTACCTTATTTAGGATGCTTCTTGATATTAGTAGAGTGGGTTGACGTAAATTGATTTTGGCGGTAGGATAGCGGTAGACAGGTGAAACTGGGGGGAGCTAATTTGTGACAACAGAATATCAAAGCTGACAATGGGCGGTCGATTTTGCCTTGAATAAGTATTCCATATAGTTTACTTAGTAGTGCGATGATGTTCAGCAAATATCCCATTAACTCCGTTTAACATGTTTCAATATATACTTTTTTATTTAACATTTTTATACAGCAAGATTTGATTATTTTCAAGAACAGTGTTCATGGCATACGTACCATGTTGTTTGTCTCTATAATTATGTAGGGTGGGTTTATCTATCTAATTAACTAATGTAACTATAAAAGGATGTTAATGTATAGCCTACCTTAACATTAAATTAATTTGATAAACTCGAATATTGAATAAGTTTGATTTTAACATAAGACAATGATAACAACAACAATGTTACATTACCTCAACTGAAAACTTACTGGGATTACAATTCTGATAGCTGGGTGCAAGATGTGATTAATAATACACCTTTGTTAACGAAGAATTCCCACCCATAACGTTCTCATTGAGTTTGATATCCCTGAGGGGATAATCAGTCAAGAAGGCATTGGGGATCATTGGGGAGAAATTATTTTAGATCACAGCCCATTTTTCTAGATTAGAGGTCTTCTCGGCATGACGATATGATACGCTGCTCTTATCAGCTATTCTGGTTTGGTGTTAAATAAGTAGCGGCCTCCTGATGAAGAGGGTGGTGACAAAATTACCGGAAGGAAACGGAAACTGCGCACGCGCAGACTAAAAGGCACAATGCTTGATTTATATCAAAGATTCCCTCTGTTGTTCAGTCGGAGTTTGTGCACGCCTAATGGCGTTTGCCGGCTCGTATTCTCGGATGAAACTGGCGATCGATCACGAAAATCACCTGGTTTTTAGTACCCTTGCCAGCTCAGAGAAAACTTGAAGACTATGGTCAGGAGGTGAATGGCAGAGCTGTCATCCTATTCATGACTTGAGCTGGATTTCTCGCGCTTTGGATCATGCAATGAGGGTGTCAATAAGGCCGAATGCTTGTCGAAAGAGTTCCGGGAAAATATTTGCCCCGGAGCTAATTCACCTGCTGCCGAACCACTTTTCATCAGTGTGGGATGTCCAAGGTAAACAGAAGTTGACGAATGAATCTTTTTCCTGAAAGACCCTATTTTTTGTATTGGGATATAAAAAGAAACAGATTTTAAAAAAAATGAAGTGCCTTCATGTCTCTTAAGAACCTTTGAGGGAGCTTGGAGGCCGATTTGATAGAAGAAAAGTGTTCTGACACCTTGCAGGTACTAAGTGCAAAGTGATGTTGCGCCAAGCCCAGGAGATGTAGGCGGCTGGGTCAATGGCAATGCCAGCCGTAAACCATGGGAAAGAAGTCTAACGCGTTTCATATATGCCACAATGTCACTCCCAGAATCTATCAATCGATGCCTGGAGGTGGGTGGCAGAGGGCGCATAGCAGGGAGGAGGAAAATTGGGCGGGCATATTTATAGGTACATCTACAAGGAGCCGACTGGGGAGAAAAAGAAACTGGAAGAAAATTGAAGCAAATCGCTTGAAGTGGCAGAAGGGATTTGACAGGCTCTTTGCCCATACAACGGCATTACATAGCCCAGAGACATGCAATAACAATATAGAATTAATCAATCAAATATGGGAAGGTAGGGACTATGGAGAGACTGGAAACACTCTTTTAAGGCTAGATCATATATAAAGCCTCGAGTGTTTTAGAATTTTAAAGTGTCATATACTACAGTGGCTTTACGTTGCAAGCACCATTGACATACACGACACGTTGACATTTATTTTCAACATAATCCTGGACACCAGTCTACAGCAAAAGCATACACGTGGGTGTACGTAATAGATGTAGTTGGTTAACGACCCCAGACGATGACTCTCATGTGCTTTGCAAATAGCGATGCATCTCTCTTTAAGTTCCCAATCCTACCCTTGTTGGTATTGGCATCCGTCTTTTTGTGGGAGGACAGACAACAGGTTTTGTCAGTTTATGATTGATTAATAACAAGCATTGTACTGAGCAGAACCAAGGTAGTAATGACCTTCTCGATGGGTTTCATATTTTCATCAATGATGTTCCCCTGAGTCCCCTGTAAAGAATCAGTGCAATATAAATACTGGGGGTGGTACGAATATTTCTAAGCCTATGGCTAGGGTTTTAAAAAGTTGTAAATCATTCACACAAAATCTATTACCTTCTCCCATTGCCGCTTGGCCCTGAGACACCTCCCTTGGGAGGAAGCATAACATTTTAATATCAATTCAAGTCCACCTATTGCGCTGTTAATAATATCACGCAACACGTATACAAATCCTGGAAAATGCTGAACTGCTTGAATATGTTGAATGTATTTCTGTTAAAATACCTTATTTTCATTAACCTAATGGGGAGATTCATATAATATAATGTTATAAAATTCGCTATATTTGCCCGGTTCTAAAACAAGAGTACCTGTTACACATATGTTCTCCTTTACCGAATTGGTTTTAGTTGGTCTAGACTTGTTTTCTCCTTTATTTAAAGGACCTCGGCTTTGTTAAAAAGTTCATATATTTATAGAACAGGCACCTGTCATTTAACTACTGCTCCTACCCTTGAATTATTTTATCATAGACTGATTTGTTACCCGAACTTAACTGAAGTATTGAGATTCCGAGATCTATTTACCATGCCATTGGCAAAATGAATCACATAAATGCTTCTATCAACTACATGTGAGTGGACCTATTTGAGCAGATATCCAGTGAAGCCATTCTGAAGCTCTGAATATAAATTCTAAACAGTCAGTGCAAACTGATAGTAAATAGCACTCAAGTTTTACAAATCCGAATATCGAAACTGATCCCTTCAGAATGGGACATTAGCCTAGATCATGGACTCTCCATACACGACATTTCTCCCATACCAACGGAATGGGCCATGCAATCAGCTGCTGTAGTTTATCGGAGGAATGCAGAAAATGTCCAGCATGGTCCTCTCCACCCCCAAGGCTTAAGGTTGATGGATGCCCTAAAGAGGAGTTCATTTCAGCTTGACCTTATTTGCCCACAATTTGAAACCGTTTAGACCAACGTCCCTCGGATATCGTCGCTCTTTTGGCACCATGATGCCAGCGTTTAGGTTCCGATCATTTATTTCCTACCCTTCGAAGAGCCGACCGTAGACTATTCTCATCGAGCAAATAAAAGCAATGGAAAAGGAGATGAGATAATCAGGATTATACTCCACCAACAAGAAGCGACTTACACAGCGAGCATGACCTTATCTATGCTTATCTATAGACTCTGAGTTATCGAGGTTTATACGATTTCGAATGGGGGAAAACATTGCATTGTGTATACAGCATACGAAAATATGCTGAGATGTGAAATCACTTAAAATACCTCTTCAAATCTACTATTATTCATTGTCCAGTTAAAATACGGTCGGCCTATGAATCTCCAACACAATTCTTAATCAATAACAATAGTGAGTCGGTGCGAAGTGCAACCTTGGTTTATCAATCCATCTGTGTCAAAGAACGAAGATTATTTTTGACCAAGAGTCAGATAGATCACTCATCACAATCGTATATTATACATGTACATGTACATTGTTTATACATATAGCAACACAGCTGAAGTTCTCCTTTCAAGTCATGTCTTTGTAAACATCTGCTACCCAACATATATAATCATTATTATTTTTTGCTGCTCTATTGTCTGGTCCAGATGTCTGTACATGCGGCCTCAACAGATTTCCTGAAAGTAAAATATATGACCATTTTTACGCAATTCACTTATGGCCCAGCTGGAAGATCTGGGCAGCAGAAGGTGCCAACCATATTTCTGTACAATGTTTATAGAAATAAAAACTATTATATGTCTGATCCTTCACAAACACCCTTCATTTAAATGCCACTGATTCAAATCGATTATGTCATTCATACCTACGGTAGAGAAATGCAAAATGCGAGAACGATGACTGAATTTAAAGATGCAATCGGGTGCTTTTCTTTATCTGCCTCGGTAACGAGGGCCATAATCTTATTTCTCAGTTCGAGTGTGTTGACTGGTGGATATTAGACTCTCAGATTCTGGTAATGACCATTCTCAATGACTGCTAGGTCTAGACAGGTTCCGGCGCTGTCGATCAGCTTTACTTTTGATATAAGGGGGGGTAGAGGTGGCGAAAGCAGATTATTCAATGTCCTTCAGCGATTAAGAGGGCTTCTAGGCGCTTTAATTCTAAATGTTCCCTGTTCCCCCGACGTTCCAGTTTAGATAAGCCATTCATGATAAGGTTTTAAATTTAGATTAAGATAATATGGTGGTATAGAGGTGTGAAAGGCTTGACATTCAATTAACCATTTACATGTTGATAGGTATTTAAGATAACATTTAACGCATGGCCTTTTAAAATGTCCTTCTTCTGTGCCATTAAAGCCGCTACGATTAGGTTGTTAACAAGATTTGATACTTCCAAGATAAGAACAAAAAGGTGTAAATATACAATTATACTAGTAATGCTCTGGGTCTTTACCAGGAAAGGTTTTTTAATTACTTCTTGGGTTGACCAGAAGCCTGGATCTGATCTCCGATGAAGAAGAGACTTTTTGTTTACAATTAAATAACTATTAAAATATTAAATTGTAATGCTGCTGGCACACATCAAACTAAGTGATTTTTGTGCCTTTACATTCTCGCTATTCCCTTTACTTCTGGAAGACATCATAATATATTCATGTTTGCCAACATCATCAGTTTTTACTGATATAACCAGATTGGTGTCAACGTAGACCTGTGTAATAATAACACAATTAGTATCGTCTATCAGAGGCTTCTGAGAAACATTCTAGAAAGCTAGAAAGAAAATTGTTGTAAAGGCCGTGCCAAGACCAGACTACTGGCCGATAGGGAAATGTATCCTTGCCAAGAAGATAGGGCGGGAATATGCAAGGTCTGAGGAGGGCAGTTGCTGCACTATTGATAGCTAACAAGTATAGTGACACAACCAGATAATTCGTTATCACACCTGATGTTATTTGCAAAGTTTTAAGACCGTCAAAAGAGAAACGAAGTGTGGGGCTGAAAAGAGGCATTTGGTTCGTAGGTAAAAATAGTTCATCAATTTCCAGGAAGAGTCATTCATGGCGGCATAAGGTTAACAGTAGTAGTATGTCTATCACATACAATATTTTTCTTATCAATAATACATAATAAATTCGCTATGATGTAGCACTAACGGTTCCTCTGTAACTACTTGTACGTATTATAGACTTAGAAGTAAAAATGTGAGTATTTACAATGAATTAATATGGAATAATGAAAGGAAGGGAATTAGAGAATTCCAAGCATAATCGAAGCAAGTGATAATCCACATTTTGCATTGATAAGAGAGGCATTGTATAAATAGCACTATGAGAACTCGGTGTACTCTTCCTCTCTCACAGGACAGTAACAATGTGTCTCAACGGATTTCCTGAAAGGATATGCCACATCCTTTACATGCTATGTCCCTTTATTTAAATGGCACCGCTTCAAATAGATTCTCCCATTTATATATATTATATATCGGCTGCAGGGAAATGCATAGAGAAGAATGACTGAATTAGAAAAAGAACACCATCGCCAAATTGCTGAATAATCTGTTAGCAGATTCTGGCACCCTAACATACATCTCATCAACCACAGCGGAGGGAATGACTTGTAAATGGAAATGTGTTAAGGGGAAATGGAGGTGGAGAAGAGGAAAGTAACAAGTGTAAAAATTAGATTCATCGGAAACCCATCCTATTTCTGCAATGGCTTCTGAGCGTGGTGCAGGTCTAAGATTGGGTAAGATGCTGTGGGTTCCTCTTGTCCGTGGGACTTTCTCTACTCAGTGGTGCCCCCGAACTGGACCTTGTCCGTGCTAAATTGGGAAAGGCATGAGGCCAACGCAATTCCCACGGCCGTTGCTGCTTGTAGCAGCTGCTCGGCGTCCAATTTGCACCAGGGCTGGTTCCTGCCTTACTACCTTGTTGAACCTCAAATTGTACGTGGCCAGTGAACGAAGAGGCCGAAACTAAGCTCATTGGTGGCCAGGAAATCGCGTTGCTAATGTTAGCAAGGCGCCTGTGCTCCTCGAGACTTGGCAAACAAGATTTTCCAAGAGCAATCCCTCCCTTTTATAGGAAATGAATGTAGTATTGTCCTTATCTGTTATCAGGTTTTTGCAATGTTATCCATGTGCAGTCTCTCAAGGAGAGAAAATGAATTGACCACGTTCTTCTACGAGGAATTAACCAGCCTCACATATTTAGAATAGGCTTCATTGTGTTGTTCATTGTCTTCTGTTATTTCGTCTAACAAACTATTCATCTACTGATGACATAGTAAAACAACATTTACTCTACAGCAATAAATATAATAAATATTCTGGACTATCTGCAGAACATCAGTGACAAGATCATTATGTGAGATTCATGAATACACATTGAGACTCTCCTAGCCTGAATATATAAATAAACATTGTGCTATTCAATTGAACTTCGTAGCCTCAAAGAATCACTACTCAGTGTTCCACACCTTTGAAAGAGCTCTTGTCTTGGGCTCTATATATATGAGACGTTTCACAAGTGGATGGCAAGATGATCAACCCAAACTGAAAGGGCCTTTGGAGCCCAGCTGCATCCTCCTTCCTTTTAAATCTTGCACATAAAGGCAAGCCACAATGCTTTGATAGATTGCTTTAAACTGTAAAATACACTATGTGCCATCAAAGGCGGGCTCTGCTATAGGGGGGTCCGTATTGTAATTCCCTCTGACGAGCCAGTCGCCCAGTGGAGAGTCGCTTAATTTCCGGCCCTTTCAAATGAGTCCGACCTGGTTGGGAACACTGGTAGGATTGGCGACTGGAGAGACAAAACTTATGCACACCTAGGATGGGGGATTTGGAGCATCGTAGCAAACGTTGTGCGTAATGACAGAATCCCTGTGCAGGGTTAATTGAAATGTCACCAAGAGAAATGTCAATCGGGCGGAGGTGGCCCATAAACGCAAATACGTGGGACCTTATCTGGCCTGTATACTGTTTTCCGTTGCGGTTATATATGCACTGATCTCCTATAGAAAGCATCTTGAAAGACACAGCATGGTTTACAGCTTGGAGCTGTTTTATGCATTTTCTGACAAATGTCTCTTCGCCTCAAGTGTGGACCTAATTAAGGAATGATCTTTTTGGAACACAAACTACCCTCTAAATATCCACTGGGTGACGGTTGTCATTAGTTGCTGTACAAAGGTTAGCATCTTATACCTTTGGTTCTCACCCCTTCAATATCAAATGAGTGCAGTAGGCCCTCTCTCTCTCATTAACTGTCAGGGTCAGTGCATATTGCAAAGATTCCCATACCTAAATCGATACATCTTTTCCACCTTATACACTTAGCAATAACAACTTAAGGGAGTCCTTTAACTTGATAGTATGTCCATATCAATCATGTAAGAATAAAAGCAGCTGTTGTGTCCTATATTGAATCAAATTTTATGTACGCCTCACATTATAACTTCGCTTGACAACACTGTGATAAGTGCTTTTCAATACTCATGCCTGGGGTTGAAACATATTTGAAATGGATTGAATAATAGTACGTAGATGATGTATGAATTATTGTGTAAAAGACCGATAATAAATTTCTTAGAAACGGAAAATGAGATCCAGTTAAAAAAAAGGAAAAAAACAGAAATAATGCGATGTAAGGGTAACGAGTTGTGCAGTCGGATGTACGACATGTGTATTGTTAAGTAACACTGTGGACACATAATTTAGTCCATTTACGATATGAACAATTATATCAAGATGGAAGTTTGCCTTTAACTTGTACAGAGGCGTGTATACAGCGCGTCGGAAGTCGATATATAATATATCCATGTAGAAACGCAACACATAACAAAGGCCTTGGACTGCAAAGAAGAACGATATAAAAGCAATGTTTACTATTTTAAATTGAATCATATAAACCCCTATAAAAAGTGTCACGTTCTGGGTGAGTTTGCCTGGGATGTGTCTGTGCGGTTGCCTTGGGTGCAACAAAGTCAATGTCACTCGGCCTAGAAATCGCTATGAATTTGTCAGGTGAAACTAACGATCACCATTACAGCTATTTTGATACCTTAGTGCCAGTATTTTAGGTCGCTAAATTTATCTGACAATAACTAGGTTTGCATCGATTTTTTAGATTCTCGTTTGGGAAAGCAAATTGCTGCTCAACCCATTTATTCATGACGATGATCTGGTACACGCATATGTCAGCATGAAATATATGACGTATTTATAACCTGTAACATCGGTGTTTTGTATATTCGGGCTTTATAAAAAGAATATGTTGTAAAGACATTTTTATATACTATTCCCTTTTTTATATTTGTACCACTACCTACGTGTATACTGTTCCCTATAATTATCATATTCTTATTATACATATTTCAGACTAATAATAGGTAAGCCTATTAGCCTAGTAACGTTAGCACACGACATTCAATAATATCTCTGAATAATGAGCATATTAAGGATATTCCATGATTAAATTGAACCGTTCTACTAACTTCTCATAGAGAGTGTTCATAGTGATTTATCTCTTTATCATGGGCGTGTCCCCAGGTAAGGATGCTGTCCTAAAATACCATTGTTTGTAATGAGGATATTTGAATTCAAATTGTTGTGACTAAAATTAGCTTATCCATTTGTGGCACAATCGGTGCGAGATCGATTGCCTCCAGTTGACAATGAAGCTTTCATGTCTCTATGGCTGACTTGACACAAACAGAATCCTATGCCCCCTACTAGTGTCGTTTTATTCAGTGGTACAACCTGACGTACCTCCCCTCCTTAGCGATCCTTTTCTGATCTGCACGACTGTGCCTGATGCAATACCCTAATCTCTACATCTCTTCAGCATTCTGCAGGTTGAGGCCTGCTATGCGATATCAATCTGTATCCATTGGTGAAGTCCACCACAAAGAGAGAGTAGGGTGTATAGGCAGGTTCACAGCATATCATGTTTCTGTTAAAAAGAATTTATCCGGGATGGAGACATATACAAAACTACAAGGGAGAAATAAGGCAAGTGATTTGCCCCCTAAGGCCAAAGTAGTGATAGTGTGGTAAAATCTGAGTTATGGTCAGCTTTGAAAATAACTTGTTGAAAACTTCGTTGATTCCATACGGAATCTATATCACTTTGCCATTCCATGAATGTTACACCTTGACTGAAGAAGTAAAGAAAAAAAGCATTAGAGTCAGCAACAATCCCTACATGAGTAAATCCTCCGACAGGTCTCCGAACAAAGAAGATTTAATTCTAGGCGTGAGCTTCTCAGGGAAAACATTGAATGTAAGATAAATAATACGTATAACTATATATAAGCCCAGCTGTCCCAATCTGATGCCACTCTGATGCTCCCCAAACTTGATATAGAAAGTATCAACCATTACAAAATATATGTATCAGTCATGATTACTTTCATCTTGTCGAATATCACATGCGTAGGCGAATCAAAATCTATCGATTGATAGACCATTTATAACGCGATGTGATTCTATTTTCCCAGCATGAATGCTGGACGCTAAAATAAATGTTTCATCATGAAGTCATGCAAACCTCTCCTGTCAGAGTGTTTTGTCTACGTTTCTGTCGATTATGTGCAGGTATTGTTATTGTTAAAGATACAAAATAACATGTTTAAGCAGGATTTCAAGTACCAAGTTTATACCCGAGAGATTCTGCAATATTTAAAATAATAGATACATACTATATGAATTGTTAGAAAGCATTATTTAACGGTAAGAAGAGATTTTTAATATTTAATATTTTTCTATTCGGGAGATGGCATTACATCGTTTGATCCTGTTCTCAGCCTTTCCTGATGATCAAACCAACTCTCAAGGTTGAGGGCGTTGTTGCCCTTTGCTAACGCATGCAATAAAATGCAACAAGCAATAAAAACTCCGGCCATTTATATTAATTAACCTATGGATCAATCCCCTCATGGCATCGAGTATCGCTAACGCAAGAAATGAAGACTAATTACCAAATAAATAGTTCATCATACTGACTTAATTGGAGCAAATACCTCTTCAGTTTTCATTTTACATATCGAAATATCGAAATAATGAGCTTATGTTAAGGTTTTATGGAAAATAAACCTTCATTATAATACTCTTGGTAGGGCAAAGAACAAACATCACCGCAGATTAATATAATTGGTCAACCACATGAACTTATATACAATAGAATATATAGCTATTATCATTGACATTGCCTCTTCCATTTTGACAGACTGGTGGGATGGTACTAAGTATCTATAATACCTGATACAAAATTAACCTGATCAACAGTTGGATATCCAGGCGCATTACGACAAGGCTCATGCATTTCACGCGGTAGGGGCGGGGGGATATGCCGTTAATTTTCTGGAAAGTCCTCGGAATCGGACGTTCATAAGAAATCCTTACTTATTATATTCCATCCTTAGCTTCTTTTCCCTGCAGCGGGACCTTTTAGGGAAGGGATTTGTTATACAAACAATGCTAATTGTCATTCCTACCATAGAACTAGTTCTGTGTTCATACAGAAGGAATGTCCTACCTAAGGAAGGAAGGTTTAAAGTAAGGATTAGCTGTGCAGCATGCCCAAGACAACCTCGAGACCTTGATGCAAATTTGTTGCCTGAACAATTAATGTGGAATTATTATGGAATGCAAGACAAAATATGTCTTTCCTTTATGAATATGTCTAAACAATAAATGATTACTTCGTGCGGATAGTATGGGCAAAATAAAACAAAGATAATAAAGCAGGGTCCAACACTGTATATAGCCTCTTTCATTAAAGGCATCTGTATCATGCCATCTTGTCTTCAATTACGTAACAAAAGATAACCCACTCTTCATATTTGGATAATGATTAAAGATATCTAGAAATAATCTTGAATCATTCATCATGCATGCAAATGTGCTTAAAAATGGAACCGATGCTGACACTAAAGTACCTCATGATTAATTTCTAGTCATTACTAGGTGAAGTTGCATGAACCATGATATCATGTTAAAGTATCGTCGTAGAGTGTGTGCGAAGAAGCCATTCATTTGAATAATAATGTAATGTTTATGTTTTTTTATTGATAGCATTTCATCATACAGACAATTTTCTCATGGCATAATATGATAACTGGATGGATAGGAGCAACATGCCCGTTTGATTTTCAGTAGGACACGCGCCTAGTGGATAATTATTCTTGATTTGCAAACAGAATTTCCATGTTTGTCCGAAATAAGTCCATTAATCGTAATTTTAATGATATGACCCTAATTCTGCTTCCGCAAATATTGGGAATTACAGGATATGAGGTTATATTTACACTTTTTGAAAGAATATTTTACATTATTCTAAGCTGTTCTCTTCCTCTGTTTTATTACTTTTTCTTCCCTCTTAGGAATCGATATAATGTTGGATGACATGGCTAATCCGTTTTCAGAAACCTACAACGATTTTGAGTCTCAAATAAAAAAATCTGTCAATTCCATTCCTTCCATATCTGAATACTGCATGTGGGAGGGAAAATTACCTATATATATTTCCATTTTTTCGTGCTCTTTATTGGTGAATGGAAATAGTGCGACTGTCATGTGTTTTGGGGCTTTGGGTTGCACTGAATTTATCATCGTTTTTTTCTGTATCCGTAAGGATGAACTCATTGCTTGTGAAATTCACACGTGTTACCCGGGTGTATGACCCAATTCTATATACTACTCACTGTGCTACATTGGTTTACATTCCTAGCTGCGTCTTCTACTCCTGTCATTCATACACTCAGTTGTCTTTCTGCAATCACTTTTCTAGTCAGTCGCTTAGAAACTAGCCTTCTTACTAAAGCCCTATATCCACTGAGCCGTTTTTCCGACGGGTGGTAGTCGGCTGACTGATGAAACAAGGGTCAGATGGTTGGATCCATCCACTCTTGACGGGACACACTGAGCTGACGGTCCCGACTCTGGCGCCTTCATCTTCCATGAACCTCAAATGGCCTGAGTGCGCACTGTTTCTCCCTAAACTCCTCCCCGTCAGTGCATCAACATGGGGCTTAATATCCTATAGTATACATGTATTGTTATTCAAATCTTCACAACTTGCTGAATCGATTTGTGATAAATACACAATTATAGAATGTTTGGGCTGTTTGGTACTGATTGGTCTGGTCGTTAATTCTAGTTATACTACCGGCAGATACTTCCGAGAATTATAGAATATAATTCGGACCAGAACAGCTAAATGAAATGAAATTAAAGCTAGAAATTGGGAAAGTTGTTCAGGAAGAAATAGCATACGTTAGTCGAATGACACATGTACAATGTTTGGTTGCCAGAAATCTTCTAAAAAAAAATTAGAAACCTCCATTGCTTACAGTCCCTTTGGATTGCTTTGATTAAATAACCTTGGGCTTCACGCTCGGTCCTATGATCAAAATAGTTCACTTGGGATTCCAGCAACGTCCGTATCGATAGTCTTCAACCAATGTTTTTGCACGAATACGCATATGTTTGGAATACACATATTGGCACATGGTGAAAATGTGTAGTCTAAATAGTATGATGAATTCAGGCCACATCACCAACTACTTATAAATGGCTCGTGAGGGACTAAATATATATTGCTTCACTGATTGACTTGCTACTGGGTGTATATATATATGAAAATTGGCATGCAATTTCTTTTTTGAAATCTGCCCCACACATTAGCCACTATACAAAATGAGGAGATATTGATATTGACAGTTCACATTCTCCGAAAGGAATGGTTTTCTTTCATGATCGTGTTAGTACTCACATTTTCAATGTTTCTTATTAAAAATTGTTTAGTAGAAACGCAATAAATTACGTAGAATAGCCCATCGAAGTTGTAAAACACAAACTTAAAAAAAGGACAATGGAAATATAATAATATTATGCACTCTAGGCAATAGCATATATACACCGCAAACGAGCATGCATGCCTGGAAAAGGAAATATCTGAGTATTTTTATATGTGGAACTAACTGTCTAAACTATTCCCATTTGCCCCCTAAACGCTTGAATAAACTCGCCCACCCTTCTCCTTGATTTTGCAACTAGATGCTCTTGCCTATGGCGACGTCCTAAAGAATAACACGACTCAGGCAGAAATTACCCCACAGGTTTCGCATTAGACGTTTCTCTCAGGGAGTGTGGTGGCCTTTTCACAGGACTGCAACTGCAAATTGGCAGCACTATCCTGCCGCGAACAAGCATGATGATTTTAAAACTAATAAAAGTGAAGGGGAATCGAATGCACACGATTAGCATCTTGGAATAGGATGCTCCTAGAGATATTTCAATTAAGCGTTTGAGTAATCTAATCACGTTCTAACAAGATCCTCTGCGAACAAAATATATGCTGGATCGGCACAAAACCTATCACTGTAGAGCTTTCCTTTAGAATAGGCTTCACTGAATTATTCATACCTTGTTACAAATGGCGCTAATCGAGGGTTGGAAATGTGTGAAGTAGTGATCTGAATTGGTGTCTGCGGGAGAGAGTAAGAGGTAGTTATGTGCACATAGGTCGCAATAAAGAGCTGTTGATCCTCTTTCCAGGATAGTTATATAAGACTATAAATTTATCCAGATAAAATTCTACTGTCGGAGAAGTGTGAATGGTATTAATAATAAGACAGCTCACTTGACATCGATATAGTGGAAGTATTTCATTTTGATAACATAGGAAGATTCTCATATGTTTAGACAGGTTAGATCGCGATTAAATCCATTATCCTGTTTCGGCTAAAATGCTTGAGTCAATTCTGGAAATAATTCTTCTCATATTTAACGGTTTCATAAATTGTTTATAAATAGCAATTCCCGTGCGAACGTTTTCTCACGTAATCTTCCTGTACGAGGATTATAGTCGGAAAAATACAATTATATATATAGAAAGAATGAAACGAGGTACTAGTAATTGACTATAATTATTGATTATACTATTCAGTATATATGCCCCTATCATAGAAGAATATTGAAATAGAAACCTTTGTTTTTTGGGGGTTTGAATCGTCATAAAGTATCTAAAAGGTAAATACCCATTAGAATTTTTATCGTACACATATATGTGTACGATAAAAATTCTAATTCTATCGTATAGAATAGAAATATTATTCTTATCACACCCCATTTATTACACCTCTCAAGTGGAATGCACACACACTTTAATACCCATGGATATACTACATAATGATCAATGGTGTGGACCACATACTGAAGTATTAAAATTATGTAAGATCTCCCAGACACGGTGTTGAAGAAAACTGTGTCTAGACTACTACTATGATAAAAATAACTTATAAAAACTAAAATATCAGTAAAACACGGTTTTTAATGAAACTGTTAGAACTCAATGGGAATCTCAGAGATTTTAACATTACCAACACATACATAGAAATTATTCGATAATTATTATTATGAATTGTAGAAATATTGTATAGAAATGTACATACTATGGAATCTAGCACAGATATGTATAAGGTTAATTTATACCTTTTTCTCTCATTGTTGCTACAGAAAGCACAATAATTATGTAGACAGATAGATAGTTATTTATATTGTTTCGTCATGTAATGAAATGTAAAATGTGTCACTAGGATACAAAGGAAAAACGATGGCAACATCGAGTTGTACCTCAAAAATTAATAAAAAAAATCGTTAAAACAACAAATACTGTCCTAAAGCATAACATGAATTATTTTGTGGCATTCTTATATTGTCATGCAATGGCATAAATGAAGACATACAACATAGCCAACTAGACTTTGGTGTGGGGAGACATTTACTCTATAGAGTGAAATGTTAAACCTCTTTATTATACGCGCATGCTATATGAGAAGTGCTATAAGTGGGGTGCTATAAAAATAGTCATATAGGACGCGTCCTATATGAATGTAGTTGTCTAAAAATAGCTCTGTTTATATGCTTCGCGGAGCAATGGATGTAAACAAATCCCCACGAAGGATGTAAACAAATCCCCGCGATCGGTAATCCACCCGTGATTCTGGTACTATGATTAGAGAAATACATAATAAAAATCCCATCATTAAATAGAGCAATAAATTCTCTATTGAATGATATAAATTTTATTAATGTAGCTAAAGAAATGGCTGCGATATGAACGTTTTAAGTCAACAATATAACTTGGCTAATAACGTGGCTGGCAGTGGGGCTGGCAGCGGGGCAGTGGGGCTCTCTGAGACTTCTTTAATATTTTTTCAGTGATATCTGATAACATATGATCAAATTTTATGCACATATAATAAATATAGAATGGAACTCGCTGGCAATAATCGAAAGTTTATAGGACTTGATTCGTCCACATAAGCACTCTGCCTACGGCATCGTGCTTATGTGGCCGAATCTCGTCCTATAAATTTTCGATTATTGCCGGCTCGTCCCATTCTCTCTCTTTATTATACGCGCATGCTATATGAGAGGTGCTATAAGTGGGGTGCTATAAAAATATTCATATAGGACGTGTCCTATATGAAATGTAGTTGTCTAAAAATAGCTCTGACGTTACCTCAGCACTTCCGCTGTCTCCGCGGAGATCCCCGCGGAGATCCCCGCGATCGGTAATCCACCCGTGATTCTGGTACTATAATTATATAATTACATAATAAGAAGCAAACCATTAAATAGAGAATTAAATTCTCTATTTAATGATATAAGATTTATTACTGTAGCTCAAGAAATGGCTACGATATGAACGTTTTGATTCAACAATGTCAGTAAGTAAATACTCCATGATCAAGCCTGACAAGGCACAGGCCTGACAAGGCACCGTTGTACTAATGGAGCTCTCAGCAGGGCTCTCAGCGGGGCAGTGGGGCTCTCTGAGAGTTCTTTAATACTTTTTCAGTGATATATGATGATATATGATCAATATTTATGCACATATAATAAATATAGAATGGAACTCGCCGGCAATAATCGAAAATTTATAGGACTTGATTCGTCCACATAAGCACTCTGCCTACGGCATCGTGCTTATGTGGACGAATCTCGTCCTATAAATTTTCGATTATTGCCGGCTCGTCCCATTCTCTCTATGTGTTAGCAACGATCCTATAGCTTAACAAGCTATAGGATCTTTGGTGATAGTAATTTGCAGAGGGCCAATGGGACTGCTTTTGCCTAGTACTTTGACCAGTTTCAAAAGGTCATGGATACCACATCCATCAGTAAATATGTATATTATATATGTGTGAGACTTTAATTAGCTTTTTGTTCACTAAAATAGAGAGAAACTATTCTTGCAAAATATTCCATTACTGTTACCCATCATTAGGGTATAACATGTAATGGATCAAGGTTGGGGACAATATAGTTAAAGTATCGTATACTATAGGACACTGTCTGCATTACATTTATGATAAGGTGCGTGTAATGGTGGTAATTGACTATCTACCATACATTTCTTGATCAAGAATAATTATTCTACCTATGCTGCGTTATACTATAATTGTATGACAAATTATTCCTGTAGAATGCCATATCCATACCTATCTATCTATCTATCTATCTATGTATCTATCTATATACTCTGTCTATATCATCTAAGCGAAGTAAACGTTCGCTACTAATTCACTGTAATTGCATGTTTTATAATCCATCGATCTATGTCTGGTACAGCCTATAGCTCATGTGTATAATGTTATCAGTATAAGCTAGCTACCTGTCGTAGAACCTTCCACCTGTATATCGAGAGGGGAAAAATAGAAGCAACATCTTCCATTTATTCTGAAAGAAATTCTATCTCGGATGAATGCACTCATTTTAAATTAATGTTTGCTTGCGAAAGTAACCTTTTGTGTTCGACTGTGCAGTTTGGTTTCCTCCATTCATCCGCTCATATGATGTAAGAGTGGATGTGTATACGTGTATGTATATTTTATATAATAATAATGTATATGTATGCTATCACGCACATCATACATGTATACCATAAATGGTAGACTAGCAGACGCTTCTCCTAACATATATGATCAGGTTGAGGAGCAGAAAGTATAGGCCGCTAGTATCATTTTACGTATACATAGATCTCTAATACCGATCTAGCCTATAATATTAGGCTAAACCTTAGTTTGAACACCCACTTCAATATCATGCTCGGGGAACTAGACATTGGCAGACGTCCTGTAAATATATGTAAATGAAATAAATCTCAAAACAATATTTCAGGGGCACCAACAGGTATACCAACATGTATGCAGTGTCGATTTTAAAATTTACAAGGAACTGTTCACATCGATTTATTTGTGTGATAAAAATTTAATAATATCAAATATAGTTTTGTGAAATACTATTGCATGATTGTGTTTGAATAGTATGATCTAACCTGAATATCAAGGGAAGTGACAGGTATAATCTCTCCGAAGAAATAAAACTAATAATATTTGGAAGTATATTGACCTTTTCTATGAATGACGTATAGGAATTTCACTCACCTGTCATTGGGGATTTATTCCTATCTTCTTTTGAGCGCAGTCGAACTTAGTTCTCTGATCGTGAGTTATAGCTCTAGGCATTTGGGTGACGGGCAGAGAAGACTAGCAATCGACAGCGATTATCCTTTAATCATGGTCCCACTGATGAAGCTATCCATGATATATATACCATTAGTGACTACACCTCCTCTTGATGAATAGCCTTAGCTACCTATTTACGGTCCTATGTAAGTCTTTGCCTTCCAGAAAGCCTTTTTCTTTCGTCGCCATTAAGACGAAGTAAAGAGACCAGGCTGAAGGAGAAATTAATCAAGGGTTTGTGCTTTAGGTTCAACATGGGCCAAAGTGTGTTGACTCTGTACTTTTGGACTATTCGACTACTGGACACTGGTTCTCGAAGGGACTGGAGATACGTTAAATTGGAGTAAGGGACTGGAGATACGTTAAATTTCCATCAGTTGCATCATTGCATAGCTCAAGAACATAATTCCCTGTTAGATCCTGCTTGTAGGAACATATATAGGACAAATGCAGAATTTACTGCAGAGCTGGAGGAATAAATGCCAAAGAGATTCATCTTAGGAGACAGTGACCTTTCACCAGTCACCGCAGTAGGCCTACAGTCTGCGACTGTATAATTGAGGATGCGTGTAATAAGTCATTCAAGCAAACTATTGTATACACACTGGGCTGTATCTTTATGTGGCCGACTATATGCTGCGAGGATCACCGACCTGCACTGAAACCACCAGACAAACGTATTTATTCCTGCTATACTGCATAGCCAATTATACACAGGCTTAGTGTATGTCAAACCAGACTCTCTCACTTAAACGTTAGTCCACTTACAATAAATAATATATTACAACAGAAACACATTTAACAAGAAAGAACCAAATCCAAATCCAAATTCTTAAATAGAAAGAAACCCAGGCGGCAAACGTTCTTCTTTGTTTCAAGGTCTGGAATAAGCACATTGGCATGTTATACATCCAATTCTCACAAGTCTTCCATACCCACTCGTACACTCAGAATTAAACTTGAAATGCCCTAAATTGTCATCCTTTCACAGAAAGCGCAGACATAATATAAGAAATGCGTCGGACGGAAGAAAGTAAAAATCGTGATTAGAAAAATGTATTTAAATTCAACAGCTGATTGATTAATTTGCTTTCAATACGACTTTGAAATTACCGAAGCATGCTTTGAAATGGCATCAATACCTGTGTACAATTGAGTATAGCTGATCATAAAGGCTTCGACTTCGGCTTCCCCCTCTTGTTCAATCCAGTGAGGATTTTGTACGGTTGATTTTGCTACAGAATTGTATATTAACATTCATATTGTGGCAAGAGAAATATTTTTAAAAAGAGACATATATTTCGGAGGCCCGCCAAACTCCATTCCTGCGATGGCTTCACTAATAATCGCTCAGCGGCGCCCGTTTTCTCTCAGCCGATTCGACTTCAAATGATTGTGAATAATTCAACAGCAGCTAAATATTGATAATCTAGTCCTATAAGCCATAATATGAGTAAACATTGATAGATTTCTTATGTCGTAATGGGTGAGAATCTAGCTTTAAATTGTAATATTTACACCGCCACGTTGCTGCTACATGACTTACCGATCAACGTTCCAATGATGCCATATCAAAACCCGAGATCAAAACTGCTGAAATCTTATAAGTTCGATGATAAATGAAGGCTGCTTCGACGCCATCAAAACAATGCATTTTACCGAGAAGAGACGGGATGTAATAAGATGGGGGCAAAATTACATTCCGGCTTAGCAGAGATTAAAGACTTTTTGTCACTGACTTTGAAGACGGTGTTGAAGATCCTCCCACTCCACTCGTGAGGTTTCCGATGGAAACGTGTAAAGAAATTAATTAATCTGGCAATCAAGGCCCTCGCAGCTGCACCTAACGCAACCAGAGTGTTGTTTACTTTTACGATTTGTTTCTCGCATATGGCGTCCAGTAAATGTCCATACTACAGGATCACTTTGCCATTAGTCATATCCAAATATTCCACTGTTAATTTACAGGTTTGTGGACATGTGCGTGGGGTTAATCAAGTGTTTAGAGATAAGCCACACACCTAAGGCAAAGCTATCATACTAGAAATGTGCACTTTCCTTAGCTTTTCTAGTTGACAACTACCGAGGAAGATTCAGCTTAAAGTTCATGAAGTCAAATATATAGGGAAGGGGTTGAACATAGATCCACCAACTATGGCTATCTTATGTGACCGACAAATATCATTCTTTGAAAACCTTTTCGATCTTTTCGAATTAAGAGAGAAACCAAACATGGCGACTGCGAATACTCACTGCCAATTTCACTGTTTAGAGCTCTGTGTCATGATTGGTCAGTTCAAGATAATCTGTCCATGGGTCAATACTACTAGTACAGTTTGCATGGTAGGATTTGGGTTCTCGAATCCACTCTAAATCCCGATAGCGAAATTTCTTTATGGAAACCAGGGGAACTGAGCATGACATTAATAGCCAATGTTTTATGTCCGCTAAGGCTGAGAATAATACGCCATATATATGTATGGTACTTTTTGCCGAATTAAAATAATGTATTCTAAATTGTTATTGACGTGACTATCTTATTGCTGGAATGCATGACATAATCACATTTGTGTCTACATTAAATTTCAAAAAACGTTGACAATTTTCTACGATTTCAACATTTAAATTGTATAGGCAAGACCTTGCCGCCATATAGCTGTGACGAGGCTACGCCCACTTGTTGTTTGTGTACGGTCGTCAACCACGTGACGCGCTCAGCCAATAGGAGCGCAGGATCATTGGAACATTTCATATAACCGACACACCTTCTTCTACACTCGGGCTGAACAGACCCATAGTGCTTGTGTCAACATTGAATTTTGAACTTTGGTTGTTCTAACCTTATTTCCTTCGTGATGAATCCTAGGAATTGCAAGACGTGTGGGCAATTCCATGATCCGCCGACTGGCAAGAAATGTAAAGGAACTAAAGTTGACGGCAAAGGCAGCGAGAAGGAAGGGGGCGGGTCTGCCTCTGGCTCTGGTGGAGCGGTGGGCGGTGACGACATGGCCGTACGAATGACTGCATTGGAAGATATCGTTAAAGCTTTCATATCATCCAACGAGAAGAAGTCTCAAGAGTCTGGGGGCGGCACCATTAATCCTGAAGCTGACCAATCACGTTCTTCTTCGGTTGACAGTGATATTTACCGAATTAGCGATGGGCGGGGTCCTCGCCGGAGAGCCAGGTCGTACAGCCGGGGAAGAGACCGTTCGTCTAAACCTTTCGATCGTAGTCGTGAGGTCCCTAAAGGTGAGACTGTGGATTGTATTGAGAAACTCTTGTCGATTACCATTAGACTTGCTATCAAATTGCTCGATGATAATCGTCCGGAAGAAGAAATCGAGGGTGTTCTCCGACATGCTTTATTATTGTCTGACAAGGCAGCAAGTGGTGTCTATTCCCTAAAAGCGAGTCTGGATTATGACACTTCTGTTCGTGAACGTGCAAACAGGGTAGGACTCTCCGCATTTGAAGACATTCGTCAAGATGATATACTCAGATATTTCTCCTTTGAAAATTCAAAGCGTTCAGCAAAAGTTGATTCTAAAGCTAAAGTTGTGAAGAAAGGGATCTGTTTTAATTTCAACTCTGAAAATGGCTGCTCCATGCAGAGTTGTCGTTACGTACATAAATGTCAAAAGTGTGGTGCATTCGAACATGGTTCTAAATCTTGTTCGAGCAAATCTTCAAATTCTAAATAGGATGAGGCTCTTCGTGAGAATATTAATACAAGTTGTGTTGTTCCGGATGGTGAAATTAACAATACGAATTCTTGTGTTTATGGCGGTTGCCATGGTGAATTCGAAACTGTTGCTTCGGCTGACTCCGAAGATGAGAACTCTCCTGTGCTGACGGAGACATATGTATCTGACAACGGAACCAATATGGCGGACATGGATTCACGTGTGAAGTCTACAGTGTGTTCGCAAGGCAACTTTACTCTCACGGAGGACAATGAAAGATATTTAAATGACAATTCTGGTGAAAATGGTGATTTTGTACATGTATTGAATGATTTTGATGTTGATATCAATTTGTCACATGCTTGTTCCGACAAAAAATTACTTTTTAGCACGGCTCCTACGCCGGCCGGTTATGTCGTTGATGTGTACGACTGCTGCAGTCTAGGTTGTTGTGACTGCTTGTTTATGCTAGACGGTGTTGCTTCTCAACTTAAACCTTGCAGATTTGCCTATATTAATAGCATTGTTAATGACACTGATGGTAACGCTCACCAGAAAGTGTTTGTGGGTATTACAGATGGTTTCCCAATCGTAGATTCCCTTCCACCCGGGTACCATTGCGATAATTATTCCTCTATCCTACAGCCTGGGGCTCGTGAGAAGATGGATATTATTATTAGGGATGAATTTGCTGAAGGTATGGTCTCCCAAGTAGACAGTAAACCTCGTTGTATTCATGCTTTAGGGGCGGTGCCCAAGCCTGATGGAAATATTAGACCCATCACAGATTGTAGCTTACCTGTGGATATGTCAGTCAATTATTTTTGTGACTCTTTGGTAAGAGAATTTAGTTACAAAGGTCTAGATGATGTGGTGGATTTGCTAGATAGAGGTGACTATATGGCCACTATTGATATTAAATCAGCTTATAGAGCTGTTCCCATTGCCCCTGAGCATAGAGATTTATGTGGTTTTATATGGGATGTGAATGGTGTGGAGAGATATTTTTGTGACAACAGGTTGTGTTTTGGACTTAGAACTGGGCCCTGCTATTTCGACGAAATATCTAACTTTATTGCAGATGTATGCAATTCATTATATGGAATTACTGTGGTAAATTATTTGGATGATTTTTTCATCAATTACTACTCATATGAAGGTTGTGTTGCTCGTCAGAATTTAGTGATTAGCTTGCTGAGGTACCTAGGTTTTTACATAGCATGGAAAAAGGTTTCCCCTCCTGCTCGTGAATGTGTATTTCTGGGCATAGAAATTAATGCTGATGATATGACCCTATCTCTTCCTCCTGGCAAGTTAGCTAAGCTTAGGGACTTAATCCAGAAAGTTAGCAAATTCACTTACATATCTAAAAAGGATTTAGAAAGAATGAATGGTTATATAGCACATTGTGCTACTGTCTACCCTGGAGGTAGGACTTTTTGTCGTCGATTTTTCGACTTGTACAAAAATATGCTGGATAGAAAAGTAAAATCTTTGCCTATCGACGATGGTTTCAGAAAAGATTTAGACTGGTGGAGGGCTTTTGCCAGTATTTTTAATGGAATTCGCCACCTAGATAGACCCAGTTTCCCCCATCCTCTTATTACAGATTCCTCCAAGAAAGGGTATGGTGCTGTCTTGGATCAGGATTGGGTTGGTGGGACCTGGAGAGGGGTAGAAAACCCTTTTATTGACACTAAATGTGCCCATTTAGGCCCAACTTCTGAATTTTTGGATAGTGAAGATAGCATCAATGTTTTAGAAATATTCCCAGTATTAGTGGGGTTGAAGCGTTGGTGTGATAGGCTAAGGGGGTATGATGTTACCTGCCTTATAGATAATACCCAGGTTATACATATGATCAGAAATGGTTGCAGTAGGAGTCCTATATGTATGGAACTTATGTATGAGATTTTTTGGGTCTGTTTTATATATGATATTCACTTGGTCCCAGTTTATATTAACACCAAGAGTAATATCGTGGCTGACACTATTTCCAGGCTTCCTTACCCAGCCACCTACAAGGAAGCTAATGTTATATTAGGGGCTGCTCACTTATGTTGTGCTTCTTGTATTTTCTCTGATTTTAGGAATACAAGTGTGGAAAAGTAGAGTATTGTATCTTCGTCAGTCTTCTGTGTCCCCTTCTACCCTAAAGCAAAGGCAGCATCAATGGAGATTTTACCAAGACTTCATGTCGTCCATTGATATCCTATCATTGCCTGTTACTGAGGAAAAAATTTGTATGTACGCTGCCTATTTATCTACATTTATGAAGGCATCTTCAGTAGTATCTTATCTATGTGGTGTTATTTTTCACCTTAAGATGTTGGGTCTACCGACTGTGTCCCTGTCTAGTCCTGCTATTAAAGCAGTGATTCAGGGTATTTTTAAAATTCCAGGGTCGGCCCCATCACCCTCTGATCCTCTCTTACCCAACCATTTAAAACGAATGTATTTGGTGGTAGATAGATCATCCCCTTTGCAGATAGTAGTATGGTCTGCTATTGTGCTAATGTTTAGATCCTTGTTAAGGGTCTCTCATGTTACCTTGTCTAAGCACTCTCTACTAAGGTCCCATATCGAATTTTATGAATGGGGACTGGAGGTAAAGGTAATGTCTTCAAAGACTTCTGATATTCCCTTTATCATTCCCATTGCTAATACTAGCTGTAGAGCTTTATGTGCTGTACGTTGGCTGAGGAAATTATATTTCTCACACAAATCTCCTCCCAATGTCCCCCTCTTCTCATGCCCTGCTTGCCCTCCTCTTACCTATGATATATTCATGCATGTCTTTAATAATTTGATTATTAAAGCAGGTCTAAAAGGTAAATTTTCCTCCCATTCCCTTCGTAGAGGTGGAGCTAGCTTTATGGCTGCTTCAGGAGCCTCAATTCTTGATATTAAATCAAGAGGTAATTGGAAATCATCTGTAGTATTCCAATATTTAACTCCTTCGCATTTACGAATGTTAACTATAGATGCTCAGACATCTTCGAGATTATAATAAATTATTTCGGTGGGTTTGGCGTGGTTTTTGGTGGAATAAATATTCTATGTTCGCCAAACCTCTCCTTCATGTTATTATTAATCAATTGTTCATATAATATAATCGTTCAAATATCTGCTATGCTTAAAATGCCTCCCTCGACAGACTATGTATAGGCAAGACCTTGCCGCCATATAGCTGTGACGAGGCTACGCCCACTTGTTGTTTGTGTACGGTCGTCAACCACGTGACGCGCTCAGCCAATAGGAGCGCAGGATCATTGGAACATTTCATATAACCGACACACCTTCTTCTACACTCGGGCTGAACAGACCCATAGTGCTTGTGTCAACATTGAATTTTGAACTTTATTATTGTCTTTATTATGGTGGAATAAATATTCTATGTTCGCCAAACCTCTCCTTCATGTTATTATTAATCAATTGTTCATATAATATAATCGTTCAAATATCTGCTATGCTTAAAATGCCTCCCTCGACAGACTATACTATGAAAATGTTCTTGGTTTGGCCCCTTTAATCCACCCCAGAGAAACAGTGTCTGCGCTAGCAATTTGGACTTCGACTGAGAAACTGGGAAGATATATTAATACTGGCCCATGTCCATTGCCACGGCCAGCCGGCCGACTATACTTTAACATTGTAGTTTTCGCCGCGCAGTGCCAGTAGGCCTATACTTCAGGCGACCTAGGCAATGAACATGGTATACCAGTGCTAATAGAGATATAAAGAAAAGACATCCAAACCAAATCAGAGTACACAGTCAGTAACCCACTGGAGACGGGAAAGTAGTATGGCTAATTGACATGATGCAGTGTCAATTGAATCAATCCCACGGCCAGCCGGCCGACCATAATATAGCCTATATAATGCACTAATACTGGCCATGCGATGCATGCACACCACGTACGCCGGCCGTGTTAATGTGGATGGACCTTTACAGATACACCGAGGTTCCCTAGGGGCACTCCTTGATTACCAATATTAAATCTAATGTGTCTATAGCCGGAATAGCAAGTTGGAAATAGTGGGGCTTTAGAGCTAGTTTAAAAGAAGTATTGGCATTGTGTAATGCTCTACTGGTCTTTTAAGGAGCCTAAAATGCATCTATAGGTTGGTTGAGGTGAAGGACAAACAAGTTGGTCCCTGGTAATGTACATCGCTAATGAAAGCTAACTTATAAGTATCAGCCTCAAGAAAACTTTCTTATAAGTATATGTGTAGCAAGGTATATTACTTGTTCTACCCGTTGGCAAACCCATCTCTCTTGTGTGCATTTTACAATTGTTGGCCGATTTAAAGGGTTAGAAAATGTGTCGTCAAGTGTTTGTGTAACGTGGGTGGGATATGAACCCTTGGTAATGTGTCACGTTGCTCTAGTGTCACATTCGTGCAGGCAAACTTGATGAAATAACTCGCAACGCAAAGCTCTATCATTAGTGCCACATTAGTAAAGCATTGTGAGATTTGATCATGGTATTCAGGGCTGGTCCCTGGGGCAACTATATCGGAGAATCGGTGTTATTAGCGCTTCCTAACAGCATAAGGCCAGTGAAATGTCTGTGAAATGTCATTAAACCAGACATTGCCAGAGGATTATTTGATTGGCAGCGGGCTGCTGGGCGAGAAAATCAAATGGTTAATGTCATTATATCCCTATGCTGAAATGTTGAGATGACTTTTTGTGAAAGTACAAAACTGCCTCTCAGCAAATCCTCTGCATTGCCTCAAAGCTTTATCAGTCACTGTTCAACTCCTTACATTGAACTAGATACATAGCATTGTTTGCCTTCAGATGAAGACTTTACTGTAGCACATGAGTTGTGTTGAATAAAACGTGTGTGGTTCTGAGACATGAATATGGATAGTATATCGTACTAGATAGTAACGGCAATGCAGGCTTCAGTTCATTCACTCACGTTTGTGAAGGTAATACCTGAGGGAGCAGAAACTTGGGTATTACAGGAATACAATGTGTACATATTGGGCCTTTATCAAAATCTATAGCTGCCTCACACCGGTTTGAGTTTCATAAAGGCTTGCCCAACTTCCCTATTATTGATTCACTTATGTATAGTTGTCCGAGGGGTTTCACTCCGAAGAGAGCATAGCTTAAAGTCATTGGTGTCATGGGACAATCTTCATGACTATACATTTGATAATCACGAACTATCCTTATCTCCCCTCGTTGGCAGTATAATATCAGACATGCTAAGCCGTCACACACATGAACATACATGCACATAGCATCACCTGATAAGTCCACGGTTGTATTTAAATTTTAATAACACAAAAACGCTATGATGACTTTCCCCCTGTATGTGACCTGCCAATCGCTGTCTGAATCCAGTTATGCAAAGAATAATATCAAGAGCAATTTGATATAACTTAAAAGCTGCTTGACCAGCACGTACTTCAGGGTGGGTAATACCGGTATCTACAACCGTTATATCAATGGTTGAGGTCAATCGATTTTAGTGGAGGGTGAGATTCATGCGCCTCTCTTGATTATGAAAAAGGCTGTTGGAAATACAGGTTTTCAACGCTGTGCCGCTGGGGTGCAGCAGTGTCCTTCTCCTCCTCGGAATGGTTTCCCCACACACTCACTGTATGCTGTACATCGTGTTCATACATAGCGGTATTTGCTTATCAAACTGATGAGAGCTAATCTAGGCTTCAAGTTTTGACCAATTATAATATATGTACAGAGCAATAAGCATACATTATACTAGGATATGACTCTTGTCTTTATACTACTAATTTGCTCTGCACAAATCGCTTGACAAAGTGGCACTGCATATGACTGTAATGTGTGGCTTCAACAATAACAAGGGGCATAAATGCACGAATGGGCAAGTATTAAGATTTCAAAATGTTTTCTAGCAATGTTTAAAAGGACTCCAGGCCTTCGTGAAAGAGTTTCAGACCAGGGGGTATCGGCACACATTGGTTGATATCGACCTAACAGAGGGGATGCGTTTTCCTTGTGCGCACTGTTTATTGACTTTACCCCCGATCTTGCTATTTGAAGTCCAAGCCTGTGGCGGATAGCATAGGGGTCAAAGGTCCCACAGTAGCCATCAGTCATTCCCTTACCTTTGATCGGTTGATCACTTTGTTGGTCTGAAACGAGGGAAAAGTAGGATCAATCATCGTCTTTGTGTGTCTGTTATGGGTTCCTCAAAGACGTGGAAGTATCGGCCTCGGGGGTATTGCCGGTGGAACTACTCACATGTCTTACAAAAAGGTTTTAACGAAAAAGACATTGACTCCTGGGGGAGATTAGACATAGGGTCGGTGATATTAGCAAAGGGGTTCTCCAATAGAACAATTTGATGGGGTGAAGGTTCAGAGTTGGTAAGTCCTGCCAATGAGGCACTTACCTTGACAACTGCCATCCTATATGCGCCTCATACGTCTAAACGTGACTCTGTATGACTCCTCAATACATCAATAACTAACAGGTTTTATCCTCATTGTTGGGAGCAACAAAAGCAGCCTCTTCCTTTGTTTGACCTTATGTTATGCAGGAGTTGGCATGTTATTTCAATATAACTCCATGCTGTCCATATGAAGATTGATACTATTATGTCCTATGTTGGTTTCCATTAAATGGTCGCTTTTTTGTTTTGCCTAACTTGACATGATTTCGGGGATGATAAAGCGTAACTGTAATACAATTAATTAATAGCCTTAATATCTTTTGGAGAGAAAACTACCTTATTTATTTGAACAATCCTATTTTGTTAAACCTGGTACTTCGTCATCCATCACAATGATCCACATAAATGTAAGGAAAAAAGTCCCTGGACTGGTCACCCTAATAATAATTTAGTACCCCTCTTTTACTGCCGATGTTTCCTTAATGGTACTTGCATAAATGACACCCCACAAAGACACGTCAGACTCACCAATACATCTCTTATCAATCTATAAAAATTAAGTACATTTATTGGTTTGTCATGATGCAATATCTTGCCCGGCCTGCAATAAAGGCCTCATATATGATTAATGGGAAAGGCTCTCACGTAAATGAAACTAATCTTTCGGTGCACTTCGCCTTATTCTATGGCAGGCCTCCCATGCAAGAAAGCATTAATTAAGCGACGCATAAGCGGTGAACAATATGAAGAGTGGGGGCTAATCATATATAGTCACAGTCACATGTTTATGCATAAATGTGTATTAGGTAGTAGATAACCCCAGGCGTCAAAATAATTCACAATAAGGGGTTGCAGCAGTCAAATTTCGATATTAAAAGGAAATGTAATATCAACGTCGAGTATTAATTAGCCTGTCATGGGGAATATTACTCAGGAATAGTTTGTTTTTGTTTGTTTGTTCTAGTACCCATATATAGGCCCAGAGGGGTCGCTTTCGACCCATGCTAGACGTTTTTTTCCACAGCATTATTATATTGATTTTAAATTAAATAAGTAATCACAATGAGATGTGTGGGAAGTATAGCTTCTCCACGTTGCGTAACAAGCGTTGCCATTGACAACGCACTATTTTAGGTCACGTGACCATCCCTGATATCTGCTTGCTGCAAAAGAATGATGTCCTATCGATGAGTAGATATTCATAAGGAAAGGTCTATTAATAGGGAATCTGAAAATATTGGTTTTAATACAGTTTCCATATTGTCCTTACCATTGCAACCTTTGTACGGTGAAAATTGTCTTTTTAAGAGAAAATGGCCAAATAATGGCCATCAAATTTGTTCTATTGAACGTACATCAGTAAGTAAGGTTTCATATGAAAGGTCTTTTGATGCCGAATCACATGATGTATGATTTCTGTGGTTTTGCATGTTTCAGTTGCCATAGCAACCACATTATCATCAGAATTGCCCTAAATGTTTGAGTTTAGCCATTAAAACTGCATGAGCATAAACCATTCAATGTGGAAATCACTCAAAATCAGTAATGTTCTCTTATTTTGGACACCAAACCTATGAAATATGTTCTTTTACATGACAGCTTTGCATAGAATTTTGGCATGGTAACCACCTTAGAATCTATTTATACATTGTTGTTGGATGCGGAACTTAGTACTATAGAATCTTATATAAGTCATAAATCCATACATTCATGGCATTGACCAAGTAAAGAAATGTGAATTTATGTACAAAAGCATCAAATTTGGTATAGAGGTAGAAATCCCCATCATATTGGAAGGGTCCACATTCTGAAATATGACATTGGTTGCCATCACAACTGATTTGAAGGTGAAAAATGTGGCGGGGGAGGGAGCTGTCGAGAGTGGAAAGGGGGAAAATATTATAGTTTAAGGGAAATGAATGAACAAGTTTAAGAAAATGGGTTTTTCTTGAAAACGCTCAGTGAAATAGCTTCAAATCCACTTATGTTTTTGGCAGTTGAGTGGGGTTTTTGCGAGGATAGGGTCTTTCGGGGGCACTTTGAATGTTCAAAATTAAATAATTAATTTCGAGTAAAATCTGGTTGCTATGGTGGTTGCAACCAGGCAAACAGAACATATATTTCACCCCATATTTATCTTATTAAAACGATGGACTAAACATGTTCTCCACCTTACATTCCTTGTAGTTTATCTATTGCCCCTTTCCTCTCTCAACCGCTCCCTCCCCCTCTCCCTCCAACACACGCAGTCTTATATCCAAAACTTCAACATTAGACCTTGAAACTGGTGACCTTGACCTAGCCAAGGTCATTAACTGGGGTAGGGGAAGCTGCATATATATAGCCCTCATATATGCTATCAATATTCCTAGGTTTTGTGCCATTCCTGACAAAAGTGTAGAAATGGGCAATAAAGTGCCATTTTTCTGCCTTTTCGGGCTGCCTTTTCGGTTGCCATGGTAACCAGATACTATTTATGAAAATATTAAACAAATAAATTCCATTTTAACTACATTTCAAATGGATATCAATATTTAACAAGGATTCCACTCTTTGTACCCTGCTGTATCTACATTAAACTAGATAAGCCTAAAGCAGTTGTAATACCTGATTTCCTGTTGCCATGGAAACCACTTTCATATTCATGTGGCCAATACAAATATTTTTAAAAAAAATTAGAGAAGGAATGATAAAATATGATACAAATTTCTTTTTGGTATACAATAAGACAAGGGCGTCACAATAAATGATTGAAGGTGAGTATCAGTGAATGTTTGGCGCCGTGGGTCTATACTTAGGATCCAAGTGTCACTGACATTTAACAATATTTCCAAAGAAAACATTGTCCTGTTTCAAGGCAAGACTAGGCCAGAGCTATACCACCAATTTCAGGACTTTAAATAGCTAAAGCTGTGTGTGTAATCATAAAAAAAAATCTTTAATCATGAAGCCCGGATCCTCTTCCCTCCATCAAAGTATCCTTTTCTCAAAGCTTGTTTAGCAACCTGCTCACTTTTGTTCAATATGTCACCTCCGCAGTATACTAATTGGATGATATCAATCATGATTAATGGCTAATCGCTAGGTTATAGATACCAATAAAAAAAACGCCAGCCCTGATGAAAAAAGGCAGAACCTGATACGGCTCCACATACGTCACAGTATATTGGCATTGTCGCAAATGTAGCATGACGTCTAACAGTCGATAATTACACATAGTAGCCTCCTTTCATTAGGGACATGCAATAGTAGCAATAATAGAGTCGTATAGCCTTTAATTTGGGCAAGTGATTTATCTCACTGACAAGGGTGCGGCTGAAGGAAATGGTGGAGTGTGGGTTGTCCGTTCCTTTTCCGAGAGGAAAGCTGCACAGCATGAGAGGTTGGTGTTTTAAATCAAGGATGAGAATACTGCGTAGAGATACTTTTTCAGCATCTAGAGATTAGATTGGAGTTCAATCAAGATTCCGTCTTCCTATGGTGCATCGACAAGTATAGATTAGGTGCATGAAGTGCATAAAAAGTCTTAAAGGGTACCCATGGGGTGGAATGACACCACCAAGTATTACAGAGCTGTTGCTGGGTGAGAATATGTGGCAGATAACATTTCGTCGTATGAGTGTTCATTTGCAATTTTCCCCATCCAATCTTCTAACCAATAAAAATATGTTACATTTAAAGGTTGGGTCAAATAAGGTATAGTGTTTCACATGAGTATTGAATACCTTGTGCCACCTTTATAACGGTTTTCGCACAGGGTCAGTTACATTCTGTATACATTCTATATTGGCAAGCGTTGGCTTCAGCGTTCTAAACCTAGCAGGACACTGAGTACATAGAACAAAAGATTTACATTGAAATATGTATATGGAACGATATTAATTAGAATAATGTGGGAATACAATCTGAAATATGAAGTATACAGGGAATATAATAATGATTTAAAGACTTAAATTACCAAGTGATATCTAGTTATGGAGAAAGAATCCATCCCAGCATTTATAAATCCAAAACACAGTTTTTTATTCATAAAGTTGATGTTAATCAAATTCTAAAACACATCCGATGTTGACAAAGACTTGTAGAAAGTTGACACAAGGGGACTATAGCCCCTCACTTCCTGAAATTTGAAGCGAAAGTCCTGTGGCATCTTAAACAAAGGTTTATATACAGCGTTTGAAGACAATTAATCCCAATCTTCGTCCACAAGCATAGGACACATATTTACCATGTACAAAAAGCCTCAGAGATATAGAATTGTCTTCTAAGCCTTCATTGCTATCCCGACAATCAATTGATTATCGTAGAGGCGCTGTTTGAATGGAGATATGATTATTTAACTAATTCCATTCCGATCTTAATCATGCTCTTTATAGTTTCATACACAGAATGGGGTAATCTATTTAGTGAAAATAGAGGAAGGCACTATCTTCGGGACTAATGATAATCCTTAGATGTACGTGGCGGGTTACAGCCACATAAAAGAATGATATTGTTTTACTTATCTATTGATTTGTAGCCAGCTATAGTAATAACACCAAGTAGCTAAGAGAATCTAATTATGCAGCTCCCCCAATGCTTTAATTGGTGTCTGGAATTGGAATCTGAATTGCACAAAACACATCTTCCTCAATGTGATTCATGGTCACTGCAAGCAAACATTAGCAATTACATCGTTTCATATATTACATCAAGAGTATGGTTGCGTTTTATTGCATCTATATTGTAATGCTGTGATTTTTACATCGTTAATCTATCTGTGATGTATTGGAAATTGGCGTGAATAAAAGAATGGATGCATTATTAATCTGCAATTCCCTCACATTTATAGCAGGATAAAGTGGTAGATATCAATGTGTAGTCCTCCTGTGCTCATTGGTAAATCCATCGTGCTATTACAGTTAAGTTCGGTGATCATACTGCCACCAACGTGAACAGTCTTGCATTATTAATCATGTCCATTATAGCATGGAGAACTGTAATAGATCATGTCTGGATCGATTATTTCATCCTCTATACTGCACTTTCGTGAGAAACACCCCAAACACTGCGGTGAATGTAATTGCTCATGCTGTTGTCGCTATATGAAACAATCCGCCTACATTATATTAACTCCTGAAGCAGAGCAAGTTTGCATAATAAAACGCTTCGGTAAATAGTGTTCAGTCACCCCAAGCATTCAAGCAAGCATTAATAATGAAACACATTAATCTCTTTATTTTGAGAAGGAAGAATGAGAAAATGCTATGTTCATTCTCTTCGGTGTCTTAAGATGAGCAGGTCCTTTGTCCAATTGTAAACAGTTTCAGACAAGAGATGAATTATGAATGCGAGTGATGAATCGTTGTTGATAGATTGCAGCCGATATGTTTTGATGAAATATTATGTCCTCACCAGAGAGACAAGGAGGTAAAAGAAATGGGAACTTATATTAAGCATTCTTCGAACAATTCCCGAAGCAAATAATTATAGTTGTTTTGTATGATTAAGAAATTTGTGCCATTAAGAAACTATATTCTATTGAAAACCATACATGTATCCCTAGAATGGTTCATATCGTGAAGAATGGATTTGACCTTGTCACAGATTACATGGGTTGTACGGAGTAAGGAGATGCGAGGGGTGGTCGTGCACTCCTCTTTTATTTTCAGTCGATGAATTGCTTTTCTTTATTAACAGAGTGTTCATTATAATTTTATCTGTTTGATGATTTCGAGTCGATTCCAAATACTGAGAATCTTTGGAGAATTGAAGTGTCTGAGTTAGGGATGAGTGTCTTTTACATTCATTTTTTATAGTCATTGTTTATTTTTATTTGTGAGACAGATGTAAGATACTCATATCTGCTCACATAGGGCTAAGACTGTAAGATGATTTATCCGTAGTTTCCATGGGAACATGGCAATAGTTGTATACTACCTAACATATGTTGAGCAGCTCTTAATGGAATGTTTTCTGTAACCATTTGTCACGACTATAAATAGCTCATCTTCATTATTATGTAAGGTTAGGTAATCCCACGTAATCATATCATATATCATAGATACATCTGTTTAATATTAATGTCTCATGTCAATGTAAGGTATGTAGTTCCATGGTAACTAATTCTGAGACAGTTGTTTTATCCAACTTATGCTGTTGATTCGTGCCATAATGCCTCGGACCAGCATGGAACTGTTACGGTGTCCATGGGTCCATTTAATTTAGCCAATAGATGCCTGCTTCAGGTTGAGCAACTCTACAGGATAGCATGGGAAAAGCTCACCCTTGCCATGTAAAAGTCTTCCGGCTGTCCATGCACGTGTCCTATAGGCCCCATCTTAATATTCCAGGTTATCCAATTATATTCATTAGGATCATCTAAATATAGATCTGCTTCCAAAGTGTTATAGACTATAATAATTCGCCAGAGCCATATGAAATGTGTGCTGTATTGCCTTGGTCGGACCAGATGAATGAAAGGAATGGCTTGACCAGACTAATGTGAAACCAGGCATTATTGTAGTCCATTTAAGATTAGTCATTATAAATTACTAATAATTAGTGATACTAAGTCTTGTGTTTATCCATTGAAATATCCATAAAATACCTGTTTTTGATCGGTCGTACTCCACCAGTGATAAGCCTTGTGTTTATCATTTGACTCACTCGATATTAATGCCATGACTAATTGGTTATTTCTCTAATTAATGAATAAGAGAACTAGGAGCTATGGTCTTTGGGTATAGTCCTGTTGGGGACTCACAGGGTACTGTTTATTAACAATAGTCACTGCCCCAGCAGTGTGTTCCTAATTTGCATAGGCGGTTGTGCCCTGCTACCTTTCCCACTGTCCACGAGGGGGCCACAGCATTAATAATAGGTTCTACAGACATATCGCCTACACCAAGAAATATCATGCTAGAATGTCTGTCCAAAATCTTTCTTAAAAACAATTTGAAGCAAAGGTTTTAGAATTAAATTGTTCTCTTGTTTCATTATTATTTCATTTACTGCTGTACTAAGATTCATAGAGAGGCTGAAACATATTACACAACACCCCTTCATTCACTGTACAATTGAAGCTAGGCCATATCCACTCACAAAGGCTGTTGAGCTATTGGCAACAATCTAGGAGAGGGTGGTTCATTAGATATATTTCTGTATGCTTTGTGTTATACAAGCCTACACCCCTTGATGCAAGAGATGTGTGACACTTTGGCAAATTCGTAGATGGAACGCACCTGTCATCTTGCTGTCTACCAATACTGAAAATGGATCAAAGTATTCATCACTTTCTTTCCGTTTTAGCAGGAATAGCAGTAGCAGGTGCATTGGTATACCAGTCTATTTGTCATCAGAATCTTTACAAATATAATGACACTACTATGAGGAACCACTTATTTTGATGGATCTCAGCTTATGTTTATCTGCTTCATATAAATGCTGCTTTTTAGGAATTTCCCTCCCATTGTAATGTTCATTTTGTGTGATGAACAACAAAATGCACTACACCCTGGTAAATGCGTCGTTGGCAACATCAATCCAATATTTGATTACTGACATCTGTGTGTCGTTTTGCAACAATCAGGTTGCCAAAGACCTTAAAAAGGCGAAACCTCTCTATTGAGACCACCCTTGGGACTGAGCGAATTGTGGTCTCATAGCGAGGTGGTCTCATTAGAGGGGCTAATCTAATAAGAGGAAAGCAATTCGGGACTGAGAGAAACTGGTCTTAATAGAGGGGTGGTCTCCATAGAGAGGTGGTCTTCATGTGAGGTTCCACTGTACTTTAACCGAATTACACATACTTGGCAACACAACTTAAATTTGTGTTGAACGGTCGCTCTTCAATGCCAACATGCTGCAAGGTTGTTCACTTTATTCATGATGTAATTTATGTATGAATATTAGCCTTCCAGTCCAGTTGTATTGGATTAGTCCACTAAGCCGATTTTCATAATTATGGTCGAATGACAATCGCATGGCCATCGACTTAGTGGACAAAAGCCTTATGGATGAGTTGAGTTTGGCGTCTTTTACCTATCCGATTGCATGATTGTCAGTTATAACCATGACAAAGCGAATGGCACCTCTGAACTATAGTAACTATATTATAAGTGTGTAGGTGATATGTTCAACTGCAAAAACAAAGTCAGATTTATTTATTAAAAGGATTTTGTTTTAGTTTGATGTACAATGAATGTCCCCCCAGGGTTTGTTTTTTAATTGGCCCCGCATACTGCCTTGAACATGGTTCAAATAATAAGCTTCGGGAATAGATCCATCAGCCCCAAATATCATGGAACATTTGTCAGGTGATTAAAATATCTTGTAACATCTTAATCTCGGGGAAATCATCAATAATATAATTTAATGAATAATATAAACTTTTATGTACTCCATTGACAGTTTGGACGATGCAATCTTTTGCTAATAATTATATTGTTTCACTGTAATTATTTTCTCTCCTTTATAATAACTTGTAGGTGACGAAATATCTCAAGAACAATTCCCAGAGATCGTTCATTTCTCAGGTGAGTTATGATCCCTTTCTAATTATTCATGCTTCTTCCTACTGATACAATATACTTATTCATCAGACTTCAGCAAAAGGAAATAACACCATGATAGTATGTATGTGTACAGTGAACCTGCAGTGAGTGAGCTTAAGTGTAGCTTTGGTAATAAGGACTAGAATAGGAAGTACTCTTAAACCTTACTTTATTATGCATTATTACCCAAGAGGGTACAGAGGGGATTACTAGAATCCTACAGACAAAGGGGAGCGTTTTTTGTCTGAGGAGAAATTAAGAAACTAAAAGACTTTAGTTGATATTTGTTTGGAATTTACATTAGCTTCTTACCTTATAATACCCTCCCCTGGAGTGACCACTATAGTGACCATTGTTTCCTTTTCCGCCTGCACAGATTATAAGAACTGTCCATTCCTGTTCCGCCTACAAGAACGTCTGAGGTTCTCAGAGATCCATGTTTATCAGCCACAAAAGGTTTTGGGCTGATAAACAGCCTCAGCCCCCAAACCTCAGGAAATTAATACCCCAACATGCTGTACTGCAAGCACCTCAACCCGTAGCAGCTGCATACTTGGTTGACTTGGTTGACAAGACCAGTCATGACCTTCCTAGTCACTTTCAGGTCCTGGCTCCATGAGGAGACATCCTTGTTCCAACCCATCCTGGATCCCGGCCCTGGAGTTAGATGATCCATTACCAGTATGCTGGGTGCTAGATGGAGACACCCTCTGGAGTAACTGGTTAAAACTGTGACAGCTCCAGAACACAGCGGCCGACTGGGCATGCTGGCTGCACTACTACAGTATTTTACTCATAAGTTTATGATATATATGATATTATATGTCATGGCAAGATCTTAATCTAATTTAAGAATAGTGCTTTTCATTTGTATTTTTATACACAGAAAGTTATATATATAGAGACACATGTGGTGATAAATTTCATGACTAAAGGCCAATCCATATTAGCAAGACCTTCTCAAAAGCTTCGCGCCAAAACATATCACGTGCTATACATGCTACAACTTTATTCACATGCTAAGCTCCACGATTCATCACAGACGCAAAACAAATTTGTTGTAATAGCTTTCAAGAATAAAGGCCACTTCACATTTACGTCGGTTGACTTTAAGGCTATAAATGTATAATACATTGAGGAGTTTGACGTGCAACGCATGTACACCACAGCGGCCGTGTTAATTTGGATGGTCCTTAGAGCATTATACCTCCCTGACACCCTGTCCAATAACCCCGTCGGTAAATGCTGCGTGGGAACCGTCCCTGACCTTTCCTTCCCCATATTACCAGACACTTCCCCTATAAAGGATGAGTTACATACTTCAGAATGTCATCTTGGAGAGGTCAACCAAAGTAGCGAGGCCATTTTGGCACTTTGTACTTTAGTTGTGCTGCTTGCTAGCACTCGTTACACTCATGGCATACATTTTCCCTTTTAGCACTAACGTAATGTTTTTTCTACATATTTGGACAATCCATTGTCTGCTTGCAAGTAAACCTGAAGAAGTTGCTCTGTGCTTTCATTACTCTTCACAAGTTGAATTTGTCACCTGCTTTTTAACTACATCATATATGAAATATTCAATACCCTGAACTACTTCAATGTCATGTAAATTTTTGATATAATGTTTCAGGCCATCGTCACATTTGTTGATTGATAGACAGATATCCAATATTTCAAGCTACTATGGGATGCTCACTTTGATAAATAGCTGTGAGACTTTTCCATCGCCTTAATAGCCTGTTTGAAGCCGTTACACGAGTACACCCAATGACACCAACTTTTATTTTATTTTTTAAGCTTCTCTAAGAAATATATAATAGCGTATAATGTTCAAAACATGATGGCTATTAATTGGGTAGGACACTCATGGGAGAGTTTATTAAAAGATCGATGGGACTGCACTGAGATGCGCCACATGAGTTACCACTGAAGCTAGGGGCTATGCACATTACGAGAGGGATATTCTCGTGATCTCATCCTCGACATTACCTTATAATGTGCCATAGGATGACATAATGTTCGTTGGAAATCGCTCCTTTTTTATCGGGACCTCTCAGCATTGCACACAAGGGCTGGCGCCCCACGACCGAGTAAACATTGAACCTAAATGCATGGTTTTATGAAATGTGTGGTCCTCTGAGATAATATAGGCAGCTATGCGGAACGAAGAATAGGTGAGAGCCCCATCTACGCAAGTTTATGGGGTTGTGCCTTCGACCGGTTCAAAGTGATGTTTTGGGTACATAAGGGACGGTTGGGGAGAAACCTATGTGTGTGGATCTGCATAACAGGGGTGCAATAAGGCGTGATTTATGAATGCACCGATGTCATGATGGCAAAATCCATATAAAATATCACAGAATCTGTCATAGAAAATACCATCAATCTTTTTAATACCGGTGTCCCTGTAGACATGCATGGGGGGGGGGGGGCGATTTTGTTTAATTTTACTTTTATCCATTTTATTATTCCAAACTAATATCGATAAACCGTTTGATGGAAACCATGTGAGAAACGGTGACCTATATGCCATCGCTTAGTTATATTATGTAGGGTTCAACCGTTAGACTGAGATAAAAAAGGCTTATATGAGCAAGAGGGCAGCCAGGTCGGTCATAGAATATCATCCCATGCTGGTTCTATTCGATGTCACACCCCTGTCTGTGATCGACAGCTCCAAACACCTCGATCCACCCTAATCAGATCCAATTACATATGGCAGATAATCCACTTTACTATGCACAGTCAGACATTCCCATAGAATGCTCAAGATGTTCTGAAATAACGAAAGCGTTCAGACGTGAAATAAGGAAATATTGGATTGTAAATTAGGGAATAGCCTAATATGTCCAAGACATAAATTGCGTGTACCGTACATGTATATATTCAGTGAGCGAGATATGTCCATGCATGCGATGCAATCAAGGTTCCTATATATACCGATGATAAAATCATTTCATATGGGTATATATTATTTACAGGCATGCAGGCTATAAAGGGTTGAGCGTAGAATCGTAAGCAACAGCACTGTGGTTAAACTAAGATGATTGAACTAAGATGGTGAATAACGTCTTGTATTTCTCTCTGCGAGATCCTAAGGGTAAGGAATCTGCCATGTAACTTACTTCTAAATGTCCTCATTCCAAACTAAGTGCATGTTACTCAGAAGTGGGTGGCCTGTGGTGCTAAGGGAGGGAGGGGAAACAAGGCAGGGAAAGAAGAGGTAAGGCCTATTACAAGGGTTAAATCCAGTGCAGGCCAACCTATGTTTTCAGATGATTTTGGGAGCAAGCCAAGGACTCAGAAACTAAATGTCACACTCCGTTCTGTAGATTTGCCTCTACGTTTAGTTGCCCAACACCAATGGCTGGGATTACTACCCTTTTGATTGTATTCTGGTTTTACGAATAGCAGAGAAATTCCACTCATGCGGACAAATAACACGGTAACGTTGAGTCGATGTAGATCACACAGAGTAAATGCAGGTAAATATCAATCTTTTTGTCTTGACAAGTCTATTGTAGCATGTAGAGCCTGGCCTGGTCGGGAATCCCTGCATCTTGGATATCCATATCCCAATGATCAAATATTTAAATTCCATCTTCCACGAGTGATTTATCATATGGAGCTCGCCTGGCGAGAATGCATACAGCTAGGGAATCGAGAGCTTCGCCCACCGAAGTTATCATTTTTATGGAAATTACACCGAAATAGAGATTTTAAATGCAAAGAATGATAACAGACCGAGCTGCGTAATATAGAACTAATACTAGTCCGATTAAAGTATATGATCCAATCGAGCTAGGATGCTTGAATACGTTCGATCCCAACGGATCTGGAGTTGTATCGGCCTCCTTAGACAGCGTTCCAGATTCGACTGTGCTACAGCATTTCTAGGAAAGTTGCTTCATATTCCTAGCGTCTATGGTTAGGAAGGCTTTGGCCTGAATGTTCGGCCACTCGTGTAAGGACCTCTTTTTGCAGTTTAGGTCTTGCGCCCAGAGCGTTTTCCCTTTGCTGGGTACAGTTGTAGTCTAAAGCTGTGCGGTCATTTACCCACAGTCACTCAGACGTTGTGATAGTATGCTTAATTAATATAGCAGGCATAGTGAAGGGTATAATCATCATGCAAAAGTCAAATGCGTAGTATACAATTTGAGGGCTTCATTCGTAGAAGCTCAATAGTAGGCACTTGCATAATAGATGTTAATGCATAAAAATTATGATTTAGTGATGCGATTCCGAGTATATGAACATAGACGGATCGACCTTTATAGATGATGCTGATCGACTTAAAAGGTGGTGTAGTGAGGGGGATCTACCATGGATAACAGATCGATGAACAAGCTAGAAAATAGACGAGCTGGGATAGTGGCCATTATGAGCGGAATAATGGAAATGGCAATGTGTACATGCAAGGCTTTCACAATACAAAAGCAATACTGAGCCAACCCAAGGGATGTGACAAAATATATCCTAATTTCAGACACCGCCAGAGTGTATTTAAAAAGATATTACTTTCGCTACTAAATCTAATTAGCGCACATATTGAAGAGTTAGATTTACTGGAATAGCTTGTTAATAACCTCTCCTCATAAATAGTAGGCCTATCAGCAATATGTTCTTTCCATTAGGATGACACTATAGCCAAGAAAGCTTGTATGATAACAAGCCATGCGTGACATTTTATTAGCTTTAATTAATTCATACCATCAAGTTCACTTTTTATTGCATTTCCTTTATGTTTGCTTTCAAAGAGAAAGTCGGTCTATAATTATGTGGACGACTGGTCATTCGAGTCACGCTTTTTATAGATGTGGCCACCCCTGTACCCTTAATTTGGACTCAGCCCAGAAAGGGACCAACAAGCCAATTGCTCGCAAACAAACAATATATCACCGCCAGACCAGTGTGATATATGTATGCACCCATTGCTTCAAGGGCGGTCATATCAAGCCTTTACCACTTCCCTCTATATGAACGCATTTTAGACCAAACCAGGACCACTGGAACAAAGATGGGAGGGGGTGCACGGACTATTTATAAATAGAAGCATTGTGACCTATAAATAGCATCAGTGGGGGAGCAATTCGTTTGAGCTACTCCTCCCTCCTCTTATAACGTTGGCATCGGTATCGATACATCTATAATATCATAGGCATAGTTCGAGGTGCAAGGAATCGTTCTGCATTAGCGCATCACAAGACACGTGTAACTTTTGCCACTGGAATCATTAGTGAAAAAAATCATCTTGTTGGAGAATGAAGAGTAGGTGGAGGCCGCGCGGGGAATAGGTTTTGTGCGTGCGCTCGGGAATATAGAGACTGTATGGGAACGATCGAAGCCGCCTCCAACCAGCGGTCGAGTAACTGAGTGCAGACGGCCTTATGGCTTGGTGGCGGATGGGGGAAGCCAAGTCTCAGTAACGACCAGAAGGCGGGGGCCATTGGCTTCACTAGTATGGTATCAAACCAAAGCCACTGCTGGTGCTACTGCTACAACAATAACAGGAGCTCCTAGGCACCGTGGTATTATGCGTTGGGGACAGCATCGCCCAAAGCGGTGAATCGTAGAGACAGGAGGAGTGCGAGCGACTGAGAGAGTGAGAAAAGAGTTGCTTCATGGATAGCAGCAGACCTTTCCCTCTTCTCTTGGCTCCTTGCCTCTTTGAATATTTCTACACACATATGATGTACATACATTCATTCATGATGTATCACAACTAAATGTGAACTGAAAGTGTACTTGTAGACGAAAGGATATTGACTCTACGACATCGGTTTGATGCGGTGAAGCTACTACTACACCCATTCGGGCTTTGCTAAAGATAATTAAGGAACGCTCACTGGGAAATAGCTGTAACCATTCATCATATAGCCTAAAGATGAGCAAGGATTTCTCTGATGGCTAAAGGAATTCCATAACAAGCGGAGGATAGTGGCCACGCCGATTGTCATTTGGCTAGAACCTTGCGTGTGGCGGGAGATCGAGAGTGCGGGGACGGGTGTAGAGATAGCAGAGGCGAGGTGGAAGACCCAGATTTTTCTTGCACTCTGAGAGATATGAATGGTGTGCGAGCTCTACGACCTCCTCTTACCATAAATATTGTCGTACTTTACCTGCAGTAACTACCGCCGGAATTTCATTGAGTCATATTGTATAATTTAACGGCACGTGGTGACCACATGCCAACTTTCTCATTTCCGGATAAGTTTGTTTTAACTTTTACTTAGAAGTGCTACTGGTAGACGGCTGGGCAATCGGTTTATTGTGGTTCAGAGGACGAGAATACCCCATCCTTATTGTGTCCAAATCCGGTGTTGTGTACAGGTCAGACGTCAAGAAATTGAATAGCCCACAAATTACATTCGTGTTATCTGTGTATTGTGGCATAAATATATACCTACATCTCCAAAACAATATTTGACGTATCGGATATCGAGGGTTGTACTGTGGATCAATCAATAATCCAGGAAAGCCATTCTTCCAGGGCACCATAACATCGTATAATTGGTAAGAACAAATTAACGTGCATTCGCATCACTGGTTGTACTACAGAACTAGTAGAACTGTAGTACTCGTAGTATATGATAAATTGTTCTGACTGGGACAGAGAGCTCTAGGCGTGGAGTTGGAGGGGTGGGGGATGGGGGGGGGGAGGAGATCTGGGGGAGGGAATATATAATAGATACATGTATACATACATACAGGTATATATGACCATAAGCACAGTGAACACCTTTGCTACTGAATGCTTTCCTCTTAATACGGAAGTGAAGGCAAATGACATTCCAAATGCTTCACTAGAAGGAATAATAAGAAACACCCTTGGATGGCCCAACTGCGACCAGAGTTGAGTCATGGGCCCAGAATGGGGGTCATACAACTGGGCCTTTTGTTCCAAGCATAGACCCACACGCCACGATCACTCTGTCATACATTGGATATTATATATTATTCAACACTGACACTTCAAGGCTGTAATTCCTTGCAGTCAGTCACATAATCAATTAAGTAAAGGAGGTTCAAACGTGGCTACCATTAAACGTGGATACGGAAAATGTAAGTATTTCCTTCGCTCTAACGGTAAAGGCCACGTGCGAATTGTGAGGTCATTCAGACATGGGTCACTGATCAATTTTATTCCGTTTACAATTTTAGAATAAATGGTGAACCGTGAGCCCCGAGGGAGACCGATCTCAAAAGTACCGTGTGAATTTGTACAGGCATGCGACGGCGACAGTCTTCCAAGAGGCCATAAGTTATCATTCAAATTGTAGGGAAGATATGACAGTCTTGTCAGATCTCTCGCCCCTTAGTTATTTTTATCACGCTATATAATGCAGGGTTGTACAAGGGCGGTGAGTCAACTCTTGTCTGTCAACAAGGGAGGAAAACCAATGTTATTTCCTAAATAGAAAACATACTGCGACCCCCAGGTCAAAATCATTCATTATATTCAACTGCCATGCTTTCTGTAATAGTCGCCTATTACTTCCCTCTAAGCACCATGTTTTTATTTACTCCCACGACCCGTGTCACTGTCATAATTCGGCACGATATATTACGCGGGGCGCGTCCACAAATAGAACACAAAAATATATGGTTCTATATATAGACACATGCATTATGTATAGGAATTATGAGGGTATTCCTCCGTAAACATTAACTGGTCAAGGAGAGAGAAAAGAAGAGGTCGCATGAGTTATATCCCCTAGTCTATTTTTAGAGCTCCTTAACGTTGACCTGTTTATTACAAAAATATGAAAGGTGCCGATGCCTACTCAGGTAGAGTCGTAAGAAGCTCTTTTCAAAGACACTTGCAATTGTTTAATGACCATACATTTTCTTCCGACACGCTTAGTTTTGTATGGAGACTACAGCAACCGTGGTTTGCAGTCCACATAGCCGACCCTATGTTGAACAAGGAAAGATGTCATCGGCTATATTTTTATGGGCGGGCATATTCTGGTTCACACCATTACATGGATAGGGGTCAGTCATATTATATAATTAATTCATGTGTGTTCTATATCTGGGAGACAGTCGACGTGAGGGGCACTCGTTCGGCATGCACGTACATGTTCTTTGGGTCATGGAACAAAAAGATATGTTTATGAGATGCTGTGCATCCCTATGGTTATAGCCTCATTAATTATAACACTGTCTGACATGGCTCGCAGCAGAGGGAGTTATGATTTCACTGCACACAGTGTCAGAGTACTATCAGTATTCAAGTATCTCGCGAGTATTCTTATTTCGTCTTTATTCCACAAAAGAATGCTTCCATTGTGTAATTGCTTTTCTACAAGCCTTTAGAATTATATATCTATACTAAATCCAGTCAACGCTAACACATTAAAATGTGAGCTGAAACAAACATTGCTCACGGGCCTGTGTGTTTCTTATTGATATAAAAAGGCACTGTTCGTTTTATTTTTTAATTAACAACAACTCTGATCAACTCTTTGATTCTACTCCCCCGCATTTTACTCGAGTACCAAGCGTGTTTTAAATGCACGAGCAATTTTCGGTAAAACGGTCAATTTCGTGAATAATCTGAACTTAAAGATATTCCCACGGTCGCCCAAATTATGTGGACGTTGTATTCTATTTCTACCTGTTTGCATTACATTCAATATCCCAAGAAGCCTGAAGCAACTATTTCTTTATTCCTGTTGTGCGCTTTCCTTTGCCCCAATATTGGATATTTTATGGAGGGGCCTCCTGAAAAGGCGAATATTGCTGGAGGCGAACATCCCGGCCATCCTTCGGACCAAAGTGGGACAAGCAAAGGTCTAATGTGCTGAGACCTAAGCCCTAACACATGTCAAATCCATCCATACTTCGTTGTTAGGGTGTGCTACATCCAATGTAGAAAACGCCCAACGGGCAAAGCCCACATAAAACCTACATAACCAAGTCCTTCTTTGCCCCGACTATTATAAGATGCTTCATTATTATAAGTTCATATGGACACCCGCATATTTACACTCCCTTATCCTATTAGCTGACATTAGGCTTACCCAGTTAAAGAATATTTGAAATAATAGGTTTGCGTACGATCTTTCTTTAGTAGGTTTCTTTTGAGGATATATTTATATTACAACTGTGTATTTATATAGAACATAGTTTGACGTCTTTGATATAAAGGTATGGTACACGAATACGGTATGGGTGCAATTATTGATTTCCCACTATCTGAAACAACTAGCAAATTATTTTATTCGTATATGATATTGCAAACTCCAATATTTTATAACTATTAAAGCTGTGCCTCTATGTTATAATGTGTACAGTACATGCACAAGAGACCCTATAGATTCCTGTGTACCTGTCCCAGTTTCACCATTTTAAAGTATAACATAACATCGTAATCATATGCACAGGTATAATCATTATACAATATCATATCCTTTTACTTTATGACTAAATTATTTTATGATGGACAGTTCTTGAGTCATGTTATGATATTGTGTGCATTATATGAATATTTAATGTAGATATATGGTGGGAAATAAAATCTTATCATCTATTTTTATTTGTATCCATATGTTGGGACTATGTAGTGTTCAATGATTGCCCTAGACCGTATTATATTATACTTTGAGTGATGTTATTTGATCTCGCTCTCACAATCCTGCTTCATGTATTCGCCAACTTTGTTGGTTTTTTATCCGAGCCCCTTTATTCAGCCCTACATAGCTAGAATGTATATAATATATACTTCTTATGCAGTATATGCTCTCGGAACAAACCCTTTATTATAGTATTTACCTATTTATGGTGAAATCACCATAGGCCTACTTTCCAAATAGGCATACTAGCGGGCATAATGCAAACATGTTTGTCTCTGTAGAATTAACCTATCGTTAAGAGAAAATATACTATTTCACAAATGCAAGCCAAGTACTCCTAAATAAACAATGTGCTGAGGTACACGATTCTCGTACTTCCTTGCAAACATGCGCCATTATTCATAAGCATTAAGCAAAGCAAACCTGATGAGATCTAAAGCGCGTTTATTTGATGCCCATGTTATTCTTATCAATAAAAAAGGTTTAATGATCACTATATAAACAATAAATCATACTTAGAGGATAAATGCACCTGTATGTGACATGCTATACATATGAAGGCTGTGTCAGTAGTTTTAAGGGGATTACGCCGCATGAAACTGCCGAAGCCAATTGGCCAAATGCCACGTAGAGCGTCCGTGTTTTCTACTGGAATAAAGGGGAGGGTGGGTCGGTGTATATTTATTCCCAGTCCGACTTCTATATTTAGCAAAGGGTGACTTATATAATATACATCTTTATGAGAGATGCAGTAGAACGGAAGCTATAACAACTATGGATATGATTAGCATTCCACATGTAACACTAATGAAACGTAACTGAACAAAAATATATATACGATGTTTGTTGCTCATTCACGAAGTGGTATTTTATGTATGTAGTGATTGTATGTGTGATGTTGATAACTATTTGTCACTCTTTCGTTATTCTAATAGTAATGTTTTCTCATTAGGACCTAATGTGCACAATATAATATAATATAAACATTTATGACACAATTATTCTAGTTTTATTACTATCGTCAAAATAGAAAATCTAAAGATCGTCTAAAAGAAAAGAAAATAGATAGAATTAGATCAATAAATAATTTGATATAATATATAGCATAGATATCGGGATCTTCTGAGAAAAGCGATGAAATGTTGAAATGTTGATTCCTGAATAAAACCATTTAAACTAAAATAAAACTGAACTAAAAGTAAAGTACAAGAATGAAGTCATTTAAACTCTAGACACAACTCATACCTCAATCTGACTCATGCATTTCCTATCCATTACTTGCTCATCTATCGCCTGATCAATGGTCCCCAGTCCATGTACACAGGGAAATTGACCCGGAACCGGCTTGGTTTTCGATTTACTGTTTATCCGTTTGTCCAAAAAGCCTTAAGCATACATTCTCCCCCGAGTTATTTTAATCGCGCATTGACCAAAATCCCTTTATTTTCTGAACAAAACATCAATAGATCTTTGCTTTATTTGTCTACAGCTGTTTTGCCTTAAAAGTTAAAACGCAATATATATCATATATAAATCAATATGTGAACACACCACACCTGATATACACAGAGGTATCTGCTCAGACAGATATGAATCTGCATATCAAATTCATTTGATCCTGCTAATTACGAATACATCGCATGAAACAGATCAATTAGGCTATTTTTGGCCACTATAGAAATCCGGACTTGCTCCGGGTTTCATTCAGTACACGATACACTGCATAATTAAATGTATTATTTAGATGTTGCTGCACAGAGAAGTGATGTGGGAAAACAAACCTTTTCCTATGTGTATGTGTATTTGTTACAAGATTGTTACATAATTATATTGCCTGCCCTGAAGTGCATGATGGATTTGTATCGTATTAAAAACGAAATCAGAAAAAAAACTCAAGTCTATCACTATTGCCTCCAATGAAGAAACAGACTTGTGCATGTCTCTGGGTTTTTGTATTGGTTAAAGACGAAATCATAAAAGGAAATGTTATCATATTAAATCGAGTCACTATTGCCCCCACTGGAGTCGTCAACCCAGACAGGGCAAGATGAGTCCATTGACGATGCTTGAGGGACTTGGTGCTAGTCTACACAACTAGCCGACCATGGTCAATTAAATTCTATACCTACGCATGGAATTTTGCCAACATGGAGATATCCATCAAATTTTGCCTGCACAATAAGAATTGAATTTGATATCCGAGATATCTTAATTAGTTACCAGTGTGTTGTAAAACCCACCGATGCATTATGCAACTTGCAGAATCCACGCATGACAATATTGCAATTTTCTTATGAGTGTACCATCCGAAATTACTTAAACTAAATTTTAACAATTTAAGAAATTATTGTGTACAGTTTTATTGAGATCGCTAAAGCAACAATAATTAAGGCAAAGGTCACTACGGAATACCTCCACAAGCGATTAAATGGTTTAATTAAAGGAAATAGTATGGCACCTCTGAGATGACATTTGTGACGCAACACTGATCGAGGAGACAACACATTAGCTAGGAAGTCCCCCTGCTCCCTGCCCCTCCCCTCCTCCTCCTACCCCCTCCCCTCCTCCTCCTACCCCCTAGCTCCCTCTCCGCTGAAGTAAACCTATCAAAGACAGCCAGACATAACCAATAGGAAGTGCAAAAATACACCAACAACTAACGAGTAATGATCCATTGCCATTGTCCTACAGACAACTATTTTCAAAAGCATTGATCAGTGGCATCCTATGTCGGCAGGTGATAGTTCGCCATCAGTTCGGATGATATATAGCACTAAAATGAATAAGATAATGGACGTATTATGGACAATATCCTTTCTAAAACAGATGATTTGTCTTTCGAACTACAAACTATATTATATGGATTTTTCAGAAAGGACATTGTGAACGAATCATGCCTGAAGTAATCTATAATTCATAGGCCGGCACTGATAGCTTCAATGACCTCGAATGATTATGAAATAATATATACGTTAATGCAATTATTTAATCTGTTTGTCACTGATGAACTACAGTATTCATTATTCTGCTATTCGGTTAACTAGATAAATATAAACATTCTCTTTGTATACCATTCTTTTGACTTGAAATTCTTGTATAAATATTTAACAGCAGAAAAAGTGTAATACCTGTCCGTCTTATAGGTCAAACAATGAGTACATCTGCTTAGATAATCTTTTACCAGAATACTGTCAATGCAGCTTTAAAAGAACAAGTTTATCACCACTAATTATTCAATAGTATCATGTATACAGCGAGAAAGTGGAAAGGTTCAGCAGCAGAGGAATCTCGTGTTCCATTTTCATCCCGTTATTGCTTCTGTTCTCTGTTGCTTGTTATGAATAATATATGGTATAAATATTTCCCAGCGGCTCCATTGCAACTAGGTACACGCTCCCCAAATAGATTCCAGCGATTTTCCAAGATACATAAAGCGGTTATCAAAGTTTTATGATGTACAATTAATGGGTGGACCCCACTTGCCAGGCCAGACAAGCAGGGAGGAGTGCTTATTGATATTTCAATATTATATTAGACTACCGGGAACTCTCTCGTTTCCTCGTTGTTCGAACAGACATTTATTTCTTTAACAGACGTCAATGACACTAAATAATGTACCGCACAAATATGTTTATGATGAAAACTATCGTAAATTATATTTTGGCTGAATGTTGCCATTACCTCTCATACAATTATAGATTTAAAAAGGTGATAAAAGAACTAGATTCCTCTTTTAAAATACGTTCGTTTTAGTTCCTGAATTATCACTGCGGACATCATTTATAAACAAAAGTAGTAATATTTGAGTGATTTTATGTTATTTATGAAAAGATATCCACAGTTGAAAATTACGTTAAGAAGTGGTTCTCTACAGTCATTACGTCTTTTTAGAGAGGGCATTCACAATGAATTTTAATATATTGAGGTCTTAATATTCAAATTGAGATGGACCGCTGTAGCTACCAATGTCCCAGAGTCAGATTTAACGTTAAGGACTAATTTCAACTGAAATCTGACCTCACGTCTCTTGACTGTGTTCTCAACATCCAACATCAAAATCACTATTTCATATTTTTCCATTTTGATACTATTGTATTAGATAATTTGAAAATCAGGGGAGGTGCCATGTTTGTGTCTCTCCAAATATGAGATTGCAAACTTAATTAACATGGGAGCCATACTGACATAGAGAAGTGAATATCTAAACAAAGTTACAGAGAAAATTATATCCTAACTACAACTATCTCACGATTCAGCTGGCTATATAAAATATAAAGGTATATTAACTTGATATGTCTATTCATGTAATGGGTACAGTTATGTTATTCTCCGTTCTCCAAACTTTGCTCTTCATTTTGGACAATGTCTGCCGAAATTATTGAAAATTATTGCATTGTGTTTTTACGTTCCATGGATGTAAACGGCACATGATACCGTTATTGCTTCTGAAACTGGCTTTGGAACTGCCCGTCGAAAATTGTAGTACTCATTTACGTATGGAAAACAATGGATTCTGTTCATTATGGAAATTAAATCTCTCGCAGGTGATTTAGGTGTTTTCATTCTGACTGAAAATAGGGATGTATAAAGTTACCAATTTCATCAGGATAACAGATATGGTGACGGTGAAAAACAACGGATACTGTTTTGTAAGAGCAGCAGAGGAATCTCGTGTTCCATTTTCAGCCCTTTTCAACAAAACTGCGTTTAATCTAACTCGAGATAATTTAATGCTTTTGCCCGGAAACCAATGAAAGAAATGGTAATAAGCAAGATGGGGGTTACAAGGCTACACAGTTCCCAAACTATGGACCCTCCCAAAGCATGCCGCTGTAAAGCCTAATTAGCCTTTCATTCCGCCCCGACATGTACCCAAAGGCATTTGTGATTTATTAATACATCTAAAAATAAACCTTTGGGATCAAAGTATGTCTGGGGTTAACATAACACTCTAGGGTGGATCCGATTTTCGACGACAAAATTTTGTTGATAGATGAGTCTGCGGTAACAGGGGACCGGTCCCGTCGCCCGGTCTTAACCATACATAGATGTGTGGAGCATGAGGCTCTCTATGAGGGACTCGACAGGCAACATTGAATTTGAATAAATCCTGTCTCAGAATGTGTTGGTATTGATGTAAAACTTCAAATAGGATTCATGAATTATTATGAATCATTATGAATGTCAATATCAAGAACATCCGTTCACATTGAATTGATATAAGGCAGTTTCTCTTACCAATTTATTAACCCAGTAAGTAGAGTGAAACTTCAAGAGCCCATTCACTGAAATGCTACCCAAATGTGGTAGACCCTAATAGCTGTTACAGGGAAATCGCCGAGCAAAATCGCAGGGGGCATTTGAGATGTTATCTTGGTCCTCGGATCCACCCTAGAGTGATAAAGGTAGACCTGTTCCTCATTTCTTGTGACACCAGGTAATTCATAGTTCCTGTCCATGAAAACCGACAGATGCATTCCTCGAATTTTATGTTTATATATTCATATTTTATACTCACACCTTTGGGGGGCAGAAAATAAATAAAAAGAACTAAAACGAAACTCAGTGTCGCTTTCAGAGGGTGTGGCATCTTATGATTAAATGTCAGCATGTTTTAGGCACAGCGCGGTATGACGGGCATTCATTGCACCTGTGTATTGGTATGTGTGGGTGTACGAAGTGTGACCTTTGAAGTACGGAACCTATTTTATAAAAGTCTCCCAATCAATATTTCAGTAGGTCTGTGTGTAGACTCTAACACTGCCAGGTAAAAAAAAGCTGCGAATGTATGAACTTTACTCTGTAGTTATAGTTGGCATTTGACAACAAAGAGAACTTCCTTTCGCAAATTATATATAGCGCTATTACAGGTTAATAACATGAGCATACGTTCAACAATAATTCATGTATTGTCCTTTCATCTGGGGTGAGATTTAGGAGGAAGAACATTTTTGTAAACCGGGTGCATCTGTGACTAACAAATACCAAACCGTCTACGATCTCCTGCTGGTCGGCGGACCATCAGGTGTAGAATGAGAACCCCCGCTCTGATAGGAAACTATCTGCTCGCTGCCGTTTAATCAGACCAACGGATCGGAAAAAATATCCCTTGATACGCAGCTGAAAGAGATGTAGTATTCTGGCGGTTCCTCGTTCCGATCCTAGAGAGGAATATCTAAAGCTGGCGACTGCTTACTGGATCGGACCAGTGGCATCAGGAGGTATTGGTGGAAGGACTTCTCCCTCCCTCTCCCTCTCAATGGAGAGTGATTGATCAGCGGATTCATTCATTGCTAAGCCCTGCGCCGAAATCTCCACAGTGCCCCATCTTCCCTTATTACCCGACGGAAAGGCGATACTACGGTTCTGGTGCCCCATCGATTGCATATTTTGGGTTATAATGAGCATCATTCTCATTATCTCCTTGCATTCATTACAAACAAAAGCTGGTGTAACACATATAAAAAGAATTTAAGAGGACTGAGCATTAAAATTCGCAATTTCCCTCTGGGCGGTACTACATTTGTGCAGTGCGGTGGCGGCACACGAATCGTCACAGTCTTGGCTCAGAATTGAGGGAGTCCCTCCAAACTGAGGGAAAGCCTCTCACTCCAAACCGCAAAATGCCATTATAATCCTATTAAAATCTCATTACTCCAGGGCATTAGTCATTAGTCATTAGCGCAGAAAGCGTCCAATCACTGACATACAATTCTTATCTTATCTGAGAGGCTCTGAGCCTAGGCGGGTCATAAAATTGATGCAGCATCATTCTACATGGTAATTCAATCATTTATATTTTCTAAAAAACCTCGTGTAAATCAAATAATTTAAAAATATCTCTGGACTTGCTGACGATAATTATGCACCAAAATAAACATCAGCGTTTAATCATTGTTAAAATTTGTTGGGGGGATTTTGCATGGTGCCAGGTATTTCAAGTGTCCAAACCAAATACAGACACAAAATATAATGTGTGCACCTGCCGTTCTATTCCTCGAAGTCATTCACCTCTGGACGCTTGTCTTTGAATGCAAAGTGCCTGAGACGGGCTGGCAGGACGAGACGACCCCTTCACAAATTGCCTGTATGTGTATAACCGCGTGGGGAAAATCATGTCAATTATATGACTTCTTCCCAAGCACTAGCAGTGCGATTCACTCAAGCGATACGCTACTGCAGTATTAACTCTTGTATGGCTATTTTTTGTTCAAGGTAAACTTGACCGGAAATTGTAATTTAAACATTAAGTACATATTTATATAATACCACTGAACTTTATTAGAATAATGCTGGCTATCAACATTACCGATGGTTCCTCAATATTCAATATAGTATCACTCGACAGGTAAGCTAGCTAGGAGAAAAGACTATTAATATAACTCTTAAGTGTCGAGCACTCCCCCGCCCCTCCCATTGGTTCATTATGATAAAAATATCATCAAAGGCTTAGCTATGCGGTACTGAATTGTAAATGAGTACTGGAATGACGTATCATAATGCTCTTAAAGAAATCCTTAAAGAGGTAGGCCTTACCTATTGAAGCCCTAAGTAAACAACCAAAGCAATTAATGTAATGTAATGAATGACCAACAACTATATAGATTATCTACAATGGGGATGATCCGGTCACATATCCCGTTAATCCCTTGGGTTGGGCACTAAGTATACATCCAGCATCACAAATAACAGTCATAGCAATCCTATTCATCTCATAAATATCTATTCAGGTTTTGCGATTCGTATAGTCTATGCATTTTCCTAATCCATTATACTAAGTAATGGTTTATTTCGATGGCGCTTCCATTTCAAAATATTTTATTGTTTTAGAAGGTTTTCAATGGGCGTCAGTACGATACTGAGTTCATACCCTTACTGAGAGGCATCCCAAACATGGTTGAATATTAATAGTCTTGCACGCACGGGAGCAATTATTTCGATCTTTTACCATTTAAGGAGCTGACACTAAAGAATATAAAGTGATTGGCTTCATATAGCGCTCGGAGAAGGATGGTTTCACATCTTGTGTTCTGTGGGGATACAAGTGATGTACTGAAATTAAGTGTTAACCTTCGATGTTGGAACGTGACATTCCTATCAGTGAACTTGATCTCATCCACCTCGACCCTATATGCCACGGTTTTTAAGTCTTTGTCTCCTTCTTTCTTCATCCCTCAGAGATTGACCTGAGATCGAAGGTTTTTATTGAGGGTCCAGTTACCATGACATTAACAAAGATGGATAACGATTTAATTTAATGAACCGAGAAGTCGTGCACTCTTCTCCGATGAGCCTTGAGTTGGTAGAATGTACGATTTGTCCACATCTCATGATGAGTAGTGGCAATCTGTTATGGCCATTCATTGTACAAAGGGTCAAGGGAGGTAGGTTTTGAGTTGGTTTTGAGAGAACAGCACCCAGTCCGCCACACAGCAAAATGTAGAAAAGGCGTGTGTATACCAGAGTCTTCTTCTTGGCATCACGGAACAGAATGTCACAGTGACCTTTATTAGCCCTTCCCAGAGTTGTTTATCTGCGGCCGGTTTCCTATACGATCTCCAGCCATAGATTAACTGAATATCCGTTGGGTTAAGCCAACATAACAGCAGCTAATTTCATTCATCTGAAGACTGCAAAACAACAGCACTGACATATACATGTACTGACAAGCCGGCCGGGGTATGGGTCATTTGAATTCGGATTAGAACCGAAGTAAGAAGCCTTCGGTAGGGGCTTACCAATTTGCCCATTATTCTCTGGCTAACATCATTACAGTAGGACTTCCACAAACCAGCAACTTCGATTTTAACCTTTGATACCTGGACAAATTGTTAAGGAATTTGATATACCGTTTACTTAAATATATTTTTGAAAGGTATACTCTTGTGTTAAACAACACGGGTATTAATTACCTATTTTAGTAGGCTGATGCATGGTCACTGACGTTTGAGCTCCGTATATCAATCATAAACTTTATTGGATATTTTCTACAATGGGAACAATTGTCCGGAGAGAATCATTTGTACATCGACCCTCTGGCCGGTATATCAAAACAAATGTATGCTGTTGAAGGCTAAAGTATTAGTATTGTGACAAAAACCAATGAGCAATACATTTCGCTGCCTTCACGGACAGATTCTCACAAGAATAATTGTCATTTTATAGCTCTAAAGATGTAGCTGATTGTCTTGAGCCAAACGACATAGGCAAATCATTTGTAACTTTACACAGCCTTGCACAGATAATACCGGTACGAAAGGACACATACATTCGACATGGCTTTACAGGAAATCGGCCATTCCACTTAATTAACCACTACAAACCTAGATTGAGGCGGTTGCCTCCCTTCCCCTTTGTTATTTGGCTTATGTAAAAAGTCCAATTCGAAGGATATACTTTTACAGGTGTGTGTTTTAAATGATTGGATGAATGATACTATGTTAGGAAGATTTTAGGTAGTTTCTCTAATATATACCTTGAAATAATGAAAAGCACATGAAGACCAGAAAGCCGATATCATCACTTCCAATGGATAGACTATTTTACATTCTTACCATCTATTCTGCCTTCCGAGGAAATAAGGTTATTACTTTACGTCCCTTAATATATTGCTATATTACCCCCATGCATACATTATATTACGCCTCGTCCCTTAAGACGACTAGTAATAGGTTCCTATTACTTCAAGATCTAACCAAACCTACTCATATCATGACCAACAGAACTGAATTAATCAATATTCTGCTGTTCTGCTATTCTGTATATGTTTATATACACAAGAATTCTTTTGGAGCCATGTGGCAAAAACAACAGCACAAAATCCTCCGAAGTTTGGTCAAAAGACTTTTAGAATGGTTAGAAAAGAAGTGAACAAAAAGTAGAAAATCTGAAGTTTTTGACCGATATTAACTGAAAGTGCAGCTTTAAGTAAAGACTGGATTTACATATAGGTCCAGACTCGAATGGGTATTCGTTGTTGTTACAGTAGATATAGGCAATATTTATCTTAATCGATTTCTTGTATCTATTTGACAAGCAATGCAGAAAGATCCTCTCCTGTGTCGACAGATCTCCACTGAGAGGAAATGCATATATAGGCCTATCCTCCCCGTGCTACCTTGCCTTTACCTAGGAAATGGTTACAATGTGTAGAATTAGCTACTTAATATCATATGCCAAGTTATACATGATCCTTATTCCCTCACCGAAAAACAGAAGTTCATCACAACAATTGTCAGAACATCTCTTTTCGTCCGATGTGCATGGGGGATGAAATAATGGTCTGTCCAATGGGAAGCGAACACAGGAAAGTGAGCTAGCTTGAACACCGAATGAGGTGAGCATTTAAGACACATTAGCGATCCCTCCACAATACAACAGCAGGAGACTCGGCGTGTGCCCATTAGATTTTGCCGGAATGCAAATTTATGGAAGAAATGATTTGACATTCTGCAATTTGTTATTCACAAGTTTATTGACACAAGCCACTTCTGCCTCAACCACGATGAGGTGGAATCTCTCCATAAGTCCCAAGTCTAATGAAATTCGTGATATAAAATTTTCAGAGGAAGTCTCAGAGGAAGTAATTGTGAGAGGCAGAGATGGATGAGGATTCGCATATTTTTAGTGCATGTCTATTCGCTGATCATACCAAATATGCGCCGCTAATGAACGATTGGTGTCATGGGTTTAATCACAGGTGGCAAATGGTTCGTATGATAAATTTGCCAGATTCTCTCAGCATCACAGCTCTGCAAGGATTTTTTTTACCAAACAGCGAACATAATTACCACCATGATCGTATACAAACATGCAAAGGAGATTTATTGCCTTTTATAATAATTGCGCTGAAATGAAAATATATGATTCGTAGTATAGATGCTTCAGTTGAATATCATAAAACGCCATCATTTTGCTATAATGCGCCTTTCGTATCTGTTATATCAAGACCAATTAATTTAGCTAAATATGAATATGTATGACCTAATCAGTCATAATGTTCATTTAGGTACTGTTATGAATATGGAATGCTAAGATGTTGAAAAGGAAAAAGGCACTATTTATTTGGTCAGTGAAGTGTAAGTAAATTAAAAAAATACCAAGGCAAATGGGTTTTGTATGTAGATAGGCATCTCATTTACATTCTTATTTAGGTGTTTACAACGGCAAGGTGTTTCCCTCTGAGTGATAAAGGGGGAAACTACGATTGATTTACTCTATGTTTAGCGTCTATTCAAGTTGTCTACAAAGCACTATATTTATCATTATAGCTAATACGACGTATTTGACTTGCAGTGCTACTTCATTATTTCTTTGTGCTGCATTCCTCGATATCCTTTATATTGTACACTGTTAGCACTTTGAGTTATTGAATGTACTGCATTATAGAACACACGGATCATCATTCTCTTCCTAAAATGGAGGGAACGGTATGCATAATCATACCTGGGCCTGTTTCATAAGGTCCAATTTTTTTGCCGTGCGGCGGCCGTACACCAATCGGCCGTTGTAATGTGAATGGGCCTTTACTCCTTAGCTATTTTCCCCTGCTTTGGTAGTAATGTTCTACTGTAGGAATAGAAGTGCCGCCCGCTGGATGTATAATATTGCAAATTCATTCCCTAAAAGTTCGTCACCAGCAAGGAAAATTAACTTAACAGGGAAGATCTTACAGCTGCATTCTCAGCTATTATCTTACCAAATTGTCCTTATTATTATGAGTTATAGGACGGAATTAATGAATATTCTGCTGCTGTTATATATTTATACACCAATTTAAAGTAGAATCGGTTGAGCGAATGCCGCCGGTGAGCAATAATAAGTCATCATAGGAAATGATTCTAGCGTGTCCGCAAAATACAAATAACGTTTTAGCATCCTTATAGCCAAAGTCAACCTGACAGAATCCTCCAAAATTTCGGTCCACTGAGATTTAGATGGGTGGGGAAAGAATAGAAGAAAATGTAGAAAATTTCTGTTACCGAGGTTAACGGGGAGTGGAAAATATAAGAAACGATTTGTTATGAAACAGGACCTGGTGCTTCTTATATAACATCCCATGGTATTTTCCTGAATATCGGACATGTATGAATTTTCCTTCAGTCACATCTACCACAAAGGTGGTCCCAGGTTGCTGCCTCAAAATGCATCAGAGGTTCGGCAATTCAAAGCCCTTCTTGCTGGGCACTTACTTTGGAATGTATGAGTGACAGTGGTTGATTACAGTGGAGAGTAACTAGATTTGCACCCATTGAATTCTAATATATCTGGGCGATAAAGCGTGGGAGGAGACGTTGAGAAATGAATGCCCCCCGCCCCCCCCCCCCCCTCCAAGGGGAAAACATACTCACCCATGCAAGCCCTCAGCCATCAATAATTGAACAGTGCTTGAGTTGGAAATCCTCCAATATTTTTCTTTGTAAAAACAGTGACAAGGAGAAATGGGTTCACAGATAATGCCCTTGCCCTTGCCTACTTCTCACCCATACTTCGCGTCTTGGCCGACGGTACTGCTTGTCGGGTTTCCTTCTCACAGCTTAGAAAAAGAGCAAGTACATGGTCATAGTCTGAAGACAATTAGGGAGGTCCCACTTGGAGCTTTAAAAAGCTTGCCTTTTTATCTATTGTATTGACACTGGATCCTATGATGAGCAGATGTTCTTCCCCATCTAGTGTTTACTATATCAATGCCTGTTACTTCATCGGTGTTAGTCGGTCTATCTATGAACCAAATAAATTCATATTGGGTTGTCTCTGACATAGTATAAAGAGTCGGGAATTTATTTTTGATTTTGATAACCTGAGACGTATACGTTTTTATTTTCTGACTATTTAATTTGCTGACTGTCAATTATTGATATCATCCATGAGATCACTGCTCGTACATTAAAAAAACCCAGCTCATTGAGTCGTAAAATATCCATTTAGTGTGCTAAGGATAACAAAAGTGTTATCTTCAATCTGAGGTCATAATATTTTAATAATCAGCGAAACGAATGCCATCCATAATGACTTAACTTCTCTTATCACTATCCATTTGGAAGCCCACTCTGCATGGGCTAACGAGCATCAAAATACCTTTGCTATTATAGAACATTTACATTTTGGCATGGACATACGGTTGTTTTGGTATAATATCTCTCAAAGGATCCCATTGATCCCTAGGCTGGGAGGGTGAAGATAGTGATGGGTACCCTAGTGCATTTGCATTTGGCAATTGTTCTCCATACTGACCGCTTTTAACTCTGAGCTTTGGCTAATGATCCTCCACATGGAAAGCCGTTTGGTATGGATAGAGGGAGGCTGTTGATATCAGCTATCCTCAAAACATGATTGCCTGCCAGCACCAGCTCCCAGTTCTTAAATCTTCGTATCCTAAATATAGGAAAACATGTTTTTATTAGCAGTGACTGCCTGGACGTACAGGAGAAATCATGAACGCTTATTCCTACACTACTCATGGGAACCTCAATCGATTCAACAGGGCTATTCACAGTATTGTCCATTTTTTCTGCTGAAAATCGAATGATTTCACATTAATGAAGGGTCAATGTCTGATCCATCGCCCAGACATATGTATACACTCACTTACAGACGCTGTGTTTGGGTGCTGGAGTTTGACATGATTGTGCTGATGTGAAGCTGCCCTCTTATGCAACCACATGATTTGCCATGTAAACAAAATTACGCTTTGGCCACTCTACTTCTTGTCTCGAATGAACAGGAATGCACAACTGCTTAATGTGGATGCCTTGCGAATTCTTTCCAGTGCTGGAATTTCTTCGTTTCCACTGTGGTGGGCAATGTTTAGGTGGAGTGGTCATCTCAGGATTGTCGCCACTAAGAACCGGTGGTATCTAAACCTTTTATATACATCAACTCAGTAAATTGGGAAGAATATTGCTTGATAAATCTATGTAAACCTCGACTTAACACCGTCTTTGCAATTTTAAAACAAGAAACTTCCCTCAGCGCCCTCTCCAATGGCTCTTTAATCGAAACAGAGAAGCCTCTTTACATTTTGATAAATCGTCTGAGGAGGTTATAGGCACGGCTATAAGCGATAAAGATGAAGGAAATCGCTTTTAAGACGACAACATTCCTGCAGAACAGTGCCTAAATAGTCATTAATGATCAGAGGTCCCTAGAACAGAAAGAGATCGATTATCTGGGGTAACCAACTTGCAGAGTGCATTGACCTTCTAGTGTACGGTCTGTGGTCTAAAATGAAGATGAATGCTCATACCAGTGACCATGTCCCCCTCGCCTTTTGTTCTCTTATTACGATAGATTGATATTTCAAAGGGGTATCACATGTCAGGTATTCGATTTAAAAGGCTATGTTCCTTTCATCTAAGTGGCCTTACTTCGTCTCCTCCTCCTCCACTCGAAAACAGGTGCAACGTCAAATGCTATGTGTGTAGTAGTTACGATTTTCGAAAAATATAATTGAATGTTTGCAAATTAATTACATTCTCTATTCATCATATCTGCAGAGAGGAAAGGAATGCCCGATAAGAATATTTGAAAATATAATTGCAACATCGCTTAAAATATTATGCTTGGATGAAGACTGAAGGATAATATGTTACATTAGCGCTGTGCTCCTGTATAATTGACTTTTCAATCTTTGGTTAACTCCAGACATAATTATGATAGCATTTTTAATGGTACCTTTAACGCAGAAATGGGAAATGGGAGGTCCTCAACAGAATACAAGTACTGAAACTTGCAAGAAATGACATTAGGGCATGCTGCGGGAAAAGTCCAGCCTTCTAATGATAATTGGAAAGTATACTTTTTCTGCACTCAAAATAAGAGACTCTGCCACGAATTCTCACCTGACCTGTTATCTTGAATTCAGGCCAAGCTGATTCGTTTTCTCGCGATACAAATCGCGTGTACCCACACGTGGGAAGTTTTCCAGAAAATCGAATGGGCGTGGTATTGATTGAATACCGTTATTTCATCTGACATGGCCTTGCTGGCAAAGATTGCCCCATGGCCCTTAAATCTTAGCAGTGTTCGGTAGATCTTTTACTTTAAACTAATTTATTGAAATAGGTCATCACTCAACATCTCTTAAATCTTCTGTCTGTGTATCTGGCCTGTACTTTTGCCCATTCCTCTGATACATGCTGTCCCGGCCTACATCCTATCCAAAGTCTTCCAAGTTGCTTTGAGCCATATATCTAACAGTGGCATCTTCCCATCACATCCTTTTTATCTTTCACCCTTTCTCGGTCAACCTCGACCCCAATATCTCATCTTCCCCAGTGCGCATGTTACTTCAATGCACTCGTTGCAAACTTTCCATGAGAAACCTTTAAAAGAGAGAGAGAAAACGTCACATCTTAAGTTTTAAAATCCAACAAGGCTTGGGATATTCAGCTGTATCGCTCAGCTATACATTACCATGAAGTAGCATACAAGGGCAAACATGAGTTCCAGCCATATGGATATTGACCAACAACGGCTCGACAGGCAATGGAAAAACTACCACTCACTATTCTTTTGAGGAGCATCATAGAGCTCTACATTCATGGACTTCTCATAATAACACTCTTTGCTTACATGGGCCATAGATTGTACCCTTTTGCTGTGGATCTACATATGAGGCAAAATGGGCAAGGTCTGACGCCAGTATGGCAGATCCCTACAGCCAGATGGGTTGGCCAATACATTGCTTGGTCTTATCTGTGGCCAAGGGATGCTCGGCAAGCAAGGTCGAACACCTCACTCAACAGTCAATACCTCCTGATGAGGGAGATGATTGATGCATTGTATACACTAAGGTCGCATGCAATGCCAATAGGAGCTGATCAGATCGATCGAGAGATCATATGCCCAAAGCTTGTGGAGAGTTCTAAGCCTGCGGCCAAGGTTTGTTCCAATAAACAGACCGCAGCAAGGGGGTATTTATCTTGCTATCGACGTGGGTGATTTGCTTTGACTCTAATGTACAAATTTACAAATCTGCTTCCTACTTCTAAAGCAGATGGTTCGCTTATCATCGAGCCTCAGAGAAATGGTGCACAATTAGTAAGATACGCTATGATGATCATCAATTCTGTGCACCTTAGCTTTTAATGCCGAGCTATAGATCTCTTCTTCAGTTTATATGGGAGTAACATGTGCACAGGCTACATTCAATCTGATTGAGGCATTAAGAGAAATCAATGATTCTCTGTTTTCATTCGGAAGTCTGTCTCCTTCAAGCCTATAGATGAGGTCTTTTGATCGCCTCAAGAAAATGATGTTACAAAGACAATTTCGTTCGATAAAAACCACATGCCCTTCATAGGTGCCATCCTTTAATCATGCTTTACGACATGTTGTGTTAGCTCCATTATACATGATTGCCTCCCGGGATAAATAAATCTTAGTTTTATTCAGTTTTAAGCACACATCATTGCGGCTCTTGTCATCTTACTGGCTTTTTCTCAACTAATTGGTGCCAAGGGACATCGCCACAGTTTGAGTTGATGGTGTGCGAAATGGCGCGCGAGTTAATAATTCCGGGCAACTGGTTGGCTTCCATTGAATCCTATTCGTATAATCGGCGCGATATTACTTCAGACAAAGTATCTACTCTAACAATGACATATAAATATAATCAATTTTATAACAGTGTCTGGCGCCCAGACAAGACGAGAGACTAGTTAGAGAAGCAATCCCATGTAATAGGGCCTCGGCTTTGCACTTATAATCGTGGCACAGACTGATATACGAGATGATTCTAATAGCATGACAATACATGCATCATTAAAGTGATAGACAATCATGCAATGAATTAAAAGCATCTTCGCTCTATTCATTATTGGGGGATGAACCCATAATCAATATACAAATTATTTATACATGATGCAATTATCTCATGTAGAGAACGTTTATCATTGGCTTTTTTTCTCTATAATACGAACCAGCCAGACACAATCATACCATAATCCTATAGCAGAATTCGATTCGTAATGAGCTTTGTTACACATATCTAAAGCCTATTCCGATTTAACATCATATTGAGAAACTCTCCCTGGATAATTGTTTTCTTTTTTAAATTTCCTTTCTTATATGAATCCCATGGAGAACTGGAAAGAAAAACAGCATCCCCATAATTGAACTTCCTTAATGAGTGTTTTACTACAAGATACTTTTTAAACCGTTTTAATTTAAAATACTTTAATAAGAAATCTGCCCCATTCAATTAAATTGATAAAATATTCAATTACATCTACAGAAAAATAGACCAAAAAAGTATCAAACTAACCGTACTGTGATGTTACAGTTTATATTGCCATTGATCCTCAAATAGAGCCTACAATGGAATCCATTCTCCCAGAATCATCGTCCAAGCAGAGCAATAGGATTAGACACTAAAGCCACAAGGCGAATGCATCTTGCCATTGTCCAGATGTCAGGGAAGAATACACCATGCTTGACACAAAGGCTTAGGAATCTATAGGCACTAGAGCCTAGTGGAGGAGAGGCATTGCCCTATGACTCTACTAGAGTTGACCATACATCGGCCATTAAGTAGCAATATTTGGCCCATGTTTTGACTCTTATCGACCCTGGTCTTGTGAATGCTTCCTCCGTTGCTTTGGGAAATGTTGTTATCGGAGGCTTGCAGCCTCAACAAAAATCTAACTCTCCAAGGGCCTTTGTCGGTATCAACTACTGAACCTTCTAGCTGCCGCTTCATGGATACATGTTGGCTTTTCAAAGCAGCCCCACTCTGACATGCATATATGTTCTTTCCGCCCTGAATACGCATGCCTCGGAGCAGGACCTGTTGTAAAAGTTTGAATTACCTGGCCTAAGTTCTGTATTGCATACACAATATACCATTGGCACTCATACAACAGGGTGACAGACCAAGGTCAATATACTAATAAAGGACCAGAGTTCTGTTTCCTACAAAACGACCTTCGGTAATAATTATAACATGACGAAATTCATGTGACGAATTATCCCCTCAGGCCTCAATTCCACCCAACGGAAGGTTATACGCTTGAATAATTGGTTATCGTTACTCGCATTCACCAAGAATCTTTGGCCATCTTATCGGCATCTTATCTTTATAAATACCAATGAATCATAAAAAAAGGCACAACACCTGATGATGTTCATGTTTGCCTAGTGTGCAAACAATATTTCCATTTATATAACGTTCTCATATCGTCTCAACCAATATTAAAATGTATAGGATATTCAATCTTATATAATTATGTATGGGCCTATGACACTACAGCTTATAATACGTTTAATGTGTTCACATGTTTCATGTATATGTGTGCAAGAAAGCATTCGTGGATATATGATGCAAAGTCTGTATACTATATATACGTGCATACACGTATACACCAGTGTATACATGTATGTAGTATGTATGATTTAAAGCTGCACTGTCAGTTAACGACGGTCAAAAACGTCGGTCAAAAGAATGTCTACATGTTGGTCCATTCGTCTCTAGGTCTAAGTCATTGAACCAACATATGGGAGAATTTAGTCTGGTTGTTTTTGCTTCAGAGTTTCTAAAACGTCCTCATTTGTATTTGGAGGACCCGCCCGAATACCTTCTTATGACGACTTCACTTATTATCGCTCACTGGCGGGCGTTTTCTCTCGGCCTATTCCACTTCCAATTCTTATATAAACATATATAACTGCCGCAGAATATTGATGAATCCAGTCGTTAAATCCAGTCCTATAAGTCATAATAAATTATGACTAAATTTGTTTTGTCATAATAGCTGAGAATGGTGCTTCAATGTTTTTAGTGTGAATACCAGTGTAAATGTTACCTATGTATAGAATACTAAGCTTAACCTTCCGATATATGTACACACGTCGTGCACGATACCAAATCTGCCTACCAAAGAGCTCACTTTAAAAATCAATCATGTAAGACAGTGTCAAAGGCCATTTTGATCAATTTAATTCACTTCGGAGAAAGGAGCTTCTTGTCACAAATTAACCAAAGGGATATACTATTATCCTTAAGTATTTTAAGAATGGGCTGACAATTCTCCCAAGTAAAATGAAAGAGAGGGTATCGCAGGAGATGTTAGTTACAACGGTATGGTGAATAAAATAAATTGACGAAGGTAATACTGGTCTTTCGTAATATAAGTCTTTTATCTTACTCAATGGGTTCCGCATGTTCTGCCAAAGATCAAAGATTTAGTTTGCATCCAAACCCAGAGTCGTGTTTTATGTAAAGTATCACATATAGAATACCTATTGCCTGAAGACGCTTGCAAGAGGTTACTCGTCCCTAGTCAACCAAATCTGATCGCCCCTTTTATTTCAGTGGCACCAGGCACCAAATGGCCTGCTGAAACTATTTACTATTTAAAAGATTGCGTACATTTCTATTTTTACTATAAATGTGGTGAAGCTAAGACGAGGAGATACATTTATATCCTCTCATCCCAATCCCCCTGCCAACCCTCAATTATTCATTAACAAGAAGTGTGTATATATTGGTCAGATTCTGTTCCGATTCTAGCAATTCTGGCGATTCTGGCTGGCAGGCCCAAAGTCTTTGTGTAATTTCTTTGTTTTCTGGAGGCTGTCACATAAGAAACCCTTAATAAAAAGGCTCCTGGCATAAAAAAAAAAGTGTTGGGAAGGAAAATCTGAGAGCGATTCCTTGCTAAGTGCCATTTACAAGTGTTCCTTAATGTGATCAACACGCCTTGCTGTGAAATTATGGTTCATTTATAGGTTTTCTAAACATTCTAGTCGTACTCTAATAGGATTAGTAGTCTATATTTTGAAAAGTACGTCTGCCCATGGTCGATTGGCTCAATTTAGAAGCCCATAGCTAGGGGCGACTTATAAACGGACCTCTCAAATTTTCAGTTCAGATTTTTCGTTGCATTTGCAATTGTCGTACAAGCAGAGGAAGAACTCAAGGATGATTCCTATCATCTGCATCATAAAATCCTATAGGGCTCAACAATATATTCCTTCTCTAACAAGGAATATTGCAGTCAAAGGTGACCATGGTACATGGTAAATCAAAGACATTGCCTTATTCTCACTAGAAATTAAAGATAGTGACATTCTCCTTTTTTTGTATTTCCATTGAAAGTAGATATCTGCAATAAGAGAGATTATCTTCGGTTAATCCATGTGTTGTCATCGTGCTTCTAATCTAGCAAACAACCCTGTTCATTGTCTAAACAAGCCAGGCAAATAAAGCTAAGCCTAAATGAAAAGGATTGATATGGGTTCACCCAAAGGTTCGGTTTCCCCGGTAAGCCACACAAACCACCTTTCGATAAAAAAACACAATAAAGGACTGAAACCCTAGCCATGAGTGAGTTGGCTTAAGGGTTTGGGCATGGCTCAATATTCGCTTCCCAAGTTCGAGCCGTGTTCAAGGAAAAAACTCCTGTGTGTCATATGGGTTGAGAGGAGGAGGACATGATTAACTGTCCAGTCCTGCGCCACAAATCAATAACATTCCCAACTAAAAGCTTCCTCATCTATAACCGACCCGCTGGGTTTTCTCTGCTAGGAAATGATACATCCGGCGGTGATAAGACAGCGATATCTTAAATTGCACAACAAAGGTTAACCGACATTGTATATATATGTATTGTCTTCGTCCTTATCAAACCCTTTGCAATGTATAGGGATTTATAACAATATCAATATGAATTTTCTCAGTGTGTCTCTATAATAAGGAATATTCCTCCATACATAAAACACCAGGTCCTTAATTTCCAGGGGATTCCGTGGCGGTATATTGGAGGGGATTCTTGAAAGAAAAATATAAGAATAACGAGGATCCAAAGTGGGAGACGGTGCCTTAATATCCCCCGAGGTAAATGAAACCTTAATACCAAATGAGCGCCTTGTGTACGGTGGTCGTGCAATAGGAGCCGCCTCAATGAAACCCATAAGAATGATGTATGAGTGCTAGGAACGTGCCTGCCTAACCCTCTTCTAGGTTCATTGGCACCGAAGACAGTGCCATGGATGATTTACACCTGCAAGGATAACTATATTTAGAGTAAATGAGTCTATAAACAAGGCAGGTTTCTTCTCCACATGGGGGCTTTGAAAATGGAGATAGTCTTCACTCTTACACACTTTGGTCGCCTATATAATGGCGCGCCTTGGGAAATCTCATTAATAATGAGAGCATGTACATGTACGTAAACGTACTGTAAAAAAGTTAGAGTGTCATAAATGGAGCAGGGGAACAATACGCTGCTTTAAAGTCATGTTAGAAAGATGATATATGAAAGACCTTAAGGTATGGCTGTGAAGTTGGAAAAAGGCATGCATAGTCCGGTTGCGTGTGTCTCTGATGGTATGTCTTTATCTTCTTGTACAATGTGTTACGTGAGTCTATATAGGACTCAAGATAAGCAAGTTTTACATATTTTGTTTTTCCTACATCAGTTTGGGTATCATAATTGCATGAGTTTGCCAAGATTCAACAACGAGACGCTTCTGTGGATATCACTGGTAAATTTGCCAGCTCTAGATATTCACTTAGTTGCATCATTGGAAACCACAATTTGCCACGACAATTGCAAACACGCCTGCTTTAATATTGCGAGTAAAAGATCAAGTATTAATATTCCTGAAAGTACGTGGAAAATGATATCTTTTTGTTCATATCTACATTAGTTTGTAAATGCAGTGACTTTCCTGGTCAGAATCAGATTGTATGCAGACATGGATTTCAAGCATAATAGCCATTTCTCGTTATAGTGAAATTGGTGGGTTGAGTGGAAAGAATTGTTAACGAGGAAATTCGAGATGAGGATGAACTACTTTTGAGGTCAGACGCCGGGTTTCAAAAGCGAGAGTCACTCCTCGCGAAAGAAGTATATACACTTTCCATTGCAAAAAAACATAAATACCCGCAATACTTTAGGTATCATATTGGCTGGTTATCAATCTTAGGAGGCAAATCTCCAACTATCATGCACGATGCCATATCAAGACATAAAACACGATACGATGTAAGTTCGTAGAGCTCATTTCAGGATGATTGATTGCCAAACAGTAGAGCTTCCGGTAATTTCAGGCCATAACTGTCAATTATTCATTGAAGGCCTAGTGCAAAGGACCTAGGGTAGAATGTAAGAAAACTCTATCATCTCGGACCTACAACACATTTTTCATCATTTCTTTTGCGATCTTCAAATGCTTCAAATTTTTCTATTCCTGTATAACACGAACCCAGTAGCACTAGATAGTGGGAGGAAACCATTCTCTTTGCTCCAAAAATGAGCAATCTCTTAATGTGTCGAGGATATCCAATGTTTGATGCATTAATATAAAACGCACTTAAGTGTTTAAGAAGGAAAGTACTTAAAGACAGATGAGGTGAGGAAGAGGTAAATAGCTTTTTGTGGAGTCCTAGAGATGCAGAGGACTGAAGTAAACCTAAGGCCTTTTATTTTAAAGCCCTTCAATGCCATCAACGTACTTTGCTCCTTTCGTAGTCAACATTAAAAGGGTGCGATAAGTAGGATACCCACTTATCAACCCATATACTTAGTATTTGACGTAAAGGTTCTAGGACATGGTGAAAATTATAACAAGGAAGATAACACCTTGATTATTACTTAATTACCACTCAGCGGTGCATTTAAATAGCTTGTAAGGTTATAAATGGTATTACTTTAGGTGTTTGGGATGTAGTCACAGCGGTATAGCATGATTTCCTCTAGTATCTAGGAACTCGGCCATTTCTGAATAATTTTCCCCATAATAACTGCAAATGCTACATTGATTCCTCTATCGACAAACATGAAGACGATGTCAATCTACTATGCAGAGATATTTATTCCTTGATGCCATACACATGCATGAAAACTCTTAATATAACGATGGTAGTACCGAGTTAGTTCTGAAAATTAATATTGGGAAGGTATATCGCACAACTGGCCCACATTATATGCATATCTGTCATCTAAAGGTGTAGACGATGACTACCTTGCCCTTATCTGTGAAGCCGTCACAAGGCATATCCGGAGAGGCTGCACGGCACTTTCGCCATAAAAAGCGAAATGAACATAGTGATTGATCGGTCGAACGCGCTGATGCGAGCCAATTGAGGCAGCGATGGTTTCTATTTTTAGCCCCGGAATTGTTCCATGAGCTGCATTCTCGAATCTGCATGGAAACGTAAAAGCATGCCACGGTTAAGCCTCGGTGGGCTCTTGGTCTGTGTACACCGGAACGAAAGAAAGGAGTGTGACACTATGAGGAGTGGGGGAATAAAAAGGGAAGGTACTTTGCCTGAACGATGGAAAATGGTCCGCTCACCTGAAAATCATGCTATAAATTGGGGAAAGACAGAAATCTATCAATTGCCGGGAAAGAAAGGCACCACGGCAGTCAATCGCAATTGTCAACCGAGGTTATAGAACCTAGCGGAGGCTGGGAATTGACTGCATTATCTGACTAACTGCATTTAGGGGAGAAAGATCGATGGATATCTCGATGGAATGACTTGCTATTGCAGACAGGTGACACTTTAAATGCTTATCTGTACTGAGCATTTAACGGATTATCGCCTCCGTGCGACTTGGCTCACATCCCTCTTCTTTTCTTAACTGTTAATGGGATCTACCAAGAAGACAGTATGGATGCTGAAAAGAGTTGTACCAACAGCTAACTCTTGATTCAATAACCCACTCGCAGATAGGTGTTGGGAATGTAGTCCGTTATACGAACCAGCTTTGTTTTGGGCCTGAATTTAAGAAATGACATTTGTCAAGAGCGCCATAGCAGCGATCGGCCATGGAATCAGATAAGAATTTTTTTAATTTCCTTATCGGTATGTAATAGTTTCTCAAACTAAATGGGTGCTTTCAGCTCATTATGATTTCCCCGTCAGGAACCAAGCCAGCGAGCTGCTGCCACGTTAATAGCTCCCGACACAAAATCTGCCATTTGAGAGATTCCTCGAACGAAACACTCTCAGCAAGAGGAGGAGGGAACGGGCTCGATGATCACCATTCTTCGCAGAATTCCCCAGACTTTGAAAGCCTTGAGAGCTAAAACCAGGGCCGAGTAAAGTTGCATAGAAACAATCTTACCTCGCTGACAGCCTGAAAACGCCTCTTAAATATGCCCCATGTTTACACAGGTTTGGAGTGCTCTCCTTAGTAGTATGTTCCAATTAGGCTCTTTATATAGCTCGAAGGAGACATGCCTACAGGGCTACGAGGACCTGGCACCAGGACATTTATCTATTAGAGGGTTCATCAATTGAGAAGTGAGGTAAACCTTCTCAGAATCCATTATTCCCAACCCTGGTCGCAGTCAGGTGTAACCCTGTACATATATATATATTTGTATACCATGCCCCCGTTGCATAACATTCTGCGAGCGCGATATTAACACTGAAAAAGCTACTCGCAGATTGTTATGCAACGGGGGCCATGTCCTATTTGCTGACTTAGCAATAATATGAATCACAAACATGATCGTTTCGTAAATTTCAAACTTATATGATTAATGGGCTGTTGTTAGTTAAACTCAGAATGAAAACATGCACCTAAACCAAATGTTGAAAACTATATAGACTTTCTTTTTTACCTAAGAAAAAGGTGGTTGCACTTAAGAGCGAAGGGGATTGAGCAAACAATTGCCAAGAAAGAAACGACTGAATCAATTATATATTCCTTTGGGAGGAAAGGAAATACATTGCACTATGGCCAGGGATATTCGTATGCAGCAAGGTTGCCATTTTGGCATTTAGAATTTGATTTGGTGGACCCAGGGAATGGTAAACTGCCGGTCATGTCCGGTTTTACTGCCCAGGAGGGAATTGTTAGGCGCGACAATTGGAATAAGAAAAATAAAACACAATCAAGACTCTATTTTCATTACCCAGCGGACCCACATACTCCTTTCAATGGGTTTAGTGGTGAGGTTCCTGGATAAAGGGCATATAATGTATTGTAATGTCTGTCTGGCCCTACTACTTTGACTGATTTGTCAAGGCATAAAGTTATGATTTAATCGGAAAAAATAGAGTTTGGCGTCAGATACATGGTAGTGGGACCTGATCCTCCCTTATGAATAGGGTTGTCCAATAATGGAGTTTGTCATTGCTTCAAATCGAATTTACCAAGCATTATTTTTTATTAGGCGTACTGCTGTCAGATAAGAAAAATCTTCTTCGCCCCTTGTGCATGCTGATATCGTTTACACCAAGATGGTTTTACGCTTCGGGTAAGGAACAAATGCAGCTGCCAAGTGAGAGCAACTTTTTCACACCCGCTGAGCATATGTACACAAGTTTGATATAACTCCTTTTATTCTCCTCCATAGAGGCGTTTGCCGTCTGATCCAATGGGGGAGGAGGGGCGGATCTAGGGCTAACGGAATACCGGTTCTTCTGATCTTCCAGAGCTGCACTCTGTCACCCGCCAGGGTCAATCGATCCGCATCTAAATATATGCAAGTGAGCCTCGGACGATTTTCTAAGACATATGATGATTATTCCTGGGGTCCTTCATAACGCCTCCTGCTCTATGTCAAGTGTTGTGGATATCCTCTGGCTAGGATGTGTTCTATAGTCTCTGGACTTGACTTCACATGTATCACTCAAAACCGGAAATCGCATCGCTCTTTGGTGGATGTCCTCCGAGCATTTGAAAGCTGTATATTTCTTTTATATCTATCATATATCTCAATCCTTTTATACCAAAATCATATTTTTGCCAATGGAAATATTCCTTATGCGATGAACAGGAGAATTAGCCAAGAAAGCAAAAAATGACAATAGCAGAAGATGGGTTTTAAAGTCACAGGAGATAATGAGTGGTCTTGTTTTCCCATCAATACTACCACTTCTTGCTTAAGTTATACAAGTTAGATAACAATTCAGAACCCAGATGCATATTTTCATGTTTGTTGAAAACTTTCCAAAGTAAAACATTATCACGACACACTATTGTGCTAAGAATGCAACAAATCAAATCCTGTCTTTGTGCATTTGGCCGCCCAAGGACTTGATGGAAGTTTCCGGAAGTTTTCCCAAGAAATTAGATGGATTCAAGAAGCCACCGCGAGATATTTGCATAACAAACTTCGTTTTATTGAACTTCCTCGGGATATTAGATTATCGTTGTCTTTCATTCCTGAATAATGATATCTTCCGGTTTGATGTCTTCCCTAGCTGTCCTAGAATGTTGCAATTCAATTTACCTTCAGTTTAATAGCTGTCAGGGTTCCGATTGCACCTGCTGCGTTCGCGTTAGTACTTCAAGGTCAATGTACTGATGCGTTTTTGTCTGAGACTCCAATCTCTGAAACAGGAGGTTCCCTTTTAATCAAGAACCAGTGACCTTTTGCCAATTGGCTTGCCGTTACTGGCCAGTATTGGTCCCAGTTTAAAAGCCCCAGATTGCACGCTGCTGGTAAATGAATCAATTAAGGTAATTTTCTCGATATTTGACCGCACGCATTAAATGTTAGGATGTTCAATTCAAACTCGGGCAGTTGAGATATTGGCTTGCCTTTAATCCAAACAACCTGCATCGAGATGGAGGGACTGAACCCCTGGAAGATTGTATTTATAAAATATAGCACACTTCTTTTCCCATCTGAAGAACGCAAACTACCAGCAATCAGCCGAACTTGCTAATAGGCTCACCTTTGACGGGAAAGATTTATGCCTGGGATCCGTGCTTAAATGGCATGTTCATGACGTCTTCCCGAAGGTAGTAGATAATAAAACAAACCCAGAACCGCTGGACAAACCCCAGTCCTATTATATCGCCCGCCTTTCTTGTAATGTTGGTAATTATAGCCTCTGGGTGTTATTAAAAGACCCCGTCTCTTTGGTTATTTGGTGTGTGAGAAAGAAACAAGAGGAGAATAAGGTCCGTGTAACAGGTAATAGACTCTTTTGTTCCTTCTTCAATAATCAAGACAAAGGAACATGAGAAATAATTAATGAAAAAGATTTCATGGGGAAAATAACAGACCTCGAGGAAAATAACCAAATTGAATGCACCGAGAAGAACTGTTCTCTATCGAGGACGATATCTAACCATGCCTCTACCATCAAATGTTGAGTTTCTGTTCATTCGTTTTTAATTTATTGGCGGTTGATCTATTTGATAATCTGACCCACAAAGGTATCGATCTTAGAAAGTAGCCTTTGGCTTTTATCGTTATCATATTCAATTGCAATGAACAGATATGCTAAATGATCTAATAAGGCATTGCAGTGAATGAACAAATTTGTTTTAGGCCCACTCTTTGGCAAAAGAATAGAATAGTTCAGAGGAAAGAAAGGCAACCTGAAACGATGAGGGCACAAGCTGCCTTCTGAGATTGGATTACATTGATCAGGGGCCCAGCACGTCGGTTACATTAGGCCTTTATCAAAGAGGGTTTTTTCCTTCTTTAATATGCTGCCTTTTAAGTATAAAAACATGCACCCTTGTACCCATTGGGTTATCAATACAATAATGTTTCCTATGGTAGAATTCGTGCCGCATCAGGTAATGATAAGATCATGCTACCTTTAACTCGGTCTTAGGGGAGGATGTCCACTATTTTGAAGGATTTGGATTCCCTCTTCCCTCGAGGAAAACATGTTTAGAATCAAGGTCACACTCTTTCTTCAAGGGCCGTTAGAACCAACAGCAACCGTGTAATCTAGGGTTCAAGGTAAACCCCTAATACCTTAACAAGCTGAGTGCTTTTGATCCAGGCTTGTTTGTCCTCCCGAGACATTGCTTTAGTATGGAAACTGAAAACTAAGGGTTAACCTTTGAGTCTGCACCCCTATAAGCAATGGAAATTTAAAAACATGGATATTGATATCGAAAGTTGATTATTTTACAACATAAACTGATTTCTCACAATAAAGTAGATTTTGTTTGATTTAGAAGTAAAAAATAGCTAAATCATTGCAGTATGCTAGTTCTAGCAAATCCCACCGGGTGGCACTGTGTGTGGTCGTAATATCCGGCCAGGACTTGAGCCAGATGATGGCTATTACCTCAATGAGCTCATCATCTACCATGATAACCCTACTCATCAAATTCACCTCGTCAACTGCTCTATATGGTGCATATGCCCTTCTGCTTATCTTTCCCTTGCGCAGACATTATTGTCACCATTATATTCTCTTCCCAGTGTGCACTATCGTCGAGATCTCATATTACAAACAAGCACATGCAAACCTAAACATAATAGGAACCAACATTCAAAGGAATTGCATGCATGTGAGTATATCATTTGATGTATGTGTAAAAGCATGCATACATGTATGCAGGTCAACTGAAGTCGATTTAAGGCACGTATTCCTTAATTCTGGGCCCCACTGGAGAAAAACAACTCATATAACAGCACAGATACCATAGTGATTGGTTTGGTAATACGAGCAATACAAGGTCATCTTTATTACTAGAGTAGTTTGTATAATGTCCAGGTTTTTCCCAGTCCAGTGTGCTTGTTCTAAGATTTTTTGGGCGCAAGGCATCGAGAATCTAGCGTCTACTAAGGCCGTCTGCCTAAGGGCATAAGGTGGCCTTTTGCACTACAGAAGGCGGGAGTATGGGGCACTCTGAAAGGCTTCTTTTACTATCCGCTCCGGCGTGGCAGCACTGAGGAGGATCCGTTTGAGATAAAGAAGTGTCTTGCCATATATATACCTCAGCAAATAAATGCAATACTTCCACGGGAATTAATATATGAATATCACGCCCAAATATTTAGAGGAGTTTCTGAAGGGAGCCACAAAAATGTCAAGCCTTCGAAAAGGATCATAACATCCTTACAAGTTGAGGTCTGGCTTTTCCCGCTTATTTTCTTAGCTTATGATGCCATCCTGCATCGTCACCTTCATGATGAAGGTTTCGAGGTCAGACTTGGATGTCAACTTGAGGTGACATCAAAGGGGATTCGTAGATCTTCCGTGAGTAACTGAAGGTAAACCCATCCTGCCTTTCATCTTAAGCAATATGGTTCCCAGGTCGGTGACTCGATGTTCCTAGAGATATACTATCATCCGAATTGTAATGTTGTATGTCTTAGTAAGTCTTTACCTCGTCACATGATATTACGTTGTGAAGTAAAAGATTTGCTCATAGTATAGCATATGGTGTATATTAGATGATACCAATATTCGAAAGCATTTTGACCTTGATGAAACTTTTAACCCCGCCATGTATATATAAATAGATCCGAAAGGTGAAAATACGAACACAAGTAAGTTCTCCGAAATGTTAAATATTGGTTGTTTATTTGATCCAAAATAGGTAGGTTGACCCTACGCGTTTCGGCATGTATTTTGCTTTCTTCACATTTATATAAATAGCTAATGGCGTTTACCCCAACAACTCTTTTAGGTGTTTATGTCCCTTTATTCAAGTGCCCGTGATATTTTTTTTTCTGTGACCAAACTAAATTGTTTTTCTTTAAGATAGTAGACTAAGTTGTGATTGTAACAGGATGGTTAACACGTGACGCTTTCCTTTACCAGGAAATGTCAAATTACGTTCATGTTCATTCTACTATAAGCTATAAGAATATTCATCCCTGCTGATTGCTATGGCAAGTTTACATATTTCCTTTTTGCAGGGAGGAACATATTTTCCCATAAATGTGGTGTCTTACGATGGCTTGTAAGGCAAATGGAATGGAGATTAGAGCATCGACATATGACACGTATAAATATCTCTTTTAATGTCATTTTCGGTGCACAAATGGAATTGCAGCCACCGATGCTGTTATAAAAAGGAACAACAGCGGCCATAATCTAACGAATGTCTTGCCCTGATAAGCGCAAATCAATGTATAATAATCTGAGGGGCTACACTGAATAGGCTTCTAGAAAATGTGTCATAATCATCCAATATTATGTTTAGGGATGTTATAAAGTCTAGGTACGAACTACTATCGAGGTTATTTGGCGCGATAGATCTATACATGTATATGACATAGCGCAATATCTGTAGTATCGAGGGGAAATTTCGTGCAGTCGAAGAATCTTCGACGAATGCAACTGGAGCTTACGCAAGAAACCTTTCAGTCACGTCATAAAGATCATGCACGATCTTGATATTAGACTGTATCTACTCTGCAATCCTCTGCAATCAAATCAGTCCTTATTGGCCATATGTCGACGCCACACAATTAGTTATTACATGTATGTAGATATTGGTATCAGCAAAGATGGATGAAGAGGCATTGACGAGGCGTCCTGGTTCTTAGTACTTAACTACTTGATTCGCCGATGATGAAGACAAGCGGAACCTTGAGCATGCGAACTTTTGAATAATAGATGCGTACATACTCTTTGCTTTGGATGCCAAGGGCAGATTTATGACTGCAATACGAGCACGATCGTAGTCTTAATGGATATTTGCTATCTCAGCCGAAGGCCTTTATGGACAGGGTACAAGAGCTTAGGTATATAGTATTCATACCTATGACAGGGCCATTCATATTTGCTCGTCACGGAAATAAAGGGTAGAGTCACCTTAACTTAGGCAAGAGCCATTCAACGTCGATGGGTGAACCTCTTCCCTCTTTTTAAGGGATCATCAATATCGCTAGAAGGGCTGCTCCACTGTATTAGCTGCTCTTGACTCTAACCACAAGGGAGCGTTTGCTTATTATTATCTTTGGCATGTGACCTTGTGATGGAAATGCATTGCTCAAAGTATAGGAGCCGCGACATACGATGTGTGATGCTGCTTCCTCGCTGTCAATCGTTAAACTAAAACAGAAAAAAGGGCAAATTCTACCACTATGTTGGCCACCCCCGTCGATTGCCGTGACCATGACATGAATTCTATTTCCCCACTGCAGATAGACGTGTGATATCATTAAAACGGCAAATATATTGGTCCCTTGTACTATTGGCATATACTTTGCCTGGTGATGATAATAGGCTGGTAATATATTCATAATATTAGGTCGTCGCATTTGGTTCATAAAGTTGTCTAATTGCTTGATCGAAGCATAAATTATTTCAATTGTTATTCGTTGTCTGTGAGTTTCCAATCGGGATTGAATGCTCGGGTTAGATTGGATGTAAGCCATTGCAATTATTGAATAGAGTAGACAGTATTGAGTAATAATCTGGCTGGCATTTATAGGAAGGGCTGTGCCACGTGGATATTAGACCCTGAGAGCTAAATCTGTTGCGTTTTGATCAATCACTATGACTATAAAGTACAAGCTGATAATAATGTTAGTGCATATTGGGAGCGTAAGTAACTGACATCATAATACTCATGCCAGATGATGCAAGAAGGTAATCATGATTTTCCATGCTATTTTCTCAATTTTGCTCAGATGTGGGCTGATTCATCAAAGCTTTTTTCGTAATATGATACACAACCATTCTTTCGTCAAAGGTGTATCATGCCCGCATGAAATTTAGTAAGTACACGAATGTCAGCATGATTGGGGCAATTGAAGCTAAAAGGGATTTTACGCAAAAACACCTTACCGTATAATATTACTTGTGGTTGAACATGAACTTGAACATTATAATTGAGATCATTGTGCGCATGCATACACTTCTATTGCACGGTTCTGTATGATATAATTATGTGTTGTAGGCGTAAGACATTAAAAATTTAATTGATACTTGACTGTTAAAATATACAATTGTACATAGGAATTTAATAGGAATTTTAAATATGTAATAGTGGTCATTCAATGTAATATATCTTAATAAATCATTGTAAAAACGAATCAAATTCAAGTTGAAAATTGCCAAGGAAGTTTTGTTTATTTAGGGAATATTTCCACCACTTATAATATCTACATTTCATGAGTCAATGAATGAGACTGTGGAACCTAATACCTATACCCGAAACATCTGTCAAGAAATAAAATCTTGCAAATTCTGTTTTACATCATCATAATTAAACATTATTTCAATAAGTTACAAATTAACTGCCCTTTTACATTTGATACCATCTACTCAAGAGAGCCACGTTCGTTGTGTAAGAGGACATCCCTGTTTGTAAAGCAGATGTGACACCCACATGTAATTTTGTAGATCAGATTTGCCATGCCCATTGTTGACTAAATGATGTTAAAAGAGGGATGTTTTACAACATCAACATTCGCCCATGAAAGTGTACACCTATGTCCCTAATTATGACGATCAAGTTACGTGTCCATGTCAGTCCATATTTCGGGGGGAACATGCTATACTAACAAATGAAGGCCGTAAAGAGGGACTAATAAACGTTATTCGAAACATTAGTGGGATAAAATCTCAGGCTCATCGTCTCATGTGCCACAATACATAACTGTTTTGGTCAGTAAAATATTCTATGCTGAGTTTAAAGCAAGAAGACACCTCGGATCACTCTGCAGGCGATCTTTTCTACTGACTATAGCAACATGCAATCTGCCTAAGTGCCAAAGCGCCCAGTTCAGTGCAACTTGGTCCAATTATTGCTATATCGCCTATTGCTTTCGCCAAGAGCTCTGTAACCTTCAGTTCGGAGATCACATGCATTGATTTCGCCTGAACAACTGGAGGATGAGCTATAATATTCGCGCTACGGATACCGCGCGTTTTATTAGCGACTAGGCGATCCATCACTTCAATAGCGTAGCCTTGTTGCGCCGAGCTTTGGCTGTCGCAGGCGCACATGGTGCTGTCCGAATCTTTCAGGTTCTATCACTCTGGTACTTGGTAATTCACTTATTGTTGATATGTAGCCTGCCAATTAGACTAGACGTAGGGTGGCTGGGGCTTAGCGTCCAGGAGTATTGACTTTCCTTGTGCTATGCCCCTATACCCCGTTGGAACATAGTCTTGTGTGTGGTCTGAGAGTTGTACTGCCCCTATTCTGTACGAGCTGCACCAGTATTCTATATGTCAAGGCGGTCCCCTGCAGTATCTTAGGGGAGTATCCACAAAAATATTGTTACACACGTTCCAGTGGCCTGCCATTGCATTACCCTGTTACTCCTGATACCTTGGAACAACACAACATATATGACAAAGATTCAAAACATGAGAAGCACAATGCCGTGCAAGGGACATCACTGCAGGAATAGCAATCAGCAACTGCCATTACAGGTTGTATATTGAGACTCTTGGGAAAGGGGAGAGAATGTACTGGGCGTCAAATTAATTAATTATGTAGGACCAGTGTCACTGTACAGGCAGACAGTTAGAAAGTCCCCTAATGAGAGGACCTGGCATGGAACCACATGAGGCAATTGCTAGAGAATTTATCAGGGAAGAACTTGGCTATATCGGTGATTCCTCAGATTTTATTGTTCCTGTGCCAGGAAATCTGTCTGTGAACGTCCCGTCCCAAAGGTCCTTTCCAGGATATTTACATGGACATTTATCTTTGTTTCTTGTCAAATACCTATCATCTCATATGTAAACATACAGAAAGAGCCCTGCGCTGAGAGCTCCTTGAGCCAACATAGTTTGAGGTTTTCATGTGCTTTGTGTTTTAAACTATGTATATGTGATATTTCCCAGATAAAAGAAATTGCCCTGTCTGGAAAGGCCTTTGAAGCCCCTATTCTGATAACCTTCAAGGTTATTATACACGCTATTAAAGAGGGTTGTACGCCCACAACGTGTCTGGCTGAACAAGGTCAATTGATGCCGGCGAGAATCTCCTCCTCCTTTAGAGGATATTGACCCCACTTTGAACAGAAAAGCCCTCAAAAAGTGAGAAGAGGGATTTGTGGTCTTCTAAAGAGTGCTGGCTGGCATGCTTCTGAATGTCTGGTGCTTTTACATGCGCAAAACGTTTATTATAGAAGTGGCAGTGAAATCGCTTTGTCTAGTTACACCTTAAGCAGAGACCACCAAGTTATAATGGTAATAACATGCAAGTGATAGCTAGTTGTATGTCTTGATGTTGAATTGTCTTTCTTCCTTTCTGACAGAAGATCTAGACATCCACAGTGACCCATTTTAGTGAAGCAATGTATACACTGATCCTTTGCTGATCAGCAATGGATAGATATTGGTGAATTTAACTTTTTATTTATCTGTTTTGAAATCCAATACGACCACACAAACATCTCTTTTATATGAGAGACTCTGACACGAAGCCCTTTGTAGAATGGCGCCTAAACATATGGACGGTTCTGCAGTAAATACATTGTTTAGATTGCTGCTTAATCGTTTTCCGGCTGTCAGTGAAAAGAGGAGAGCGGGGTTGGAAACCCAGGACTTTCCATGTTTTACCTAGATTATTATGTACATAATGAGCCCCAGTCGTGGCGATTGCCGCATTCACAACATCCTTCGGAAACAGTGTTAATGATGGAAATTCTATGGGGTGTCGATGGGATATTGCTCAGCGATCAGACATGAAAACAATTTTCCATTCCTTTGCGGAAAGAGCTGTGGAATCAGTCACCCATTTGGCAGCAGACTGCGCATCTGAATGGCAACTGCCATTTAGGGAGAAGGGATTTGGTTTTAAATCGTGAACGTGACAGCAGTCTCCAATTTTACCCAAAGCCAAGGAATAAAGCCTGACTAAAGGGTGGTGCCTGTTCACTCATATAGATATCCCTGCTTTGCACTTCTTAGAAAGCAGGCGGGACATGTCTACAAAAGGATGATATTCATAGGATATTCATTACCGGACTGGCTGCTTAGCGGGAACATGGCCGTGTTCTGGCCTCAGATTTCATGCTTGATCCAAAATCAGCTCAGCTCTTTGAGGGATTTGCCTCAACAAGGAAAAACGAAGTCATGTTACTGGAGGCTAAACTTTCTTGACTAATGTTCATGTTCGTTGTTGATCTACTGATGACCTTTCGTCATTACTTACTAATAACTCGGTATTTTCTTCCTGATAGACTTCTGCCAGCCCCCAGCCCCCAGCCCCTGGGGCGCTTGGAGAATTAACAAATCATATATGTTTAAGCATGTGATTAGAGGGTAACTGATATAACATGAAAATTTCTTCACTAAATTGCATTTTCGTTGTTGATCTACTGATGACATTTTGTCTATTATTTGTTAACAACCCATGTTTTTTTTCCGGTTTAACTAAGATGTGACCGAGGTGTTTTGATTGAGTAGGGGCCTACCAGAATGGAAAATATGGTATAAGCTTTCCTTCCCACATGGTGAAGATATTCAGTAAAATACGAACGACCGCTGTGCGTGTAATGGACACCTTGAGCAGTAGTCACCTGAAGTGTGAAGCCCTTTATGTACTTGCCTTGGACAGACACAAGGTGGCAGTGTCTACTAAGTCGATTCTTAGATGCAGCCCATGCCGCGGTTCAGAAGTTTTGGCGTTGATGAATCAAAGAAGTTAATATCTAAACTCTCCAAAGATATATCTCCTTAAACAGCCTTGAAAACCCCCCATTTTTCTTTATTTCTTTATTTTTCTTTATGTTTATTTGTATAAAAGAAGATAAGAATGTGTCTTGATGAGGCCTAGTAAAAGATATAGCTATATAGTTCCTAGTCCGGACGAATTCGTGGCAAATGGATTGCCAACGTATACAGGATATTGCTGAACCATTTAAGCAATTTCTACTACAGAACTAGTGTCATGTATGATTATCATCAGTGCTTGGAAAATAACTTCAGGTGAAGAGCAAATTATACTTGTGCTGTATAACTTGCTGCATGATTCCTTCCACATGAATACTGCTTTCCGTCCACCAGGATTACAACCTATAAGTCCTGGTATAGTGGACCTTTAAGCCTGTGAGCGGAAAAGTACAGGAAGTGGACATCCGGGGATTATGCTGATAGCATAACAGGGGGTAAAAAAGGCATAGATCACAAGGGTACATCAGCCTATGTCAGAACTTATGTTGCCTCATTATCCCACTCAATGTTACGGTAGGGTTACGCTTGACAATATGTTCTTCCAGCCATTTGTTCTATGGACGCACAATGATTGGAGACTTCGTTGGGATAGATTCCAGCTTGTTGTTACTTTGAGCCAAAAAAAGCTGTATTGAAATAATATTAACTGATCAGTATTGTTATCTATATATCTAATATTTCGAGGATTAAATTGGTGTATTAACATGATGAAGATTCTAGGTGTTCATTGCTTTTCACCATTTAAAATATCACCATGCACATTTAAAAACGAATTGGGGTTGTCCATCTACTAGGCAACCTGAAAAAAGAGTGTTCGGCTACACAGCCAAAACCTTCATAACAATTAATGTGAAAGTGAAACTATGTTCACATACAAAATGAAAATATAAAAACACTTAATATTGATTATATTCATCATCATAGCCTTTTGAACAAGCTGGTGTCGGAATATATACGGCACCCAAACATTTAATTCAATAGTTTGCCACACGGACAGCGGGGTCTCACTTCAGGATTGATGTGGAAGTATGGTCAGAGTCCTAGTCAGTTTAACGAAGGTAATAATGTTGAGGACACGCAAGACTCGAAGAGTGGGGCGAGCCTAGCAAGAGGGGAGTAGGTTCGACGGAGGGAGGTCATAGAACAGAACAGAAAAAGAGAAAAAAACAGGGAACCCTAGGGATAATCATTGGCCACAAGTGGCGTTACCACCTGAAGAAATCCTTAGGAAATTCAGATTAATTTCGATGATCAACTCCAGCACTTGTCCAATTCCTTGTACTAATTGGTCCGAGAGTCCTAAAATCTGTTCATTAGTCGTGGAAATACCAAGCCAAATTGAACTGATTTGACGAAAAGCTTCGGTATTTTTTGCTATTTAATTAATGCATTTCTGTACTTCCGTCCGACTGAAATATTGGTATTCCTACTGGGAGTAATGGATTTCTTACTAAGGCAGCTCTGTCATGTTCAGCGTTTTAATGGCAATCATCATGCAGAACTTCACGATGGACCTTGTTTGTTTCCGCCCAGAAGTTTTAAATTGTCACATGGTGTTGAATTATCAATTCTTTGAAATGTCAGTTTAATGATCCCCCTCTTCTTATTTTGCAGCTCATGAAGTATTACTTTGATAAAGGCAGAGACAGGTCAGTATATTTAATCAGACCTATAAAGGTTTAACAAGGCGTTGGAAATAGTTTTAACATTCTAAACCTCTGAGGATTTGGTTCCTTTATCGAGCTAAGATTTATGTATGTAATCACCAAATAGAAAATACCTCTCGATATGTACTCTAAGCATCTTATTGCTGGACGTAGGAGTTTATCATACCAATAGCAAGGTCAACAATCCATAATATCGTTTAGGCTGGGGTGAGTCCATAGGGAAGTGGGATCACAGATGTTCATCTAGATTGATGCGCTATCCCTATTATTATTTTAGCTGCATGTAGATGGTCTCCACTAATATGAATGGGTTAATCTACTTGAGGTTGGTTCTATTTACCTTTAGACTCTGGCACATAAAATTGAATGGAATAGAATTGTATAATTGTTATATAAGACATTAATCGTGTTGTTATCCAATATAAATGTGTGGGTCAAGGATACATGTATTTCGGAGGAGGCTTTCGTGCTTATTGACAAACTGCCCAATTGAGTGAAGGGAAACAAGTGACTACCTGAATATGATCTTGTCGCATGTCTAGGGCCCGAGAAGGCGTTGGGAAGGTTTAGCGAAGATCAGTAAGGCAGATTGAAACCACTGTCGCCCTATGCTTGCCAATATTCTATCCAAATGATAACAAAAGACTAGCCTACACGTCAGAGAAACCTATCTCCGGGCAGATTTGACACGGCAACAAATCCTACTGCCTTCCCATCATGTGACAGTAACCAACAGTTTGTGATCAGAGATGATGCCAAGAAGGCTTAGTCCTTTTGTGGAGCGAATTTGTTGCCCTTTAAAGAAGGATTTGGACCTCAGTAAATATGTATAGGACCAGCAAAGCTTCCTTTGTCATAGACACACCTCTGACCTATAGATAGACTTTGTCCTTAGCCAATCTTTTTTTTAAACATTTTTTGCCACGATTTTAAACAAATTAGTAACAATACTGTAACTGAATTGCACACTTACGTTATCTATCCCAAAATTAATTCTTACTTTCCTAAATTGAACATCATACTTTCCTAAATTGAATCATACTGGGTTCTGGTGATATCCAGTATAATTTTCCCCGTCTCCGCAAGGTCGATCAAGTACAACATCTGCACCCTAAGATGGAATATTATACATGAATGATTAGAATAATTAGTGTAAATATTTTCCTATAACAAGGGCAATCAGGCCAGAACAGTATTGATGACCTCTTTGATAAAGCCTGCACGAGCGTTTTATCCTGAAACTCGACGGCACCGCTTCATAGAAGTGTCAGGTACATACCATAATGACCTACTTTCCATAAGCTCTTGATGAATTGAACCCGTCCCCATCGTTGGAAGCAGCACCCGCTATCTATGGAGGTATTCAGTTCATTTTTTCTTGGCATATTTTCATAGCGGTAGGGAAAGGCCCGAACTACCCGCGCTCCTGCACTGCTTGTCTTCTTGCTTATCGGGAAAACAGCGCATGAGCAGAGAGAGAGAGATGCGATTTCTCCGTACATCGCCCATCGCCATTTTCCCTTTTTACCCCAGCGTCATCCCCTTTCTATGAATGAGAGATCATGTTCAATCCGATGCATCAAATTAAATACACGCCCTCATCTGAATACTACCATTCCACCCAGACTGTCAAAAATATATCTTTTATAACATTATTGCAAGAAAAATTATGCATGGGCAAGTGAAAATTCCTAGGGTTGGATTGATAAAAAAAAAATGTTCAGAAGAAATGATGAGTCTCTTATCTGGATCATATGAGTAATATATCTTTAGTTATACCGAAGGAAAGACTATGTCAGCTGCTACCTGAACTGACTCAACGCTAGTTGCTAGGGATATTCCACCAGTACACACACAACAAAGCTGACCACCTCAGTGGACGGAGGTGTCTGTCTGTCCTTGATTCGATGGTAAATTTGTATAAAATAATTGAAGTAGAATCGGTCGAGCGAAAACAGCCGCTAGTGAGCGATAATAGGTGAAGTCATTATAGGGAAGGATTTAGGCACGTCCTGTAAACACAAATAAGGAAGTTTTAGAAGCCCTGTGACCAGGCGAAATCCTCCAAAATTTCGGTCAAATGACTTTTCGATGGGTTGGGAAAGAATGGAAGAAAATGTAGAAAATATTTTGATTTTTACCGACGTTAACTGAGAGTACAGCTTTAATATGGACTTAATGAATGACATAGACATATAGGTGGGTGGCAAATAATGACACGCTTTGACAGGCATGATATACTGCGTAATGTGAGTTCCCCGAGCTGGTGACTTTCAATGGCAAACCCCTCTTGAATTGAATGATGGATGCATAGGTGGGAAGAAGGTGAGACATGTCTTCATCCCTAATGGTATAGAGTGATAAATGAATGTGAACCAACACTAGGCAGTTATTTCATTTGGATGTCAATCATTCTTAGATCTCATATGAAGTAACATGTTATATAGGGAGATAGAGGGAAAGGATAGAGAAAGGGATTAGGAGAAAAAGGCATACGAGGAATTATCTGCTCGAAGACAACGAAGGCACCCATGACTATGTAACGCTGCAATGTACGGTACAAATAGAGATGATCAGAATGTCTCCAGTAATTTTAAGAAACTGCATCGAGTGTACAGCATGTATCTTAATACATCTCACTGATTACTAGAGATTTATGAGTATAACCTCAATTATTGGCGACCATTCCAACAACAATTGCAACCATTTCCTAAGTCATTTCCTAAGTCAGATAGCAAGATGGCGCCACTACGCGCAAGTGGGACCGTCAAACTATAATCACTAAATAGCGGAAATATCCAAGCATCTATATACTCCACCTACTCTGTTTACATGGATCAAGTGTGTTAACCTCCTTGGACTACCCATAGAACATTATTTAGTCATTACGGATTGATTTATTGACTCTGTGACCGCATTTCGGATTTCTTATTTCCCGCGCGATGTTCAAACCTATAACATCGCCCATACCTGAACGCATATACAACCTACGAGTCCTTAACAACCGCGGCAACCGTCACATTTCAAACAACAAGCCAAAGGTACCATTACACTCAACGCAATTAAACCTCAATTCTTCTCATTCCAAATCGCCTATTTCAAATGACTTATCCCAGCATTGCTCCTCTGTAAAAGGCATTGACCAAATTCCAAAATTTGACATTGAATTAGACATTAACACCACTGTAACAGAATTCAGCATGGCCACATTTGATTCGAGCCCCCCAAATCGGACTGATCTAGATACTAATATAGGGGATTCTATTATCCCAGAGTTAGTACCCACTGCCAATTTGGAATTAGTCGCATCTGTTGAATTACCCACAAATTCTGAAGCGTCTATTGAATCGGATGATTCCCTCCCACCTGTCAATGAACATTCGGCCGATTTATCGACCGAGACAGATACATCTGATATGTTAGATAAATCGTCCGCACCCTCTGAAACTACTGTTATTTCTGCCAGGAATTTAACCTCCTTTAATGACCTTGCGGAGGAGATGAAATTATTCCACACTTCTCTGCATAAAAAGCAGCAAGACTCCACTTCTGCGGTGGAGAAAAAGGTAGAAAGCCTATGTACCGCAGTCACTGATCTCCGATTGAATCTCAGTGAGAGATTAACATCTTTGGAAACAAGATTAAAAGTGGTTGAAGACGACCATACTTCCTCAGCTGAGATTGAGTCTAAGATTTCTGGAGCAGTTAAAACTGCCGTTGATGAAAAAACCGCTGATATTGATACGCACTTCCAAACCAACTTTGATGCGTTCAAAAAATCTACCGAAGCACAGGTCGGCGATTGGCTAACTACCTCCTCTAATACAGTAAAAACTAATTTAGATGATCAGAATATTAAACTGGGAGGGCTTATCGACGACCTCACTAATATGAAGAAAACCTTGGAATCCTCACAGGCCTGGCAGGTACATACCTACGCAATCGCTTCTCAGAATTCAATCACCATCGCGAAATCAGAAAAGCTACTTCTCGCCACGAATGAGCAAGTTGGCATTCTAGATACAAAATCTAGAAATTGTAATGTACTCGTTGATAGTATTCCAGAGAACAAAAATGAGATCCTTCCAGATGTAGTGGTCGATATTATTTCAGCTACGCTCCCAAATTTCTCTTCTAACAACATAAATGTTACATATCGTTTGGGGAGGTTTAAGGCCGGGAAAACGCGCCCCATTTTGGTAGTACTCACATCGACTAAACTCAGGGACCAGATTTTGCAATTATCTAAACAGATAAAACAAAACAGCCCCCATCCTAACATATGGATAAATAGAGATCTGGCAGACGATACGAGGCGTAGATCAGCTCTCATGCGCAAGTGCTTCAAAAAATTGGAGAAACTCGAACCCAATGCCAAACCCACATTGAGTTCTAACTACATTATCTACAATAAATCAAGATATTACTGGAGTGACCTCCCAAATCTCCCCAATGGTGCCCGCCCAGAAGATGTGAAGTCACAAGAGTTTTGCCAAGGCCTCGCAATTGGTTACCAAGGTGAACATCATTATGCATCGAACTTTTTTCCTGTGAAGTTTTGGTATGATAACCGTATGTTCTCTTCAGTGGAACAAGCGTTCCAATACTATAAACTTCTCGCTGCAAAACAAACAGACCAGGCAGCTGCTTTGTTACTAGTGGATAACCCCTATAAGATCAAAGAAATGGCCGACAAAATAGATGATTCTCCTGAATGGGCTAATAGCCGTGTTGATACTTTGAGAGCACTCATATTGGAGAAGTTTCGCCAACACAATGACCTCAAGCGCAAGCTGATATCTACACCTTATACGGCCTATTTTGAGATGACGGCTTCAAAGTTTTGGGGCACTGGTCATCGAATAGGCGACGCTCAATTCAATCCCCGTCATTTTGAAGGAGAGAACCAACAGGGCAAACTACTTCTGAGCGTGAAAGAAGAGCTTTCCAGACGTGGATGAATATGGCGCCTTTGAAGAAAGATTATTGCATTGTGGGGGACTCACGAATTCGTCAACTTGACCAGTATTTAAATTTTTACCTAAAACCTGAGTCTTACATAGTTCGTTCATATTCAGGAGCTTCCCTGAAACTCGCCTCCTATTTTGCCCAGGATGTAGTGGCAAGGTTTAGACCGCAATATATTTTCATTACGGCCGGCCTCTGTTCTCTCACCAAGAAAGACAAAACCTCTAAAGTTGTCTCCCTCATCTATGAGTCTGCAATAGAGGCCCAACAAGCCTATGTTACTGATATGGAGTTTATTCAGAACAAAATGGAGCGAGCCGTCTACCCATATTCTTCAGAGATCATCTTTTGTCCATTGGTGGGCATGGATTTAATGGCTTATAACCACCAGGAGACTCCAAACCCCGACCAAGTCATTCTTAATGAAACCATTACCGTCGTAAATAAAGCCATCTTCAATCGCAACGAGGGCCAGCTTTTACCTACACCGTTCACCAATACTTGCATACACCCGAATGATAATGGCCACCATAGGAATGTGTACACTCGACTGGCTAGGGATGGGTGTCATCTTACCCCCGAGCTACTGGATGATTGGGCTTGGAGGATCTTCAAGGTTACACAAAAGATAAATATGTGGTGATTTCTAGTTAGTGATAATACCTTGCTCCCTAATCTGTCTCTATCGTCGATAGTGACTCTGACGGGGGCTTGGTCTCACTGTCACACATATTGACCCCAGCTCTCTGCCTTCCTACCACCTATGTTTTCATCCAAGCTACAATCCTACCTTGATTTCTTCATCCACTTCTTTTGATCTCTACCGATTGACTTATAAATATCTTTACAGCTATTATCACCCTAACTATATTCACATCGTACCTGTTTATCACTACCTTACTTCGTCCTAATGATAATCAACGGAAAATATCAGGATTACCGTGCCTATTGCCTTATATAGTGATTCACATTTGTGTGAATGGACTTTAGTATGTTGTGCAACCACTGTCGTCGATGGTGGTTGAAATACACACCTATTCATATTACTCTCCTACACCAACGCAAGTACTACATGCCAGCTGGTCAAGTGTTATATCATCCGTGATCTGAGGTCGGTTAGATTATTCTCACTCAACTAACATTTAACCTACCATAAGTGCCGTCGACCTTATCGGTCCCTCTACTATCTGACTCTCCACTTTCAGATCGGATGTGCGATGAACACAGTGTTGATAGGTCTATTGCAATCTAACACAATGAATTCCAAATACCTTTCAATTCCAGCATAATGACTATTTGCCTTATATTATTATACTTTATAGAATCAGTGCTTAGGTCTGTCCCCCACACCGCTTTATGTCTTTCCGCTTTATCTCTTTCCTTTATGTCTTATACTGATTCATTTTGCAGTGTTATCACATATTAGAGCATGCAAGTAAATATATGCTATAGTGTATTTCCTTTTCCCTATACCCGTTCATCTTATATCTTTCATTTCCGTTTTGTAAATAATAACATCAATTGTATTCTGTATATACTAGCCCCAGCTCAACCCCCTCTCTTACATGTATAAAGATAATATAGAATCATCTATTATAGCTAGGGGCGGATGCTACTTATTGGTGGCTGAATTAAATGATGAAACATATAACTGTTGTTTCCGCTATTTGTCTCGTTTCTCTTTTTGATCCCTGTCATGTTATATGACAATGATCAAGACCAATTGCTCCACTCAATTGAATGTATGAAAGGATTTAAAATAGCTAGTCTTAATATACGAAGCCTTATGAGAAACCTTGAAGAGGTTGAGACCTTCCTGCTCAGGTCTGGGGTCGATGTTTTACTGTTGGGAGAAACCTGGCTCTCTGGCAGGACATTTAATAACCAAATAAATATCGAAATGTATAAATTATTCCGCTTAGACCGTGCTAGTGGCAAATCAAGAGGAGGCGGATTGGCTGCTTATATCAAGGAAAACATAAATGTTGATTATGAGAAATTTAATGACCTCAACATTTCAAATAACCATCTAGAAATCCAAGTGCTTTTACTTGATGATCCCAATCACAAAAAAAAGATAATCCTTAATACATACAGACCACCTAGTGGCAAATATACTGAAGCTATTGAATTGTTGCAGGCGATACTCTCCAAATTGCCCTCAAATCATGAAATCTATTTGTTGGGGGATCTTAACATCAACTATGGTGATGGATCTCTCCCTGATAAGGAATTGGCCAAAATGGCACAAACCTTTCAATTAACCCAATACATTGTTTCACCTACTAGGTCCACCACCTCCTCAGCCACTATTATTGACCATGCCTACTCCAACTCTAAACATATATCTAACTCTGGAGTCCTAAATATCAATGTCTCTGACCACAACCCCATCTTTATTGTTAGAAAAAAACAGAAGATTGCTCTCTCAAAAACCTCCTTTAAATCCAGGAGCTACACCAATTTTGATGAGAATATATTCTTACAAATTTTAAAAGACCATAATTGGACCAAGTACTATTCTACTCGCGATCCAACCAAATGCTGGGACTATATGGAGGCCTTAATCTATCAAATACTAAATAGAATGTGTCCTGTCAGAGAGTTCAGTAGTGTGCGTACCAGGTGTGAGTGGATCAATGGCGAGATATTCACATTAATGAAGCAGAGGGATAAATTCTTTAAATTAGCAAAAAAATATAAATCAACAGATTTATTGGATCAAGCTAAACTTCTCCGAAAGCAGGTAAACAAAATGGCAAAAACACTCAAAAATGATTACATCAAAAACACTCTTTTACAATGCTCTGATAATCCCCATAAATTCTGGGAGAAGGTCAAACCCATGATTAGTCCTGAAAAAGCCTGCAATACTGATCATATTATTCTTGATAATGACAGTGGAGAAACCATAAATCCGAATGAAGTCCCTAATGTCTTTAACGAGTATTTTGCCTCAATTGGCACCAAGCTGGCCGATGTCATTGATCCACTCACACAAGATGAGACTGAGTTGTTTAATGAGAATGAAGGGCCATTGGCCAACTTTCCGAATTTTCAGTTTGAAGGAATTACTACTAACGATTTAGGTAAAATAATCTCTTCCCTCCCCCACTACAAGTCATCAGGCCTTGACCATTTGAAGACTCCTCTATTGAAGAAGATCCTTCTTACTCTAATAGAGCAATTCAAATATCTTATTGAGTTGTCCATGATTTCTGGCCTTATCCCTGATAAATGGAAGCTGGGTAGGGTAACTCCTTTATACAAGGCTGGAAATTCGAAAAAGCCAGGAAATTACAGACCCATCACCAGCATCTGTTTGCCGGCGAAGGTTCTTGAAAAAGTTATTCAGAAAAAACTCATGCTTCATCTTGAAACCAATGGCATTCTTTATTGCAAGCAATTTGGTTTTAGGTCTGGTTTCTCTACGGGCGACGCGGTTGTCTCATTTTTAAATGAAGTCTATGGAGCTATTAACGAAAAACAGGTCTGCAGGGCAGTGTTCTTGGACTTCAGGAAGGCCTTCGATACCGTTGATCACCAGATTTTATTGACAAAGCTGGGAAAAATAGGAGTCATGGGTATTGAGCTAGAATGGTTCAAAAATTATCTTCATGGTCGACACCAACATGTAACAGTAAATAATGTAACTTCTGCAATGCAACCCATAACGTGTGGAGTTCCCCAAGGTACTACCTTGGGGCCAATACTGTTTTCAATCTATATTAATGATCTGCATAACCACTCCAAAAATTCCAATTTACAGCTTTTTGCTGATGATACCATTATTAGTAGAATTGACCAAACTATCGATCTAGCAACCAGAAATATACAACTAGATCTGGACAATATCATGCTCTGGTGCAGGCAAAACAAGATTTCTTTAAATGAAGATAAGTCAAAGTCCATGACCTTCTTTGGGGGGCCTTCCTGGAGATCCACCTGGAGGACTGAATCTCTCAATTATAATCTGCTATTAGGCCCCAAGAGCCTTGAGGATGTTGAAGACTACAAATATCTGGGGACGGTCGTCGACGGCCCCCTATCATTTAAGAAGCATTTATTAAACATCAGGCGAAAAGTTTCGCACAAATTGTGGCTCTTCAAGCATCTTAGAAGCAGGCTGAACGTAAATCTGAGCGCCCAAATATACAAGACTGCCATACTACCTCTTTTCGACCAATCAGACATTTTTTATGACTCGGCCAATAGAACAAAACTCAAATCACTACAAATTCTCCAAAATCGTGCACTTAGGATAATAACTAGAAGTAACAGATTCCAAAATGTAGATGACTTCCATCAGCAGTTCAGCCTGCTTCCCTTAAGAGAAAGAAGAAGACTACATCTTTTACAACAAGGCTTTCGCCTAAAAACCAACGTGAAATTTGTTGCCCAGATGCGTAGAGAGACCAGACAACATCGACTTGGCAGAATCGTTTTCAAATGCCCGGTACCCAGGCTTGAGCAGATACGCAAATCAATTTATTACAAGATACCATTTTACTGGAACTCTTTAGATATATCTCTGCACACAGCTGACACTGCTACTAGTTTTACAAATTTAGCTAAACGAACATCCATTTGGAATGACCAAAATTATTTATATTAATTCTTGTCAGCTTGTATGTATGGGCCCTAGTCTTTCCCCTTCAGTTTTCCCTCTTCCCTCTTCCTCTTCAGTTTTCTGGTTTTATTCTAGTTTCTAGTTTGCATTGTTTTCTCCTCTTCATCGTATGAGTATGACGGAATTCAAATTCATTTGAATATATGTATCTCATATAAATGTAATATGCTTGTAATCTCAGTACTGCTTCGGTAATGACTTTATAGGTACCAAACATGAAGCTTTGCCTCGGTGCAAGCTCCTTTCGTATACTATATGTATATTTACATCATTATTTAACAGTGTATTAATAATATCCTTTATTTTGTAAATAATTATTGCGTGGAGCAATTGTATTCTAAAATTGTATAATTATAATGAATATTTATTGAGTATATCTATATATTTGTTATGTCTTAAACTTGCGCGTGGTGCTACTTGCACAAATCTAAGTAATATTAAAACAAAATTTTGCAAAGGCCTCCCTACTGTCGTCGACCTTAGGGAACATTGTCACCTTTGCTTATATGATAAAATAATTTTGCTACGGTAGGGCTTTAGATCCTCCCTATGTTGGGAGATTAGTTCCCGCCGATATTGTCGCTCTTGTAAATACAGGCTAATAAAAGTTTCAACAACAACAACAACAACAAGTCAAACTTAAAAACGCATCATATGACGATTTGATGCTATCTATGTATTTCCTTTGGAGATGCTTCATATTTACATCGTATTCATTTCATCGTGAATATTAGTCCATTCGGATATTGATTCCCAGATACTGAAGCCAGAGCTTTGAAATACATTTTCTCATGCCCCACTGCACGTGCCGCATGACAATAGGCAACAGATTGGACGCATTTGCATGTAAAATAAAAAACCGAATCCTCCATAATTCACTCAAATGGGTCCAGGCCATTCCAAATCCACAAGAACAGCAAGAAATAAAGTGTTGCAATTGTTCGAGATGTTGGTGTGACATGGGACAAAAGAAGGTACTGTGTTGTTACTTTACTTAACATGCAAAGTATTGCTAATGCACAGACGATTCAAAATATCTGAAATTCTTAAGAATGCAATGAAGGGGTCTATAACTATAACATCTACAATTACTCGACACAGTATTGCAATTATATACAATAATGAAACGCTGCATCGAATATATATGTAAGTGGTCTGCTGTCATTAAATTTGTTGCACTCAATGCATCACATAAATATTACTACGCAATTCCATCGGGAAAAGGAATATGTGATTTATAAGTAACAGATCTCTTTTGTTGTCTTATTTAATGAAGACATATCTAATTTGGGAAACGTGATTAAAGCTGGGACTAATACTATGGAAGAAGCAAATTTTCACAGGGTTTCGCACATTAATTGATTAAATAATAACATGGGCACTTCTGGAACCAAACAGCGGACTAATATACCTTCTTAATGTCCGAGGTTAGCCTTGCCCCTGTCTGGTCCAGAGCATGGGAACACCGTTAACACCAATTTGTTTTTCGTGCTCTGCGTAAACAGTACAACAACATGCCATCGGTTATTTCAAGGGTTAACTGTTGGGAACAAAGCTGCCTCTCCAACCCTACTGTGGCGTTCGGAAATAACATGGCATTCTCATTCATCTGCATTAGTGATTCTTTTTTATGGAAACATTGTTGATCCATGCCTATTTGATTGTCTTGTTCAAGGGTCTTTCAGACTGTCTTCAGCTCCTTTTTATTTAGAGCTGGGTCTCTCCTTTCTGTAAAAGAGCTTCGTGTATAGTTTTACAACAAAATGCTGTACATGCAGAATCCTAAAGATAATCTGGAACAAGGAAACACATGCACACTTGCAGCACGAGTCTTGGTCTGTCGGCTAGGTACCTAGACTATTCTTAGCAGAGGGAGGGGATATATTTGATTAATTAGTGTTTTGTTTCGTGATGTTGCAGTACATTATAAATATGGTTAAATCTTATTCATTCCACATTGCTAATGTTCTCACTTTTCCACATATATGCCTATAATACATTTCCGAGATCAGGTAATGCCATGATTTCTACTTCCACTTAGGAGCAGTCTTTGTGATATGTTTGTAATAGATATTTTACGTACCACCTATATTGGATATATTTACTGTAGAACGGTCCATATCCCTTAAATGGGATTCAATTATATGACTTTATAAAGTTCTTGTTTAGATTATCAAAGGTATAATTATAAATGAATATATGATGTATTTAATTATAATACATTTAGTCACTGCTATGACTGGTCCTGGGACTAAATGACCATTCCGGGTCTGCTGGTACATTGTTTGTGCGATAATCCCGAGGCGAAACAGAATTCACCAGCAGATCCTCAATATCGGTTTAAATCCTTGAATATAAGATAACATAATATTACATAATAAATGGGTTATTACATGGATATTCTCGGGATAGCTTTGGTAAAGCCAAATGATATGCTCATTTCCCCAGTCATGCCATGCAAATGCAAAATAAATCGTCGCTATCCCTCTTCATCAGGTCCAGGTTGGAACAAAGAAAAGTTACATGCATTGCTCGAATTGAAGTTGGAAGCAATTGTTTCTCATCAAATTGCACAATTAAAATCTCGGTTTATTGGACATGTAAAGGTTGGAGACATTATTTGGAAAACAAAGCATCAAACATCAACCCACTGTTCTTCTGCCATCAGTTTGACCTCCGCCTTTGATATAAATGATACGAAATATTTTTTTAATCATCCATGCCACTGATGATACCCAATAAAGTGAAAAACGTCAATTAAGGGGTGTCCGGTGTTTCCCCCGCCAACATTCTCCCCGCCGACAATCTCCCCGCCGCAATCTCCCCGCCTCCATTTCCCCGCCTTACACTTTCCCCGCCCGTCATTCTCCCCGCCAAATTGCCTCCCCGCCGACATTTTCCCCGCCGACATTTTCCCCGCCTATTTCTTTTGGTATTATTGGAAAGCAGACATCCTAAGCTTCACGAAAATGTACATATTAGTATACATATTCGTAGGTCATGATAACCTTTCATAACACATAGTTATGGATTGGTACACTTGTCAAGGAACATTTACTCGTTATAAGGAATTATTTTTTGTTTGGAAATTGAAACATTATGTCCTTATTTATTGAGGATTTAAGGAGCTGCCACTACATTTGATACCGGGCATACCCTAAAAAATATCCCCATGTTTTAACTACAATAAAAACTGATATATATTGTTCCATCACTGCTATTCGTCATGATATGTTTGATTAGTTATGTTGTAGTTTAGGAGTTTGATATACTTATTCAGTTCATGTAGTACTAGTATTGTTGAATTGGACTGGTGATGTATAACGATGTTCTTTGATAATGATAAATTATGCTAGAATTTGATAGTATAACTTGGCTATACTAAACAAAATTGTGTAATTGTGTGAAGAGAATTAGAAAATAAAAACAGTTTACAATTCCACCAAATACTATTCTTTTACTTCAGTCACTTTGCTGCGTTTCACATCATGTTTTTTATGGTCGATTCCCACTCAACCTGTACACCGTTTTATCATTTATTTATTATTATTGGCGGGGAAAATGTTGGCGGGGAGGTCGTTTGGCGGGGAGAATGTATGGAGGGGAGAATGTCGGCGGGGAGATTTTTGGCGGGGAGATTGCGGCGGGGAGAATGTCGGCGGGGAGGTTGTCGGCGGGGGAATGACCTAGAACCAATTAAGGCTGCATTCTCAGCTATCACGCCAAACAAAATCGTACCAAGTTTACTCATTGGTTTGACCTATAGGATTGCAGTTAACAGAGTGCCAGTGAGCAATAAAAAGTGAAAACATTGCAGCAAAGGATTTCGGCGGGCCACCGAAATATAAATGTGGACTTTTATTAAGTCCTGCAGCAAAAACAGCAGGGTGAAATCCTCAGCGAATTTGGTAAAATGACTTTCAGATGGGTAGGAAAAGAATGCAACAAAAAGTAGAAATTCTCTAATAATTTGTTTATGGATTTCAACTACATGATCGACATGCATCTTTAATATTAATGAATTGTAATAGACTTCCATAAAAAAATTACTTGGCGGCAGGCTGTTTTGTCATATCAAATTGCTTGCGGTTCGAACGTGCAAAGAGCCAACAAAGTATAATCTACTTATCAGAACGACGATGAAAAGATTATTTTCCTTCGAGGCACAATATTCTATAACCGCTGGAACATTTGGGTCAAATATACCTGTAAAGTGACCTACTTAAAAGTCGATTCGTTTAATCATAGGAACACACTTTTTAAAATGTATTATGATAGGTTATTCATAAAGAGAATTGTATCTATTTTTGATCTAATAACCAGTAACCCTACGACTCCTAACAGCAAGGCAACAAATGCACTTGATGCACCGACGCTAATTACAACTAACAATTGTACATACCTCTTTTTAGAAACTGATACACATAATATATCATCTAATATACCATATATAATAATATAATACATCTGGGTATAAGTGTGTGTAAGTCCATTTCACTGTGATACATGTGCAAGTAATAGAATTGTTTCATACACATAATTGACGATTAATTGATCGTTATTATAAGATTACAATGAGCCCTAGAGCAATGTTAGTGCCCCTATAGTCCAATTCAATATAACAACTCGCCACGTGTCGACAGACCAATCCTCTTTTATCTTCTCTACACATCCTTTCTTGCTGACATCTCACGGTGGCTTTCAGTTGAAGTAATGAAGAATTGCTTCAGGTAATGGCTTGCGGGGCTAAGGACCGTTTGCATGCATACCATACGCTGTCTATCACAGGTGGGGAGATAGATGATGGGTTATAATCAAATAGCCATGGCATAATCATGTGGCTTAATCTTGCTCAAATCAAAGATGGGAGATATCGAAAAGTATTGGAGGCGTCTCAGGAACATAGCCAGGTGGAAATAACATTATTTTCATTTCCATGCATTCTCTGTGATTTTTGTAATGTTCCCATCACAACTATATTCCACTAGGATGGATGTCCTGGTTAGGCCACCCCTTCTCTTTCTAGTGCGTTGGGCACGGACATTCAGAATGCACCAAAAGACTTTGATCATGAGCAATAGATCACTGAGAGCGAAGGCATAGGACGAAGTCTATCGGACACTCAAGCCTTGAATTAGACCGCAGGCTCTCTGATCAACTATTCCAACGTTCCCATTCCTGACATGGCCGACATTTTTAAAAATTTTATAGGCACCCCGGGACAAGAGTGCTCTAAAAGGGCGTTTCTTAGCCCCCAAACCATTAGCATATATATCTGGTTCGTGCCACATTGAACACCTCTCATTTTCAAAACTGTCTCCTTCAAAATATTCATGGCCCATGGCTAAAAGAGCGATTCGTTTGCTCTGATGTTCTCACGTTTCCTTTCACAGGCCTGGCTTATGTCTTACAGAGGTGTGTTCCATAATAGACACTACGTTAGCAAACTGATTAGCATCTAATAAATGGCTAAGCAGGTCAATAATAAATGCAATTTTGCCCGCCCATCCCTATGCCCAGTCCATTGATCATACCCTCAATCGATGAGCTTTTAGGGAAACAGTGATGGCAGAGGCTAATCAACTTGGAATTATTCTGCGGCCGAAGTCCGGGTCTGACGATAATGAAGCGACTAGTGTTACCCTATAGGAAGAGTGGTCCGTTACGGCGGGTTACCATTACATTAAACCGATTGCCCCCGCTCTAATGCAATGATTACCCTGCCCAGGGGTCAGATTAATGTCACCTTTAATCGGCAAGATTAAGCTTAAATCTGAGGCGCCCAGGCAATAATTGAACGATCAACGCGCTGGCTCCCACCCGGGTATATGTGGATGTTGTGCTCTTGATGCACTGCCTCACCACTGCCCTGGGATATCATTCCCTTCTAGTGATTGAATATATAATCCATAAGTCATGGTACGTTACGCTACCGGGCAGCAGGGGATGTTAGATAATCGGAGGACTTTTGTCACTTGGATGCCGATAAGCTTTAAAGTATCTGATTTAAATGTACATCACCACGAACCTGTGGTGATGATGATCTGGATAAATCTAGAGTAACTCTTTAGTATCCTATTGGCCAGCAAGAAATTGGTCAAACTCCTTGATCAAAGGCTCAAATATACGTACGTTTACATGGGACGCTTAATCGAGAAAATTGCCGGGGCAATCCAATAAGACATCAAGGGGGAAGTGGTGGTGTAAGGGTGTAAGGAGTGAAATGGGACGGTGCGTGGGGGCTAGGTATTAGGGAGATTAGTTAGTGGATGCGTCAGTGTTGTGTTGGTGCGGTGTGGTTGCTAAATCTCCCTATTCTCAAGAACATGTTTGTTGCTAGACGTTTACCAAACTTCAACTGGTAGAACTACCCCCAGATATGCACACGGGACATGCTTGCGAATTTGCATGCTTTGGCTAACACCTTTATCTTCAAAAGGCCTTTCATGAAACAGGTATATTATGAATATTGTGAAAGGTATAATTCTGAAAAACAATCCGTGCTTCAGATGGTTTTAGACATGAAAGTGGGGGAATCCTTCTGTACAATATATGAAACTATAGGCAGTCGATATAATACACTGTCACTCACTCGGGCCAATTGAGGCAATCTATTTCCATTTACATTATTAGTCTGCTGCAGTTGGTACATAAAAACCTTTAAAGACACCGGCAACCGTTTACATCTGCATTTTTTACATTAAGAGATATCGACGTGCATAGAAAAATGACTCAACCAGGAAGAGACTGCCATGCAGCGGTATGTATAAGAACCCATATGGTTAATACCGATTTAGGCGCCCCTTTGAAATAGGAACTGATTACAAAACCCTTGAACGGTGGTGGGCCAGAAGTTCCGATAGCGTTTTTAACTGCATTCATTTCGCCAGATGCCATACTCTTGTATTTTGGTTCCCATCGATTGCTATATTACTACATTTATTTGAAACTGTCCGCTCAATACATCGAATCAATACTGTTACTCAGTGATGGTAGCTTAATGGAATGGCTTCTACCGGAGAGCTACAAAAAAGACATTAATCGATGAAGATATATACGTTCGCCAAAATAGCTAGATCAATGATGGAACGGAGTATTGATCATTCTAACCGTGTATATGACACGTGCCTTTGAATGTTGATTTACATATGAAGAGACTTAATATCAAAATTTTGGATTGAGGTGACGCTTCGCTGCTCACCCATGGTTGCCTATCTATTCAGATATTGGTGGCGCCGTATTTATGGCGCGGTTATTATCCTGCCTTTATTGGCAGGGTGTTCATCATCCCAGTATTGAACCTGCCTTATATAAAAATACATTCAGGTTTTCCCCATCTGGACGAGCTTGACGGGTTGCATATTGAAACAACCAAAGACTATGTCTAATCTGTTGAAAGTGAGTGAATAAGTGGGCATGGCCAATTCATTAAATGTCGAGGAGCGAGTACATGCATGCATGCCTGGGAAACCTGAAGGTGTTTAATGAACACAAGGATTTGGAGTTATTTTTTCATTTAATATCATACCAAATGTATTCCATTTTACACCAACATGTATAAATACATATATTAAGGTTATCTATACACTCTGAAATTTAAATGCCTCAACGTAAGACAATTTTAGCTTTTATTTCTGTGATTGTAAAAATCGTTGGCCACAATGAAGTAAAACATGTGAGGTAATTATATAAAGACAGAGACACGCGTCATTGGTGGGTTCGCCGTACGCCTTATGGCAAATTACCTTTATAAGAAAGCTGTAAGTCTTGATAAACCGACCTTTTTATGCATTGGTAAGACTTCGGCATTGTTATTACATTTATATATATATATATATATATATATATATATACAATACAGAGTAGAACAACGTTTACATGGGGGCCTGTGCATACATCATAATTTTCACAAGCAGAATCAGTGTGCATAAAATTATAATCAATTAAAAGATTGCAAAACCAAATGTCTGGTAACGAGTATAGAACATTCTGTATATCGTATTCCAAGGACTGGGTCAGGTTTGGAATATGACAACCATTTCATGAAACGAAGCTAATATTGTGTTATGGAAAGAAACGTTGTGTAGTGCTCCATCATATATACTGTTAAATCTAGGATTTATTTGTATCAAATGACCCATTTTGGCCGTAATGGGGAGGCAGGCTATACGAAGTCCTGATTGAGTGAACCTCCTCGAAGGAAATGCGTATGAAATAGGAGCACAGAACTGTCGCAATAACATCAAGGGGTTGTATATGACCATATAGGCATACCCTTTATGACACACATGTCTTGTTGTTAGGAGGGAAGAAATGTACCTTCAATGTGACATTCAACATGCACAATCGAACCTATATTCTCTTGGAATTATATATACATCAACTAAGGACTCTCACCGGCATACAATAGGAATTCCTTAACAACCTCCGTACAGAATTTTCAGCAGCACCTTGAGTAAATGAATGCATGTGCTGTGAGAGTCGCTTGCAAGAATTACTCAATCATGAATGCGCGTGTAATTTTAAGATCAGACTTACTGGACATCATTGATGTGTTATATATACATGTGAAATTGGAATAATTTGAAATATCATAATTATAATTATTGACACCCGATGAGCTAATTCCCAGTGAGGAATCCCCTGATTCACGAGAGGGATTTCCAAAGGCGAAAATTGGCAAATAGAAATAGTTCAATTCTTGCCCGAGGGCCCCCCAGTGTGAGGGGCATTTTGATGAAGCATTTTTTTTCAAGCCTCAGGCCACGATAACCCTGATGAGTGATTTAAAATCCATTGTTGGCTTTGGTGTCCTAAAACTATTTGGCTGAAAGAAGCCTACCATTTGCTCACTTGAAACAACTGTCCTTTTCCAACTTAATATTTATAATGAATGATTGTCTTTGACACTTATATGTATTTAAAGAAAGAATCTAAAACATTATCTTAAATATGAAAGCACAAAATCAATGTTATATAATTATATTTATGTTAAGATCCTTTTAAATCACATATTATTAATGAAAAGTAGATATGAGGTTTGTCGTAACACATGTAATCCTTCGACACATTGTTTGTAACTTATTCACGTTTAATATGTTGGCAAACAATGTCTCAGGGCATTGGACTGCTCCAGGCCAGAAACCTTTATTTCTACGTTGGATAGCAAGCTCAACTCATATTCTGATCACGATATTGAGCCATTTAATTTCAACCAGATTGCTGACCCCCACCAAGATCTGTCAACTCCTAAGTGGTCCAAGTATAATTTATATCTTTTTGTTACACTAAAGACATGTAGAGTTACTGGGTCCTTTAGTGTGTAATCATTTTTGCCCCCGGGGAAGATTTTAACTTAGGATAATGTCATGTGCAACAACAGCAGCACATGGAATATCTAAGCATATGCCTGGAGGCATTTGAATCCTGTCCGAGCAATCAAATCGGGTATCCGACTGATATATTAGCCTTAACAGACCATGTGAACAGACTGTCTATAGGCTTCTGCTGTCAAATAGTTTAATCCCTCCAGATCATTCTTTTGACTGAGTGTTCAGTTCCGCCAACACATAGTGAAGCTACATTATCCGTATTGCTTAAATGGAGATTAATTTAGGCGAGAGATTGCTTTTCAGCTATACTATTTTGCTGATTTGGGTTGTCTCAACCGCTGTAATACAAATGGAGACTTCCTTCTCACTTCAGTCATTGGCTCTTAATCATACATTATATCATTATCAATAGCAACGATGTTATGCCATCGCCTATTCGGACTATGCACTAGTTTATTTCTGAAAATATCAGGGCCAAGACGCCAAAATATGTATAAGTGAAGTTTCAATAGTTTCTCACAAACCTGATCAATTTTTCAAGAATTTCATGCAAAATGAAGAATATCTAAGTAAGTTTGGAATGGTAAGGGAAGGTGAAAACAAAACTAATTCTACCATAAATGAATGTCTATAAAACCTCGCTTTAGTTTATAACTCTGGCTGCAATCTGGGGTATATATTCAAATTGTACTCATTGTAATGCCTTGCCTCGCCTACGAGGGTAATTCGTATAAAATGTGCACGATGTAGATTTAAGCTTTAAGATATTTTTATTCAGAAAAAGCATTACATCAGGCAATGTTGTTATCAGCAGATCCTATATTTTCTCCTTGGTCTAAAATACAAATATATTTCATATAGTCTACAGCTGCTAATATGGACTATTCATAGTACATTTTCTACGACATACATCTTTTCTAGTTATATACAGATAAAAGCATGCCCCCTAGACACTCATGAAGTGACTTAATGTAATCAGAGGGTACAGAAAAAGTATATAAGTCAACTACAATCTACCACCATAGCGCACGTGTTCGTACGAAATATTCCCATTATTAACTCTATGTTCACAAATGCGATAGCTTCCCATTTGTAGACGATTGCTTTTGCTTATCCTGGCAGCATTATTGAGGTCCTGCATAGATGTGTGATAAGTCTGCTTAACCCATGTATGTATCAACAACGTGAGGATCTAAGGTGACTCTATTTGAATCTGATTACATACACTTTGTTCACAGACAAAGTGCTGGGGCAAAGTGACGTAAGTATATTTGTCTGGAGCGTGTGTGCCTTTATTCCTTGTTTCCTTTTAATCCCATTTGTGTGAAGAATAAGCCACGGAGCATGCTTTAGCTTTGCCTATATATAATGTGTTAGGCGTAGTAAGTGGAAACATTCATAATTGAGGGGAGAGATTTGTTGTTCTTTGATACTCCCAATCACTAAACTCTGGAAGCCAGAACTAGGCTTGTTCAGTGGGTGAGAATTACTGTGAACAACACTGAACCGACCATTGTATTGCATTGCTTCTTTCTTTCTTTCTTTCTTTCTTTCTTTCTGTGAAATTATCAATATCTGGGAAGACAATGCCACTAACCCAACCTTCTCAGCTCGATATACTATTTATGAAGGCATCCATAACCTAATTAGACATTATTGGCACTACAGGAATGTCCCATAGATCTGATATCACATAGATCTGAAATGATAAACACATTTCGAAATGGTAGTAATTGATTTGCCACCTTTGTTAAATTGGCCCCTGCAAAGGTCCATGGGAATGGACATTGTTGCAGAGGGCGAGATTCGGTTTGAGGAGGCGGTTAAAAAACACCCAGTGATTAACTGGTTCTTTTTCTGTGACATTAGGGATTCCTTACAGAGACGGGTCGATAACCATATTGGAATTTATTTGTCACAAAGAACGGAATTCATCAAAGATTTGTGCATATTCCAAAACTCAAATGACAATCTTTGTGGCGTTGCTATATAAGTATACGAATTAAACATTATTAAGACTGTTAGACAATGAGTTAAATTATAAGATATTATGGAAATACTATATTTTGTTTAGAAAATAAACCCCAAGAAACAATTGATTATGAAAATAAGGATCACAATTGCGTCGAGAATTTCTTGCCCAACTTTTCCCAGAAAAGTGTCATAGTAGCAATGTTTACATTTCGCTTGTTATATAGTTACTTAATAATTAGATTTATTCAAAGCCTCATTACATTGCATAAGGAGCATAAAGGGTCATGGGCATTACAAAGAGGGTCATGAATACACATGAAATGCTATAAATAGGTTGTCGGCGTCTAAGGTCGATAATATATTGAATTATTTTAAGATACACCTAATGTAAGCCTATTCTGAATGTATTCAAACTACATTCTCTGTTATTAACGACAAAAAGAATTTATTCCTATTATGACCTAAAGGACTGAATTCATCAATATTCACCCGCTGTATAGCCTATGTTTACACAAGAATTTGAAGTCGAATCAGCAAGGATTTCGGCGCGTCTCGGTAATTTCAATGTGGACTTTCAGGAAGCCCTGTAGCAAAAGCAACCGGACAAAATGCTCAATATAGTTGTGTTCAAATGACTATTGGTTGGGTTGGATAAAACGAAACAAAATGTGGAAAATCTTATGTTTTTGTCCGATGTTAAATGAGAGTCTTTAATATAATACTACAAGTACATTCACTAAATAAGCACAGCTATATTATATTGTAAGGCAATTGATGCATGCATGCATTCTGAGAAAGATTTAAATACATCAATTGGACATCAAGTAACACTAGTTATAATGATAGTATTAAAGGTATAAACATGTTTTCGTCTGATGCTGTTTTCAGGAATCAAGATGGAAACTATAAAGAATACAGTTTCCCTGAACTAAAGATTATCTTGAAATAGAATGTAGTTGTCAATGGGATTGAACAACATTATTGTAGTTGATACAATACCCCTATGTTAAGACTATTTGGCCCAAGGACATACCCAAAATACTCATTGCTTTTCAAGGGCTTACACTCTCGATTCGATAGTGAGTCCTGTTGATAACTCTTACAATGGATGTGATGAAATGGAGACTTACGCTCCATTGTCAAGGTGTTTCTAATGTTTAAAGGACTCTCAATGCGCAATAGCAGTGGATTAACAGTTAAGTCTCGCCTTGAGCGACCCATTGATGGACAACACACCACTGTTGTCTTCAAATCATAGGACCACCTATGACCCATACATGTGTACTATCGGTTCGTTGTTGTTGATCAATTTCAAATATGAAACAATCAGCATTGAACTGAAGTTCTGTTGAACTGGAGACTACGGTCGAGAAATACGGTATTATATACGGTAGAGCATCAAGTGGTACACATTTGGGGCACACTCACCATCGGAGTCATAACTAAACTAACAGGTCAGCAACTTTTGTACTATAAAATATACTTTGGTCCAAATTCAACATTTGAACGAAAACCCAGTAGTAGCAATTTTAGCAGTCACATCTGTGAAGGCACTCGAAGTAAAGATACTCAATGTTTGGCAATGCGGTTACGATGGAAACTGATCAATGCTTATCAGTGTTTTTGTCAGTTTAATACCAAGAGATAATCTGGTTTTACTTCGTTCCAAAGGAAGTACTTTGCATAGATTTAATTGACATTTGTTGTTCGTGATGTGTGTCATCCTTGACAATCATACTATAGATATCTACAAATACAACCCCAGATTGAGAAAAAAACACTTCTTGCCTAGGATAAGGCCCAGTTCAAACTACCAACATAATGTCGAGTAAAACATTCAGTATTGAGATATGCAAAGACAAGGTTTGTATACAATGTCTGCAGCATCAGCGGACAAGAATCCATTAGGTAATCGAATTAATTCAGGGCTTCTTCTTGTCCAAAATCAACGATTTTAATGCATTGTCGACTGTATCAAGCTCGTGGAGAGGACGAGCCATGCCTTTGCATAAAACGAATACGAGTTGACGAGTTCCGTTGTCAATCTCCTATTCCTTGCCTCCTAACATTTTGATGGGCATGATGTTTTCGGGAGCTAATTAAGATGACAAACTGAATGGGTGGTTATTTTTCCTCCAAATGTAAGCCCACCATTCATTCGTACCTCTCAGCGATTTGCCTTGCAAGTATAAAGAACCTAGCAAAATCACTATTCCTTTATGCAGTGAAGCCTTTTCAGTGATACCTCTTCTCCCCACTCTTCCCAAGGAACGATTCATTTAACGTGGACACGTTTCTAAACCCAAAGGTAAAGGACGCCATCATTGGAATTGAATCTATTTTATGCCACACCGCTGGCCAAGGTCGATTAAGTTATCGCACCCAACAGCCATAGATGGGTGCTATCGAGAAGGATCCATTCGCTTATTAATGAATTTCTTTCTTTGAAATTCCTATGTTCTTTCTCCAAGCGTTTAAGCATAAGAAGGGTGCAAAAAGACTCGCGTTATTCCGGTCCCCTTTTCATCAATCAAGCTGGCACAGATCAAACCGGTAAGAAAAACAAACTCCTGCTTGTTTTTCAAACTATATAATAGATTCCTCAAGTTATTGAGCATTAAAGTGAGATATTGTTATGGTATTCTTTACTGATTATTTACCATGATTGGTAATGGTGCGATGTGTTTGTGTATAAAATTTAAAGTTTAATTTCTAAATACTACCTTGATCTCACATTAAACAATACATAGCGAAGCTCACCAGTGTAGCTACCATAACCTGTCATGACAAAAAGTAATTAGTTCGGAGAAAGTAATTAATGTGATGGCAAACCATTACTTAAGACAGCAATTACTCTATTTCAGATATAATATTAATCATGACATAGTTATTCCTATACTCCCGATATATGGACAGCTGACCCATCGGCGTCAGCGACTATATCTCCTTAGTGACGGACCCTGGAGGTTCCACCGACGTCGAATGCCCAACGGCCGTTCTCCCCCGACTAGAGCAGTCGCACTTGAAACTTTGAAGTTGCGGCTCTGGTTTGACTGGGTTTTGGGTTGTTCAGAGGAATAAACCTCGGGTTTATTAGCCCAAATCGCCATTCCAGAGTTCGTATATATGTGAGTGAGTGAGATTGGTTGCTTTACGCCATTATCAACACATTTAAGATGGTTATATCAAGGGCGGGAGAGCTGAGAGGGAGGCAGTTTATGATCATACCCAGGAAATAGAGATAGAGAAGAAGGGAGAGAGATACAGAGAAAAGAGAGAGAAAGGCACTATTATGTTAATGTTAAGCAACACCAGGAGAATATAAGGGGCAACTAGCTCCTCCTTTACTATACTAACAATGTTGATATTTAGCTATTTTTTTATTCTCGTATACTCATAAAACTGTTATGCTTGTGTCCTTTGGTTATAGATCGGCCTGGGAAATTAGCAGCTTACGCTAACTGGTTTTTAACTTCCTTTTTAAACTTTTCAACCGACCTGTTAAATATATCTATATGAAATTAAATATTCTATTGGCCTTGAATTGAATAAAAAAAAAATATATTTAACGGCCGCGTTTTGTGCTTTCAAAATCAATTGTATGGAATCGCAGCGTACTTATAGCATACACATAGATCTACGCTCATAGGTTAAACTAATAGGTTTGATCCACCTACCATTTTCAGTGTAGTCTGTCTGATGCACTCATTTGTTTAAGCCCGCGTGTTGCTGGATATTATTTCTTTTTGCCGATTTTTAATGTGTCTGTGCATTTTGGCGCGGGCTTAAGTAAGGGCTGGACGTTTTCCAACATTTTAGAAAACATCCCGCCTCGCGTGACCACTTTTGGGCGATATTGGGCACGCCCAGCTGCACAGGTTCGTGGTGGGCCCTAGCGATTGAAATCAGTGAATGTGGGCCCTAGTGTCGCTGGGCCCTAGTGTCCGTAAACCGCTCCTCCTAGACAGGGGCATGGCCTGACATGGCCACAATTTTTTGTTTGTCCTCTACAAAAAAAACTATTATTCATAAATTTATTATGTGTATGTTAAGTATGTTCATTACACATTGAAGTTGGTCGTATTTCCAGTAGATGGACTAAATATTATAGATGTGGACAGGTAGACCGACGTCTCTTCTGATCAACCAAGGGGCCATCCGCAAATGACGTCATGCTTTTTTTTGGCCATTTTTTACTCCCCCCATGTTATGTTTTGTCACACTGTGCCAGACCCCCCCCCCTTAAAAATGATAAAAAATGACGTCATGTTTGCAGCACCCCCCCCCCCATACACACACAACCCAACTCCCCCCCTTTAAAAAAGCTCATAATAAATTAGGTACAACATTTCAATAAAAAATGTGTAGACCCCATTATTAGAACTATGATCCACAACATTGAAATCTCCATATTCAAAAACTAAGCCCCTGAACATGAATAGGCTACTTCACATATTCATGCACACCTGCTTCTATTAATTTTTTTTTAAAAGTTCAGTTTCAGGCCAATACATTATTTGAATTATTATAGAAAAAAACACAATATCCATCAGGGATGTTTTCACATGGTGCCATTGTTGAAGTTTGATTTTCAAGAAAACCGAAATGATATGGATATATCTAGATATAGAGGTCATAGAAGCATGCATCCAGTAATCTTCTATTCTAAGGTGTATTTGAAATGAATTTTTCTTAGAGCACAAATTTCCCCATTATGGTAGTCTTTTGATTGAAAAAATATAAAAACATGATGTCATACATGAGTTGACCCCCCCTCCCCCCATTGTCATACCTTGTCATAAAAACTCCCCCCCCTCCCCCCCCCCCCTAGGGCATGACGTCATTTGTGGATGGCCCCCAAGGCGTAATTACACGCGTCTGGATGTGGTCTGCCGTGGCTACACACGATCAATAGAAGGGCAAACACAACGCAGCAATACGCATTGACTGATCCAGCAAAACTCGCAAATCGGAGGTGACAAGTCGCAAATGCAAATTGTGAGATGTCGCACTACGCAGGATTACGCAGAAATGTATTATTCAGCCGCCCGTGTCAACCACGCACACCCACGTACGTCTTGCCACGGCCGGTGGAGGAAGCCACCTTATTAAACTAAATGTACGATTCCATTGCGCTTAAAATACTTTAGCCGATCATTTATTAGCGAGGTTAGCACACCGGGAATTACACTCTGAAATAGTTGTCTGCCTTGAATCGTGGTAAATATTACTACAACAGAAATTGGCATATCTTTATGCACCTAACTAACCTCCCGCCTCCTTTTAATTACTTGTAATAAATCAGTTTCTTTCTGTTGGCGGATCTATTAGTAGACTACTATTGATAGGCCACATTCTACATTGGACCATAACTCTCAGGCATATTCGCAAGGAGTAGGCCTACACAGTTTTGATGTTTTGAAGAACGAATATTGCCCAAGACCTAATCTTATACATTAAAATAGGCTAGAGATTAGTTTTCAAAGTGTTACTGTTTCGCTGATAAATATGTATAGGACACATTGTGGGCACCGGCGATAATAAGGCTATCACCTCCATTTATATAATATGTTATGTCCACTTTTGTTTTGCGAAAAGCTGACCAATGTCAAAACCTCTGGAGAAATATCTTAAAGCACATTAATCATCTTCAAGAAAAATGTTTTGAAAGTGTTTATGCATACAAATTCGAATCCAAGAAAATAATCTTGTAATCGCTGAACAGTTCAAGAATATTTTAGGTGGAATATGTATATTTATTTATTTAATGGACTTCTCCAAAAGTGTTGATCTGCTTTCAACTTCTAAGTTTATAAACATTTAATACAATTGCAGAGTTCAATTGTTGTTTTGTTTTGGGTAACAATCTGGAATCAATCGTTGATGATTAAGAAAGGCCCTGCGTTATTCGATAGTTGTTTTTCTTCAATGAACTTTCAACTAAGGAGTATGTGGGTGGTGTACACCGTACTCTAAACATCATCGTAAACAACCAGGTCTCGTATACCTATCTCACAGCATGCTCCCACCCACTTTCCTCCCTCTATTTAATAAGACAAATTAAAGCCAAACTATTTTTCATTGATTAAGAGTGTGTTGTGAGTGTAAAATAAATAGGAGAAGTACAACCTGAGGTTGATTCTCAGTGGGGCAACTAGATAGTATTAGAACTGGCTCGATAATGACTTGCTGAGTTTTCGTGTATGAGTATTATTTCCCCGTTTACTAGTTACGAGGATAGACACATTGAATGTATATTTAGAACAGCGAGGCAAAAGAAGTCCACCTTTGCCCTCACCGTCCCGTATACTCTTCTATTCCCAATTTTCCTATGGGATATACTATGTTATGCTTCTGAGTAAAGGATTGATAGTTGCTGACTCTAAGTGGTACCGACATAAATGGGTCACTCACATGCATATTATATATATCATTTATTAGAAAATTACTAAATATTTTTCAAAGGACTCCTAGAAATTCTGCGAGAAAACATGACCCTTAAGGCCATTGTAACACCACCGATGAGTCAAATGCGAGAGTTGGCTGGGTGAGGTTGGTGCAAAGCTGAAGTATAAAGGGGTGAATGATGATGTGTCGCAATCAAGCTAAAGTGAGTGGTGTCGAGAAATGACCGAGAAGATACTCACCCGAACCCACATCACCGAGGCCAAATTGTGAAATATACCTTCTCATCTGCCTGCTGATTGTCCTCGACCCATCTCTCTCAATAGCTCTCTCTCTCTCTCTCTCTCTCTCTCTATAGCTTCGCCCTTCTCTCCCTCTTTTTGGCTGTGTTTTTCTACTCTTTTCCTTGTTGTATTTACTTGTTTTTTCTTTATTGTTTGTCATACTCATAGGAAAACCTTTTGTTTATTTTATGAACAATATACATAAATTCTTCTACAATGCCAAAGCGATGATAACCAAACTTGTTATATTTACACTCAAAAGTTCCGAACATAGCATTTCAAGTACACATTACCCCAGAACACATTACGTTCACCTTTCATGGCTAGTCTTCCCTCGAATTGCACTCTATTGTAAAGTGTGTTTTCATAGCCATAATTGATATACATATTATAGCCCTTGTGTTTTCAAATAATGCTCTAGCTCCCTCCATTGATTTTAGAGACAACAAATAGCACAGACCCCTATACGCTGGGGGCAATACATGCATTAGATTATAGGCTATAACAGTGAGTCTCACATTTTAGTGACCCCATGAGGGCGAGGAGGAGGTGAGTTACTCGCAGGGGTGAGAGGAACCCTGCTACTAGTGTGTCCGAAAGCAATCTTTCTTCTTCACCTATGCATCAGATGTGGCGATCTGACTAAATTCTTGGTGAGCGGCGAGAGGCTCAGGAGAAACAACATCAGTTGCTTTCACTCTTCACTGTTACTCTTACGCAAATACTAGTAATGGTGCATGGCCATTGGGGAAAACTTGCCAGTGTACTCCATTTGCTGATGAACTTATTATATGTTAGAGTCTATCCCGACTTTCAGTATACAGACAGAGAGATTCAGATGTTTATTAGATGGAGTGGCTAGCATATCACATATTCACCAATGATGTGCTATCATATTAGGATTATTATCCAATATCCATCATATTGGGAATCAGCAGATTACTGATAATTATAGCATTCCTGAACAATGGGATTCTAGTTAAGGATCGTTCTGCACGAATCATGTTATACATGAAGCGCCAGATTACATGTCATATAGGAAATATCAGGTTGATGGAGTTTAGAAAGAATAGTATGGTTTGTGTAAGTGTAACCCAGAAGCATTTCGTAAATAAATCCGACTAAATACACTTGCCAGAATAACCAGGCAATCATTGAACGAGGGAAAGGGATAAGTCTAGTATGCATTCCCTCCCGAATTTCTATTTACTGTGGACCCATACACTACTCATTATGTAGCATCGCCAACCAACCTGTGTTGGAACAACTGGGTATCAGCCTACCCATAATAAAACTCCACTTCCCTGGCTCACATAATACAATTTATACACTGCGGAGCCACTCCGCTTGGACCACACAAAGGATGCTGAACTGCATGTGAATTGGACCTTCTTCGGAAACATATATACCGTAGAAAGGGACAATAACTGTAGCGATCTGCTGACAACTTTCTCTGGTCACTGTATCTGGACTAGCGAGAGAGGCACTGTGCTAATTGCCTCTGAACGGGGCCTTGTTTTAAGATCCAATTTAAGATCCAATTGGGGACGGGCTCAGCTGGGCAAGCAGGTGAGGAAAGGGGACTGAATATCTTAGGCTGCACTTACTAATGATCCAGCAGGACCTTCCCCGACTTCAAGCAACATCGGACCTGGCATATTAATGGAGTCTACACCGAGACCAATTAAGCATCATCGGAATCCCTTGTAAGACTCTTGTCTTTTCTTTGAAAGAATATAGCCCTAGACGCCTCATTTTAGGATAGCCACATATTTAGAACAACGCAAATCTGTTTGGAATATAACCAGCTCATCCATTTAGATATATGAATAATCCAGTACCAGTACCCAACATATTTATATCAATCATAGAAATACATTCAAGCGTTCGTTCTATATCTGGTCCAATATTTGGTTTCCATGTACATGTGGATTTGCTTATATATCATGGATGGTCCATTTTGGAAGCAGAGAACGAAGCAGCGGATACAAAGAAATGTTGTGAAGGGTGAACGACCTTGACGATAGATCTACTTTTTTAGGATGGGGTAGATTTGGAGGCAAGAGCAAGGCCAAAAATATAGTAAACAGGACGTCCTGGCCGGATTCATAATGCATAGGTATACTCATTCATTAACCTACATCATTTACAAAACAAGATTCGTGTGAGACAGCTTATCCATTATCTTTGGTACGCTTGCAATTCTTTGTTGCTTATCAAGGAGCAGAAAGAGTGTGCAATGGGATTTACAAGTAAGATCTCGCGACGCCCAACCCTAAACCCTTATCTGTGGCCTGACCCTGAGTGTTGGCGATATGACCACCGAAATCCCAGTTCATATACATCATGGTCCCTCTGCATTTCTGAACTGGAGGGGGCCGACCATATGCCCCACACCAATCTCCCAAACAAATAGTATACAATGTTTGCAGACCCCACTTCACGCACCGATATTACTGGGTGACTGTTTATTCCAGGCTATAGAAAATGCCTATAGCTTAGCGGCCTATCTGTTTTCTAGATGCTGGTCAACAAGTATATTATATAGTAGTCTCTGCTTACATACAATAATGATGGTTTGAATATTTTAGTCTGTCTGATGTGCTTCTATATCCCCCCCCCCCCCCCAAAGACACTATTCAACGTGACGCTTATACAACAATGAATCGATTTTAAGGGAGCGCTATTGATTTGTATTCTTGCATTGGGATTTAATAAATTGCCTAAAGCCTATAATAAATTGCCTAAAGCCTAATATTTTGTGAAACTGTATCATATTATAATTGGATTATTTATCATACACGCATCGTTCTGAAAACAACGTATCTAGAGTGATTTACGGAATGTGATTTACGGTGCGTATTTCACTAGTGATTTACGTGGGGTTGTGATGGCAACCAATTTGTTTTCTTGCTAAGATTACCGGTAAAATTCAAATTTATGACTCGATTTTTTTCTATTTTCATGATTGAAAGCATGTATAATAAATCTGTTAACTAACTTGTTGGTTTAAGTCATTTAGAATATTGCACTCGTTGCTACGCAACTCGTGCAATATTCACGCTCCTTCAACCAACTCGTTAGTTAACCTGTATGTATTATAATATCAAATGAAAGCTAGCATTTGGAGCTGTCTGCTTCAATCTAGATATACTCATTAAAATCGTTTCTATATTAACAGCTGTGTCCATAGTAACAACATTTGAAATATCATGGAAATCTTGACTTTTAACTGTTTCCATGACACCCTTTCTGAGCTAAATGGGTTTGTAATACTTGCATGAGGCCTTGTTGAATCTAGAAAAAATAATAGATTTGCCAACTTGCGGTACACAATGTTAACTTTGGACCTGATACCAGTTGAAATGACTGACTAGGGAAATTGCCCATATTTGACTATTTTTAACCGAAAATGTCAGTTTCATAAGGCTGAAAGGTGCAGCTACCGTCGGTAAAAAAGGATTATTTTCTACTTTCCGTTCAATTCTTTTCCAAATCATCTAGAAGTCGTTTTACCAACATTTTGGAGGATTGTGTACAGCTGTTTTTGCTGCAGGGCTTCTAAAACGCCCGCATTTGTATTTGGAGGACCCGCCCGAATCCCGAATCTCTTCCTGTGATGCCTTCACTTATCATCGCTCACCGGCGGCCGTTTTCTCTCGGCCGATTCACTTTAAATTCGCATAAACATATAGCAGTAGCAGAATATTGATAAAATCCAGTCCTATAAGTCATAAAATGAGTAAATTTGCTAAGATGTGTTTTGTCGTAATAGCTGACTTCGTTAGGATCAACATGACACATTTTAAAATCACATAGACGCCAATATTATTTGCTCAAATATATACGGTATTATATATAGGTTGATTGCTATGTATAAAAAGTATTATTTTGTTTATCTATTTCCTTTGTTGAGAAGTAGGTAAACATGTCATTTCTCAACAATAAAACCAGGTCCCTTACTTTATTAATAGCTAATGTAGTCAATTCTACCTGGAAATTGCTGTCCTATATGTCGCGAAGGGCGAATCCTGGGAGTGCAGTCTGATGGATGATTAATTAGTTTTTGTGACAGGAGCGTTAGCGTGTGACTTTGTCAAGGTCCTTTGTGGGAAAAAGTACTAAATACGTTCCAAGTCTGAAGAACCCAAGTTCAGAAAAATAGTACAGCTTTACTTTACTACAACATTACAACAATACATCCCTTCTGTATCATTTACTTTTATCTTTTTTATTTCCATCTTGGAAAACATGTTTACCTGAATAAGTTTTCCCTATAAAGTCCTAGCACCTTGATTGTATAGGAAAACTGTTTTTTGCAGTATAATTTCGTTGGGTAGTTTTAGTACTTACGTTAGATAAAGGAATCATTGTTACCATCGGAAGTTTCGCTGTGCCCGCACGTCCTTAGCTCTATTGGTAAGGTTATGAACCAACCTGAAAGGACACAAATTACTCTTCAGTTTATTCAATATATAACACGCTAAAATTACCACCCAATCACATCCTAAGGGCCCTCCTCCTGGCCCAATGGACATAAAGGACAGAGAGTAAATAATCTATACTTGTGCCCAGCTCAACTCAGGGCCACTCCAGCCAGAAGATGGGATGTGGCAGCATCTGAAGTGGTCCTCGTATGAGGTGTGACATGACATGGCAAGGGCGAGGTTACTGCAGAGAAGGGCATACACTTAATATGTTGACATAGAATAATGTTGAGCAAGCATGTCATGGTGAAGCGGTCGCAGAACCAACATGCAAATATTTATGTTTTCCACTATCGGAAGCAGTTCCCCAATATCAAGCAGGGACCACACTGGAGAGGCAAGTTGCTGGAGTATGCTTCAGGGCATCGATAGAGATTTATGAACTGGGGCGGCGCCCCAGGGCCAAAATTCACATGCTTTTTGTCACTGCAAGCTAGCCACCAATATTTCCAATCGCCTCACAGCTATTGTGGCCAATCTATAGGATTATTTCAGTGCCTTGCTTAAGCAATTGACCAGATCTCTTGTTGAGATACAGCATCAAAATTGTTTCATCGTGTGCACAATGGAAGTGACCAAGTGCTTTAAGTTGTAATACAAGCAGGGTATTGAAAATAGGATTATTACATAGTCATTCATTGTAGACATTGCATAGTATAGAGGCCATTCGATCACTAGGCCTTATCCCTCATTCATAAGTTACTGTGTACAGATTGTCTTAGCTCAACCTGTATTGTCCCCTGATTATTTTAGATTTTTCCTTTAGCCCTACTCCCTGACTCTATCATATAGAATATTAAAGATGCATTCCCAGCTAGCATATGTTAACACTAAACATTCCTACTTTGCCGAAACCAAAAATCTGATCGAGAATAGATGGAAAGGGAGAGACATGGTTGCCAAGTTCTCAGTGGCGACCCAACGGCCATTAAGGCCAGGGGATTGATGACGATGGGAGATGAAGATACTTAGTCTGATATTACCTAATGTTTATTAATTGTCTGTTCCATACATCGTGTTAAGCGTCAGGTCTCTAGTGCCATTACTTTGACGCCCATTCTACATATATAAATGGTTTATTGATTTTATTTCAAATGCTCGTCTGCTGTGTATGCTACTGGGTGAGAGAGGGCAAGAACAAGGGATAATCTGGCATTTTGAGGATCTATGTTAAATATATATGCGAATTAAACTATCAATGCACAGCAATTATTTCAGGAATTAAGTATCTCAAGGACTTCCTTTTCACCACAAAATGAGCTATCACTCGAATATCTTTACAGGCCTTTATGATAATCAGATGTCACAATGTTATACTCTGATCCTGTATTGATGTACTATTAGAAAGGTGCGATGCATATGCTCCATTTTCTCTGTTAAAAAGCAATTTCATTTCAAAGCGGCACCGTGAATAATTTTAACCACTATTTCTACCGTCTAATATGTGGTATACATTTGTGAACAAGTTCATCTAGATATTTGCGGAAACATGTATCATACTATTTGACATGCCCGCAAAGAAACTCATCAATCCATGATTCCTTTGAACGCACGAATAGGTTCAATCAAGTATTGGATGTATTTATAAATAGAATCATGTCATGTTCTATCAGGCACCAGTATTAAAGGCATTGTCACGGTTCACTTGACATGACAATACACACATGAATTATAACATACCTCATCAACACGTCTCATTCAATCGGGACCTGTGATTTAAATCATTATTATTAAAACCAGATTGATCATGAGGTGCTTCTTTAGGTATAATCTGTCAGGCAATATCCACATTTAAAAAATCAACGGGAATCTATAAGCAATCATGAGCGCCCTTTGATACTTCAGCAAATAATAATTGAGATATTATTAAGCAAACTGATATATCATAGCTACTCTCTGCACGTAGTTAATCATTGTGATATAAATGAATTGGCTTTTATTTTAGGTATAGATAATGGGGTGCAACTATACCTAAATTTCATTATTTAAAGTGTTACTGCCGCAAAAGTATGGGCTTATTTACAATATTTCAAATTGTTATTTCAATGCATTATGGCGTTAGACTAGGTGAATTCAATTTGTTATCATTATTATTTTTAGTTATTTTATACTGGTGGACTACTGACATATCAATACCAAGTATAAATATTGAAATGAATCGATTGATTATGTACTTTACAAGGGTTCAATGGTTCAAGCTTCGATACCCAGTTTTTATTGAAACAGAACATAGAAATGGTACTAATTTAAGTGGTTCAGAATGCCACCGCATAAGTGATGGTCTTGTATTTTATTTAAAGAGTGTTATTCAGCTAAACATAATGCATATACACAATGTTCTCAGAACTTTGTAGCTGTACATCGAAAATAAATTTTTGAAAAAAGGTAATGAACTATCATAATTTTATTTAGTATTACGACAACTCGTCTCGACAATTTGTCTACTAGTAGCTAATGTCAAGTACACAAAAAAACATGGAATTAAGATAAGTTAAATTAAAATTCATTAAAAACTCTCACCCGGCGTTAATTTCCAATAAAATGGAGAAGTTGTGGTACGGCATTGAAATATTATATTATATATACATCGGGAACAAGTTATTGCTCGTTTCATTGATACTAGATAAAGCTATAACTGCAGTGCTAAATATTAATTTACTGCAACTTGGCAGTTCACCCATCATTGCTTGAAGCATATAAAGCATGTCAAACAGCCAAGTACCGCTGCACATTTCCACGAAAACTAGATTAGACTAATTAGAGTTTAGCCGCCTTTGAAAGGCCTATATTACTAAAGCGTCTATAATGATTTGAAAGTATCCCCAAGGTCATTGTTATCGTGAGATCAATACATTAACAAGGGAAAATAGAATACAATTGATCACGCAGTCGGTCTGAAGTAGCATGTGAGTATCTCTTGTACTTTGAGTTGTCTCAATAACCTCCAGTCCACATCCATTCCATGCTTTTATTGCTCGTTGGGATCATGCTTTTCACGGGCGCTAACAGCCATTCCAACATACTAACTTCAGAAGTATTCCGGTTCAGTGCCAAGAGGCCAGAAGAAGGGAACCTAGTATCATACCTTTGGAATTATCATAAGCTTATGTCCCGATGGTAGAAAGTCTATTTTATCCTCGTACTTTGGTGCTTCCAAATGCCAGGTATATTACATCGTGTTGTCAATACCATCACTTCCATGTTAGCAAGTAGGATTGCTGTTAGAAATATTCAAGAATTCAAAATTTATTTCATCTATCTATGTTGTATTATAAGCCACTGGAAAGGCGGTTTGTACTATAATTATCCATATTGTGTTCGAACTCTAGGGGGGGGGGGAATAAAAAATCAATCGCACGAAGATGGAGAATGATCAAATAAATATGTTCAAGATTTGGGTCAATCCATATCTGTAAGATCTCAATGTGGCATTTCGTTATATTGTGCTCCTTCCCGTGGTCCACTCGCTACAAGCTCCGCCAATAACCTACATAACGTGGGTCATTTGAGGATAGGCTAAAGATGTTCGACAAGATTCGGGTTAAAGACTTGCGAGCAAGCACGGCCAAGACATACCCAAGCGATTAGCAGGTCAACATATCCACTTTACGAGTGATCCACATTTCAGCATCCGAGTGAATCTCCCTCAGTCACACTCCTCAAAATTTTTACTCCTACACTGTCTGTGGCATCCTGTAAATTTCTGATGTTACATTCTCACAAGTGTATAATTCATTATAGAATTGTAATCGTTATATTTCTAATGCTGCGTTTTTACTTTCCGCAAGGATTCCAATTCTGAGATAGAGAAATACCGGATTCTAGTGTAATTGATTCTCGCTCGCTTGTCATTCATATCACGAGCAGCATCTGGTTGATCTTATGCGCAGAAATAGGTTAATTAATAATTATCGAAACTTAATGAAGATTTATCGCACTTGGTCAATTAGCGGCTACATGTTGGGTACTGATAGGATACAGTGACAAAGCCATTTTCCAGTCAACCCTGAATTAATATATATGTTCCTAAAAAAAGATCTCACTTTTACAACTATGATTAGCCTTGATATATGATAGTTATGGAATATGAAATTTGAATTTAGTTATTGAAAGGTGGGAGCTATAATCATGAAATTTGATGGTCATGCAGCTGTGATGACGCACTGCTGACTCACTATTACGTAACCGTTGCATAAATGCGATATTCTCAGATTTCAAATACATATTATACAAAATACATGTATTTCATTATCTTAAACCAATTTACTGTCAATATTTAGCCATTTAACATAACCAATATCATTCTACAATACTATTCTAGACATGAATGATATATAATTATCGGTAATATTGGGCGATGCCAGCAGGAACAGACAATTACCACCGCTGCAGAGAGATACAAACAGTGAATATTTACTGCGGTATTATGTGCCTTCAAGAATAAGAACAAAAAGATCGGGAGAAGGACATAATCCCTTGGAGATATATGCTCGATTTCAAGCTGGTTTTGTTTAAACAAGTTTGCTCCGAATGCAAATTAAGTCTTTCGGTCTAGTAGTTACGTTACTTCTAGTTGATCAGTGGACTACCTGTGTTCGTGAGAAGAGCATGTGATTTTATTACCACTTTATGCAAACAATACTTCTTCAGATTCAAGTGCGTGTAATAAAATCCCCTTAAGCATTGAGCTTCCCTATAGCTAGTCCTTTGTAACAAAATGGCGGTCCATTGTATCAGAGTGGCGAGACTTGAGTTCATATTGCCCAAGGCGCATGCACAATGGACAATTGAATGTCCGCGCATCCTTAACTGATTGTATTTTGAGTATGCCTGTTTGTTGGGAAGATGTAAACTATCGATATCCGATATCATACAAATTTGTTTCACTTTATTCTTCGCGAACCATGTATAGATACATGATTGATTTATGGATTTAAAAGAAAAGATCTCTGGTATATCAGGATGGAATGTGAAACACCTGAACATTATCGTGAATATTAACATGTATGTGAGTTATTACGGGTTTATCGAAATGTCCAATGATACCGCATAAAGATGAAGCTCGTATAGTGTGACCTCCCATCATTACCTGGAAACGGACGATCTACACGATCGGACATTTTGACTTGAGGAACCATCCTAGATACATCATACATGTATACTATATGGCGATCAACATTGAAATGTGTTGAATGGCCAGGCTTTCATGGCATGCTATTATATTTTCCGTCTCATTGGTGCTGTCCAATTGACTATTATTGTGCTACATGTTCATAATCCTATTGGTTATCAAACTTTAAGAAGAGAGAACTAGTATGTACGTGTTCTTTGGTCCATGATAATAACTCTTAAAACCCTGGCATCATTACTGGCTCTTGGCAGGGAAAGTTTCATTTGTTCCTTCAGTTTGGTTAGCTTCAAATCCATTTTCTCTTATACAAGTACGCATATTATAATATAATTATCGATATATATCTATAATACATGTATGGTGAGAGAGATATTAAATTATTAGTCTTATGACACGTGAAAATATAGATACACGGATTACGCAAGAAAATCATTCTAGAAGTTAATGGCATAGAGGTAATAGCTGGGGAGGAAATCGTACGAATCGTGCAAGATTTTGCATGTTGATAGTATAGGTCATGAGATGTTCAAAAACCACCGGCTACAAGTTGGCACATTCCCCTGGATGTATTGGCCTTGACAGCATGCAATAACAAATATATGTACAATAGTATGTCTGTGTGGCTCTAGTCTAGTTCCAGGTACATAATCATACATTGACCATTAAGCTTCAATGAATTGACTGCAGAAGTTCATGTAAACTATGATAGGGTATACTAAAGGTTTACACCATAATATTTATATAAGATCTGGTCCTGCAATACAAATATCTGCTACCTACTATGGAATTCCTGGAAGACCTAGCTGAAGTCAGATAGAGATTATCCCTTTTCTCCCAAGATATAACTAGAGATTATATGATATGTTTAGGAATACAAGGATGTTAATACAGTGAAGATTGCGATTTACACTTGCATTCGCCTCTAAATAAAACTTGGTTCCATAAAGAATCTGGTTTCACTTCATTTTAAAGCGCGTGCTTGCGTATAAATGCTTGGTCATTAATATCAATTCTTGCAGAAAATAAAATGAATAGTTATGCAACTTGCACAAAAATACATAATATACTCTGATTAACGAATGACCATTTCTTTCTGATTTCAGATTTATCAACCAAGGAACGGATCGTCGGCCTGGAAAGATTGTTAGTACGAGGCAGCTGTGTTGATGAGAGTATCTAGAAGATTCTACTTTGAGGTGGCCCTGAATCAGCGCTAGTGCTGCCAGTGTGGTATGGTCCGGAGGTCCATAGCGTATGGGGCCTAAAGACAAGTGGTGTAGGCATCATAACCCAATCGGAGCCATAGAAGCATTGCCCTGTTTTCCATGCCTCTTCACGGCAGAGGGTAATACCAGAGCACCCCAAAAAGCAGACGATAGATGAGCGCCCATTGCTTTGCAAGGAGAAATTAGAGAATATCCACTCGTCCAGACAAGTGTAGAATGACAGTCATTGGCATTGGCATTTGCCCAACTACCACATACTGTACACCCCTTAAATCAGTTGGCTCCTGTGTTGTACCTTGGAAGAAGAACACTTGGTGGTGAAAATAAGACCAAAGTGTAAGATTACCTATCAGTACCTGAATGTATCAAGAGGAATCAGGCTCAGGATGTGACTGAAACTTATAAAGAACATATAGAAATTTACGGTGTTCACCTGGATTGTGTTCTCGGTTGAATCAGTGACTGTATAAAACCCCGAATTCCCTATACTACTGACCGGACTTGAATGTCATTCCACCTCCCTGATGTCATGTGAATGGTGGGAGACTGAAACCCTATTGGAGTACCGCAGGAGACTGCGGAAACATCGCAGCTGAGTTATTTGTGTGTATTACTTTTGTGAAAGTCTTACGCTGTTCTCCCACATCACCTGGTTTAGATCGTAACTTGGAGGGGAAAAAACAAACGCCCGCTCTAACCTGGATCTTAGACAAGAAGTATTACCAGTGGTGGTATTGTTGATCAGGTGAGACAGGTGTTGAACCCCCCTAGGGAAGCGCACGTCTGTGGGCAGCCCTGGAGAAGATAACGGCGGCGCTAGCTAGCAGTTAGTGACATATATCTTTGCATCTTCTGGGCTCCATTGATCATCAATCAGCCTTGCCTGGTTATTGGCGCACCCTTAAAAGTGAGGTAAAAAGTGCTCGTTTGGAGCATAGACGTAAAACGGAGAGAGTGGTAGAGGGGATATTGACAGATTTGCTGAAGGATTTCAAGTGACAACTTCCACATACTAGAGGCCCGCTATCGACCTCTGCTGTGTTTGGTGGATGTGATTCAGCATTAAATAGGTGTTATTTGGACTCGGCGCATTGGTGAGAAAGCTTGAATGAAGTGCGCTGTGAGATTCTTTGCTCACAATAGATATCAGTCTGTACTATCTCCAGCTGACCCCGGTTCTTGAGGCGGCTGTTTGAAGCAGAGGCTTTACCTGTTCGGGGAGGTACTAGTGTGGCCACTACTACTCCTCCTCCCCCCACACCACCATTATATTACCTCTACCACCACCGCCGCCACCACCACCGCTACCACCGCTACTACCACCTCTCCTCCACCAACACCAACACCGCTGCCGCCAGCGCTAAAGCACACTGGAGGGACTGTTCCTCCAGACAAAAGCAGCCGTCATTTCTCCAGGCAGTCAACACCTCGGCTCACGAGGTAGGAATCAGAAGGCCAGCGCTTACTTCTCTCTCTACTAGCGCTACTACCATTCCTTTCCACGCCCTCAGCCCATTCGCACGGGGGGCCTTATAACTTATGAGGTGCACCCCTGGAGATTCAGTTGGGCTACACGTGAAGCCAGCCTTTTACCTACCTCCCCTTCTGTAAGTACTGCGATAGCACACCTGGCGGAGCTGACCTGTGTTTGTAACTATCTGGAAGAAGAAGGAGGAGGAGCAAGAGGAAAGAGACTATAGTCTAACTACTCAGGCTAGCAGCCGTCAGAAGAACCGCCCCTACAGAGAGTCCTACAGAACTTGCGCTGGCAGACAGACTAGAGGGGGAAAGGAGAAGGAGAAGCCTACTGAAGAAGAGCATACATAGGCCGTCACTACAACCTAGAGGTTAACTAACTCCCAGCCAACATTGCTCTACCTGGTTCGATACACCACCAGTCCCAGTTTCACAGGACCTGTTGTGTTTTACACCCCGACCCCGCCCCTCAATAAGGGACACTAGTCCTCAATAAGGGACACTGGTGACTTGACCAGAAACCATTTCCCCAGGTCACTCCAAATTGTCTTTTTAAGCATTGGATACTTTGCCCACCTTTCCAAGAACTATATACCATCATAAACATTAGGCAACACCTGGAATTTATTGGAGTAACCCCCTGAAACAGATGGACTTTACTAGTTTACGAGAAAGTCAACAAGCATACAACATCCATCCATACGTTCTGAAGTTTAGCATACGAGCAACAAACATTGGGCTTCTCTCCTACAAGGATTTACAGCCGATGAGAAGTTCCGTTGGCCTATAATAACTTAGCAAACCCTCACAGAGGTTTGATACATGTATAGAGGATAATCTTCTATGATACATCTCAATCGAGATCTACATGCACTGATTCTACTACTTATACAGTAGCTTCCTCTTATACAGAAAACTTGGTCCAGTATCGAATGAGAGGATTACCGGTCTGGAAAGTTATCTATCTAGAAGCAATTATTTCCTAGTGTTACATATATAATGAACGATTCCGATAGAGATATCCATATAATCCTTTTGATCTGCATATAGCTGAGGGATTATTTTCTGCGCAGATAGCATAATATCTTCGGGACTTTAGATCGAAGTCAGATCGGATCACTACATAATATAGCAATTAAAGCTGAGGGGCAAGCGATACCAAAAGGTCAAAATAAAAACATTCATTCAATTGAAGTTTGCTCGATAAACATCTGGTGCAAATTGTTTTGGGCCATTCGCTGGTAAGAACTTAACAGGGAAAGCAACTCTACTAGTAAAAAGAGTAGTAATCAGGATAGATTATGACAACTAAAGTTTGCTATACATAATGTGTACTCAGCAAATAGACCAACACTCCCGTGGAAGTCTCGCCGATGTTTTGAAGGGAAATTTTGCCGCGACCTCCCCCTATTGAACCCACATATGTACAGCGGAACATGTGAAACGGAGAAGAAACAATCCTAGTTTCAAAACAAGGTGATCGATGGTTTTGTTGAAAGTACCTTCTTAATGAAAAGTACTCACAGGTTGTTGAACATCCTGACGCAAGCACAGATCATGTAAAAATAGAAATGATAGATTTATTTCGCTTGGATATCACCATCAGAGAACGTAGAGGATAAGTAACGTTTAGGTGAACCTGGAGTTAGGGAAATAAGCGCCTTTGAAGAAGCGCGGCATTTCAGCAACTTTTGAGAACACAGGTTTGTTGTTTTTCTGTGAGCATTACCCCAGAGCAAATTCCCCAAGTAATAATTTTCGGTCTTGGCACCAGCTAAGCCCAGCAGGGAATTAAACGGCCACGGACACATGCTGTGCTAAAGAAGGAGTCTATACCTAAGGTCGCTACCCAATTGGACACATTGTTGGCATTGATCTCAACTTGTACTGATTAAATTACCTTGAAACTTTTGATTACTAGTCGTCAGCTTATGTCGGATCCCCTTTTTGCTGTTAAGGCTAACGCCGTTTAGGGTGAAGCCTATTGCCAACGGTAAGGATTGGACCCCACGCACTCCCATCTTCAACACTCTTTTCCTGCAGTTATGCCTAACCTGTTGGAAAAATCTCTCTGAACTACTAAAGTCGTTCACTACATCCCCGTTTAATACGAATATTGATGACTGCATGGAAAATCATTGATTTCCAAAGAGGAAAACTAGCCTATGTCACATGTATTGAGCACATCATAAACCAATGTGATTTAAATAATTGAAATACACATACTTACTCAATCTGTTTCCCAAGTCAGAACCCCATTTACTGAACTGGGTATATGCGGAAGGTTAATAAGTAGGTGCAGTAATACAGTAATTCGTAGTTTGTAAACCCTGCTTAACCTAGGTATACCTAACCTATTTGTACTGTTGGCTACCTGACAAAGGATTACTCCGTAACTAAATGGATAACGCGAAGTAAACGGAACTAGGAAAAAAGGCCAGACACTTAGGTATTTATGCTAAGTAGAATATGGCCTAACTGCTGGACGCAAATGGTATACATAAGCTGCAATACACAACCTGAACATCCTAGGCTCGAATAATAAGCACCACAAATGAGCTCCGCGGCTCGGGCCTTCAGAGAAGGTTGATGTTGCAGCCAAGAAGCGGAGTGTGAGATAGAACATGGAGTATGCGCCCATCGTTACTTAGGTGTCTAGAAAACGTATCGAACATAGCATAATGTTGCAGACAACGCATTTAGAAAGTACTAGCGAAAAATAGCAGCCTGCTTAAAATATGAATGTAACAAATACCAATTTCGCGCCTCTTGGGGGCGTGAACGCTTTGAGCCCATCGCCATCGTGGCTTGACATCAATAGCACTTCCGCTTTTTGCAACAGCACATTCTGCGATGACCCGTTCGGGAACGAAACTTCAAGAAACGACACAAACTCTGAATATGACTCGTTGAAATCTCCATATACATTATGGCAGGCTATCGTTATTGTAGTTTTATTAGGAATAGTGATCATTGGCACAATATTGGGCAATATCCTCGTGTGTACGGCTGTGGCCATCGTCAAAAAACTACAGACTCCATCGAACCTTTTGATTGTATCTCTAGCGGTGTCAGACCTGTTAGTGGCAATGTTGGTGATGCCCTTTGCGGTAACAAACGAAGTACTTGGACGTTGGGTACTTGGTCAGATTTTTTGTGATACTTGGACTTCATTAGATGTTATGCTCTGCACCGCCTCGATTCTCAACCTCTGTATGATCAGTGTGGACAGATACTTCGTTATAACAAGGCCTTTTCAGTATGCGATGAAACGCACCCCGAAGAGAATGGCCTTGATGATTACTTGTGTTTGGCTGTCCTCGGCGTTGATATCCATCCCTCCCTTGTTCGGTTGGAAGTCCGAAGCAAAGCCAGGAATGTGCTTAGTGAGCCAGGCAGTTGGCTACCAGTTCTATGCAACAATTGGGGCCTTCTACCTCCCATTGGCTGTGATGATTGTGATCTACTATAGGATCTACATGGTGTCGTCGAGGATTGCACAGGCTGAGGCGAAATCTAAGCCAAGTAAAGAGGGAAGTCATTCCCATATCCCCTCAGATCCACCAACGCAAATAAGAAAGGCAAGCGAAGAGAATCACAACTGTCCGAACGGTGCAGTTGGTAAGAAACGGGACGAAAGCATGGTGGAGATGCTACCAAAGAAGAAAAAAGATAAAAAGCGTTGTAAATTTATGCAGAAATCGAGACTAAACCGCATTTCCTCTTCCAAAGAGCGCAAGGCAACCAAGACTCTTGGGGTCATCATGGGAGCTTTTACAGCATGTTGGCTTCCATTCTTTATTCTTGCCCTTATACGGCCATTTTGTGATGAGTGTATTCCCAACTGGCTCAATGGCCTCTTCCTATGGCTCGGGTATGCCAACAGCTTCCTAAATCCCATCATCTACGCTCGTTTTAACAGGGACTTCCGAACACCGTTCAAGGAGATTCTTCTATTTCGTTGTCATGGTATAAATGTACGGCTACGGAGCGAGAGTTACGTCGAGCAATACGGTGCAGCTCCGGGGCCTGCTACACTAAGAGATTGTATACGTCCACCTGTGGACACGGTGGTACGATACCACAGCCAGGGGCAAACTATAGTGAAACTGGGCAATGGAGAGGCCTGCGATGGAGCTGAAGCTAAAGTATAAGATAGGATTCAATAGGGATCACCTAATACCATACCAGGAGCCACAAACCAATATATATGCTATATTTGGGTGTTATATTAATGCTATAATATTGTGTTGTTCGGGGGGGGGGGGGAGGGAGAGGGAGATGAAAGCCTCGTAAATTATCTATAGGTGATACGATGTGATGGTGAACTATTATGTGTTTGAGGAAAAAGTTCCTGTCTGGAATTTCAGGATGCTTGGAAGATGATCCTTCCCGAAATGGTGTGCATTATAGGGCAGGTGTATTGTTGTATTGTATCATAGTGAAAAGAGTATGTGGTGGGGCTCAACAGTTGCACTTGAATCATATCTAAATGAGTGTATATGTGAATCCATCGATTTAGTATGTTAGAATGTTACGAACAACCTGTGTGTAACTAGAGATCTGTACATAGCACAATGCCTTCATCGAAATTATGGTCTTTAGGAAAGTGGTATTCTTTCTCTGGCATTGAATTTTGAATTTGATTAGTATTTTGTATGTACCAATAACCAGAAAATTTACTATTTATTATAAACACAGAAATATATAAAAAAAAATCCTTTCAATTTTGATATAATTCTCTTAAAACATTTTAAATATAAAGATAAACACGGGATAAGAAAAAGAAATTGTATTAGTTAGGTTGTGATTCAGGTGGGCTTACTAAAATCTCCCTGACTTCTGACGACGATAGGCTTTTCTTTTTTAAAGGGTTAAAGAAAAAAGTTCCTTATTCGATTACGTGTGAACGAATAAATGTGTCGTTACCTAGTAGCTACCATCTCTACGTACTCGGAGATGTGTTGAGTCTTTTCATAATTATTGCCGGTAAGTGGTCGTTTCTGTGGTCCGTTCTTGCCAATAATATGGAGTAATTATTTTTGTACAGAGATACTAGATATAAAACCACATTGAATATCCTATTCCTGCAGTGAGACAGGGAAACAAGAGTTGATATCTCACATGTTTAATGGCCAAAATATACTGTTAAACATATAAATTTTGAGTTGTGTGTTATATATCTATATATCTGAATTCGGAATGCGTTAAAATACTCATTGATGTATATCCAATTATAAAAAAAATATATTATATATAAGAGATTAAGAGGGAAATATATTGTACAGAAAGAATATAGTATCATTATTCATCGATTGATATATAAGCGTCATCCATGGATAAACTGACACCGGATGTTGTTTGCTTTGTTGCAAGGCACATGTTAGGTAAAGGTACTTATACTTGTGTGTTAAGTGACATGACTGCTTACTGTTAAAATTAGGTGCTGCTGTGTGGTCATGGAATAGCAATTCCTCATTTGTCTGAGGTGTTTGTTGTATGTTGGATTGATATTGTATTGTTCAACGCCACTCATTTAATGAGTACTTTGGAAACCTAATTGCCAGGGGGTGTTGCACGTCTTGAAAGACCACTGGTATCTTTCCTTGTAATCTAGTCCACAAAATTCGGAGTATCATGAGACTTAAAACCTCCGCTAAAATATCCTGCGTCCAGTGAAAGTGGTGAATATTTTAATGACAGCAAAGTTAATGTCATATGTGTAATAAGTTTTGATAAGTTTCGATTGATTGAAATTCGATAGAATTATACAGCAAGAAAACATTTCGCATCTTGGCCACAATTGAAAAAGGATTGACTTTGTTTTCCATTATTTTTAGATTGAATTTTATTGATCAATATGACATGTTCTTACTGTTTGAAGAGTTATGCTAATTTATTCTACTCACGCCAGGGATTACTTATTTACATGTAATGCTCGTATGGTTTGCCATTATTTTGATTGGATTTGCTTTAATTATAAAAAAATATTGATCACTGGAAATATGCCATGTAATAATTCTTCCAGAAATATATTGCCGTCAAACAAAATAATTCTGCAGCAACCCCTGGCTCCTATCTCGTTGATGCTACATCCATCGCTAATTTTCGTCTTGTTGTGTTGGAAAACTAGAAACATTACGTCTTCTACTATTAACGTTGAATTGTTCTATGTCGAGAGTTGCCTATCAATGTATGTCCAATGCATTTCGCAGCCTTTGAAGCAATCTAACTATGTAAAGATCAACATTGCAAGCATTCTGAATATTTTAGCGCATATTGCGTTAATGAAAGATGCGATGCACAACCTAAATTCTACCAATTTTAGGAGGTACATCTTTGTATAGATTGCTCTGATTGCTGTGGCAAATTGCGTTATGATTGCCCACAGCAGGTAGATTTTCTTAGGTTGAGTGTGATAGACAAGGTAGGTTCTCATTTGAAGGGAGTGCCTCTATGGACAACCAAGCAGCGATAGAGAAATCATTTTATCATGAAGCCGCGAAAATCCATTGTCAAAATTTCAGTTATACGCTCGTGTGACGTAATTAACTCCCACTTCTAATCCGGCGGTTAACATGTAGTCTGAAACATGTCCAACGTCTCTAGTTCTGCCTTCGCTTTTAGACATTTGAAGCATGTTGTAGCTGGCGTTTAGGTTTGTAAGATGTATTTCCTTTTTGTTCTCAATCGCCGTGAGAAACATCTGTCAGTCTGCTTTATTGAACCCTTTTAACGCTTGTGCGAACTGTTTGGTCAGATTTAATGTTGTATTTTCAAAGTATTATTTTGACTGTGATAGAAATACAAAGATCGCATGTAAGCAACTAATCAGTAACGTCGATGTTAAGATAGGGTCACATAACTTATATGTAAGTACTAAAAGTCATTCCATAATTAAACCTATAGTACACCAAAGATATAAAACAAAACAGGCATTAATTTGGTTAATGTACAATATATTTTCTGTATCCAAACACCCATCCCCAAGTATGTTGATAGTGATGCGAACAATTCACACAAAAATGGTATTCTAAAAAGCTCTCGTTGGGCATAATAGAAGTAACACATGTAAATGTAATCCCAAACCAACCTGTGGGTATAAAGAATAAAGGGATCAAGGAACCGATCCGCTGTTATTCGGGAAACCTCTGTGTCTATCTACTAATCCTCTTCAGGTAATAGTAGGTTTCCGCACGAACAACACTTCGTAAGCTTAATTATCCCATTCCAGGAATTTCAACCAGGCTAAACAATACCTGTTAATTCAAATACTTTAAGCTTTAAAGGATCGTGTTAATAGCATTAAACATGAAAAACAAATATACCTCTGGGATACAAAGTGATTAGACTAAAGTGATGTGAAGGTGTCTTAAATCTGAATTAGCTGTGCATTGGAGTCCTTTTATAGTTTGTGCTCTGCGATACATTCTCAGGCATTATGAATTATAATTTAGCAATTTCACCACTGATCGGGAACCTGTTGTCTATGTTGCACATGGGTCAATAGGTTTCGAGATATGAGTTATCCATACGAAAACGGAGTATCAAAGCGATTTGAAATTATTATTCTTTTAAAGTCTGATACCAAGTGAGATTGTCCTTGGTGCATAACTGCACTTGTTACTCGTATTTTCTTTATTGTAAAGGTGACTGGTTTACTTCTTCGGTGTCATGTTACACACTGTTTCTATTTGGAGACGCCCCTGGTTTTATTGTTTAAAATAAGGTCTATTCGCATTTGTTTCAGTAGCATAACTGCTTTGATTTTATTGTGGCAGCTGTTTAATTTTCAACCATTGGTAGGTGACTGGCTACATAATAATTTTCCCATCTGTTTATCCTACGAAATGTGTGGGAAAATATCATTGATAATCAAGAAGAGTACATTGGTGTTTAAAACAGGAATTGTTGAATTGATGCTATTAACACTTGATAAACACTTGTGCTCAATTCCATATGACCCTTCAAGCATAATTGTTTAGATGATAAACCAAACTGTGAAATGTTCATTGTGGAAGGTCGGTCTGGACCATAAAATTTGCTTGATTCGTACTCCCTCTAGTTCGTCCTGCTAAATAATATTTGTACTAGAACCAGAATGTCCAGAGTTCTGATTTGTTACCTTTTTTCTGTACACCTGTTACGATATAGCACGGGGCCGTCTCTTAACATTGACTGGTACCTTCAATAATTAACTGTGGTATAACACAAAATCCATGTAATAATATATCACACATATCGTACCAATGTTTGTACATAGGCGTTGGATGCAAGAGTCCCATATGTATTACTCCGTTAACATGCATTAACAAAATAACTGATCTAATCCGGTAACACTCTCAATAAAATCCATATATATGCCGTGCTTTTGACGGCAGGTTTATCAGAGTGAGGCATATGTAAACTTATGGTAAGAGATAAGTAATTTCATATTAACCTGGTTCGGTGAAACAGGAAGAGTTTTATTGAAGAAGTGGGAACCAGTACAGAAAGTTTTTGTTCTAGGTAATCTTATCCTGATTTATTATTAAAGATGTTAGGTGATTATGAATCATGTTTGGTCTCTTTTTATTAACAAATGCTATAACCTACTGGCTTGAACCATGGGTGGACGTAGGGTGCTGCTATAGAAACAACAAATAAGGATTAAGTAAGCTTTCAAGAAGCAGATTCACGTGGCTAGAGTGTTTCAAATAACCTTATTGACAAGTCGCGTGTTTTTATTACACAGTGTTTACCTATTTGTAATATGCAAGAAGACTTCCATTATACCCCATATCATGTTCGTTGTTATTTTATATCTCAAATTTGTTTTATTTTGTTGTAAGCGTCCAATAAACATGGACGACCATTCATCTGTACATAGCTACAATTGGTATCGTGTACAAACAGGTTACGCAACTTTATTCAATTAATAGTTTGATACATTTATTTATAAATATAAAATTAACATATCCATTTCTTGATGCAGTTTTATGATATCATCATTTGAGTTGGAAGTGAGTTTCTATTCTTTTATATTCTTTCATCTTACTAGTAGAGGCTTTGATATCAATCCAGAAGGCAAAAAAAGCTATCATCACTTATTTGTTGTTTACCATTTTAGCACACGTTCTACGCAAGTCGGGAGGTATAACAATTTAAGCTGTACAAATGGTTCTAGAAGAAGAACAATGCTCAAGTTCGCGCGAGGTGACCATTTATTTTTTTATTTCAAAGCAGATGAAGAAAGGATTACTCTTGCTGAAAGTAATTATCCGAAGAGCTCCGGTATTTCTTGCCTCAAATCCTGGGTGCTAAACCTCCGAGTGTTAATTCATATTATAAATTGAAATATATCATGGGAAGTCTGACAAATTGCCCAAAACATTATATTAACAATTGACATGATACGTCATTGTGTACTGGTGAGAACTGGTCTGTAAATGGATATGTTGTTCGATAGTAGTCATAGAAAATCGTCATACTAAAAACATCGAAAACCAGCTTGAGAGGGGTCATATTGTTGCTTAGAACATGCTATTTAAATATCTGATCATATATTAGAAGCTGATTGAGTCCAATTATACATATATCGACTCAATAAGAAGCACCTCTCGCACACATACCGAGGTTGTACATATATTTTATTTTCATTCCCCCAGAAAAAAATAATCAAATCGTGGGAAACCCAAACCAAAATAAATGATACCATTCTCACAAATACAATATACACCAAAGTATCGTTTTGTCTGCTATATTATGCTAATTTATCTACCAGACCTATCTGGTTCGTCCTGTATGATTACTGTAAATTATGATAGGTATAGATTTTTTTCTGTTGTATTTTTTGGCGTTGGAAAAGCCACGTGTTGAAGTAATCAGTGGTCTACAATGTATGCATCACTGTAATAGTTCTGAAATTTTATTACGCAAACGGTGTTAGGTCGGTCATGCATATGGCATGATGATATATCATACTATTGTTGTCCACAACCTATTTCCCTTTCTGCATATTATATGCATGGATGCATTTGCATTCTTCTTGTTTTTCTTCTTTTTACTCATGGCGTAAGATCTGCTTCAATTTAACTATCTTATCGATGTTTATTTGGGATTAGAGGTTGTCTATGAATTCTTATTTAAGCAAGCTTTTAGTAAGTTTCAGACTATCACTGTAGCATCTCGGAAATATGGCGAGTAACCGTGAGCTTTACACGGCTGTGTAACCAATCAAACTGCTTTTATACATATTTTGTAAAAGACGGCAATAAATTTGTGTATTAAACAAAGTTTTCTGAAGTGCATTCATTTCATACGAACTTTCTAGGGATGGTCATGTGTCAGTCATACAATCAGTTGAATGATTGATTCAGTTGTAACTTTACAAACACACACACGTTATACAGAATATTTAAATCCTGAATGTGGAGAGAAGAAACATAAACATAATGCAGATTGGTGTCCTGCCATGTCTAAACTTCATGACCCATGATCCTTCAACCTTGACAACGAGCCATAATTGATTGTTCAATACGAATAAATAATAAGCTTTTCTTACGTGAATTAGTAACTATAATAGACTATAAGATCAATTGGTTACCGATATCAGAATCAGAATCAGATATAAAATAAAAACACTTTTTGTTCCATAAAAGTGTTTTGTCCAATGAATTGCAGACTCTTAAGTTTACATCACAAAAACTCTTTCCAGTTAACCTCTTTCGTCCAGTACCTCTTTCTAAATACAGTTTAAGAGCAATTGGGGAGTCTTAGAAAGAAGGTTCTCTATTAAAATGTATATTGACCTTATACAAATATAGAATTTCGCCTGAAAGAAAGCAAGTTTGTAAACTCAAGAACCCTATGAGACGTACAAACTCATCAAAGAGTCGGTATGTGACATCTATAATTATTAGTAAATGCCCAGTTCTCCAAATGTCTTCAGAGCTGGAGTACCTGGACCATTGAAAAACCCGATCGCTTGGGTAGTGGAGGAAGGGGGCAGGGTCTTACTGTCTGAGGGGTCAATATGACTGGTCAGCCAGGGGCTCGTTCCACAAGCAGGGGTTCTTGGGTGATAAGAGCATAGCCTGAGATTAGTTTGCAGTCTTGCAAGATTGTGGACGTTTCGAATAATATACAAGTGGTGAAGACGAATCGTTTGGCACCGGTCTCAGTTGCACTGCGTGAGACCTACACGTCGTCAGTGGCTTCCCGGATCTCTCTTATATAAATTGAGGAAGAAACAAGTCTTAGGTGTTTCGTTCGAGCTCACGGTTTATTCTGATCTTCAAAACACATAAGGTCACCTTTATAGAGGACGCCGCAACTATATACTCCCAGCCAGCTAGCCGGCCGGACAAAAGCAAGCATGCTAAAGAATCATTCTATTTCGCAATTTCGGAAATCTGAGTCGTTTAAAGCTTAGAGTATTCTAAGGTTGGAACAATGTTAAAACACATAATTATTATCATATTATATAGTTATATATTATGAACATGAAATTTCGATTTTTAACTGATTAAGTTTCATTACCGTTATCTTTCAAACTATAACATGATTATTCCTTTTAAATTGCAACGATAATTCATTGCATCCATATTCAATCCTCTAAAGCCCGACCGATATCGAACCATTAACTTTAATTCGCTCACGAAAACATCATTGAACAATAATCATGCTTTGAATTGAAGCAAACCCGCAGAAAAAATTGTGTAAATAGGAATGATTAATTGGAGACCAAAATACAAAAACGCAGTCAAGCAATTATTCGATTATTTTAATTGCTAGCAGTACCAAGAATGTGACTGGCTAGGAAATACCTGATTCGTTCATCTCATGTGATAGCGCTCCATGGCGACAGTTAGAGTCATGTTCCACGGCAAAATTTGCTTAATCAAGCGAAGGACAGGTGTAAATATGTCAGTTTAGTGGACGAATTGTCTCTTAACTCGCTTAATGTCGGCCATAACTGAAGCTAGGACTTCACAACTGCTGTCCCCTTTTAGGATGTAAAGAGATTCCTAGAGGGATTTTACGATAAGATGCAGGTAGATGAGAATAGATATAGTGAAATCCTTGTTCCTTTTTGTATATATACACTGTCCCGCGCAACGTATCCGCGCGATACGAAAATGAATACGAATTTCTTGTACCCACTTTTGATACGATTTTTTTCGTCTCAGCGTATTCGCGCGGCGTTTTTCTTACCTGCGACGGGTACCTAACCACTACACGGGTTCCTAACCACTACACCACAGAACCAGCTGTAAGTTAGTCCTCAAGGAATCACTCTGGATGATAATAGTGTGTGTGAGAGAGAGGGAGAGAGAAATGCAGACAAGGACAGAAAGAGAAAGAGGGGAGAGGCAGACAGGAGGATTGCAATTGAAAGAAAGTAAGAAAGAGATGGGCGGGAAAGGAGAGGAAGAGCAGGGAATGTTTTTTTTCATGAATATATATTGAATATATCCAGGTATATGTGTGATGAGTTACAGGAAAATGTGCCAGAATAGAAAAAAAACTCAACAATATTTCTTTCTGCTTTAGATAGCTCATAACTCCCTCAAAATGCGTCCGATCTGAATATAAAAATTATCCCCGAACCCCATGAATGTCAGGAAGACAGCCATGTTTTCAGATTTATAATCAGGCTATTACTTTCTTCGTAAAGAATTATTTCCGTCGGCCACATCAAGTCGTTCGAACCGATATAAAATGCATTTTATATCATTATTATGCTCTATGATGAGAAATCCAGGGGCCTCACACTCAGCTGAATCATACTGGCTAGATACCAACAGGGGGCAGTGTTACTTGTAGGTCTGAGAAATATTAAACACAAGTTGGGCAAAACATAAGGATGATATACAGGTCTATATTTATATTAATTAAAGAATTATTGAATTAGATCAGTATACTGATCTAATTCAATAATTCGCGGGAACATTAGTATTTGCGGGAACATTTCACGGGAACATTCGGTGACGGGACTGGCTTATTACGTAATAACCATAGACTCAGACAGCGCGGCATAGACTCAGACAGAGCGGCGCCGTTGCGTGGAAGAACAATGGATTCGTGGATTTTGGAATTGTTATTTCATTGTGCCCAATGTTATGCGCGAATACGGAGCATATCATATTTCGTCTCCATGATTCAAACCACCGTTTTTCGTATCAGAAGTTCAGGCAATTTCGTCACCACAGCTCACCAGTAGCGTTCGCGGTGCTCGGTAGACAAAAATCGTCACACTGAAGACGAAAAAACTCGCCGCTCCGTATCGCACGGGTACGGTGCGCGGGAGAGTGTATAGAGCTAGGTTTATGTGCATAGAATATTGTGTGAATGGATTGATGAACGGATGAGAGTGTGGCAAGTGAATCTAGTGGTATAAACATGAACACACCGGAAAATCTACATTTATTTGCAAATCCTAAACATGCTTTGTCGCTGAAATATTCATCTTTTATCACATCGGAAAATGTTAATATGATTATAATCGTCTACATCAGAATCAGGAGCAGTCTGTTGATTAGGTAGATGGTAGACAGACCCTGGCGTGTGGCACCAATTCCTGCATGTCAAGTCGCCCACAACTTGGAGCTGTCTAAACAAGACGAGTCCCAGCAGAAGAAAAGGAATCAAATCCTTTCTGATGGATCCCAGCCGACCACCAAATGACAGTTCTTGTCTCTCCCCGAGTGGTCGTTAACTGCCTGCCCACACCCAAGTAAGGGGTCTAACACCTCTCCCTACCTTTAGACCCAGGCTGTCTCCAGGTTGCCATCAGAAAATTATCTCCCTCCGAATACGCCACGGCGGGCCATTATCAAGACGCCCAAGTTGGAATCAGATCCATCAGGGAAGGTATTCAACGTAAAGCGAGACCGTCGACAAGGCTTAAGAAAAGATGGTGGGAAGAATGCTCCAGGGACAGCAGCGGACCCAGAAATTTCTTTTATGTGCAAGTAATGGCCACACTCACCTTAGATACCCTGTGTTCGGTAATTAACAGACCAGTCTTCCCTGCAACTGCTATTGCTTCTGTAATGTATGCATATATCTAATAGAAAGATTTTTTCATGCAATTTATTCATATTTTCATCTGGAGATTTATCGAAAAGGAGGGGATGGAGTCGCTGTAACAAGAGCTATCAATCGTACATGTATATAGCTCTGCTGTAACCATTCCTTCTGTTACTTATTGGATGTGTGTGTGTGTGTGTGTGTGTGTGTGTGTGTGGCGGGGGAAGGTTAGGGTAGGGATCGACAGGACAGGACGTGATCGTGTAATGGTATCCTGAGATTTGTGAGTCTATATAACTTCATCCGGAGATTGGTTACATATATGCCTCATTGAAATTCATTGAAATGCAATATTGCTTACATACCTCTTGCAGAACATAGTGTTTCTTTTCAATAAGAAATTCTAGAAGTTTGAAATTAAATTTGACCTTGAAAACGCATTCGAGAGCATATCCATTGCTAGGTTACCTCGGACGGGACAGGTAAAACCTGGGAGGGCCCATTTGGGATAAAAACAAAAAAAAGGTCTACAGTGCTTGCATAATTTATTACGGACACACCTGTCCCCAGTATGTGGGGTGATAACCCTCCGTATATCAAAATATTCCTACGCGGTAAGACCGGATGTAATAATTTCATGACAGTAGACTGTACTACAAACACAAACGCAGCCACCCTTTGCCCGTCTGTAGAACTGCTTTGGCGAAGGAGTTTATCTTTATTACTTGTTATATTGCACATCTCCGAGGCACTCATCTCATGTTTGTATTCATTCTATCCCCAAGGGTTTTATGAGCAATGCACCAGAAGACGTTACGAGAATTTTTCCTCGCAAGCAAGTTAGGAAGGGGGCGCCAGTGCCATGAAGAACCACACTTACGATAGATGAACTATAAAGTACTTATGACATTTATTTTCATGTTGCTTGATTAGTTGATAGTTTTCCATAACTGAACATCGTCAGGCAAATGCCATATATGGAAAGTAATCGACATACTGTAGCTGGGTGACGCTAGGCCTATCTATAACGATCTATATATACATAAGCCCCAGATCAAAAAGGGTGTGCCTTTAATTGAACCATGAGGATTGATCCCCTTCTTGCATCTGGTGGAACATTTATAACCAATAATTAGCCTCTTTCTAGAAAATTCTACCTGAATGCGCCTGCCGTGATGCCAATTAGTTTTACATAAGAGCACATGTGATCTCCTCCATTCAGATCTATAAAGATCTATTTGCAGGTTGACTAAAGAACTTGTAGCCAAAGCATGTAACTTAAAGCTGCACTCTCAGTTAATATCGGTCAAGCACTAAAGATTTGTTGTTCCGTTCTTTTCCAACCCATCTAACGGTCATCTTGCTAAAACTTTGGAGGATTTTTTTTTTGTTGTTTTTTGTTTTTGCTACAGGGCTTCATAAAGGTCCCCATTTATATTTCGGAGACCCGACGAAATCCATTCCTGCGGTGGCTTCACTCATTATCGCTCACCGGAAGTAGTTTTCTCTCGCCGATTTACGACTTCAAATTTGTGTGCAAACCTTATAACAGCAGCACTATATTGATCGAATTCAGTCCATGAGGCATACTATGAGTAAATTTGGTAAGATTTCATTTGTCATGATAGCTGAGAATGCGGCTCTAACCCAAGCAAATATAAAAACCACCGCTCTATAGTGGTGCCCTTCTTTTGACCTGTGTTAGGAACCATCTTCCAACAAACTAGTTTGCTATGTATACCAACCCGCTTATACTCACTAGTCTGGACATACATATCTATCGTGATTTTTTGTCTCACAGATCAGATATATCAATCTACCTATATGGCCTATTTTTGGTGGGCCAAGAGCACTATTCTGTTCACGTGGTTCTTAGAGATAAGTTTGCCTGCAGGGCAGATAGGATCGGGGATATGGTGCTTACCTGAAACATGCTCATCATTATAGGCTTATTCTGAGCACGATGTGCCTCCGTGTTTTTGAGTTATTATGCCAAAGGTTCTCTCATCCTCTACCCCTCCCCACTGGCGCATCCTTCTCATATGTATGGGCTAACTTAGTTATCTGCAACAAGACCAAGGATTCAAGCATTGCATAACATCACTGATTGCCTAGAATGTTATACAACAGGGTTAGTGGCCCGAATCATTAGGACTGCCTTTGTTATTCCACGGAGTTGATGTCTCTGTACAAGCCTTGTACTTCATTTAACAACTGGAAGTAGGTATATGCCTATATGCCATATCAAATGTACTTTTCATCCTAATGTAGTGTGTCATATGCAGTTGAACCCATATAATTTTGGTAGGCAATGCACGTATCACTTAACATTCCCTGAACTCACCTCCACACTAATTAGACGTGCAAATACACGGTGTTCTTTCAAAGTAGCAGGTCATATTTGGTAACAAAGTTCTGCGTCTGAAATAATAATGTAAGCCGCTAAGGGAAACAGACTTGACTCTCCCATCCGACTATCACAATCACCTAAGTCTATGGTGAGAAATATTATTGATGTGAAAACATCTATCCATTCAAGATTCTGAAGATGTTTTCTTCGCCCAGTCAGCACTTCCATGAATACCTAAGAAAAGAAATTGTACCTTAGACAGTAGGCATGTTAACATCCCCGAAACAATTTATGAGACACACCACGCAGTCTTGACTACTTCTCGCGAGATCCGTGGCAGCATTAAAGAACTAACTGGTTCTGCTTGAATCCACCTACTTTACCTTAACACATGATACATTATTGTGCCAGAGTATATGTTATGGTAATTTATAAAATACCGGCTGTAAATACGAGTGAATGTCATTACCATCTGGGTGCACTTAAGCTCAAATCGTTTATACACCCTGGTATACTCAGACCCGACAGAATAATGTTATGTACAATCTCCCAATCCCCTTACTCTCACTCTCGGCATCTCAATGGATCTGAACCTCTCACTTTGCATTTCATCGCTGAAATATGGTATTATATATGTGTAATATTCAGATATGTTATAGATCGATTGCACGTACTATGTTGGTGAACTAGGATATATGAGGATATTCTGACTGACAATTTCACTTTTCTAAATGATCATTTCCTGAAGCCTCAAATCAAAAACTAATCCAAAAAGAGCCTAGGAAGAGAGAGAAAGAACGTCGGCCGGCAGTGACATAGCAATAAAATGCAAAATTGCCATCTAGAAGTGTTGCCTTGCGGAAGACGCATTCCGACATCTGCTTATTAAAAGAGGAAAACACCAAAATAACTTCTTCGGATTAACAGATGTAAATGAGCGTTATCTGTAATTGGACGACTGAGCTTGCCTTTAAAAAGTTTGTTTTCGTAGGCACTTTTTAACTTTTTATACCAAGCCTTTGTTAAATCTCATCAAGCTTCTAGGCCATTGATTAATGTTTCTTTTTGAGCCATCCAAAATCCATCATTTTTCTTTCCTACTTTTCCTGCCTCTACTTTCTTACCCAATATTCAAGTCATCGTTTAGCTGGTAGGAGGAAGGCTAAGGGGTCTGTTTTGGGCCTTAAGTTGAAGGGTTGTTTGAATTTGTCCTAAAATAAATGGCACAATTAACCCTGATCCTTGGTCGGTTAGAGTAAATGTCAATGAAGGTACCCATTCAAACACGTAAGAGAATCACTCATCCAATCTTTCATTTACCTGAAGGTAAGCAACAACTACACAAAAAGTAGGGCGAATGCCAATATCCGTACGGTTAATGTTCGATATAAAGGTGTCAGTTTATATACATGTTGTTTGTCAGAATATCTTGAAACATGGTAGCTTCCCCCACCCCCTGGAACCCGTTAAAGGTTAGAGGTAAAAGGGTTGAAAAGCCTGACATACCCTAAGTGAGAACTACGCCATGGAGATGGTGAACAACAAGATGGTGTATTCACTCCCATAGTACAATATTCATTTGCTGCGAGGACCACCGTTTTCACCAAGCTTAGAACTATTCATGGAGGTATTTTCAGCTGGGCAAATGCTTCTTTTTCTTATCAGCATCATCATTATGGATCTCTGTTTGTGCATACCATTCACCTACTGATGGAAGGAGCTCTTGCCTCCCTGCACCTTTATGTTTGGGGTGTTTATTGTGATGAACGGATGTGTCAATGTAAAGTGTTCCCCCCTCATTTCATGGATCGCAGTTTCAGGTAATACTGAAAGCAGAACGGGATCACAACCCAATATGACTGGACGGGTAAAGAGAAACTCACAAAAACGTCTCATCACCGAGTCCGGGCGTGAATTAGTGTATTCATTACTTCCCTTTCTCCGGATGATCTAGGGATATGAGATTTATTTCCACCTTAAAGTAATACAGTCTATATTACTCTGAGCAATCACCGGAAAAAATGACCGGGGTGCTCCGGATGCCCTTTCGCTGGTTCTTAGGTGCCAACGTCTGAGACTTGAGGAAGGAACGCTCAACGCCCTGGGTTTTGATGGGATTATAAACACATGTAGGCTGTTCCCTACCACGATCGCATAATCAAAATTTATGAATTTTGCGATGGAGCCTCATACCTCTGTGAATTAATATGTGGCGAATGTTTATTCCCTGTTCCTTTAAATTTATTTTTTAAGATTTTTTATTTACACGCGGGATGCTAGACGGGAGGTATTCAGCATAGAAATAGGTAAATCTTATGAGGCTATAATATAATGTTTATGATGTTGAAGGCGGAAGTCCATAGAATCCCCAAAAGGCACATCCATTCCATTGGATAACTGATATAATTCCCTATGGAAAAGGAACATTAATAGGATAGAGTACTCGTAGTCATGGCCTTCCTCCTTAGCGTGTATTGCATTAGGTACTCAAGTTGCAACTATGAGTAAGAACTCTCTCCTTGATATATCTGTCACCTTCGTCCTAACTCCGGGATACCGCTTTACTTCTTCCCTTTCTCCGCCACCCACACTAGCTCACAGTTTCCATGCTCATTATATTACTCACCTTAAATTTGGGAATAACACTTTTCTTTACACCGGTGTTAGGGCAAAACCGACAACTCTCTGGGCAGGCAAAACCTCGCAAAAAACTTATTAATACACTATTTATAATTTAACACTAAAACCCTAAACGTAACCATAACACTAGCCCTAGCGGGATTTTGCCATTGATGGGTCTTACCCCAGATGGGTTCTGTCCAGCGGGGTTCTGACCGGGAGGCTTTGCTCGGACACCCTTTGCACCAACTCTTGAGATGATAGATCTAACTTTTAAAGATAATAATACCTATACAATGTTACATCATTACATCATTTGCTGCATGGGTAATAGTATAGGCCTACTAGGGTCAATTACGTCAGTACAGCGTGCTAGGCCACTAGCGACTCATTGCGTACGGCTTAGTCTGGGGACCGCCATCGATAAACGCGAACTGACTGCACGAAAGTACGCCTAGAGAGCATGCACATTGTGCAATCGGTAGAGTTCGCTAGGCATGCTTCCATTTTGTGAAATGATTGTCTCTTTCGAACCCATTTGTACATATTTCTTTTAACATGTGTACTGGCCATTTCAAATGTAAATACGCAGTCTCATTTACGCTGTTTAATGCATTGCCATACGATTAATTTTTTATAACCAAATATACGGAAAATGTTTAATACTACCGTCCAATGTGAATAAGTTAATTACCAGTGATTTACAAATCATGTTAATTAATATTTGTGATTATCATCCTGATTCCTTTACCAATATTATTTTCCCATTCGTCTTGACTATCTAAGACATCTTTCTTTCTAATAATAGAAGTAGGACTATTTATTTGTTTGCATCTAAATTTGAGCTTGTTTAAGGCTTTTTCATTCACATTAGTTTTCGTACATGAAATGGTAGCTTACAGCTGTATTCTCAGCTATTACGACAAACACAGTTTACTCAAATTGAGACTAAAAGGACAGAATCTATCAATATTCCGCTGTCGTGTTATGTTCATAGACGTATTTGAAGTCGAATCAGCAGAGATAAAACGGCCGCCGGTGAGCGATAATAACTAAAACCACCGCAGGAAAGGATTCTGACGGGGTTCCGAAATATAAATTTCATGTGATCTTTCATGAAGCCCTATAGCTAAAACATCCGGACAAAATCATCCATAATTGCTGTTCAAATGACTTTTAGATTGGTTGGAAAAGTATGAACACAAAGTCGGCAATCCTTAGTGGCAATGAATTGGATGGTTCATCATCTACTCATAGAAAATGGCATGAATAGCCTTCCGAGTGGTTGACATTTATTTATTTGTCTATGCAAGAAAAATGCTCCTTAATGCTTCTATGATGTGATAGCGTCCATTAAAGAGAGATAGAATGGGAATTGCTCTCATGAAGATCAATGTATTTGCCAAGAGCTGTTCTATGCATAATGCCATCTCTATCAACTAACACTACCCAGGATTCCTCCATTCCCAAGCTATGTTTGTTACGCTTCTTAATTATGTTCAGGATTCATCTTCATCCATCTTCTCTCTAACTTATCATAAATTAATAAATGAATAAGCAACGGGACAGGCTACTACACCCACGCTAAGCCTTGTCAATCCGAGGAGATTTAAGTCTAGTAATTCCCTTGGATTAAAAACATGCCTTTCCCCCTGGGGCTTAGTGTAATGAATTTGAATGACTTTGAAGACAACCATTCACTGGATTATTTTCTTATAAATTACAATGTTTACTCACTTTTTAAAACATTATACGCACAGTAAAAACTCCTAATCCTGTTGGTTATTTATTTCCATATTCAAACATGTAGACAATTACCAAATTAGAAAATTTATTATTCGTGGAATTATGTCATGTGGGTAAAATGATATGTTAGAGGCATCATGATTATAATGCAGCAGAAAGAACATCTTCAATTCCAGCTTGGACATATTGACCAAAATACCTTTCACCTTTAGATGCAACACAATCCTGATGGGAAAAGATGACATACAAGGGAACCCCTACTTAAAGAGAGACCCTCTATTATTAGCCCGAAATCTTGTGAGTGGGATAAGAAAAGATTTTTGAAGGTCGTCGAAGCGTTCATTTGTATGATAGGTCTGCGTTTGTTCGTTCGGAATTTCAACGTGCCTTAGGATCGATCGATCGTTTCACACACATACTATATATATTCATGTCTATATATAATATATTATAATATGTAATAATATATAATACTATAATATAATGATTCAAGATACACATAAAAGGGATACATATACTGACATTCATTGCTATGCTTGTGATTGTTATGGGGTTTGCCCCTTGAATTTCCTCGGTCTTCAAAACAGCTGTTTGTTGTCACAAGTAAGCAAATTCCTGGATCAACTATATCGTGCATGGTTAAATTGAATACGTTCTGGATTTAGTAAAAATATAAGGAGAGAAACAATGCAGGAATAAACACGTTTCTACGACTATATATATTTGTTCCACAGCTTTGCCTGAACAGTCACTCAAAGGATAGACGAGAACTACATACCTTTAATCTACGTTTCTCGTGGGACAGTCAGTGAAGTCTGAGGACACGCTTTCCTTTGTCTTCGGAAAGACGAAGCTTTAGTTTTGTCTGGCTGCACTAATCGTCTCAACAGTATACCCTTTGAACCAAAGTGGTTGTATTATTTTATTTTTTTTTAGAATCTGGACCAATGGGGATCGGAGGTCAAATCCCCATTATCCATTTGTCAAAGTAAGATGATATTATACAGCCGTGCTACTTTCGTCTTCACAAATGACAAATACAGTCATGTTGATTGATGCTTAGAATTTAGTGCAATGCAGGATCAACATAATTATGTTATTTAGGTCGGTAGAAAGAAAAACATCCCTGGCGAAGCCCACCATATATAGGGCGAAATATTGGAGGAATAAAATGAAACTTTCGAAGATGACGACTTGAGTGATATTTTACCAACAAAAGAAAAACATATTTTACAAGATTTTCTTATGCCATTCAGTAAAGATCCTTTTAAAAGCAGGGTTTTTAGTATGTTCTTTTCCGTCCGGTTATATGCAAGGGCCATGTAAATACCACCGATCACCTCACTGAAGCAGTGAATCAGCCTTCTGGCAAAACACTTCTGGGTTATTTTTCCACACACCGCAGTTAAAACCGTGACAAATCGGCGATGAAAACATTCCATTCGTATTGATGTCTTGGGTTTCGTATGAATTAGCGAGGCTTTCCTTTTTCAGTGAAGAAGAGGAAATCTCACTGTTTTCCCACATCGCAGAAAAAAAGAATTTAATGGGGTGAAACGCCCAGACCCTTGAGGTTTTTCAGGTTCCTTCGCTCCTACCACAAAACGGAAAGAGCGATTCATCCATGCGTTGCGTTTTTATGAGCAAACGATATGGGGAGATATTTGCAAATAAGCGGCAAAATTGTTTTGTTCTTGAATAATTGAGGGAAATGGGGAGATATGATTACCCGGACCCGTCTGCATTGCGGGAAACCTCAAGGAAAAATTGCTTCCAGATGGAATATCATTTGCCAAACTGAGGAGGGTTGCGCGTTTATGCTCATATGGGTCTGTAATACCGGGCAATTATGGACTTTCGTCCATTACCGATGGATGAACAAATAAACTAGGAACAGAGTGTAAGTGGGCACGGTCCTTGGTTCAGCAGAAAAATTAAATGAGCTTAATTGGTGCAGAAGTGTGGGAAACTACATCCCTAACAACAGTTAACAACACAATAAGACATGGAGAGCCGTTTCTTGTTCTCTTTGGCGAGGTATCCCTAGCGTTATATTATCCTTCATCGTTGACAAGCAACTTATATTATTGATGTAACGACCTGTTGTTTTTCCTTTAGATTCGATGGACTAAGTCGTGAATATATCAAAATATGAATAGTATACACCTTCGTAAACTGACGCCATCTAATACCTTTCCTATTGACATGTTCTACTGAACATTTCTTAGTAAACTATTGAAAAACACGTTGTCAGCAAACGCTGTTAAGAGAAAAAGAGAGAGTAGGAAGACAATACTTTATTGAAGTAAACGCTCATTATGTTCAATAAAAGTTACATTTTCTCGAGGTGGTTTAACCTTTTCAACATTAAATTTTACGTCGTTTCACGGAAGGAAAGCTTAAGTTCAAGGATGGATCTCCACATTGAATGTTCTTTATCATTAATTTCCCTGCTTTTAACCAAACAGATCGCTCATTTTCCAGGTGAAACATTTCTCCGACGATTTCCTTTTATCTTTCCCAACCATAATCTGATAATAGCAATTTAGAACTTTTCTTCTGGGAGAGTTTATTTATTACTGGGCGCGCTTACCCATTGCAATAATTCCATCTCGCAGGGGAATCATTATCCGTAGGTAGTGTTCTCCCGGGACAGGCACAATATAGATGGTGCTGGGAACATGTCATTACACCATACATACTTGCATAAAGGCGCCAAATGAAATCTTTATTGCGCTACCCGCTACTTGGTCTTTTCTGTTATTTTTGTTTTGCAAGCACACTTTGAATTGGGTATTTTGAAGCAACGAAGCAAAAGGTAAGTAGGATATATACGAGTAGAGTATTATCGGATTCACGCAACAATCTTGGAGTCAAGCTGTAGGATGGACACACCTCTCTCTCTTCTACAGACTAGTAAAGGCATAGATCTTATAATTATATGGGCTGTCGACCTCCCTTAGTTGAATAAACTAAACAGAGCAAATTCTAAGAGATGAACGTTGTTAGATACTGACTTGACTTTTTGAACCACTAATTGAACACCTCCAGCAACTGCCGAGAATTATAGATTATTGTTAATAAATGAAATGCAGTAAATTGGTATATGTGTCGTGTTCGGTTACGTAATTTGTAACACCATCAATCTAATAGGAGACTTAAAGCTGCATTCCCAGTTTTTATGACAAACAAATTCTTGCCAAATTTACTCGTATTATGACTTATAGGACCGAATCTATCAATATTCTGCTGTTGTTATTATATGTTTATACAAGAATTAGAAGTTGAATCGGCCGAGAGAAAACGGCCGTCGGTGAGCGATAATAAGTGAAACCACTGCAGAAAAGGATTTTGGCAGGTTTCCTAAATATGAATCGGAACATTTATTAAAGCCCTGTGGCAAAAACAAGATAAAATCCTCCAAAATCTTGGTCAAGTGACTTTTAGATGAGTTGGGAAATAATTATCAAAAGTTAGAAAATGTTTAGTGTGGGGCTTATGTTGACTGAGACTCCAGCTTTAAGACATTGGCAGCTAGCTCACCCTGTACCAGACACACAGGTTGGCTGGAAGGCAGCTCAGCTCACTGGGAATATTCCATTCATCCCGAAGGACGAATTATGCAACTAATCTCCCAGCATATCCATCAGCGAGTTAAAATTGTCTTCATTAAAATAGGATGCTTTCAAATTACGCAAGGCCTAAGCTCGGGATCGGTGGATGTATGTTGGCGTGTTAAGGCGCCCAGCCAAAGTTCCGTAGTCTCTCATATCGCAAACCATTAATAATTACCAGTCATAAACTTTAATGTACTTCAAGGAAATGCGACCCATTTAGACGAAAAATATATATTGTGCTAGTATGAGCTTTAATGGCATTATTATATTTCATCCATTGTTTTCTCTTTCGAAAGGTAAAGTCAGTTTCCCTTTTCTATTGTTAGCAATCAGCAGTGAAATTTACATGAATGTCTCAGTCCATTAGTATGTTAACGCTTTTGGCATCCATACCATACGACTGTTCCCCATCCCAGAGTGTTTCCTTCGATTCTCTTAAATTGCTTTGTCCCATCCCATGAAATTCCAATTACATTTAGGAGGAGGTGCAAACAGCCGACGCTCCCCTTATATAATTCCCAGCTGCGCAACAATTGGAATATACTTGGCTATTTCCATATAAAGTGTAGAGATCTTGAATCAGCGATGTCAAAATAAACAACCCCTACACACCTTGGGATATCACGATAATCATAATAGACGTCGATGCTGACACTGCACTCTGGGATATCTAAAGAGTGATCAGTGGCACTGCGACGATAAGCCCTCACATGAATAGTCGGGCAAGAATCGACAGCCTTATATGGGCGATAAACTTGCCACACAGACAGCGTATCTCCTTATATATAAACGAGAGCAACAGTTTTGCATTCACAATTCAGTTCTACATTCATGCACTCTTCTTTAAATTCAAAACAGCAACGGCCTCTTAGAGAGCAATTCCTAACATAAGCATTGCCACTTATCTTCATTACTTAACATTCAACTAATCTTCCAATTTAAATGTCCCCAAATATTTTTCATTCATTTAAAGAATATGACAGTAACTACCGTATCATTTCTAAAAGAGTCACGTATAAACATATACTCTGTAATTATCCCGAAAAGGATGGGAGGTTACCGTAGCTACTGATAAACAAACACATAATTAAATATGAATAAGGAGTATTGAAGGATCTTGACACTGTCCCAGGAAGCTGGTTTTAAACTTGAGTTTCATCTAAAAGTCAAGGGCATCCTGCATCGTGATATATCCACTTGAAGTTTCCCATTAGAGGTTTTACTGCTGCAATTTGATCTGATATATTATGCATGAGCAATCTTATTTGCCCTCCAGTTTCTAGATGGGTATCTCTATTCGACGTATTCAAATTCTAGGTTCACCACAGAGCCTTTCAAGTTGGAATATGCCATGCAATTTAGCATCATCAGCATGTCGCGTGTGTCAGTGACGCAGATTATTGGCCATCAAACAAAAGAAGATGTTATAAATAACCTAATGCCCTGGAAAACTTCTGTCAGTTTCTACCTTTAGCCAAGTCTATATCCCTAACAAGTTGAACTCTTCTTTGATATTGTGGATGACATCGTTATGGTCGATCAGAATGTACATTTAAAATACGGTATTGTAGGTATAGGTCTTTTTGTGCGTCCCACTTTTATCTTGTATGTTTTGTCGGGCTACTGTAAATATCCTCTTTTTGTTCAACCTTTAATTCCGTCGTCTATATCGACTTAATTTCTCTTCACCTTTCGCGCTCCCTGTCTCCAGGCCTCTCTCCCTTCCACACACCTTAGAAGTAATATAATTTATATTACTTCTAAGCACACACACACTTTTCCCCTCCTTCTCTCCCTATCTCTCTCGTTCTCAGTTTTTGCATGTCTTCTTTATGTCTTTCTCCCACTTATCTGATATGTTTTCTCTTTCTTGACCAATTACTTTTAGTTACCGTACTTAGGTCACCATTAACGAGATCCCCTTTTACTTCCCTTGTGCGAAGTATAGGCTTACATTAATCTATATCTATCCTTACCGCGTATACATTAAAACTTTAACCATTTTGGTTGAATCCTCTCTCTGATTCGATAACATTCGTAATTGAAGTCCTCATTCTTCTTTGTTCTGTCTGCCCTGCCTCTCTCACTACCTCCAACCAATCCAACCATCAATCGACCCAGGCATGTATGCATCTTGGGTTAGGCTAATATGAATCGCACCCGTATCATTTCATCAATGCATCAATGACATTGCTTTGAGGAAGCATATTCGGGGTGGCTGAGCGGTCGAAAGCGCTGGCTCTGGACCACTGGAATGTTACGGGTTCAAATTCTGGGGTGGCTACATTTTCACCTCTTCCGCCAGCCAATAGGGGAAGGTCGGATATACAGGTATATATATATAACCTGACATGATCCTAGTTAAACAATATTGATAAAGAAAATATGTGAAGAGTACCTTTGTGGTGCATCAATTATATGCCAGAAATGTTATCCCTTTCATTTCCGGAATCCCCGTCCTAAACCTTTCAAAGCCCATGGTCCAGCCACCATTAAAGCGTCAGGCTCGTGACACTATTTTCTTATCTAAGTAGTTGTGCTTAACATAAAAATATCAATTTATTATGCGACGACGTCAATCATTTCTTGCGTTTTCTTTCATGCTGATTGTTTTCCCCCACTAGTCATTAGACCATTGAGTGGCCACTGCAGTTGGCATGGACCAACATCTCAAGGACCGGATCCTTGTCTACCTGGCAACGATAGTCGTACAGGGATAATAGCGTGTCTATTCATCCCCCAGTCGAATAGAGGCAGTGTAATCAAACGTATGGGCTTGACAGGATCAAAAGATAGAAGATCCGGAGCGCGCCCAGCGTTGGACAGCTTTCCCCCATACCTATTCTTTATTGGAGGCTGTAAGACTAGGCACTCCTCCATCATGCAAGATCAGCCAGATCATAGAACTTAACACAGATTGGCACATACACCACCCAGTTTCTGACCCATCATCAGGGCCCACATGACTCCGAGCATATCCGAACAGTTACGAAGCTCCTCGACATTATGGCGCCTGTTTACGTGTAGCAAACGCAACCGAAAGGTTTCCATAAAAACGAAATCCGAATGACAGGTAAGCCGACTCGGAATGAGGTATCTAGGTGCACATGGAAACATGGAAACTTTCCAACAAGAAAACTGACCCCCTGTGTAATTTATTCGTTCCAATTTTGGTACGATTCACACAATCAAAGATCGGAAACAAGAGAAAACAACAATACATAGATCATATATATTTTACAAGGGTAACTGGCCAAAGGATCTTTCTGCATCTATACACCTAAGTTAGCTCGCGGCAGTTAAGAAAAGTCTTAACTTAGAAGCCATTTCCAATATCCCCAAACCTGTTAGGCATGGATATTGGAGTTGCTAATCGACTCTGACTTAGATCCCTGAGATGGCCGGGTAAAAACCAGAGCTTAACGCTCTGACCAAATAAATGGCGGAGGACATTGATCCAAGTGATGTAGAGATAATTGAATTCTCGAAGGAACGCGTTGAATGGCGAGAGCTGGATGATGAAAGCCTTCATGAGCAAATTTAGCACAGCCATAGCCCCATGGATCACTCCTGAGAGTCAGTTTCAAATCCTTATAGGCCACCCCCGGGGTCATAGTCTTCCGCATGTCTATCACAATTTCAGATTGTATCTACTCTTAATCTACGGATATCCCCTCTGCCTGACACGTGGCACCTTACTCAGGTCGGCCCTAATCCATGCAGACAACATTCATGTACACTTCCTTCTGTTGCCAGATTCACCTAAAGTTGATATTCGAGGCTGCTAAGTGCGTTGGCCATATGCACCTTTGCACTGGGAGCGTGGTTAGTATCTTGGTTGTTGCCTCTCTTCCAGTAAAAATGGCTTTATTTATTTATTGATTTATCTAACATAAGCTATGGCACTTGAGCCTAACATTCGGACGGCTCCATTTGGTATTCTCAATATATAAATTCATTAAATGATGAACTTTACAGGTTATATTGACCTGCCAAGCTATTAAATGCCAAATACAGATACCGAAGTACAGAAAGGTATGTAGGTGATAGCTAACGTATAGCTAATTCCGAATTTATTTTGTCCCAGGCATATTTGGAAGACCTTGATATAGTATTACAGATAATCATGTCCTTTTTTCCCTATAAGACTATAAGCTGTTCACTCTTGTCCAACATGGAAATCAAAACAATATAATATAATAACATCGAATTTGTTAGGCTGACAAACAGGTGATGCGTTTCTGCAGGTGCAAAGCTCGAGCATGTCTTTCTGCGCACGCTTATCAATATTGAATAAGGATTCAAGACAAAAACGGGAATACAGGCGGCTAGAATGAAACCATTTAACATCTTCAATTTAAGTACAAGAGAAATTCAACTTTGTTCTGATTAAATGCACACAGCAATGATTAACTATTTCATGAAGAGGATTTAATTGATAAATATTATATAACCTTCTTTTATAGAGTAGATTTGGGCATTAGGCATGTCAAATCCCAGCTCTTACCCAATGACATATGTCAGTTGTCTAATGAAGTCGCAGAGGGATTGAGCCTTGTCAAAAGGAATTCATTTTGAACCGCTTGAACGCCAATCCCTGTTTATCAGACTGTTCTTAGGGTTATTCACCCCGTTTGCGTGTGACGGAACCATGGTTCGTGGGTTTGCTGAAGTTAGCTCAGTACACGTAGAGATTAAATGGTATTATCGTGAGCTATTATCTATAGAACCTGCATGTTTCGGATGCGTGAACGATAATACTACCATACTCGGTACATTAGATTCAACCCATTGCCCCAGAATATAAACTTTGAACTGACTTCTATTTATATAAATACTCCATGGTTTGCTTTTTGAGAAGAAAACCTTCCTTTAAAAATATATATTATATTATTTTCTTTCATTAAAATTCCCCCTTCTTCAAATCAGTTAAAACTCAAAACCTGGGAGAAACACCTGTTAACGATTGACATTGATGCATGTTGACATGATTTGTGAAATTAAACAATAAATCGGCGGAAATATTTTGTTTCTTTCCTAACACCAACACACCATGGTTAATTGCTTTGTGAGGAGAGATAGAGTAGATCAACATTAACCACAACTTCGTTATGATTACTAAATGTCTATTCCCCTTCAGAATGGTTTCCGTGTGATGTTATCGTCTGGCATGGAAGAAATAAAAAAGTACATGCTTAACCAGATTACCATCCTCCGTTACTGCTCTGTCAAATTTTGACCGTGCGCTTTTAAACTAATTTTATGTGTGCTACTGCAAATGAAGATGACTGCATTTTGATACTAGACGCAACATGCTTCTACCAAAAATCCTCATAAACATCTCTACTAATGCTTTGAGATCTGCTGGTACAAAAGGGATCATCGACCCCAGTTCATATTCACAACAAAACAACTGAGGGGGAACCGAAACTATTATGGAACATCCCCCAAAGTCCTCTATCATATTACCGAACGCTCTCTGATAATAATCCCTATATGAAAGCCAACCAACGCTCCTGAAGCAGCATCCCTGCTGAGAAACAACAGATCATTAAATGCTTGTAATCTACTACTATGTGTTCATACTTGGCATTTGTTCGTTTCATCTATGCCAACATAGGCTGAGTGAAATGTCTTTGAAACTACGATTTAACTGTGAAAATGCCTTACTTTAATGATTCACTGTAACAATAGGCGCCAGGCAGATATATTTAGATATGTTTATGCAGCTATAACCCTGATTAAATCGACTATTAAAGTAATAGTATCTCAATGAACATAAATGGTGAGCTAGGTTTTGAATAACTCGATGCCATATCGCCTAAAGAAACAAGTCATGAAAATCTTTGATAAGGCAGTGGGCTCTTCGTTTAGCTTTAAGGACAACGTAAAACCCTATGCATTTGGACATTCATGGCAAATTCCAATATGGCATAATAAAGTAGCTTAGTTATTAGATAGCATATTCATGCAATGAACTAGCCTTTATGCATATTCATCACGGTACGGACAATACATCATCAGAAAATGACATAGCGCAAGTTAAATCCCAGAGTCGGCTTGAACCTTCTCTGCATAGAATACTGATAATCGTCTGTGTGGATCCCGATTATCATTGCAAATCGGGCATCTGGCTCCAGAGGAAACAAGTTAATATCATGACAGCGTATCTGACCTGGGACGCAAAAATGCCATTCCCTTGTAATATATATATAATAATATTCATTGAAAGAAGTCATATCATTATTATAGTCCACGTATATGTGAATCGTAATTGAGCTCGCATAATTAATGCCTCATATAATGGCCACACTACATTGTATGGCTGATATATATATGTAATAATTATTCGTCACCTAACACTATTATTTAAAATACTATTATAGAGCGTTCGAATGTTGCTGGGGTGTCTGGTATAATTATCTTTATAGCCTATGAAGAATCAATTCATACCAGGAAGAACATACCACGTCTCCCGGGAACCATTGATTTCTTCAGTGAAGATTTAATTGCAAATGTTTTACCATGGAATAGGGTCCCTTGCGATTGATACAATAACAGCTCGTACATATTGCCCCCTTTGATCTCTTTCTTTTATTTCTTTTTGCCCTTATCTTAGGATTCTGCTTGGGTTAACATTTTCATGCGAGTAACTCTTTACCAACTTAAATATCCCCTTCATCAGGGATGACATATTGTAAATCAGTTCCACGTCAACAGCTCAAAATGTGAAACATTGTTGCGCAAGTTAAAAATCATATATTCCAAGAGCCATCCATCAATCCACCCTGAACAAGTGTAATCTGTGTAATCTCTCCATCTATGTCGGGTTTTTTTACTCAGAAGTGGGAGGGTGATGAATCGTATCAGAATTAAGCCTATACTGATATGTATCTCCACATCACGAAGATATCGAAATGTCGGGGAAAGAGGAAGGAAGCCTTTGAGGGTTCTATAATAATTCAGGGACTTTTTATCCAATGCTTGTGGTTAGTAAATGTCAGTTGCGTAAATTATACCACATTTCTGGAGGAAACAGATTAGGGCATACCCTGCTTAGAATCAATAGCCCTGACGCTCATCCATCTAATCCCACGGGGATATTGAAAGCTATACATTCGCAAGCTAGGCACTATACTTCAATTTCTCCTGGCTACATTGAGGGAACGACATCTAGATTATAGTGCTTAATAGACACTGTACATGGCACATTGCTTTCAAATATCTATCAATTCTATCGAGTTATTGAAATCATATCAAGGGTTCTTAATCAATTAAGTGTGGATTTGAACTGATCGATATCAAAGTCATAATATAGTTATTTGAAAATCCTTATCCAAATAATCTATTTTCTCGTCGACTAAGCCGATTCTCTTGCAATTTTGCGCCACAGAGGACCCTTTTCAAGGACCTTATACAAATTAATTCATATTTCGAAACACGATGGGCCTCCTTCATTTGTGTACATGCAGGTATACGGGATCATAGGTCTGCGAGTATAAAACATTTTTATATCTCTTTTAATGTTTTACCCAACTTAAGTAATTGCCTAGGATAAATCCATACACCCTTGTTTCCAGATGCACAGATGGGATCCGTTTTCATTTCATTTCATCTCGCAAGGGTGAAGTGCACAGATTATTGGCCATGCCAATGTTGCCTATTGGTCTTTTCCCCTGGAGCCAATCGATAAAGGGACGGTCCATGTAACCCCGTCAAACACCTCCATATCCAAGTCAGGTCGATTCAGTGCCCAGTCCTATTGACTCGCCAGGCGTCAAGGGAATGGTAACCTGCCCCATATCACCTGAGACTTGGGCTGTTCCACTGGGCGGAAAAACAGGCCAGAAGAAAAAGATCCGCAGTTCCAATATTCACACTGTTGACGCCCCACAGGTTTGATAGTGAGAGTCCCTTCTTTGTCCAGGAATGACGCCAAGGACAATGACTTCTCTGGGCAAAGAGAGCCAACAGTGAGGCAACGATGTCATAGACAATGTCTTCTTCGCCATGCAGTTCTTCCGTGCCGAAGGAGTATAAATATAGAAGATAGAAATATCTCACTGAAAACGTCTGCGATGTTGAATGAGCGCCACGGGCGTATATATAGTGGCTAGTGTATTAAAGCCATGCCCTACTTAACGAGAATCATCTATTAATGTTGTAATAGCCAGAGGCCTGATATTTGTTTCATCACTTTACAACCTGGGAAAAAAATCCCGAAAGAATGTTTCCGATGAGATGTTCGCTTTGTCACCCACATATATTATATTTCATATGCATAACTTAAGCATTCTCTGAATCTTTTCTATGATAGTTAATCAGGGATTGATATGATTTGAAATACCTTTAATTATTAACACAAAATAAGTTGTCCCCATTTAAAAATTCTCTGTAGTCCTGAGTACCCGAAGTTTTCCCTGATCCTACTGAGAAATGGGCGAGCTATAAATGCGATAAACTATTTTGATAATGCTTGAACAAATATTTGACTTCATGGCGTACCATGGGCGTGTGTCCAGTGACACCGATTGTGTGGTTGAAACACATAATAATCCTTTAAGTCCAATGTGACACCACATCCCATGCACCAATCTGATACACTCTCAGATTTTCAGGAAGTTGGCCAATTGGATTTGCCGAAATATTACCCATACTTTCAAGGACTGGAATATTCAAAATTTGCTGTTTTGTGATGCGCATTTGTTGGGCGATTTCCTCCTGTATTACGGTGAGGTTTTCTTGGATCGCTCCATTTGGATATAATATTGCAGGAACACTTGTTTGAGTATATATATGTGACACATGTTAAACAGACTTTATTTCTAGATAGGGTTCTAGCAAGGGTTTACTTTCTGGCGCTCGGAACGCCCTCAGTAGAATATGCACATATGCAGTTAGGTCCAGACACCTACATTCCTCGATTCCACATCCAGCGATAAGCTTAACCGCAAGGCTAAGACTAAGGCTAAAGTGTTAATGACTCCCTGAAACTTAGGTGACCACAACTGCCTTCTGAACCTGACTGTATGGCAATATAACAATATCCATCCCTGTACCATATAAAATTGTTAATACTGACGGTGAATCTATCTAAGCTAAAGAAGACCTGTAGGCCTATTAATGTCGCAAATATGAAAGAGAAAACAATAAAATGTCTTTAAAGAAACAAATGCACAAAGGTCGGCAGCCTAGGAGGACGGTTCCCCCAAATGAAATATCTCCACGCCACTCTTATAGGCCTATCTAGCAAACACACAGTGGAACTATCAAATCATACAGGCTTGACATAACTAGTCATAAGGTAAACCACAAACATGGCAGCGAATATTACTGGGGAAGAGGGAAATGTACATCGGCATGACCTGTGTTCTATATTGCATGATACTGCACATAAGAAGGCCCGAGTCCGCGACCATTGTGCCATTATACGGCTTGTATGCACAGACATCAATTGCCATTTGTCGTGATAACTGCAATTCTGGTATCTCCCTAGGTTCAACCCATGGTCTCTGACTTACAGACTCCATTTATGTTCTCATAGCACAAGCACGGAACAATGAGCCTTTACAAGAGATGTTATTCCATCAGACCATCTGAAACCTTGGGCTTTTTAGCACGACATATAGTCTTTTCATTTATGATCCCATCTATATGAACAATTGTTGCGCTGTCATGGTTGTATCTCAGTTATTGTATTCATCCTCTGTTTTTGTTATTTCAAAGCGCAAGGTAAGGAGGGGAATGGATCATGATACTTTCCCCGAAGATGAGTATGCATTTGTTTGCATACGAATTGCAATTCACATCCCCATAGCTACATCTGTATAGAACCCTGGGATAAAGTTCTCATTAGTTCTCTCTGGAGGATTATGAAGTTTGTGTAGTTCTAATTTTTAATTGCAATAACGTTTGTACGTGTGTAATGGTATGTGTGTTCATAAACAATACCCCCCCCCCCTTTTTTTGATGTGTAGAGATAAGTACGCCTTAAAGCTCGCTTACAAATTGGAGAACATTGCATTATTATCTGGGGAAATAAATGGCAAATAGCCGGGTGGAGGTATAGAAATTAATGATCGAGACACGGGTCAGAAAAGAGATCAGTTTGAAACAAAACAGAGGGCCATTTGCTGTTTATTACAGACTGAGCTTATTATTTATTCAATAATTACCTTGGGGTGCGTCCGCGTTTCTGAACCGTGTCTCGATCAGTTTCAAAGTTCCATCGGACCATTTGCTATAATTATGTATTGAATTAAAAATACATAAGTGCTTCAGTTAAAAAGTTTTTAGATTTGTGCTTGCGCAGGGAAAACCTTATTGTCATACACGCAGTTCATACAATGCGTCTCACATCAAAGCTGCATGTATGCCTTTAAAAACGCGTGTTTGTCTAATTCCTGACTATTTGCAGTTCACTAAATGTATCGTAAGCCCGTAAGCCCTCGAAACAATTTCAATCTACGAATCTGCCCAATACATTCGCAATATGATTAATGAAAATATATGTTTGCCTTTTAAAAGAAATATTTATTCAGGTGTTGTGAATCAAAGAACTGTCACTCTTTATGACTGTTTTTGTTATTAGAAAAAAAAATATATGATTTTGTTACTCACAATTAAGTTTCTGTTACATAGCAAAATTTAGAATAGATAATAATGACAGGATTTTGGTTATAAATGATATTATAGTGATGATGTTTTGCGAGCATTTCTAGAACTCGGGACATCATCTACCTTCAAGCTGGAGTTATGGGAAAATGCAGGTATGGGAAGGTGTGGAAAGTAACTAACAACATCTTTTATCCAATCTGATAATTAGGACCATAAAAGAAGCATTCCCTGAAAAGGGGATTTACTTTACCCGTGTGTCTTAGTACTTCGCCACCTGAACAATATCCCGTTGGTCTCATCAATCGGGTGCCTATGATCAGCTTCAGATTTGCTTGAACCAATCTGCAATGATGTCTCCCAAGGATATCCGAGCCATTACCATGCCTTTCAATATTGGATCCTACTTGGTACGATTTTTCCTAATACTCGTTGAAATGCCTCTCTATAGGGATTGGGGTTTTCATCCATGCTCATTCCTATAGCGAATTTTTGCTTCTCTGTAAGAAGCATCAATAGATACTATCTTGAGGTGTACCCGATTTTATTTCCCTTGCCAACGTCCCAACACCTAGTTGGAGGATGTACGCAGGAAATTGAGATTATAGGTTTATTAAAAACGGCATTGTTTATTTAAATATGATATACCTTTCTTAGATATGGTCCAATATTTCGGCAACGCTATGCTAGTATTGATATAGTATAGTTGCCCATTTATTTTATTCAATCAATGCCCAACTACATCTGATTTTCAAGTAATCCAACATGAATAATTCCAAAATCAATATGAAAAGTATTCCCAGAGCCTAGGATAACAGGATACCTTATCGTTGGTTATAATCTACTCATGTATTCACTGTATGTATAATATACTGCTAATTATTCCCATTTAATTCCCATTCCCATTTAATGGAGATTGCGTCTCCATAGCCAAAGTTACAAAGTAGTTTAAAGACTGACAAAAGTGGAATTGGTGATAAAATTCAAACCCGAGGCATGCGACTTTAACGAACTTTGAATCTGACCCTTGATTATACAAGCTTAGTAGATGAGGAAGCTGACAACAAAGCCAACTTGGTGTGTTTTCTTCATACCAAACATGCATGCAAATCCTCGACTCTGTTCTTGGCCCCACACGCAAGGAACTACCTACGCAAGTTTAGACCTGTCCCCGCGGGGATTATTGCATGGTTAATATTGAAATTCCCAGTCAAAAATACAGCTCCCCCTTATTGAACAAGAAATTGAGTCTATATTTAGATAACCATTGTCGAATAGTTTTGATATAAGCCCAACAAACATTGACGTCGATATTGATTTTAGAATCCTGAATTAGGCTTTATTTAATGATTTAATAATAGAGGAAAGTACACAAAAACTTCATGGTTGCCATTGAATATAATTTTTAAATATTTTTCAAACGAAGACAACTACTGATATCCTATAACTGATACATCTCGCTCAATCCTTGAGACAAATGAGTAGTCACTCTAGAAATAGAATTATCATTCAAGCAATTAAAGATCTAAAATTACTAATTGGTTCCAAGGCGGGCCTTGAAATTCGCTAATTATTCGTTCCGATTAACGCAGTTAGCATATAGACGTGTTATCTAGGCATGCAGATCTCTTGGCTCCGTGGGCGTATACATTTGCACAGAAAACAACTTTCTCGGTCGATCAGCTGAGTATTCTTATTTACTTTCAGGATTTGGATTCTTTCTATAGTGTGATAAAAGGTGACTGTCAAAGTGGTTCCTATCGTGAGTAAGTACTGCTATAAACCCACATGTCAGACATGGTTATTCAGATGAAGAATATAATTATCATGCTGGCCCACTGAACAATTATCGAAATACAATCATCGTTAGACTGGCCCATGATTCCCTCGGTGAATAGAAACTGTTGACATAGTCTATAATAGAAGTCGGGATAATGTTAATCTCTCTAATCCTGTGTAAACAAGCGCTTTCAAATATAACGCTTTCCCATTGTTAACATCATCATCGGCTTCAAATATTTGAACATTTCATAATGCATGCAAATTGAAACCGCCGTTCGTAAAAGTCTCCGTATGCTGAAACGTACAACATGACCTGTTATTTATTGTATATGTATTTAGTATTATCTTGATTTCACATGATGGGAAATACGTAACAGTTTGACATGCAGCATATCTCCAGTTGGGAACATTTTTGGGTTAAGTTAACAATGAACCATTTGTCCTTTAAGCCAGAATTGGACTGCATCTGCAAAACTATTGATTAATTAATCTGTTGAAATATTAACAATGCAACATTATAGAAATTGCCATGCTTCATATGCAATTAAAAGATAATCGATTAATTCGATTTTCTGCTTGGTCTCAATTAATTACGCCCATTGATTTATTTCTGCAAATAATATATTTTCTACTTCCTCCATCGTTGGCATGAATTCCAAAAGGAATGTCGTGTCCTATGGATTGCATCGGGCAAATTTGAATCAACTCTGTCTAGAACTATTTTTATTAGGGCATGCTCGCATGATGAATCCCTCTACCAACAGAGACCAGACCCTTTCTGTCAAGCTCCATATTCTACTTTGTATCCAGATAGATTTCGCGTTCTATATATAGACCCCTCAAATATTGATCATACTTGTTACTTGTCCCATTGTCCGGTTCAACAATGCCAGAGGTTGTCGTCCCTACTTGAGCAAATGGCCAGGGTAAACAGCAGAGTGGCCTCTCCCCTATGTATGAGGGCAGGCATGAAATCGCTCCACTCATGATAATCCTTGATGTGCATACCTCTAGAGATTGCTTTTATTATAGAATACTTTGATTATACGTGAAAGGCGAGATTGTGACAAACAGATATCTACCCTAGGAATTGTTTGATTCGTTTTTTGTGTCAGCTAAACAATTATTGTTTCTCGAAGATTGGTAGGTCATTCAAGTTTTATACCATCGCATTGCAGTGATAACGTACCAGATTGATTTATTTTCGAACCAATGTGTCCTTCCCGCTTTAACGCTATGCAATGCCCTTGATTTTTCCCAATACCGTGTAATAAACCCATTACATTGATCTAACCCTAGCCTGCATTCACACTGGAGCACACATTATCTGTGTATGCCAATAAGGTGTAATGTGTTGTATTTTATTTTACCAGGCTGCTTTATTGTTCAGCTCTTATTGCTGGTCTTCCACCAATTCCTCCAGTAGGATACTACCATATATTGCTGACAGGAAGGGCAATAACGGTAATGATGATGTACGCTACTCTTTTACAATGTTAGCAATGGATCTTTAACGTGCATAGTATACTAGTGCCACAGGCAGCCACACACACGGCCGGCCTTTGATCAGCAGGCACTGGGGTAGGTTCCTTTTCCAATGGTATATAGCCTGTGGAAGAATGGTTGGAAACAGTGAAGGATGGTGATATGTTGTTTGCTGTATAATGAACTCCTTAACCTTTTCTAACTGTATAGTTCAGACAGACTTTTCAGTCACATACAAACTTGTGAGAACCCATTAGTACGGGCATTTGTCTGGTCATGAGAATGAGGTAGTTGGCACCTGGCAAAACACCCATCGCCTCGTTATCACTGGAGAGAACCACATGACAAAGATAGATGCTTATAGAAGTTAGTTTAACCTGTTACCAATGTCGCCTGGTGTCGGTTAGAAAATCAGAAAAAATGTTTTTCGTTTATTATTCAATCAGCTATCTTTGGGTATACGACAGCTTTGTGTTGAGGATTTATAGAAGAGTAATTCCGTTTCCCATGTTCATGTCAAGAAAATATCCCAACGTGATGTTCAGTTAACTTAACGGTTCCGCCAGATTTTAAATCCTCTTTAACATTCGCAATTCGATCACGAGGTTAATCCAACACGTTCCTGTACATGTGTTTGTCGCTCGGGATAGGAATACATATTTCACAGTTCCCCTAGTTCCCTCCCCTCCCCCTCTATTGTCTATCCCTATGCACAAGCTGTACAACGGAACCTATAAATAGCAATCAGTAAAATGTTCGTTACAGTTAAGTTGTATATTGTATGTCCACGACTCAATACCTTAATCAGTCTATTCAACAGCACTGTATTGCAGAATAGAGTTGGGGCAGATTAATCACAGGATCAATCAAATGGAGTCTTTACAACGCAGCTGCGCTTGAACAAAAAGAAAGAGTGCAACACGAGGTCAAACATCAGGGCTGTGAAAAGACAAACATAACATGGGCAAAGCGGCACTGCCAAAATTGCGAATTTGACCAAGTTGGGTGTGAATACTATACAGAGACCCCCAACGGGGTCCTAGGAAATGTAAAGCTTTAAATGCGTTTTTCTATGAAGGAAATCCTATTATATTTCCGATGACTTGGACCTTTTTTGTTCCAGGTCCAAGTATGTATATAGGAAAGAAACTCCAGGATTGGTTCCAGGTCTCATCCCTATGAAAACAAACATTGTCCTTTTTGGTGCATGATGCTTTATAAGAAACTTTCATTTATGCTCATCTTTTTTCCTTTTGTAGTATTTACAGACATTAGACTTGAAAAGGGTATGATCTTGTAAAGCATACACTTATAAGGTTCATAGGAATGTTCTCGAATGGTAAACCTCAGTAAATATGTTTGCTTTGAGGTGGATCAGCATGAAAGGGGGACAGCCATGGTACTTAAACAAGCCTAGAGTATAAACACAACCACTCCACCGAATATTTGGATAAATGTTCACTTGGATTAATGACACCCCGAGGGATTAATATGAACAGGGAAAAAGTAAACTCAAGTATTGCTATTAGCCCTTCACTCAAGAGCGTTATAAAAAAGATTAGGCTATTAAAATTGTTGAGATCGTTCTCAGACATCGTCCATACAAGGCCTTCTAATGTGGCGTGCTCGGGGTTTCTTTCCTTACAAATGTTCTGTTAGAGAATTTCGCATGACAAGGAAACATTAGGGGATTGGGGGTTAAGGCTCCTGTGCATGAAAAAGGGCTTTTAGCCCAGCACAATCTCTAACTGTTTTACTGCCTATAGGATACGGATGTCAGGAGAATATTTATGTGTTCCTGGGATATGTTACAGTCTAATCAAAACTTTAGTTTTGCATGCTATTTCATTTATCATTCTTATTTGAAATTTTATATCTGTAAACTAGGTCCATACATTAAGGAACACTAATTAATACACATCTGAACATTACATACCTATCAGCCCATATAATAGTAAATGTCAAACTTACATTTAAAGTCTTAGTAGCTAATTATTATTAGTCTTTGCGTTGACAGCGTATTTGAAGCCAAGACATTGGGGGTATCTGAACCAGATTGCTGCTCAGCCGAAAGTAGTGTATCAAAAATGGTTCACTCTAAATATTTATCATGCTTGCACAAGGCGGCTGTTATTTATTCAGGCTCGGTTGAATTCCTAGTGCCCACCCACATCTTCCATGCCTCGAGGTTCGAATAGTTGGCAATTAGGTGAGTATGCACGTGGCTGATCCTTCATTGCCTGATACATATCACCTGAACCTTCACCTGAACATAATTTATACATGCTCAAGTAACAGCGTAATCAATATTATATGTTTAAAGTTTTCACTTGATAAGATAACATATCGGGGTCTGATAACCAGTGAAATATTATAAGATGAATTAAAGTATTAATCATGGCGATATTGCAAACAGCTGCTAATAACTGCACGACACAATGTTGAGGCGAACAGTTTGTTCTTGATGATTTAAAGTAATGTTTGGTTTGGAAAATATTTGAATGGAATTAGCCTTTATTACGCGCACCCAATGTTTAATTATTGAGGGGAAAGTTTGTCCTTAGATTTTACCTTTCACTGAGGATATTTTGATTGTTCATATTCTGCCAACAGGATGTTGAACAGATCTGGATGCAAATTGTTTAGTACCGACAACCAAGGACCAAAGTTAGTATGATGAAAATCGAGAATTGAAAAGCTTTAATGAACAATATCTCGATGAAGTTGTTCTTCAACAAGATAGATAGCTCCGTTGTGAATTAATTAATCAATTATTGGGGGTTGTAGGCCCAATATTATACGTCCTAATTCTGGTAATATGAACCATAAATGAGATGTGCGTTCACTGAGAAGAGACGTTTGGGGGTTGGTTAGATATTATACATTAGAGTAAGCAGGGAGCTTGATTAAACAATGATGAACATCTTGATCATGCCGTTAATACTGCAACAGTTTTACAATAGACTGGAGCGCCTTTGATTACTAAGAAACCGCGGCGGAGCCAAGATTTCCCAGTTATAAAAGATGGATTGAGGTGAAATATTGGACAGGATGTAACAGACAACCTCATTGTCTGCACAGAGGGAACATAATCCCACTTCGTTGTTTATTGATTCCGATATGAAATCAAAATTGTGTACCTCGACTATCTAGCCATTCTTCCAATCACTGCTGCGCTAGTGGTGGTCTATTATATTCCTCTTGCTTGGATTGGTGTCATTGTGAATGAACAGGCTCCAGGCCTTAACAACGATTTATATTGTTGGAATCGGCACTGGGTATTCCTGGATATCTTCATACCCAGTGTCATCCGCTACCAATTTCAAAAGGCACAGCAGACCATAACAAATCTCATTTGCCTTTCTTCTTGTTTAATCAAGCTTTACTACTGGGTGTAGTGGCACCGCTGTGCCATGGCAGCTTCGAATGATTTCAACTTCCACCGAGTCCCTCCTTAAATCATTGCCGTAGCGAGCAGGTAGACTCCTAATTAGATATACCGTCTACGCTTCCATTATCTTTATTTTGGAACATGCCAGCTAATTTCCCCGAGCTTACCCGAGAGACATTCTTTGAATTGCGAATAACAAGGGGAAGTTCGAACAAATATGTTCAGACTACAAAAGGGGTTTGCAATCACCTCTTAAATTTAACTGAATTTAATTCGATCTCTCTAGAAATTCTACGTGCACATATGTCAGGATAGCTGTTAAAGCGATATACGTTCTATTACAATAGGACATCTCCAACGGCAAATTATGTCGTCGTTTTTATTGTAATTACAAGGAATGATAAATGATCGCTTTAAATAACGGTATGGCACCACCTGTACAAAGTATTCCAATCGTTTTCTCATACCAGCATTATTATGAATATATAGTAGTTTTTATTTCCTTTTAAAAAGTGTACATAGTGAAATGTAGTCGAACAACTACTCAGAATTATAACGGTGTTATCTTAGGTATTTCTACTGTTACACAGTTTAGTCCCTGAACTTAGTTACATCTTAAAACATGAACAAGGTAATTTACCCGAGCTTACCCGAGAGACATTCTTTGAATTGCGGGAAGTTCGAACAAATATGCCATTATATCAAGATATCAACCTATTTAATGGTCAAAATAAATAGACACCCGTTATCTCTATTTGCTGGAGGATTAAATACAATATTGTCTAAGGGGATAAACACTGTGGCCGGTGGATAGGGATACTGGTTGGTACGTGAGTGAAACCACCAGAAAATGTACAATTCGTCTTCACTAATCCTCTCAAATAACCCAAAATTAATACATAAATCAGCTTCAAAATCCAATTAAACCTAACCAAACAGATTGCTAGAATCAATGCAGTTCCGAATATATTCGAATTCATCAAGTATTGACCGAATTGCAGCCTAATTAACAGATTTTACTAAGTGTGTGCAGCTGCCAATAGTACATTTCCTGAAAATCGTTCCCCTCAACTGTCGATTGTATTTTATTTTCACACAATTACCACTACACACACATTCATGAATAACAGTGGCGAGCGAAAGCGAAACTATTCTCCAAACAGGTAGGTAAATGTATGTTCAAGAGTGAGGGTTTGTTTTCACAGGGAGATGTAAGAGATTATTCAAAACCCAGAGGCCCGTTGCATAAGAATTCCTTTTTTACATTCTACGGTATTTTTTTAAAAAAAAATTCGTGAATATTAGTGAATTGGGTACCATTCTGTCAATCATCCTGAGTAGCAAGTTCATACATTTTGAGGTGTTGGTTGAGGATTGGTGTGAGGAGTGTGGACACTTATCTGGGAGGATATCTGGATGCCCATCTCTGTGTGATGTAATTCACGCCAACACTACTAACTTTGCACTTATGCAAGGACTGCTTGATTGACAACCTTCTACCATCTCTGCAGTAAATCCCTGAAGGCCAGTGTGACATCCTATTGGTTGACATTTGTTGTATTCTATTGGCTATCTTGGTTTGATTGACAAGTTGCCACTTAATTAAGGCCACTGTATAGGTTTTGAGAGGAACCCATTTAGAGAGGACCACCCATGACTGAATCTGAGTGATCTACACCTACTACACCCTTTGGGATTTCTGGGTTTCAAGTCTTGGAGACAGACAAGCTCGGAATTGCAAAGACTAAAAGACAATTGTGTATTATTAGATTACAATATGTTGTTTGATGTCTTATGTCTAATTGCCTTGCATTGTACTTTCATGTTTATCCAACTGCCTTTATAAACAGGGAGCGTGCAACTTTCCTAGTTGTTAATAAACTGAATTTTACTTCCACTCCTGTGTTCTTCTAATACAGACATTCAAGGCATTTCAGATTACAGTACGTCTGATATTCATAATCTAGCCATTGCACACAAATAGTTGACCATAGAATTTGTTTCCTTTGGAAACGCACAATATATACATTAACTTAAACTGATTATAAAGTTAAACAGAAAAATAGTTCATAAATTATTGATTAACTTAATAAACTTATAACATGTTAAGATTTTCTTTCCTTAGCCACTTTTCCTTGTAGAGCAACTGGTAAGGAACCTGTAGGGAAGGAATTAGCTATACAATGTTAATTTGTATTCGTAACATTAAGATTTCATAACTAAGCAAGTAGTTCATCTGTAGGAAGGAAACAAATAGCTACAAATTCTTCCTACGTGAAATTCCCAGCCGGTAAAAATAGCCTACACACCAATGGTGGGTAGGAGTTGTTATTCGTACCCACCTAAGGAAGGGGTAGAAGTATAGAAATTCCCCTTACCTTAGTAGCAGGGGAGGAATTCACTCAAATTGACATGAATAGTTCACTTTGTGACACCTTTTTGAAATTTGCTATGCTGTTAGAACAGGTCATGAGGTTTACTCAAACGGCCGGCTACAAGTTGACAGAGACCCCTGGTGGCCGATAGCTGCAAAATACAAAATGGCCACCACCAAACACCTAATACACAATATATTGGCTTCTACTGACTCTATCTTGAAGTATAATATGATTTTATTGATGTTTTCAACTATGGAAAACTCATTTCTGAAAGTTATTTTTGGTTTCAAGGTCGTTTTAAAGATCAAAAACCCAATATAGCATCTGCCATGGAAAAAGAAGCTCATATCTCAGCTTCTATTAGCACTATATCCATATAAAAAATAGCCCAACCTGGAATAAATTGCAACAAGAGATTTCATGATTGCTTCTAGTAATTTCAGATGTTTTGAACAACATATCCAAAGTTGGAGAGAAAGGGAGTTCAGGAAAGTACAAAGAAAGCAAAACAAAATGCCACGACTCATGATTTTAGACACAATATCTAAAATCAAGATAGCATGTCATATCTCATCTCCTGCCAGCCCTCTAACCATGTATGACCACCTTTTCTAGGATTTGAGGGTCAAGAAATCTATTTCTGCAATAATTGTTGTTTCATGGCCATTTTCAAGATCAAAATCCAATACGGCCACTACTGGGATAGAGAATATATCTTAATTCCTATAAGCACCAGATGTATGTGTGATCTTACTTTTTGTAGGCTTTGAGGTCTGAGGAATCCATGTTTTAACTTATTTACCCTGTCATAAGGTCATTTTCAGTATCTAAAGTTATTTATGAATATAAACCTTTCATTTAAATGGAGATGAGACTACTCACGCTTATAATGTGTATGGTCATGTGATTTGTGAATTGTATTGACCTGATGCTTTTCATGATAGAGATTATGTTTTTTTGTACTTTATTTGATCTCAAGCTAAACATAATGAGAAATATTCAAATCTATGTTCAAAAGATATGAGGGTACATGTTGCCTAATAAAATTCTATAAAAACATTCTGCATGTTTCAGACAGTTTATCTAAGAAACTAACAAAAAAATGGGAAAAAACCCTTAGACTTTGCTAAAATTATGAATTCATCATTATCTCTGCTCTGTGTAAGGTTTGAGTCAGTTGAGAATGCTCTCTTTGAGGTCAGCGCTCTTGACCCACTCACTCATAAATAGCCAGCCCCACAGCCACCTAGCTTACTCTCCTCCTGGGTTTGGGAAAGAGAGAACTATTCTACCTGTGTACTAGACCACTATAGGTCCTATACACACCTGTATTCCATAGTGCACTCTCTTCTACATATCATTTATTCATAGGTCTTTGGGCTATTACCCTCATTAAACCAGGTCAACGAACTAACCATATATGTAAACATATATATCATATACAAATGGGTCCCCAAAGCTCTTGGCTTACAGTTGAATATCAAGTATCTTGTTCTCAAAGTGGTCTGCCACATCTGTTACAATGGCTGGCAGTTTCATATAACTCAGCTACTGTCACATTATTCCAATTCAGTAAGGATAACAATGTTAGCTCATGTTCCATGGGCTAAATTTATTTATTACAATAGGAAAAGCACTAATGAAGGAGTGTTTTCTTCCTTGTTTTCTTGTGAAACCAAGACTAATTCAAATCTCTATACCTTCCTCGAACGACCTGCAGTGAAATTAAATAAAGGCACAGACAAACTGGCATCATCAAAAGTTTCAGCACCAGTTGTGACACAGATGTTTGTTTCACTTCAAGAGTTTTTCATGCATGAAAATGCTAGAGATCCACCTAAGTCACAAATTCTTTGCTGCTTGCCAGGTATGCCAGCACAGGGAAGAAATCCAAGCTCCAAACAAGCTTCTGTAATCATCTTAGACATGGATGTTGTAATACATTTCATTAAACCACAGCGAGCCTATGTCTTTGGTGAATATGCTTTTATGCATTTCCTGCCTTTCATGGAAAATCAGATCAACACATGTGCCACAAGAATAGATGCAGTCTGGGATTGCTATACTCAGGATAGTCTAAAACATCAAACACTTGTGAAACATCTTGGTGAGACAGTTGCTCAAAGGACAAGAGTTTCAGAAAAGGCCCCATCACCAAAAGGAAAGATTGGCAGGCATTCCTGAAAGTTAGCGAGAATAAGATCAACTCTTCCAGTTTCTATCTGAAGAGCATGAGAAGGCAACTTCCAGATCTGAGTATCAGCTCTTGACAACACAGGGGGAACTTGTGCTGTCTAACAAGCTATTAGAATTGTCTGACATCACTCCATCTGACCATAAGGAGGCAGACACAGATGATGCTGCACCTGCCCAACACTGTCATTGGCAACCATAAGAAAGCTTTCCTCCAGACTGTTGATTCTGATGGCATTGTCTTGTCAGTCCATCTCTTTACAACATTTGAAAGTCTGAGTTGTGGGTTGGCTTTAGCAGTGGAAAGGCATACACTGATATACCAGTTCGTGAACTTTCTTTGCAGCTTGGACCTGGTAATTGTAAAGCACTTTCATTTTTCCATGACTTTACAGGTTGTGACAACATCTAGCATGCTAGGCATTGGGAAGAAATCTGGATGGAATGCTTGGATGAACTTTCCTTAAGTCACTAAGTCAATGGTCAGCTAAATTGAAAATCTGTAAGAGGTGACAGGATTCCCTCCACATGTAGTGCATTGAACAACTTACAGTGCTCATGTACAGTAAGAACTGTTCCTGTGTTACAGTAAATGATGCACAACAACTTTTGTACACTCACAGTCTTAGGTCCTTATCGAGCATCCTCCTACTAGAGCAGCCTTGTTCCAGCATGTTAAAAGAACAATTTTGGTGTCAGCTTTCATTTGGCATTGAGCCTTGGAGACACGATTATGTCTGCCAGATCCTGCAAAGTATGGTTGGGAATAGAATTGATGCTTCAAGACATGGGTCCCATATTGGACAGACTTAGGAGATGCTAGTGAATCCTGTTCACTCATGCTTCACTACACTTGCATGACAGTGTGTAAAGGGAGGTGCAAATGTTTTAAAGCAGGATTGAGGTTCACACCATTGTGCAAATGTCAGGGTGGTCACTGCAACAAGCTTTAGTGATGTGAAATGGCGTTACAGTAACTAACACTTAAAACAAACTCATTTTGCAGAACTAAACTTTTTTTTACCTTAATATTGAACTTAAAAAATTCAGAAAAATTAGCTTTTGACCTTAAAAATGACCTTGAAATACAAGAAGGGCCCTAGAATTGGATTCCTTAAACCTTAAAACATAGACATACTGGTATTATACATAGATATAGTGATTATAGGTGCTGAGATAGGACATTGTTGTTTTGAATGGTGGCCATATTGCATTTTGACCTTGAACTTGACCATAAACTTGATCTTCAAACAGATTAATTATTTCAAGAATAGATTGCTGGTAACATAAAACATAGAAATATGGTATTATACTAGTATATGGTGCTGGCAGCAGTGCAGATATGAGATTCTTGTTCCACAGCGGCAGCCATATTGGATTTTGACTTTGAAAATGACCTAGAATCAAAAAATAACTTTCAGAAATGGATTCCTCCTAGTCAAAAACATCTATAAGTTGGTATTATACTTGAAGATACAGTCAGTAGAAGCCAGGATATGGTGCAGTTGGTGTTTGGTGGCGGGCATTTTTTAATTTGCAGCTACCGGCCACCAGGCATGTCTGTCAACTTGTAGCTGGCCGTTTTGGTAAACTTCATGACCTGTTCTAACAGCATACCAAATTTCAAAAAGGTGTCACAAAGTGAACTATTCTGACAAATTGCTCCACAGGCCCCTGGCAGAGCTGTTATCAATCTCTTCTATATTTACCCTCACCAGATTGCCATAATATGAGTATTTTATATCATTGCGTGAGAAGTATGGCCACTGAATAATGCGCCTTACCTAACAGAGGAGGTACCTAGTGGTGCCAACGACAAGCCTTTTTAAAACGGTGATCAATAGTCTGTCCAATATGCATGAAGTACTCGGGTTGGATTTTAGGGTTGTTTTATTTGAGCTAGTTATAATAGGTGGCCACAAACATTCTTTTTGTATTCCCATGTTATTGTAGTTTTCGAATTTCTTAAGTTCTTTGTGTTGCGTTCTGCTATCAGGGAACATCATGCTAGGAATTCGGTGAATACAATTTCGCTAATCCATGTACACTTCTTCACTAGTATCAAAGTTAGTTGTTATTAGCAACGAGTTTAAAACACCAGAGATGGAACTCATAAGTCGGCAGAAAGATGTAACAAATTTCCCCATCTTATCTTGAATCTGATGGCCCAGGCGGTCACCCCTTTCATCCGAGGTTGTTTGTAAGTTCTTAAAGGGCCTTCAGTCTCCCCTCTCATTTTCCGTTTTGGAGGTGCTAATGAAGTTTCTTTCACTATTGTTTAAATATTGCATAAATCCGATTTATAACTTGACAATCAGGTTCAGAACATCTATAGCTTGGGACCTGTACATCTCATTTATAAAAATAAAATGAAAATGAGCAAGTATCATGAAGTAATTCATTTGTTGACTAATTTCCAGTCAGTTTTTTCCATTTAATCATGTCTTCCGATTTGATTTGAAGCATATGAATATATCAATGTGTAGCCTGCTCATTTTCCCATCCATAGGTCTCATGATAATTCTTCAAATCAGATCGGAACAAAGTTAAATGCAGTGATATTTCCATTTCTCTGTATAAATTAATGAGTTGAAATTTGCCAGAACATGTGGTTTTTATGGCCTTTTATGGCCCTTTCCCCGATGTTCTACCCCAGACCTCTTACTGTGCTTCACAGCAGGGTCAAACAAGCTCGGGTATAGCATCGGAAGTAGTTCCATCTCTGGTGTTTTAAACTCGTTGTTATTAGTAAGTACTAGTGCAAAACATTATGATAGATTTGAGAAGTCAATATGTATATCAATAACTAGTTAATTTAGCCCACGCCAAACACTCCTTCTTGTTTTGACTCAAGTGAAATAGAGTGTTAAGACTTTGAGTCAATGTAATGATGATAGTGTGTTTGCTCATTGCGCTGGCACTGTGGCGCCCCCGCTCGTCCTTTACCATTACCTTACTCTATAACGCCCCCTACATTCAACTCACCCTACCACCCTACTTTACCTAACGCCGCCGAAAGCTTCACACCTTATTTTCCCACCAAACCCACATCTATTCTATCTTATTCTTTATTCATCATGCAATTTATTATTCGATCATTAATATAAATTCTATGTTTATCACTTCAAAATGTTTATAACATTTTTTTTTATCAAATTTCAAACTTATTAATTTTTAACAATTTTATATTTTTATTAAAAATTTCAATAATAAAATTTGTATTTCCCAAGGCTACCGATTTACTTATTATCATTACCGTCAACCTTAGCTGAACGCTTTGCCGCAATGAAAATCTATTTCAATATTCCTATTGTATCTCTGAAAGCTATACTTTTCTGTTGGTGGACTACAATGCAACAACACACTATCTTCTGCAAATATATCATATAACATGTAATATATCCATGCTTTATTTTCAGGATAGTAAAATTCGTCTTTCCTTTTAACCCAATTCAAATGCTTATTATGATGACTTGATTAGTGGTATACTTAATTATCGTTCCGATCAGCCTAATATATCATATGTCAAAATTAATACATTGGTGTCAAAATTAATACATTGGTTTGAACCCAATTAAGGATTGGTAAACATATCTAACGTCTGCAATGTATTGATCTGGCGCCTAATCCCAAACATTCCTTGACTTAGCATTCATAAGCAATTTGGTAATAGGTCATCAGACCTATGTGATTCTACAGAACAGTTGATGATCCCTACATAAAGTCGAAATACTGGAACATTATATACCACCATTCCCATTACATAGTGTTTACAGGAGAGATTCTCATATTTATGTTTAACACTGACTGCTGTTACTCTTGTTGTTTTTGCCATTCTGAGACATCGTCCCTGGACTTTAAACTTGTATTTTGTCACCAAACAAAGGTGACTCTTAAAACATGACGAGAATAATATTTTTCCAGTCTAACAGCCAGCTTAGTGACAGGTCTATGCCCCATCCATTAGTCGATTAATCAGAACTTCTTACACTCAAATTAACAGTGAATGATTGAATGATCGGTCCCCTCCCTTCATAGCTAAAAATCCAGATTGCAAATTTGATTAATCGTAATAATTTTGAACCAAAATATTTCTCTCGGTTATTTGTGAACAGATAGTTTTAAAGCACCTGCTCGATTTTGCGTCGTTATTTTTTTTTAAAAATCAATACGCTTTATATATTATAACGTTCACACTACAGCTTTTTACATATGTACTAACTCAAGAGTGTCTCTACAAAGACAACTATACCAATCAAGTACCGTGCCTAAACTCTTTTACACTCTGGGTCTTTTCATCTCTCTGAGGGCTTTGATATAGGACGACTGTCAAACACAACCCTTGATGGAGCGAAGTGACATTTGCTCTCGTCACTCTTAAAGCCCAGCCTATTGCCTGGAGGGATTGGCATCCACCTGCCAAGTGTTGACTTCAGACATAGCCGACGAAACACCTAATACTTTTGTGCACACGTGTTCAGAAATTCTGATAATTAATTAACAGCCTGCTCATGTTTGAATACCTTCCAGCCCCGAGGCTAATGGGACATTGTGCTTACAGCTTCTAGCGCATGGACACAAATGCTTGGCAAAACAAACCGCAATAAATTACAGTAATGATGAGAGTTTTCAAACAACGCCCTTCTTTACATTAAAGTCATGTTCTCCTTTCCTATTCATATGGCATTAATTCCACCTGCGGCCCTTTAACATAATGTTACGCCATTTCATCTCGGGTGATAATCGCCTGATTCGTGGACTAATGCCAACTGTACTGGAACAAACTTAAATCCGGGTAATTCCCCGATCCCCCCACCCCCACCCCAGAATTACAAAATGCTTGCGTTGTGGTTTTGGATTTTGACATTTATGAACTCACTTTTTTTGCTAAACAAATATTAAGATTAAATGTGGAATTTCAAAGTTGATCCCTGGCTAATTTATTATGCGCATTAGAATAATTATAATTATTGTATATTTATATGATATATTATAATGTAATTTTCCTGATTGAATTATGTTAATTGTGTTTATGTAATATGTTATGAATTGTGTTTAATCAAAAATACCCATGCCTGGTATTAGCGCGAAATATGCTATGTTTGCGCGAAATCCTATAATTGCGCTCTATCAAGATTCATCTTTTGCCCTTTAATACATATCGTGACTGACTATAGATCTATATGTTGGTTATATCATCATTGCGAGGAAGAGGTCTCAGATAAAATCCATTGTCTGGTAAATACATATATTATATATGTATCCTCTTGCTGCCACCAACTTAATCCTGACCTGTCAAAATAAAAGCAGCTACCTATATGATTATGCCGACAAAATATCCTGATATGTCTGCTACCGTGACAATAGCTTCCGATTCCCGAAGATGGCGGGATATATTATAGAGAGAGAGGATTGTTGCAAGATCTCTCTGCAATCGGCGAAGCCAATTTTGCTTCACATTCAAAGCTCAATGACATACCCTCTTCCATGGGGGCGAAAGGGGGTGGGCCATTGGCCAAACTTGACTACTTTTATTTTCAATAACATGCAGGATACTTACATAATAAATGATGAGGGAAAACAACTCTGTTGTTTATTTTTGACGAATGAAATTAATTTCATCGATTTTTCTTGTAAAAACAATATCTTAAGTGCCTGGGTGTTAGTATGCCTCGCGGGTCCCACGCTTGCCTGTTCTGACACTGCGCCCAGGAGATATTAGCATGGACAACTTGCTTGGTATTAGCTTGTGCAGGGATTTCAGCACAATTGACTCATGATTACTGTAGGAAACCATTAAAACTGAGGTTTCCTCTGGATGCAAGTAGACTTCGAATTGAATAGATGTCGATAAGGAGTTCACTTCGATGAAGTCTAGTAGAGAATGTTCGGACGAGCCGAACAACATTTTCTAGCAAAACTCCATATGACTTGTACTGAAACTTAAGATTAAACCAACTCATGATTAGCTCCCATTAAACCTCGATGATGAAATAGATAATATATTGTAAAATGTATTCATGATTTATTTATGTCTGGGAAATTTGATAATTGTATAGGAAATCATAATCCTTTGAAAAGATATTGATGCTGAGTTGATTTTCAGTCGAGTCTTGCTGAAATCTATGTAAAATGCTTGGAAGTTACCTGTACAATTAAGGTGGATCACCATAAACAACTTTCGAAAATGTAAATTTATACTTAATATATTGCCCTCCAAGTCAAATCTAAAGAAGGTAAATTATTTACAATATGTTTCTTCCTTAGCTATTAATTTAATTGATCGGAGAAGATGGGAATAACCCAAAACAAAGAGGACGGGGGCTGAGGTTTGAGGTTGTGCTTTTAATTGTGGCGTTTAATTTAGATAGTGATGTTAATGATCCAATTGTGCCAAAAAATATTCTGATTCTGCTGTTATTTCTGTAAAGGTTAGGCCTATAAAATTCAAATTACATTATCTTTCTGTGGGTTATGTGGAGTTAGTGTGGCAGCAATGAAATGGCGATTACGATGAATGATGGTAATGATTTAATTCAGCTGGACTAATTGACTATAGGGTATTGTGGAATTATGACGCAGGGAGTCCAACCCTACACATTCTATACCAACCTATCCAACCTACCCAAATCGACAATCTACAAATCGATAGTAAGGCACTTAAAACCCAAGCCAGAGCATCATATATGGAATGATGATTTTTTTTTATATAAATATTATAGTTCCCAAACTGATTAACACATATTATCAATGCAAGAGACTCACAGCTATTTTGGACTTTGTATAGTAATATGCTAAGTCAGTTAGGATATCACAGAGAGAGAACCAAAACTATTCCTGTATGTTATCGTGCCATATTGTAATACAGCATAATTACTTATCAACTGTACACATTTTAGAGAATCGTCTTCGGTCATTGATAGAAGCGATGTTGTAAAGGTCCATTCACATTACCGCGACCAGCCGGCCGAAACTTACCGCCTGTAATACTTTAACATTGTGTTGTTTGCCGTGCGGCGGCCGTACACCAATCGGTCGTTGTAATGTGAATGGGCCTTAAACCCCCCACACACCTGAGCCGATTTCCACCGATTTAACTTCTCCCGATCCGATTTAACTGCTCCCGATCCATTTTAGGATTTAACTTTCCGTCCAGATCAATCGGGAGTACAATCGGGAATAATTTCATCACTCGGGAGTCCCCCCGATTGCTAAAATACTCCAATCGGCGGTGGTTTTCAGCAATCGGGATGAGTTTAATCCAATTTTTGCCCGATTATAGATTTGTCCCGATTTTGGCTGTTAATTTTTATAATCGCTTCCTAGTTTGGGTCTCTGCCCGATGCGTCAGGGACTGTCCCGATGCATCGGGAGGCCTTCCAGAGCCATCGGGAGGGCTCTCCCGATTATCAAAAAAATGGAAAATCGGGAGGGTGAATTTTTGTTTGGCGTCCAAAACGACGTTTTTTGAGTGATTCTATATCTCCTGAATCTCCTGATTTCAGATCTGCCAGGCGCAACGATGTAACCTTTGGGCAAAAAAAGTTATGACCATTTGGAAAAAAAAAGTTAAAAAATATTTTTTAATTCCTAAATAAATTCTTGATCGGGAGCAGTTAAATCGGATCGGGACACAAATCGGGGAGAATTTGGGTAGGTGTGGGTCAACGTCCCTGGTGTGGGTCTCCACAAATGGACAGTTTTAAAAGTTTATTCCTTAGAATTCTTGATCGGGAGCAGTTAAATCGGATCGGGAGAAGTTAAATCGGATCGGGAGAAGTTAAATCGGCGGGCGCTCAGGTGTGGGCGGCCCTTTATTAACTCTACAACAGAGGGCTGTAAGGCCCCAGAAGGGGCGGAAAACCTCCCACTATGCCGGAGAGATCTCCCCTTCACTAAAAGCATTTTCGAATGCCAATGAAAGTATTCTAATCTAATCTAACCTACCCACCGTCTCTCAAACGCATTAGATTTTAATCATAACTCTATTAACTCTCCCAGATGGCTTTTCTTTTATTTATACAAAAAATATACATCTGCTTTCACTCATACCGGAACGTGTTTACTATACAAAAGGGATCTCACCCTCGAACTATGGTGCTGAATGTTTGAACCTCCAGACCCGGATCTTACTTCATTAATCATTTGTTATTAATTATTGTGTTCCTCGTTATTACGGGACCACTGAACTTCAACTTCAACCAGAGAGTTGAGACTATTCAATCATCCCTTCGGTGCCACTAGATAAAGTGTCCATGGTATATATACCTATAAATGCAATTCGTCACAAAAACCTTTTTATGGAAGTTAAAATGCAATGGGTACCCTCGATACAAATGAAGGTGGCAATTTATCAGAATACTTAAACCCAAATGGACTCCCGAAATAGAATCACTGATTCGTCACACAATTACTGAAATCTACCGGAGAGGTACTTCAACCTTATGGACTCCTTTGTGAGAACTTGTGGGAAAGAAAGGCTGACCATCGATCAAACTAAGAACCTTCGAGAGGGATTTTGACGCCAGGGCTGGCGTTCATAAAAAAAGTGTTAACTCCCGTGTTTATTTCGTGTCCATAAAGCTAACACACCGGTTAGTGGAGTGTTAGCTATCCTCGTGTTAGCCGGGTGTTAGCGCTAACACGAGGATAGTGGGGGTGTTAGCCTTATCCTCGTGTTAGCGCTAACACCCGCGCTATCCTCGTGTTAGCCGTGTTAGCCAATTGGTTTTTTTTCATTTAAGGCCAACTCTTAAAAGAAAAAAAAAAAAATCCACCATGAATGTTTTGGGGCGTTTCGAAGCTATTTTTATCTGTTACAATATGGTGGTCATTAGAATTATCTGTCTCCTGTAGAGATAAATCAGTGTATACAATGCATATAACAAATACATCTAGATTCATGATGATGATTCATGATGATTCCAATTCAATACAACTTATGAATCGAATAAATACAATCAAATATAATCAGTTCAAATACCGATCTCAAACTGGATATAATTTTTTTTTTCATTTAAGACCAATCGATATTTAACACTTACATGAAAAAACACACTATCTAACTTAAAATATAGAAATAGGACTACTTATTACATGACCAGATTCGCCATTTAATGATTCATTTTAAGAGCATCCAAGTTTTTTCCTTAATGCCCAATTTCATTTTATATTTTACTAACAGAGTACCCGTCCTCCGGACGGTCACCCTCTAGCTTCCTCTCACTCTCTCTCCCCTCCTCCTCTCTCCTTGTCTCTCCTCCTTTTCTCTCCATGCCTCTCCCCCTGTCTCTCTCCCTGTCCTGACACTATCCCTCTCCTCTCCCACATTTTTTATATGAAGACTATCTGTTGATACATTAAAATGTATTCTTTTAGACTTGCCATTACCAAGTACCTTAAGAGGTGAACATTCCATATGGTGATGCATGACGTACATTGACGTTTTACTGTATCAAAGATACCCCAGAGTCAAGAAAATCCCCCCAAAATCGCAATATAATGCTTATAATTTAACATAACCTATAATTATGTGATCCGTTTTAGGAAAATTCGTCATAAATCGCAAAATATGGATTTTGAGATATCATCATGTTTGAAAAGAGATCTAGCCGATTCCAATGATAGTAAACACTAAGACACCTAATAAGTCTTTCTATATTTTAAGTTGGATATTTCTATGTTTGAAAAAAATGTTTGCAATGTTTCTGGATGGGTTATTAGCGTGCCAGCGGGAGCACACAATGCCATGATCAATATCAATATCTACAGAGCCTTCGAATCAGAAAATATTTAAAAAAAAAATAAAAAAAAGAAAGAAAAAAAAAATTCTCATAAGACGAATTATAAATGTATAAATGTATAAAAAAAAAAAAAAAAAAAAAAAAATTCTTATAACGAAATTTTCTTATAAGACGAATTATAAATATATAAGTAGCTAACACGAGGATAGCTGGCTAACACGGCTAACACGAGGATAGCGCGGGTGTTAGCGCTAACACGAGGATAGCGCTGGTGCTGGCTAACACCAGCGCTAACACGGTGTTAGCTTATGGACACTACCGCTAACACCGTGTTAGTCACCCGTGTTGGTGCTAGTGTTAGTGTGCTATAACACCATTTTTTTATGAACGCCAGCCCAGGAAGATAAAAAGTAAAGGTGCTTATCTAAGCAGAGTAAGGGGAATGTTTTTTCCATCAGGTGGTGATGGCAGGTAAAAGCAAGATTAGTATGCTCTGGGTGTAATAAGTCAGCCCGAAATTCCATTCTTTCTCACGCTTGCGGATGGCAGAATCAATTTTAGCAAGTAATTGGATGATAAATTCATGTCCTGTACACCACTGAGGTAACCTTACACAACTATACCGGACCTATAATTGAGTAAATTCCCAAAGCATTTTCTTCGATCAGAGTATTATAGTTTCCATTGATATAACTATTTTAAAGTGAACGTGAAGCGCTACTTTCGTTGCCATTCGATTGATTGTCATGATTTACTCGACGTTGTTAGGGGCAATGTGCCTCAAAACATATAACCTGATACATCTTAGATGTATCATTTTCTTATTCATTCTTCATACTGCTTCGATTAGATTCGATGGACCTTAAAATATTAACATTTGCTGGAACTAGAAAAGGTACTTTCAATTCTTTAAACCACGCGGCAACTTCGAAACTTCTGTTTATCGTATTTCATTCGATCCAGTGTTATAGTCATAAACCTTGTATAAGCCAGATAGGTAAATCTAAACATATCTCGCTTACTCATAATGAAACTGAAGTAACAGTAATGCCTGCTCGAGTTAGAAATTGGTCAACACGCGATGAGATCCATTGTCATTGCTGGGATCTCATGTACCTATTTAAGAACTCCCATTACAGGAAGTTTGTCCGGTAAGCAGTTGGAACAATACACAATAGGCGGTGCATGAAAGTAAATGTACCAGATTTTAACGTCCTTGAACGACCTTTAGGGGAATTTTAACTAAGTTTGAGTAACAATGGGTCATTTTACGTGATTGTAAGATGTGTAGTTAAATTTCTTTTACAAAATGTTGCAAACCTATTATGCAAAAATAATATCTCAATTTCAATGCCTCTTGGTTAAAATCTGTGTGTGAGGCGGGGGGGGGGCGGTTAGAGAGAAAAAAGATTACTATTCGTTATGTAAGCAAGCTAAGTCTTCTATTAAACAGTTTCATTGATCATGTTATATGTATTGATGGCTTCAAATGCGCACAATATGTCCTTCTAAACATGGATAGCGAATAATTGTGGCCAGGAACTCTAGGATGATTGCACATCGTGGTTAATCTTTAAGTCAGTACTGTAGGCCATCCCGAAATTGTACTGTGACGTCTATCTAGTCTGTCCTATTACGGTAAGATTGCAAATATGCCATTTCATTCATGTGTATACATTTGAATATGCCATAGATCCATGGGGTTGTGGATTATATTTCGAAGGTCATCACAAAGGGAATAATTATTTCATTTGATTAACAATTTATTCTTCCATCTCACTAGCATGCTTCAGATATACAACAAATTATGTTGAAGTCATCAAAATTTGTGGCCAGCTGAAGCTGGGCCCCCAAATATCTTTTCAACAAATTATCTTTTCAACGAATTTCACGCCTCTGCACAATGCCAATTGTTTTATTTCTTCAGAGGGTCGTGCATCGCTGTCCTTGTCAGTTTTTCCAGTGCAACCCTAGTTATTTGTTTTTTTTATTTCTGGGCGTTGCTGCTGAATTCAGTGGGCGCGTAAAGCCACGAGGCCCAAATTAATTGACCGTGGGTCAAAGACCAGGTTAATTACGTTGTCTTTTCCCAAATGAATATCGAGATGAAGTGGTTAAAGTTTCGCGTCGAACTGTGTTGTTTTCCTGACATAAAGACCCTCCCTGGATATCGAAAAAAGGAAGTCATAGGACAAATGTGCAAATAGTGCAAAATCGCTTAATCGACTTTGGGGATCCTGACCCAATTCCTGCTCCAACTTCTTTTGCAAAATCGTCAGTAAGCTCGTTGTTATTACACCTGTCATTGTAGTGTTGTCTCTTGTCATTATGTTCTTGCTTCTACTTTTATTACTACTAGTAAATAGCATTTCGTGCGTCGTTGTTTTGTCGGCTTTCTAACGCCAGCCCCAAAAATAATATTGAAGATCAGGGTTTGAGAGTTCATGGACTTTCATATCCGATTGTTGTTACCATAGAATTTTGTTGGATTTCTATATTGTTAGTAAGGCTTTGCCAATCTGACCCTAAGGTGAAGCAGTGAGATCAGTCTGCACTCTTATGAATAGAGTGACAATAGAGGCGATCATTGTGTGTACAATGAAACTTTAACAAAGCAAAAGTCACGGCTTTCGGTCTGAGTATTGAAGTTTACATTCATTTGGAATGGCACCAAACGACGTCGCTTCAATTGGGAGGGGCACTTAATTTGTCTGAGCTGTCATTGAAGTGAATCGGTTGGTTGACGTATGGGGCCAATACCTTTAGCCAACACTGATGTTAATACCTTTTAAACGCGTTTCCAACGTGAGCTGAATCGTGGAGGAGATCAAGGGGTCACATTTGTTTGTATTAGATTGAAAAGTATCCGTCTAGTTGTTCTTAGCTTGCATCATCTCGCTATGTCACCTTTCACCTATATACATGCTTTTCTTTTGGAGAGCATGATTCATGTAGGTAATATTATAATTATCTTGCTGCATAATATACGCAGAGCTATTCTCAATAGAATGTATTGGCCTACATGCTCCTCAGTGGCGTTCATAGTCCGCCCTCTATTCACTCAAACACATGAAATTTAAAATCAAAACCTGTCTCTCCCTCGAGGGTAATGTCTGTCGTGTGCTGGGGTGCTGGCGATAGAATGACAATAGTAACCAAGATACACAACACTGGTGGCACCAAATGCACCTAGGTTTCAGGACCCTGAGTCCTATCCACTAGATAGTAGCAAGCGTAAAATATATGATGGAATGGCTTAATGAGTCACTGTTTGCCTACGTCACAAGGTAGCGAAATCTTGAAATGAACATGCAATGTACATAACACACAAGTCGGGAGAGGTATCGTGTACATTTCAGGCGATACCTTGTGACGTCACACAACACACTCAGTGCCCTCTTGTGTTAAACAGACCTTTTCAACTGAGCTTTCTCAATATGCGCCTGTGAGTAACTATAAGTTAGACATAAATGGAGGTAAAAAATTGGGATTTGGTGTTGTACTTATGGCTCTATAACGTTTGTTGACCTAAAAGTGGCCATGGACCCCTTTACTGACCCTTTAAGTGTACAGCCCCTAAAATATATATTTTGATACCTCTTTTGTTGTGATTCCATACATTTATTAAATCTAGAATTTCATTGATGATTGATTGATAGAAGGTATTATATCACTGTCGAAATTGGATAACATATGTATTGTAGCCGAATGAGTCTTATGGGACATTAGATGGTTTTATAACTATGTGAGTAAATTTCTCTGTGTTATGAATTATGTAGTGTGTGTTGTGTATTGGATGAATTCGTTCTTTGTGTAGAGATTGTAACGATAGTTATGTAACGGTAAACATTTTTAGATTAACTCGTTAGCATATAGTATTAGTCTGACAGGCAATGCAATAATACATCAACATGGTTGACATGCGTTTTTTCTAATATTGTAAATGTCTTGGCCATAAATGTAATAAAAAAGGAAAAAATTGCGTCACCCTTGCAGTTGCCCAATCACCTCCTAGCTTAGGTTAATATCGCCCCTAAACGACGATGACGCGGATTATTCAGTCCCTGATAGATTTGAAATATTCACTTAATTAATATGTAAAACCCTCCCCGCGTGTGCTGCTCCAAATTCAATTTAATCTTTCAATCAAACACATGAATTCAAAAATCAAACCCTGTCTCTCTCTCGAAAGTAATGTCCCTCGTGTGTTGGGTGCGGGTGATATCCACTAACTATTGGTACATTATTACCGTTGTGGGATATCTCGAGAGGCGCTAGGCTATTTGAGGGGAATTTGGAGTGTGAGAGAAGTGTGTGTGCACCAGAAGTGTGCAAGTTATTGGTTATTTACCATGATAAAAATCACTCGGATTGATTGGTTAATATCTGATATTTAATCCTTATTCTAGGTTCCCTAAATTTTCTTTTCAAATCTAGAATTTCATCGCGTCACCCTTAAGCCCGGTGACTTGCTAGCTTTGGTTGATGTCGCCCCTAACGATGATGATGATGATGCAGATTATTCAGTTCCTGATGGATTTGAAATATCCCCTTAATAAATATGTAAAATCGTCGCCACGTGTGCTGCTACAAAAAGGTGGACCTGCACGTTTGTCACAATTCAACCTCTTGGTGATCCATTAAACATATTACATTCCTCCATCAAGATTTGTGTATGCTTTGCAATACGCATTTCAGATAGCGATACAAGCGCAGGTGCATACGCCGCAGAAATTCTCAGCTACAGATTTATTGTGACACAAAAACTAAATACGACATAATTGCTCAGCTACAGATTTTAAGTTGTCGTTTGCATTCCTGTGTGAAAAAGTGCAACCTGACAAATCACGAAGTCATTCTCATTTTTGTAATAAAAAATTCGAATGAGTTCGTGATTTTTACTGCCAACAAATGCCCAGAAATTACCCAAAACTTGGTGCCTCTCCTAATTCGGGTTATGCATGAAATAATGATAACCCCGTCCCTCAAAGTTTTAAATTGATTTTAAAACATCACAGATACACGTTCTAGTGTTTCAATTTGAACTGTACCATAAGCTCCTACAGCAAAGTAGGTACAATGTACATAATTGCCACAGACATGGTGTTTTGTTTTGTCTTTTATTCATAGCTTTAAAGGAAGCCTTTAGTATAATGTATCACTTCATGTCTGGAATTACGTGTGTTAAATGGTCCACAGATGGCAGTTCTAGCACTACTGGATAAGGCTGACGAGGCTGATATAGTAACCGGAAGTCGGACTGGAAGATCTAACTACGGAAGACCGGATCCCTATGTTGCACTTGTATACAACACATGATGCAGCGACAAGTGTTGGGACAGAATTTCCCAATGTTCAATGGACTTGATTTGATTTGATTTGATTTGAAAATCGTTTATAAACAGTTACTTACTGTCAGAAGGTATACATGTATGAGGTGTAACAAACTGGTCGACAGGCTTCTGGATGTTATCCAGTTCTTCCAGCCGTTACCATAGGCTGCTACGGTGTGAGAGGAACTATAACTACATAAAGTAGGAATAAAGTCAAATAAGGCAAATTAAAATGAGATTACGATATAATTTTTGTTTCTGGTACATAGTCCAGTACAGTACTTTGTACAAAATCCTTAGTTTACAAATTGGTCGTTGATGCCATTTTTTCACATAACATAACAATAATTAATAACAACATTATTATTAATATATTCCAAATTATCATGAACTTTAATGATCCTAATTAACCTAGTTACTCTATAATAAATGATTTAATTCCATTATTGTGCAAGTCTATTATAGGATCAGATTCAGCTTAACCAATCACATACCACCACAACTGTGAAGTCTACCATGAATGTTTGTATCATAATAAAAGTGTTAGTCGGATCCTGGGATTGAAGGTCTTCAGTCTATTCACTTTTCTCTTCTTATAATAGCTCTACATTATAGTTCTGTAGGCTGCTAATCATGGGATCTGTCTGCACTTGCCGCAATACACTTGCTGCAATACACATGCCGCAATACACTTGCCGCAATACACTTGACTCAATACACTTGCTGCAATACACTTCCCTCAATACACTTGCCTCAATACACTTGCTGCAATAAACTTGCCACAATACACTTGCCTCAATACACTTCCCTCAATACACTTGCCTCAATACATTTGATGCAGACAAGGTGTTGCAGTTCTAAATTCGGTGACTATTGGTCAGCTTAAAAGTTTAATGTGATTTACTAGGGCAAGTGTGGTGTGGCAAATGAGGTACACAAATGCAACATACAATCAAGTAAGTAACCAGTGATGAATAAAGGTTTTTTGAAACTTTCAAGAGATTAGACAATGCCTAGTCAAAAATCTTCAATAAAATCCCTGGCTTCAAGGACAATCTTGAAAGGTGTGCACATAAAGTCAGATTGTCCTTGTCCTTGAAGCCTGATTTTGTCTTTGTCTCCAGTCTCTGAAAATTAGACAATATATTGCCTCTTCAGTTTTTGTCCTAATTTGTGGTAGTTTTCTGGTGGCTGGCGGTAGTTTTTGGCATGGTTTGGCGGTATACTACCTACTTAGTAGTATATCACTTTAGTGACAAATTCAATATTTCGAGACAAAACCATCCAAGGACTGAGTTGTCCTTATTTCTTTTTTCTTTCAGCCTCAAAATTGTCCCAGAGACATTGTCCCAGAGACATTGTCCCAGAGACATTGTCCCAGAGACATTGTCCCAGAGACATTGTCCCAGAGACAATGTCCCAGAGACAATAGATGAACTGCATTCAATGTAAAACAACCAAAATTGTCTCCAAATTGTCTCCAAATTGTGAATTTAGTGACAAAACTCCAACATTTCGAGACAAAACCACCTAAGGACAGCTACTGGAGCTGTCCTTAGTTTTTGGTCTTTCGGCCTCCTAATTGTCACAGAGACTGCAAAATTGTCCCAGAGACAATAGACAAACTGCTTTATGAACACGATATATATTGTCTAGAACTACTTAAAATTGTCTCGTTTTGATTGTCTCTCCATTATCTGTGCACCTGCTGTAAATCTTACAAAATAGCTTGTATCTCTATGCAAAAAACTACTGCCAGCCGCCAGAAAACTACCGCAAATAAGGACAAACATTTTAGAGACAATTACATTGTCTAATTTTCAGAGACCGGACACAAAACCAAAATCATATTTCAAGATTGTCCTTGAAGCCGGGGATTTTATTGAAGATTTTCGCCTAGACATTGTCTAAAGACTAGTTTTTTATGTGCGCGGGCCCTGATGTAATTCAAGATTTGCGTCTATTAGTTAGGAGGGAAAAGTTGTCATTTGCAGCCCAGATTTCATTGTCAAATCCCTTCCAACTGATTTGTTTTGTCACAAATAGGCGATGTTAGTATTCCTCCATTTTCCGATTAATTTATATTCTAAAGGAAAAGGTTATCGAAGCAATTCCAATCGGATAATCTGTTACGGATTGACACGGGTCGATGGCGGTCTCATGATACTCATGGATACAGAATGCCTCCATATTTTACAATAGAGTCACAAAGTTTATTCACGAATGTCATGATATAAGAATATTTACAGCGAATGTTCACCGCATAATGAACTCCATCCATATCCCAAATGGTTGTTTATCTTCAATTAAAAACCTTGATCGAAATCGCGTCGTCACATCAAATAAAGGTAACCTCGATTGCGCAGAGTGGAGCTCGCTCTCACTTCTCTGCAATATCAAGGTCTAGCAATCTATTCCAATTAAGCAATAAATAGAAGTACACGTGAGTTGGGTTTCTTATAAGAAATTGCCTCTATAAGATGGTTGAATTAATCTATGTTTTAACTGTATTCTTGTGTGAAAATGTGGATCATTTCAATTTAATCAAGATAGAGATCATGCAAGCTTTGTCGGTGACTGACTTGATTATCATGACTGATTATCTCTCATTATCCCTTTTAACTCAGTTCCTTTAACATTTATGCCGCTTTTTTATGGAGAAAGAAAGTTATGCATCTTGGTATCATGTGTATTGGACAGCCCCAAAGGGAACGCCCGAGGACCTCGATATTTCTACGCATTAAAATCTCCGGCACATCCGTTCTTAATGGGTTGAGAAGATTTATGTAATCGTAAATACTCACGGGCCTTCAATTCCGAATTAACCCTTCATAAAAGATATCCGGCAAATCTCACTGAGCGATGCTTCTGCGCAATTATCCTGCGTCTTTGGAATTGGCTTATGTGTTTTTTTTGCTTGAAAAAGTCGCAGTCGCTCACAGAGAATTTTTTCACTCGCACAATACATGAAAGCATTGAAAGTTAGGAATTGTAATGAGGATTTTTCGAATTGGAGGTGGTTCAAAATCCTTGGATTTTGATAATGATGGAAATCAATGGCGTTCGCATGTACCTTTTGAAGGTTGAATATAAATTCCTTGCTAATGGATTCAAGCGAGATTGATAGTCAGTGTCATGTGGCTCAAGCTTCGCAATTTCAACTATGAGGTGTTAAAGAAGCTTTCTTGTCTACACCCGGCGTTCGCACGAAGGCGGCGCGGCTATAATGAAAGTTCGGACATATTGATATCAATGTAATATTCTAGATGATAAAGATAGCGATGAGGAGGCGGAGGCGGAGCTGCCATACAATTATTATCTTCGTACAAAGGTCATGGCCCCAGTCAATATCATCCCGATTTAAAGTTCACTAAAGCTATAGATAATCATAAGTGACCCTGGATGTTATATATAGTTTTAATTACATAATTATGTATATAGTAATGAAACATAATGAAATGAGTTAAGTATGGAAGATGACATTTAGAGACCTGATTGTGGCTGACATAAATGATGCTGGAAATTTTACCTACATCGTTATCTTCCATATTGTCCGGAAATCCCATATAAAAACCCATATTATGCAGCACAAATATGGGTAAATTTGTATAAAGATTGCAAAGGTCTATTTTCGGAGTGTAGTTATGAAATACCTACAAAAACTAGACAGCTGTACGTCCTCGATTTTGGACATCTAGACCGACTCCTAGTGGTCACACAAAGTCAATCGGCTCCACAAATAGAATCCGATCGTCCACACAGTATCTGGCAAAACGGCCGAGTGGATAGGTAAGATTGTGTCGAGCAATATCCTTTTATCCCATTATATGTTCTTCACTCGGGTACAAAAGAGTCGGGAGAAAAGAAGGGTCATGGGGGCAACTTTCTTCCTGTCTATATAAAAGAACAAGGCTCCCTGCGCGGTTCACAAAAATGAAATTGCAAGCAGGGTGATTCTGATGTATGTCTACCGGATTTATTCGTCCCTCGGTGATTGGCCTCAAATGCCAAGTCAAGCGGTTAACATGGGTGTGTTGGCAATATATAGTCCATATAGAGAAGGATTTCTAATCAAGCACGTGTACTAGCACTCACCATATTACTCTGGGAAAGGTACAATTTTCATGGTAAAATACCATCTTGGATTTTTACCTTTACATCGTGAGGTTAATAGTGATGGATGAAATCATACATTGAATAAGATGACTATGTTTATAACTTAAAAATAAATGATACATTATGTGAGGAAGTATATATATAATGCATAGTTTTTGTTACAATGAATTCAGAACATGCATCGGAAGTAATTCAATTTTCATGTTATCCTCTAATGGAAGCTAGTTCAAATCAATTGTCTAGAAGAGAGGCAGTAAGAGAGAAAAAACAGTTATGTGAATGTGGTCATATGGTCCTCAAATGGACAGGTTTTTGCTTTGTGTCCCAGCATTTAATATAGCTCCGCTAGAACCTATTGTCACATTCGAGGCTTTCCTTTCGTTTTCCACGGACTGGTGCCAAACCAACCATGTCCTAATCGCGGTACTAATTCTACAGGCCCAGCGAGGCGCGTCGGGCGTACCCGTGAGAAGAAATCGATATTTCTTCTCAGGGGTGCAAGGAGGCATCTACCGACTGGGGCTGACATTAAAATCTTTCCCTCAAGAAGCATAGCTTTCTCCAGGGGACGCAGGCTGCCAACCTCGGAAGTCATGTATCATTTACCTCCCATCGATACTAGTTGGAGGAAAATGCATTCTAAAGTGATCGAGCGACGAAGCAAAATATACGAATGACAGGTTTGAGCATTTGAAACTCTACAGACTCCACATTCCTTGGATGAACTCCCCCGTGGCAAATGTGTTTGATTTGGTTAAAAAATCAATCCTCTGTCAATCCTCATTTGTGATATGGACAGTCGTTCATAGAAGAATTAAATTATATTTTATCAATTCACTGCACCCTCAATTTCGAATTTCACTGTTGGCTGGGCTCAAAGGAAAAAGTTATAACGCATAATCCTCTACGAAGGAAGCCTCAGCTATATAGTAGTATCGGTTTGCCAAATGCGATAGGTTGCAATATGATTCAAGCCTTATCTTATCCTTAAAGAATATGAATTGCGCAAGTCTTACTTCTTTCCCTCGCTTTATAGATGCTTCGAAGGTGTCAGTTTGCCATTTGCATTTATCGCACTAGGGCTTCACTTAAAATGTGGCCTACTGGAAATTCGTGACTAATGAGGTTCGCCCTCTACAAAGTCCCATTTTTGTATACTACTTAGGTTTGCGGTACGGCTAGTATACATAGTATTCACATGACGTCACCCCAGTCAGCGGCTATCCTCACTGGCAGCCATAATGTGTGGCAGCATAGATAGCAGGAGACACTAGATCGTCAGGATTTCCTGTTTCGAATGTTTGCTAATGGCATAATACTCATTATGCCATCATGACACACTAAAAAATCACCATATAACCTATTAGCATACTGTATATAACATTCTCTAAAACTTTCGGAGGTGAAAACTGCATTTTTGAGACTTGGAGCACTTATGTCCAGCTAAAGTTGACCCACATTATGGCAAGCCGCGGCTAGCGCCGTGGCATCAGTGAATACTATGTATAGGTATAGGGTTAGACGAGTATTGTTGTCCTTATCCTTGATAGCGCGAAAATAAGCTATCCGACCGTCCCGCCACCTAGAGGTGGAGATAAAGCTAAGGCGGGAGCTTCCGGTCATGGCACCCGCAACCTTAAACAGAGTAGGCCTTAACATGATTATACCCAGACAGTCATTCCTCGGCCTCTACTCTTTCAAATAGGTAAAATTATATACCTACGGATAGCTGAGAATATACTCTTTTCATATCCCGTGACCATATTCACATTTTTTGCTGGTGTTATTGCCGTTTTCGCGGGTAGCGGCCGGCGCGAACACCTAAGGCGGAAGCTTCCGTCTCAGCCTACTGAGAGATATTCCAGCCTACAGCGCCACTGGTGTTACATTCGCATGCTATCTGACTATCTGGGTTCAGCACAATTAAACCTACCGACGCTGTTGGCCGCAGTTGGATAATGCCAACTATAATCTCAAGCACAAGGAAAGGGAGGCTTCTAATCCTTTTAGAGCACTAGTCTGGTAGTGAGTGAATTGACAAACTATGGCCTAACCTAGAAACATGGAACTCAATTACATTTTGGTGCAAAATAATTGAAGATGGCCGCCAACAGCACCCGCAAATCTCTAAACAGGTATATCTCTGTGACTAATGGGGTTAGGAATAAGTTCTAAATATATAATATTATTATGCTCAATTAGCCTAGAATTCCAATCATCATAGAATTCGTGGGAGTGGTGCAAAATGAAGGGAAGGTGCCTGATCTTAATTTTCAGCTCTGTGTGTGATCATACTTTAATTCAATATAAACAATATTTTGGGGCACTGAATGCCTTTTTCTCTCTATCTCTGACACTAGTCTGTCTGCCTCTGTGTCTGTCTCTGTCTCCGCCTCGCCTCCCCACTCACCAACCCAAACCCCCTCATATGCTTGCCCCTCCTCCCCTTCCACCATCTCCTCCTCGACTCTTCTACCTTCTTTTTCTCCTCCACCACCTCCTGTATTTCCTCTTCCTTCACATCTGTGACCTCCTCCTCCTCTTACTGCATCTCCGCCTACTTCATCTCCTCTACTTCTTCCACCTCCAACTCTTGCCAATGCTCCACCTCAACCACCACTTCCACCTCCTCCTCCTCTTCCTTCATTCCTCTCTGCCTCCTTCATCTCCTCCTCTAGGTACCTCCTGTTTCTTCACCTAAACCAGCACCTGCTACTCTTCCTCTTCGTTCACCTCAATAACCACTACATCCACCTCCTCTGCCAACACCCCCTCTCTCCCTCAAGGTCTCTCTCTGTCATTCATTCTGTCTCTTTGTCTCTCCCTGTCTATGTCTAATTTTGTTCATATTCCTTCTATCCTTATTTGTCTATCCCTATCTCTCTCGCCTTGCTTCCCCTCTCTCTCTCTATGTGTGCTTCTTGCCATGTCTGTGTCCCTGTATCTCTGTGTGTTACATAATGGCAGTCTATCTCAGTGTGGAATTTTATATAGACCTAGACCTAACGAATCATCTCCCTGCCTAACACTCTCAGTCTCCCTTCATCATTCTTCCTCGTCTTTCTCACAGTCCAGACCTCTTCTTACTCTCTCTCCCTTGTTCTTTCTTTGCCATAGTGTTCAGCACTCTCCAGCTATCTCACATGGCCTCTGAATCTGTGCCTGTTGCACAACATTGACCCAGAACAGCATCTAAATAGGGTTTCATTTGAGACACGAATGGTAGTATGGGTACTAAGTTACTAACATGTTGAAAAAAAAGATGGCGGAAGAGGGAACGAGGAGAGATGATGATGTGGGCCCCAATGACCGACTAGCAAATCCTGTACATAGCACGGGTATTTGCTAGTTATTATTATTGATATCTTTTATTTTTCAAAGTGAAAAATAAGATAAATCGATTTCTGCAGAGTGCAGGTCTTCCAACTGTTTCGCGAAATAACGATTAATACCTGCCGTTTGATCTTCTTGCTCAAGGGTTACGGTTAGTGCCTAATTTCAAGTTCAGTTGGTGAATCATATTAACATGTACACGTATACATACACGACGTTTCTGATTTTTTGCTGGTTAAGGTGGCGCGAAAGAAATAGCTCACCGAAAACATAAAAAATCCTTTTCTTCTTGACTACTGTATACGTTGTAATTTATGGATTAAACTATGCTATGCTACGAATCAATGGATGTAAATATACTATGCTAGTAAAAATATGCTAGTAATATAATGCCATTGCCACTCATAAGCACTATTATAAATTGCCCTGCACATTTAATAAATATCTTTCTCATACAATTATATGAACCCATGTGTAATATATATCATACCAACTGGGCGTATATTCATACTACATTTCCCTTGCATTCCTTCGTATTTCCAAGATGGATTTCTGTTTCTTTTCTAACAGATACTTGTTCATGGTGAGATGAAATTTTGAAGTATGGATGATAAAATGGATACATTCATATATTCCATGCAGGTACATCTTGGCTTTGTTTACCGTAAAGAGATGGATGGATGAAAGGAAAGATAATTACCTAATGTACCTTCCCAGGAAACAACTACCCTAAGTGTAAGACCTAGTCATGCCATTCTAACGTAAATACATCGAGTAACTGAACCCTGAACGTAGGTAGCGTGAAAGCCCTAAAAATAACCCTAACGCCCCGATCTCCTCTTCTGCTAGTTTCATGACACGAGTATAGAAAGAAGCACAGCCAACTTATCAATCTGAGTTCAATTTCCCAGATCAGAGGACTGTGAAATTGTAGCCAGGTAGCATAGCTAGGGCTGCGCACGCCTTGGAAAGTCTGCAGTCGTAGCGAAAATAACGTCTCCTCCCATGCACACGCTCCTCCTATGGACCATCTTCCCTAACATTTTAATAATTGTTATCGGGCATCGGTCTGATGGAGTGTGTGACAAGCGAGAGACTCAGTCATGATTATTCCATATAAAGCAGCCATAATGGGTTATTTTTTTCGGGTTTCCCTCACCGGTAATCGGATGATATGGTCATAGAAAGGCCATCATCGAATAATGATGCTATCTCTCTGGAGAAATTTTCTTCTTCGATTTTACCGAAGTGAATGAGAAATATCTTCAACTGAATGATGGCAGACGATATTTGCTCTCTCAGTAATGAGCCATTAGCGGACGATTAGAGAAGAACATTTAATAAGTCATGAGTAATTTTGCCAGTGATATTTATGCAAAATACAATTCTATGGTTAAACACAGTTTGCATCAATCAAATGCTATGTATAAAGAGGTTTGCTGTATATTTACGGTGAAAATAAACCCACTGAAGATCTTAACTATTTGTGCAACATCTAGCTTCTTGTGTCCTTTGCATTAATAAATAATGTAAGACAGAAATAGTAAGAGAGACTAGTTGACAATTGCACATCTGCAGCTATAAGGCCACATGTCAAAACTCCCGCCTGCAATTACCTCGAACCATCACAAGAAACATCCTCATATTAACATAATCTAATAAATATCATTCAATATTAGTTAGATACGAGAGCTAAAATCGTCTGTTAATGTTGGATAATTCGAAACCCCATTGTAGCTTTTAAATGCCCTTAGCATGCAATCAGGTCCGTCCATTACGAGAATTACAACAATCAAAGCGTAAATTGATGCGCTGAATGCCCTTAAGTGTTTGGGAATAAATCGAACTTTTGACAATAGTTCACTGTTAAGAAATACTCCAACAAACAGCCCATCTACGTCTGCCATTTGTTAGGGGAAGGTATTTTACCCCGATGGGATATTACATTTCTGCGTTGACACGCCAACCATGGCATAAACTCTCTATAAATTTTCAATTACAAAGCACAATGAAATTAGGAAATATCGGTATATCTGCAGCTATAAGGCCATATTTACAATACCTTGGTTAGGTTCGAAATTCCTACGGTAGGCATCAAAATTAGCATTGCCTGTATAGCAAGTGCCTTCCCTACAAGCTCCTTACCAGCTGCTTAGCACGGAAAAGAAGCTAAGAAAGGAAAATCTTAAGTTAGGATTATTTATGCAACGACCCTATCACTTACCATTGCCACGGCCAACCGGCCGACCATAATACTTTAACATTTTGGTGTTTGCCGTGCGATGTACGTACACCAAGAGTACTTCAGGTGGCCGTAGTAATGCACATGGGACTCAAGTCTTTCTCTATAGGGGTGGTTTCTAAATATATTATATTGCCACATCCTTATCAAAAATGATTTCTTTGGCCGAGACATTATTTCTAGGTTATGATAAATATGGATCGGTCATGCCTTCACGATTAAAGATACATGTATACCGTGCAACGGCTCGGGGGAAGACAGCCGTTAGGTGACCCGAGGAGCCAACTCTTGTACTTGAGCTCATACCTGAATAAAAAGGATTTTTAAAGGGAAAATGAGAGTCACATCACATTTCATGGGAGAACACCAAAAGTCGAATAGAAGAAAGGGGAAATCCCTTGTTTCTTTGCGCCCATGGTTATATATTTACTTGTACTTATGTGACATTATAATGAGATCAACAAACATGTCAGATGAAAATATTGCATACTACTTCCACTGAATAGTGATACAGACCTCCAGGGAGAGTAGAGATAAACAAGTTGTGTCATTGGAAAGAGGTTTCACCAAAGACAGACAAAATGGAAATACAATTGGTCAAAGGAAGAACAGATGTACGAGAATGACATCATATCTGCAACACTCTACACTGAGAACTTAAATCATTGCATACGTTGATATCACAGGACCTTTCTTATGGCCTCATCTAATATAAGATAGCTGAACAAAATTCAATCTGAAATACATTAAATAGAAACACATTGTGAACAATCCAAGCTTACATTATTTGTCTTGCACTGTGCTAACGCAATAGAGGAGCTTCCATGCAATGTTTCCTCGTGGGTTATATGGGCGTTGCATAATCTGGTTTGCAGTTCATGAATATCCTGAATGCTGGAGGAAGTGTATTTATCCGCACCATACAATATACCATACCCAATTTACCCCCTTATTACCTGTGGGTCCCATGGCAAAATTGTTCCCTGAATTCAAGAGCGCGCATCTACATCAATACCATAATGCGAAGCGAGCATTCAGAGGAGACATAAACCTTTTGGACCTGCCTACCTAGGCATCGGAATTGGTCTGGATAAGGTATCTCGTCACTCAACCGCCCCCACGGGTGACACCTGGGGAAACTTTCATGGGTGGCGGGGTCAATCGATGGCATTAGGATCGCGCTTGGACATGGTTTAATCTAGAGTCACAACTTGGCTGCAGTTTCATACATAAGCTAGTCATTGGTCCGCCCGGCCCAATACCGGTCAAGGCAGATAAGGGGCAGTAACGGTAGCATTTAATTAGCCTTTGACGAGTCTCGTATGTCCTTAAAAGTTTATAGGTTCCCGCCTTTGGCATTTAATGGCTCCAGAGGAAATATCAAGTTGAGATAGTTCCCCGACCGTGGGAGACAATGTTCGAGGTCTGGGAATACGTAATGGACAATAATGAGCAAGTTAATTTAATTTTCTATAGACTAGCGGCCTTTCTTGCCCCTACGTATAAATATTTTACACGCCAAATAACCATTCATTTCCATTGTTGCCTCCCTACAGAGTGAAAGTTTTATATTCTTTAATTCCTCTTGACTCTTGTATAGTTCGCTCCATCCATTATGAATGCATTGTCTCGTTTGTTTCACACTCACTGCTAAATTATATACTCAGTCAGAAAAAAACGGCTAATTGGCCTGACGATTGAGAGAGGACGATCATTAATTGCACTTGATTTGTCCAAAGTAAGGAATTATCGTCAATTATATTTGAAATCATTGTCAAAGCCAAGTTTAAATTGCATTAGCTGAGGGCCGTGGAAGGACAAAAAGCTTGAGATGAAACACGGTATTTTAATAGACGAAATGATAGATATAAAGATATATATTAATGTCAAATTTTATCAAATTAGCGATGGAATTAGGGATGGAATGGAATAGGAGTTGGTCATCTTATGTCCCCAAATATAGTGTTATTTTTTGTCGAAAAATATATGGATGGGGGTTGAAATTAAAGCCTAGGCACTACAAGACATGATGTGGCTTTCTGAAGAAGGATGGGTCATGCCATTCAGATTCCTGCCTTCACTTAAGAAGTAATACAGTGCAAGGGAAAGTGTTCCCATTGTTCAGTAAACTAAAGCACATTTAGGTTTAAGCTTGGAAGTATATAACAAACAACGTTCACTGAGGATAAAACTGAAATCCGTTTAGATAGCTATACCGTTCACCTTTTCCATCTAAGCTAATTCACTTCCGCGTCATTGTTGGCATTTCTATCATCTTTATTGAATATCACATTCCTTTAAAATACGTTTAGCCTAACAACAAGGCTGTCACTGGCATCATTAATATGGATAAAGCCTAGGATGTGTCTCAAGTTGGTCAAGACATTTCCTCGGGGGAATGAACCAACGTAAGCGACAAAGAATCGATAAAACACCATTGATTCCAGATAAGGTGAAGTGGGAAAGGCATTATACCCTTCTGGTCAACAAGGCTCGAGATACGCCCTATCCTTGCCCCTGGCCTCGCTGTCAAAGCCAGGCGAGCCAAATGGACTCCCATTTTGGTGACACGCAGAAAAGACAAGCAGCAGCGCCGCCCCTTTAGCTGAATATTCGTGTGCGCATGTACGGTTTTGCTTAATGCCTACCTGCTTCCGGGGGACTTTGCTACCCCTGGACAAGATCCTTTAATCCTCGCCTCCTGCTTTATTTTAGCCGAGAGATTGTCTATCCCTCCTGGATGCCAACTTTTAGCTCCAACCTCTTGTCCACTATCTTGAGGGACCCTTGAGGAGAATCCCTTGAAATTGTACAAGTCTGAGCTACCATGGGGTCTATGTGATGTACGTAACCATCCTGAATTATTCAAGACTGTCTAATGGCGTTGTAATGGAAAAGTGGGCGTATATTATGTATCATGCTTCAATTGTGTATGCTCTGATTCCACTTGAATTCGTTCACTCGCAATTACATGATGGTACATCTCATAAAAAATTAAAACTGTATTATAATTATTATGTACTTTTGCATGGTAAGCATGCAGCCGCTGTGCATTCTTACTTTCGAATATATTTAGTCAGCAGGTATCACCATACTTTACAGCAGTATGCTCGGATGACGCTCTTTGCTATAGAAGTTAGAGAGTATAATAAAAAATTATAATTTCCAAATCATCAGTTAACTGCAAATGAGAAATACTGCACATTGTTCTAAAATCTTTTACACATATCAAAGCAGTTACTTTGTCTTCAGCTTGAGAATTTGTATTTCGACTTATAAACGTTTGGACGCCACGCCAGTGTGCAAGCCTATTGATTTCAACTAACCAATAATAGTAAACTATATATGAACCCTTCGTATTCCGAATGACTAAAATGTTTCCATTTCACGTTTTAAGGGGGAACTAAGACCCATTTCAGTGGTCATTTGTGTAATTAGTTTAATGAGGTTGACCTTAACACATGAATTAGATTGGAAAATATATCTAATAGACTTTGAAAACAGATTGTTTAATAAGACCGTCTTTCAATGTTTCATGACCTGGTGTTTAACTTCTGGATTGAGTTGTAGTCGCTCTATTGTCATCGGGGATTCTTCCTGTTGGAAGAAACTCCAAGGTAAGAAGCAAGGCAATCACGAATCAATCATAAATACCATTGCCTCCATTGGATCGCCTTTTATATCGGCCAGAGGAAATGCGTTTTCCGCTGGCATGACTACCGTTTCATCAATTTTCATGCCGAAATTAGTTTTTCATCAGCGTGAATAAATATGTGGACGATGAATCAGGAGAAATGTTGGAATCCCAATCAAAGAACCAGTTCGAACGTTGTACCGCTGTGACGTTCCCCACTTTAAAGTCCTTCCTTCGGCTAAACTGCGATTCACATGAAATAGAACAATATTTTGTAGCTCCCGGTTCGCCGAAGACGCCGACCTGGGATATCAAAAGTTAACAATTGCCATATAGATCTTAATGATCATCATTATTAAATCTGGAAAGACCAAAAAATACCTTACATATCATATCAACACATTTTCATTTGTAGTCTATAAGAAATGGCATGGCTGATCCTTTAGTTCCCTTGATACGGTTCTTGAAATGAGTTTTCAACTATAATCATTGGAATTGATATTAATGTTATGCTTTGAAATTGCGTTATGAAGGCTAAATAATCTATACGTTTCAATAGTATTAGTGTGACTTAATGTCTGTCCTGCATATCTAACCACGTCTCCCCAGCATGAGTTTATAGCCACAATTGTGAAAGCCAATATATTGATTTAAGGAGTTTATTTTCTACTGATGAATTAATAGAAAGAATACTATCAGACACATGAATGTGTTGTTTATGGTAAGAAGTTGAAAGTTGGATCTGAGGGAATTAGATATGGTAATTCGCAATAACTCAGAACCCGCCATAGACATTAACTTTCAGATAGGAAATAATCGGAGATGACCTCACCGAATGACGGATTGGTGACTCGGTCGTAGAGAACACATTTTATTAGAAGAATCACCTATTCCAAATTCATACATGCACTGTTCGTGCAGCAATTTCGCCGACTTTGATTTAAAATAGTAGAGACCTAACATGAGGCAATATTCCTTTGGTGCATTATTATTCTTTTAAAACAACTTTCTGATTAATCAATGATGTACTATAATTACGTACTACATGAGATACTAATATTGCCCTATTGTTGAAGGAAATGGATTCGGATGCCAAATTCCTGACTGAATGAGATTGCATAACGATCTCAATTGTTCTTTGCATCTTCAAGAGGACCTAGTGGCAAAAGACGCCTTAAAGGGGAACACTGGACTGGGTATAATGCGTTTTCAGACGTAGGAAAAAACTATAATATGATGTTCTGTACATTGTATTATGCAATTCACCCATTTATAAGTCACTGGGGAGTAATTGTTTGTGTTATAACTGGCTATTATCCGGAATGCTGGCAGCTACCAAACTCCCAGAATCCTATGTGAGAGTGACGTCAGCGAAGCGCAGCTAACTTCCGTCACTCTGTAGGTAGTGTTATTGTATACAGGCTGCTGTACTGTAGGCTACTATTTTGGTGCACTCAAATCACTTCTTTTCAAGAATGCCTGACTGCGAGGCCCATGGATATTACACTAGAACTAATGAGGAATGAAAAGACCCTATGGATCTCTTCTATTACATTTTCAATGGAAGGTAAATGAAGGTGCAAAGAATAAACTTTCTCCTCCTCATTCCTGATCACTACCCACTTGTTGTTGACTAGTCAGGTTGACAGCTTGCATGCATTACTATGGAAAGCTATATATATACATAATATATAAGTTGGGTTCATTAACATATCCTATATTGAAAGATCTTTACTACCTTCAGAGCTGAGCTACCCCTATATTATATCATAAGGTCCTATCATTATTTATGCAATATTACCTCACAGGTAGACCTGGGAGTATGTTGGTTTATTTGGGAAGATCAGTCATTCCCTAGACGTTAACTCCGGTGGTTTTTAACACAGCCCCAAGTCTCGCACTCAGAGGCTTGGGGATTCTCGCGCTCTGAGACTTGGGGATTTGTTTACAATTTTTCCACAAAACTCTCTATGAACATTATAATCATGATTTCTTTTCTCTCCCTAGCATATCTATAGTAATACTAGCCTACTTAGGCCTTTGGGTTGTTTTGCTTTTGTGAAAAATAGCGGACATTTCCGTCGTCGCATTGTTTATCCCTCATGCACTGGGGAAAACCCAGTCTGACCCATTACGTCACGTCATGCCTCGCTGGCCATTGGTTATCTCCCCCTCCCCTCCCCCTCCACCACAGCTTCTGTCACGCTAACTCACTGCGCTTATGATGTAATCGCAGGTAGACAGTCACCCCTCCCCTTACAGCCTAGAGAGACATTTCTAGGGCTAGGTGTGAGGCTAACGTTATATGATGTGTGAATGCCAATGCTTCAGATACGCATATTTAGCAAGTGGGATAGTAGGTCTATATGTCTGAAAGCTTCCAGCTATTTAAAACAAATATTGTAATTAATTAATCAGAGCTGTCACTTTCGGTGAAAATATGATAAAGAGGTCCTAGAATAATGAGGTATTCATATTTATGTTGCTTGGTATTTGATTCGATAGAAAAGATAATATCTTTCCCAATACGAATGTAAATTTTTCTGTAATATAAAATTCAAAAACAAATGTCAACGAAATATGGCTGCCTTTTTGACAACGACCCATAATGCCTACACTGAGTGTTGCTAAATCGATATTACAAATTCTTCTATAATGAAGAAAATGTGACATCAGTATAAAGTAATATTGTTGCTTTGATATAACGTTTTCTGGCAATCAGATGCTTGAAAACAAACTTTATGTCACCCTATTGGGGTAATCACCCATAGGCTACATATTATATTTAGATACAGTTTTCGAAAGTTTATAGCTATGTCTATATGCCTGAAAGATTTCGTTTATGTAAAACAAATATTTCATGTACTTTTAACCCTTTTTCTGTCAGCTTTTCTGTTCTCTCAAGAGGCGAAGCCTCTTGTATGTTAATAAATGACTTTCCATACATACACTAGAGTGGGCACTGTTTACTGTAACAGTAATTAGACCGTGACCACAGACTGACCAGCAGATCGGTAGTTAGCCAGCCCATGTTAGTGTCATACATCTAGCAATATGGAAACACCCTGAGCTAGCTTTGGGGAGAGCGGGACAGAATTTACTTGATTGATTCTGGCAATATCATTGCACAGAAATGAGTAATATAATGAAAGATACCAGTTATTAATGATACTTGAACTGTATGGCCAGCAATTGTTCCAACCCAGTGTTTTACTTTAAGACATGTTCAGTTTTGATTCCAAGTTAAGAAATTCCATACTTCTAGCGCACGATTGTATTATCGCTTGCAGCTTGGAATGAATCTTTAATAATTTAATATTATATTTAATAATTCAAATCAATTCAATTCAAAAATTCTTTATTGCTGATCTTAATACAATTTGGTAAATCAAGCCAGTTCTACCAATGCGTACCGTCTTGTTGACATAATTGTGTTAACAAAAGTGTGTGTGTGTATACCGTTTCAGTAACTATAAATAATGTAATAATCAAAGGGTCAACAGAACCACAAGACATACACTGTTGCAAACAATAACCTAGGATTCATACTTAAATAAGGGAATTCCCAACACCTATGCCTACACATGAGAGTATAGATGAATTCGGCTGGAATTCATCATGAACCGTGAAGCCACTGCACGAAGTAGGCACCGCCAGGCATGCATGTTGTCACACAACTCCCATTGAAAATGCAAAGAGCTGTGAGATGAAAATACATTTAAGTATGTCGTCATCTGAAACTTTAAGTTGACTCTCTCGGAACCGAAATTCCCCCTGGCCTTTGAGTCAATTTAATAGTCCTGCTACGTAGATAACATGTTAGACGGACCAGGTCAAACTGATAAAATGGTCATGAATCCCTCGTAAAACGCACACAATGTATTGTAATTGAAAACTACAAGAGGCTAAGTAATGTCAAAATGGCGTTTTGTATTTAAGCCTCTAGATACCAGTGACCTCTTTTATCCAGTTTCTAAACACCGTGACCCTGGTGTAGACGGACGGGAGCAGAGGATAGCATCCGTTGGCCCCCCATGAAGTAACTCCGACTAACTCGAAGTAACCTGATCTGTGGCTACACACCAATGGTCCACCGCTGTCACCCTGTCAACGATAAATTCAATTGTATGAAAGCCAGATAGGGAAAAGGCTCGGCAATAGAACTTGAGCATTTATATTGGACCTCATGAATCATTTATAGTGCCTAACCTTATTGCCACTAACATACACTTTAAGTATTAGCGACGGAACACATGCTGGAATCGTCCGTAGATTTTCCCACCGTGATGATAGAGGGCACCGATGTTTTATTTGGCATTGGGGTATAAAGAGGTTTAAGTGTAAATTGAGTAGTTCTTTCGAGAGCAACATTTGTGCTTCTCATCATATATGAAGCTTCTGTTAGTAGCTCTTTAATACGATTGACCCTATTTTTTAATTTTCTTTGTAACTTGATCAGAACGAGGGATTCTGTCTGATATTTTAGATGAATAGCTTTCCTCCTGACAGGAACGAATCTTGGTCAATCGCTAATGGAAATTGTATTTTGCCTGGCACTGCACGAAATATTACTGATTTACATGCCAGTGCATATTGCGTGACTTCGTCATCAATAGCCTAGACTTAAAGTAGCCATGGTCATTCCTTACTTCGGCAAGTTCGGGTACTAACATTACAGCCTTTCATCAATGCAGCCCCAAGGCTACGAGAAGTCAAGGTTACCCTCAGACAAGGAACTAAAAGGGGTTGCGTTTTATCCCAGTCTAATGGTAGCCTATAATGACCCACGCAGGGCCCTTCCGTTTCCGGACCTGATATATTTGCCCTATAATTTCCAGATTAGTTGTAAATGAAAAGGTATTGAATTTGCATCAATTGTTGTATATATGTACTAACCTGGCAGGAGGCTTTTTGTCCCCAGACCCCGACACATATATGGCCATCATTTATATTGGCCGCTCCCCAAGCTTGCTCGCAATGGGACGCCGTGTAAACCTCTATGTGCGCTTCCTGTAGCACCTCCGGTACCGTTCCACCATCATCCCCAGCTGAAAGAAAAGTTTGAAAGAAATAAAGAAATCAGTCTAGAGTCAGAGTTGAAAGGGTCCCTCCAAACTGAGAGAAGAAAGCCTCTCGCTCCAATCCAAAAATGTCATTATAATCCCATTATATCCCGCCTACTCCCGGGTCAGGAAAGTCAGTATGCGTCCAATCACTGTTATTCTTATCTGATCTGTGAGGCTCTGAGCCTAGACTTAAATGGAGGAATTGTCCATATGGGCCAGTCCGGAATTTTATATAAGAGTTTTTTCGATGCGAGCAAGGCAAGTTCCAGGTAGTAAATGAAAGTTGCGGCCTGAGTCCCTACAAAAATATACGTCATTGAACCCCTATGCATTTTTTAAATATTCTTATTGCAGAAAAATTACAAACGGTGTTGTCGCAGTGACGTTCTTGCCACCGCCTGCCTTCATTCAATATGTACAAACAGTCAAATAAATGAGAGGTAATAATCGGGTGGTAGTGATTTGTAATGAAATTGGATTTTGTGGGGTCGAAAACGGGGAGTAGACCGGGTGAGCGTTATGATATATACACACATAACGAACAGGGATGTTATAGTTATAGAATATAACATATCTTACTTTGAGTGAAGCCCCAGCCTGTTATCCAACAATCTGGGTGGCCATCAAATTGACCTTCATCTGCTAATCTCACCGGCTGTATGTTTTTACCTTCCGCTTTAGCCGCAAGCTTCATCAGAGCGATGTCATTAGGATATTGCCCTTCTCCAACGCCATAATGTGGATGCTTTTTAAAAAGATGGAAAGTTTCACTTTTGCATGATGGAAATAATCGGTTTTCATCAGATTCCTCGTTACAATATTCATTTGCCGTAGAAAATGTTCAATGTCTTGCAGTTTGGTCGGAAAGAGATCCTCTTTCGACTCAAGACTCAAGACTAGACTGAAAAATCTATATCAAGGTAACTTTATTAGAACAGGATTAGTCGAATCATAAAATGATGCTTATAAAAAAACGGAAAAAAATCGAAAAATGGATGAGAAAATTATATATTACGGTTAATGTTGTATTGCTTGTCTAAATTTGCATAGGTTGCTTCTCAAGGTATGATTTACACCTGTTACACCATGGTTGCTGGTAGTATTGATACAGCTGATCGCTTCTTGAAGAAATGTACAACTATTTGAAATTTATATGATTATTAATGGTTAATATGAAAGAGCGCGGCGTCGACACACTGTATACATGTATTTTAATCATCCTGCAACTTTGCATCACCTTATGTAATAGGAGTATGGAGACTGTTCTTATTTTTCGAGGTATTTGATTTATGTATTTATATGCTTAAAAACTATCTTAATTTACCAATCTTTCTATGTTCGATAGAGTCATAAAGCTTATAATATTATTATCTAAAACATCTGTAACTTAACTCTCATTTGCTGTATTATGTAAAATTTTTTCTAATAATTCAGGCTCCCCTGAGAATATTTGTGCTTCTTGTATGAAAATGTCGAAGTTCCTGAATAAAAAAAAAAGTTCCTGAATAAAAATATTTTTAAATCTAAAAATCTTATTTATAAAGCAATACATCTGTTTGTAAATTTGTAAACCACTTGCAATTTGGGGATGTTCCAATTTATCAAATAACATGATATCTATGTAACATATATATAAATGTATAAACTTAGGAATAGATATCCTAAATGTGTAGTTATTCTTACCACAAAAATCTTGCTGATTTGGATTTTGACTTCATAATCACTCTGATAGTTACTCCCCAGAACGACCTCATATCTTTCACTACGAAGATAACATTACATGGTCAGAACCAAAGTAAGAAGTAAAAACAACACCTAGCTGAAAATAACATATGAGCAATCAGAAAATACATTCTTAGTCAGACCTTTTTATTTACTTGTAGAGATTGTGGTCGTTCTCCCGTTTCCCTACACTATTTCCATTCGGAAGGTGGCGTCCTAAAAGGCAATCATCGTGCGCTGTTGCTGATGATCGATTCAAATTATTGCTAAAAAGACAATATTAGGCCCCAGGATTTGACCAAGTTTCTAGAGGTCATTATAGGAACCTGCTGGCACAATATGAACTTTGCTGCTGAAAAAAACTCTAAATGAATTCCACTATAGATAGTGAAGAATGGAAAAGCGTAAATAAAGTAGTCTAACCGTGGTATAATCACAATATGCATTTGGTTGTTATCATTCATTACTGTTGTATGTTATGCCAGAAAATTAGTTTATTAATTTTAATATTATTATTTTTCTTTTTTGACTCTCAAGTTCCTCTCCACAGATTTACCATTGCGACTGTAAACATCAATGATGTGCAGTTTACCTTAATCTTGTATATATAACTTATTTCTTATCCAAAGTGTTTCTGGTTTCAATATATCACAATACATCTCAATCTCTTATGACCTCATTCTTATCCAAAGTGTTTGCGTTCATAATGGTTACAATATTATGATCCATTGGGAACAGCTTCCCATGTGAATTAGTTGTTTTCTTAACAATGCTTACAATGATATGCCGGATATGCTGGTATTCAATAATTATATCTCTAACTAGGATTCCCCGCGGGAAATTAGTCAATGTCAGTCAATGAAATCCGCACATGTGCACTCCTCCTCTCTAAAGATACTTAGCTTGCAATAATACACACTTTCTGAGCATATGGGACCATTCATTTCATACAATGATTTGATCCTGCCCTGAATACGACTTTGGGTGATTGAATGGGATCTAGTATCACTATTATTGGGCAAAAATACTTCCATGTTCGTTGCACCTTCCACTCTCGTTGTTGCACCAAAACGAATTACGTAGTGCGAAAAGAATCAATATATAATGTTATCACCCTTATAACTATAGCTATAAGGGTGATAACTTTATGGGAACTTGGGGATGTTTCATAAAAATATTGTACATACGACCTCATATTATATATAAGAGTGTCGTATATGGATTGAAGATATCTATCGTTAACATTACATTTTACGTAAATTATTTAAGACTATTCTTAAGAAGCATCATCTTACTGTTTACGATAACCTTGATAAACCTAAACATAACAGTATGAACAGGTTTTTGAGTTCACGAAATAATTCATTTATTTCAACATTTCCGCAGAAATTCTTATACTTAGTTTTTATCTCGTACGATGTCCTCTTATTTTTATAAATAATAGAAAACTATAATTATAGGGTTTTCAAAAGGCGTTATATTATGCAGCTTCATCATTTTGCACTACACAAGTTCTTGACAACATATCAGGCAGTAATTTTTTTGCGATAAATAAGCTTCATAAGCTGAGATCACTTGGAGGGGAATAAGGGATACATTCATCGATCATACAGACGACAGTTGGATTACAGTGGCCCAGTGGCCCGACTCTTTAATCACGCCATTCCTTACCTGGGCATCATGGAGCAATGGGCTGCCGTAACCAACCATTCAGGTCCGATAAGAGAACAACCGCATGCATGATCTCCAACAATTCTCAAGGACCCCTGCCAGGGCCACTTTCCCTCCTCAGTCACTTCATCACCCCCGATAATTAAGGGCAATTGGTGAGCGCAATAGGTGGAAAATAAAGCTATTAGTATATGAACCCCTAACAACGCCAGCATCTTTACTTTGTTTGCAAGCCATATTAAAAACTAAACAGACCAACGGTTATATACTCTTATCTTATCAGGGTTAGTCACACGCAAGATTTGGGACAAAATGTTTAGCAACGAAACTAGTGAAATTTTGTCTTTAATTTCGAGATTCCCTTCATAGGGATTTATTCAATTACAATTATTGGTGATTTCTATTTTTAATCCTGAGTGAAATTGTCTATTTTTTTAAAATAACTTGAGCAATCAAAACATTCATATTGTGGGAGTTTTTGAAATTTATAACAACCTTGTACGACGATTATCTAATTATATCTGTGCAATAATATCCTTAGGAACATATGGTGTGTCTCAGTCTCACTTATTCAAACTGGCAGCGATTGCGTTAGACCTATACCTTTTTGTCTAAGTAATCATAAGTTTAAGTACCATATGATAACAAATATGCCTATGTGGCTTCAAATTGAATTCATGTGATAGCTACAAAATCTGTATTTACCCTCCCAATAATCATTTTTATTTGTAAATGCATAACCCACTGGTATATGTATGCAGAGTACCATATCCAAGAAACCATATAATATAAAATGTCTAATTCATCTAAAATTATCTAATCAACATGTATAAAGTCTAGATATTGGCCAGTTTAATCAATTCAGTGAGTTTTTGTTTGAGAGCTGAGACGCCATAACTTGACACCTTTGTCTACTACTGGATTCTCGTTTCAGTAATGTATACATCTTTGTAGTATTGCTACAGGGGATTGCAGGAACAATGAATGTATGATAATGGCTGCATACCATACGTTATACCATATCATATATATGTGGGATATGCAGTGTGCATATCACATGATGTAGAGAATGTAAACCAAAGAAAAGGATGGATTCAAAGTGGAAAATGTCACATGTATAGCGTGGAAATGTTCCCTTTTTTCATTATTTTAAGCATTTATGTAATAATAACTCATTATGGAACTCGCATCTCCTAAATACATCCCAGTCTTCGGTGGAGTAGACTTGACGTGAAGAAAAGCAAAAAACCCAAATATTACATTAAAAATCGGGAGTTAGGTTCCACGCTTTTGGCAAAACCCCAAGTCAAACGAAAAGAAAAACGTCTTTTTAAAAAACCTGCAACTTTTATTTCATGAATTCCGTAAAGTACATAAAGTTACTGGAGCACAGATAGTTATGAGACACTCCTCCAAGAATATGAAAACTGCAGTCTATAAAATCGGTGGTTTACATGAGGGTTTCTTTTTCCACGTGCCTTAAACATTCATGAGAGAAATAACAGGCTCATCGGAGTGGGGTTTTTTTTCTAAAGCGATGAAAATAATGCATTTAAACGAAGCTTTTTACAAGTATTCAATCGACCAGTGTTGGTTGGGAGAGCCCTGGTAGTCCCATTGGCACATGTGGGCGCCATTACTTGTGTCGTTGTTCTTGATATCAAGGCACTTAGCATTATCTCTCATGTTGAGGATAGCATCTCCAACAATACCCATGCCCTGTCCGAGGTTGTTTTGATCGAATGGATGGAGGACAACATCTCCGTCTGAAATGTTAAATGTTGACTCATACAGTAATTGTCTAATAATGCACTCAAATCATACACGTTTTTTTTTAAAGAAGACATTTAACTAATCTAGTTAGTATAATGATATACTTACTCAAATAAATATAAACATTTAAATAATGCTTGACAACACAAACTTTTCTAGTGGAATGGAAAACAAAGCCCTTCTGATTAACACCCTGTTCCATTTAAATAAATACTTTGAAGCAATTGGATAGAAATTATTTTCTGTGTGTGTGTGTGTTGGAGGTGGTGGTGGGGGGAGTATAACAAGGAAACTGGAACTTCTTATCATTCGAGTGTGTGTGTAACAATAGTTTGTTTGGAAAAAGAAACACCCATAGATCTATAGAAATGAACTTACAGGAACAGTCAAGAACGAAGTCGTTGAGCTTGGACCTGATGAGGCCGTAGTGATCCTCATACCAAATCTGGTTATCGGCACCGCTGAACTCCCACATAACAACATCGGCTCCGGCGGAGGTGTCGTTGTTAGCGACGTCTAGGACAAGGCCGTTCAGGGCTGAGCGGATGGCGAAGTATTGCTGATCCCTGTATGTGGGTTTTGACAAAATTGAATCCATTATAGTGAAGGTTGATCATATCAAAAATCTTAATACGATACGTCTATTATTGGTTTTGGTCAATCACATTAATATTGATCTCAGGACCTATTTCTTCACAGATGCTGAAGCACTTTAATGTAAGTAAGTTAATGACTTAAGTAGGCCTTAATCGAATGCTCGTTGGGTCGTATGATTGTTGAACAATCTACGGTGTGATCTTATATCGAAACCTACAGTTTGATTTTCTAGTTTTTAAGGAAAGAGGTCGGAATTTTCCAAGAGCGTATAAATTGCATTCGCCTGTTAGTAGTATAATGAAAAATGCAATTGGACAAGGACATTAGCACTTCCAAGACTTAGGCGGAAACATAATACATAAACCCCAGTTTGTTTTTCTACTAATAGTGTTAGATAACACAATAGGCACTTACAAGTAGTTGAAGGACCATACTTGGTTGTTTCCACCGTTGAATTCATACAGGCACACTCTTGCTCCAGAATAGTCGTCGTTATCAGCGACGTCAAGGACCTAAAATGCATTTATTTTTATTATACACGCATTGCTCTGAAAACAACGTATCTAGAGTGATTTACGCATAGTGCGTATGACATTGGGGATTTACGTGGGGATGTCATTGCAACCAATTTTACTAAGATTACGGTAAAATTAAAATTTATAACTCGATCTTTTTTCTATTTTCATGATTTAAAGCGTTAAAATATACAGGTTAATTAACTCGTTGGTTTCAGTCGCTTACAATATTGCACTTGTTGCTACGCAACTCGTACAATGTTCACCCTCCTTCAACCAGCGAGTTAGTTAACCTGTATATTATATACAATTATATAATAAAGTTCAACTTTAGTTCAACTGATGATGTCTGTATTTCGACCGAAGAGGAATGAATATTAATTTTTAGTATACTAGTTGATCGGTTCAGATATTTAATCTGTATCTATATATATATAATATATATATTTGTCCAATATTTGCCACGTGGCTCTGTATGTATGTGGCCGATCAGCACGTTTCCATCCTATATAAATCTGTTCATGATATGTATCATGAAGTGCTACTCCGGGTGAGTGTTTATTACATGTGTACCTACCATTCCTGGGTCGGCGAGTGTGTGGATTCTGTCTTCTCCACAGATAAGTTTCTGTGGTATGCTGTCGGGGTTGTAATAGTTGATGACAAGAGTGCCGTCTGGACAATGAAAGATAATGTTGATATAAATATAATATTGTTATAATAAGTATCATCATCATGCTAATGTCTTTACATAATATTAAAATCGTTATTATCTCTATTAAAGCTAATCGAATATAATATTATAATAAATAACAATATAAAGGATGGATAAGAATGAGTAGTAGGTATCGTTGAAGTTGATCTAAGTATTGTGACTTTTTATCTATCTGTTCCAATAATACAACCGTGGCTAATCGTTTTTTTATCTTCTAATTTTATATAATTATTACCATCATCGATGTCCATGACGAAGTTGCTGTCAACCTTGGACCTAATGACACCACTGTAGATATCCTGATACCAGAGCTGGTTATCTTGGCCATTGACTGGGTAGGTTACAACACGGGTGCCAGGGTTCATTTCGGCGCCCTCAATATCGAGCACGTACCCATTAAGGGAACTGGCGATGGTGTAGTACTGAGGCATTCTGAAACCGATAAACAGCTATGAGAAACATAAGGTACAGAGATATACGGGTGACGTCGTCAGACAAATGTACGACTCACCTTCACCAATCCTCTCAAATAACCCAAATGTAAGACAGAAATGAGGTTCTGAATACAGTTCAAGATGATCTAACACACTTTTTGAATCAGCCCAATGCCAAATAAACTAGAATTTATCTTTTTCTGCCCAATTTAACCAAAATTGTGTGGCAAATGGTGTGGAGCTGCCGATTGTACATTTTCTGACAACCTGACCCATAACATTATTTTGTTTCTATAATCCACCCGGGCCTTACTGCACAAAGCTAGCCCCGCTTTGAAGGAGAATTGTGCGACATTTTCTTATCGAAATAAGCACCCACCCCCTTCTCTTGGTATTTCCGTTAGGATATCTTTAATCAAAGTTTAAGCTATCGGAAAAAGTCTTGAAGGATCCTTTAGAACAAGGGATGCTGGCATGATTGTTTGTGGATAAATTAATTCAACCGCTGTTGACCAGCATAGAAGGACGCTTGATTAGGAAATGTCCAATATGACATCATCTTCAAAGGACAATGGGAAAGACCTTGTTAACTGCAAGGGATCAGCCTTCTTTCTTCTTCCCCGTTGCATAGTTCATCATATGATGATTGATGGGAGTTTCTTTTACTTGCAGCCGGGCGGGGGACAAAAGTTAATCACGGTATGCCTTCCAAACTGACAAGAATAAATGTAAAAAATACTGACTCGCTATCATTGATCAAAATTGGTTTGGCGTCCAAAGTGGTACCATGAACAAAAAGAATAAAATTAATGGAATGATTCTTACGTTAACTGAAAATTGAATTACAGTAAGATAGGAAATGGGCGGCATAGAAGGCTTAAAAAGACCATCCAATCAATGACTTCTCGAGATCTCTGCATTCAGCTTTTAAGAATATAAACAGTGAATTTTTCGAGCCCATTTTCCAGTACAGTCATGTGCAATATGTCCATACAGAAGGTACCACTACCAACAGACCCTAGAATCGCTCCAAATATACTGACAGCCGAAATCTCTTCTGTGATTGGCTAATATTGTTATACCATTTTGAAGTGACCAATACTATAAGAAACCATGCCCTTGATATGATTAGCAACTACCGCAACAATTGCATTTTCGATTTATGAACCAAGAGCTTGTCAAGGATTGGATACGTCAAGTATGACAAATTTATCTTAAGGTTTGCGTAAAATGAACATTAAATCTATAACATAATTCAGTCATAACCCAGGTCTTACACCAACTGGAATTTTCCATTCGACAATACTATACTATTTCCTCCTCATGCTCGGGATTATTTCGTTATCTTTTGGGCTGACTGCCAATCGTTATATAACTCCGCTTCACCTATCTGGCATTTTGACTTGATTTGGCAAATGTAGACCTAATCTAAATCCATCTTATCATTAGATTGAATAACCTTCCTGATAAGGTTGCGTGGGGGACGGTTATGGAATTATCGATCAAAGGATAGGCAAGACAAAATTATGTTTAACAACATACTTCTTTCACCTGAGGTTAAAAAGAATTTGTTATCTATAAATTGAGTTTCTGTTTTTTTTCTGATGGACATGAGATTGCTTTCTAGATGACATGGAAAAAGAACTTGGAGATCTATGAAACTAGATTGTGCTCAATCTGAGTGTTTTCGATTTGCAATACCCAAGTGTATGTCGTTCCGGGTACTGAAGGTCGTTTTCATTATTCAATTCCAGTAGAGCTACATCTTTGAGAAAAATATCTATCAACTTGAGATATCATACTACCAATCGGGCCCCAAAAGTCTGACCAATTCTTTTCGTCGAGTAAACACTGCGATATTGTTTGCAGGAGATATAGAGGATTAAATCGTGGATTACGAATGGGGAAATCCTTCCTGATAATGGGATGGAACACACAGCAACTCCAACTCCCATGTAAGCCATACTTCACCGTTATATATAAGTATTAATTGAATACGGTATATATCGCTCTCCAGACCTGGGCGAAAATGGAGTGTTTTTTGTAATGATTGCAATGATTGTATAAAGAAAGCCAGTAGAGCTAAAGCGTGTATCCAGAATGTAGTCCTGGTATCTTTCTATCTGCGCCAAACCTTCTCCGCCTTGAGTAAAAAAATTGTTCACAGTCTGGTATCCCTTATCAGATTAATCCCCTTTCTTTTCACTCTTCGAAATCGATGTATGTCCTTCTTATGTTCGGATTACGATAAAAACATTTCGTTGGAGTACTGCTGCCTTCTTTTATACCCATACTCGTAAGCCCCATTATTCAAAACGTATCAGCCCAAGATGGAGACCGATACAATATTTCCCCCTGATGGTAATCATAATTATTGGACGCATCTATTTAGACAACTAGCGCAATAAGTAATCGAGGCCTCAAGCTACAAAATCCAAATGCGTCACGTGTACCTATATCTAGTGTTTCATTCTATAATTGTACAATTGCAAATCAATAGGACATCTGCAAGGTTTCCACGAAAACCTTGGTCAAAGAAAAAAAGAGAAATGGTAATGGCAATCCACTGGGCAATTACCCCAGCTATTGTTAGAAACAAATGTGGCTGTCACTAGATGTACAAAATAGGCCATTTAAACTTACCTGGAGTTTTTTTTTTCAACGGTGGACTTGACCCTTGATTGTCAGAAGAGCAATATCGGGCAGTGCTGTGGTCACCTATTATATTATCTCACGATTGACCACATGATGTCCCATCGATCCCTGATTGGTTGGTCTTATCTTATCTCTAATAGAATTCCGTGACCAAATGGGGAACTATTTTTGTATTACATGAAAATACACCAACGACTTCATTATCTTTTCGGCAGCTAATTCCTATGTCTGGGTCAGTTGATCTTATACTTTGGGATTATATTGTTATTGAATTCTGATAAAATGATATCGTATATAATGTATCAATAAGTCGACTGGGTATATATTTCGCCAATGAAATAAAATGAGACACACCTTTATATATAAAATAAGATTGACACCACTTATTTTCAAGCTCCTGTGCTTATTATCTGTGGTATTATCTGGCGCCTATAGTAAAGTTTACTGCTGAATAATTATTCTTTTCGGTGATTTGTTGAAAATTTGCAATGCAATTGCAATATTGAAAGCTCTTCCCGGTGTCTAATTCAGCGTTAGACAATCGATGACAGAGAGCTCAAGATTTTCTAGCCGTTTTAGAACCTGAGGCGTGAGCAAGGAGTCGACAGCCGAGGATAGGAATTCAAAAACTTGAAGGAGTATCATTTAACTCCTTAGAAACGTGGGGATGCCAACTAGGTTCAGTACACACATTCAAATATTTATCAATTGATATATAAAAACAAGCTAAAGATTGTTTTTAATCTGGATTGTTTTCATAGTGAAGCCGTAATAAGATCAACAATGGGTGAGAGACTAGATATAGTATATGAATTGACATTCGAATATAAACTGAAACTGAAAATGCAGGTGAAATAATCTCAGAGAGCAGTATGCTAGATCGGTAGGTTTTGAAGTAACATAAAAAAGAGCTGTAAAGAATAAAAGAATTACTATTATGACCCCTCGGGGCAAACGATTAATGGTTAGATCATGCATTGTTTAAACGTGCAAGTATACATTGATACGTTAGGTATAAATAAATAGCCACCCAACATTCACATATGGTTGTGCTCGAGGGGTACAGCCAAGAGCACGACAAACATACCATTATAGCTACCTTCATCTTTAATCAATGTAAATGATGACAAGACACTTCGTAGAACCGGATAATGGTAGTGTATTTTGCGTGTTATGTCATACGCTCTTCTTGGTCGGCAACTAATTGATACCAGAGATTATTTATCTAATTGACGGAAATCATTAAGAACTCTTAGGTGTTGGCTTCATGCCGAGAGGCTCGCAGGGTTCTGGGTTCGAATCCCACAACGACTTCGCTCCTTAAACAGTCTGTTCAACCCCCATGGTGCATCCATGCAGTGCATGCCGACTGTGTAAGAAAGATGTGCCATGTATGATGATACACATGCATATTAAAGCACCATTGCATATAATAAGTCTTTAAAAGGATTAAAAGGGTACAATACCCGTTAGCATGTTTATTATCTTGCATCGATATAAAAGTTGTTATTGGCGGCAGAGGAATTAACAAGGGTTGAAAAAGATATTGGGATTTTTTTTTATTTCTATTTTTTTGGAGGGGGTGTTTTTTTGTGGGTTTTTTTGGTTTTTTTTACTAAATACAGCCACTTTCTTTATGTGGGTGGTCATCATCCGTGAAGTCTATCAAAGACCATGACCAAGTTATTAGTAGGATGTTGCTTTACTCTTCTTCATATATATATATATCGCATTCAAAAGTGTTACACTTAAATCACATTCTAATTTGGGCAAGGAAGCGCCAATATGCGTAAGGAAGATATAATATATAGCATATAAATATGATCTCATTTGAACACTAATATACGGTTAAAGTATACTTCTGAGGCCACAGCGTTTTTGTTTTTTCTAGAAAGGTATGATATAAAGAGATTGAATGTTTTAAATATTAATATCTATACCTCTTAATATTCTTACAGATTGTGCATAATGTCATAGATAATATCATAATACATAGTAGCAGTTATTCCAAACTATATCTAGATTGATCCAGAATGCAAGTGCGAGTGACCTTGCCATGGAATGAAAAGAGTTATTTGTGTATGTGCACCTGTACTGGCAAGACTTTCCGATTGTAGATAGAGTGAATGAAACGAGGTGCTAGTAATTGAATATGTATTGGACGAGATTACGCGATATGAGTGAGTTCCATTCACTATTTTATTATATGCCCCAGCATAGAAAAATATTAATATTATTTATATTAAAATCCGCAATTCAAACCGTGGTTGATTAATATGAACTACATTCCTACTGCTAGACCTTCACCAAATTAACATGGTTTAGGGGTTTCAGACATTCAATGCACATGCGTGGCTTCCAAATAAAGCCCAGACATTATTATGTCAGATGATAACCAAAAGTGTATGATCATGTATGCAGTGCTGATGATATGACTCTGGAGTATTCGCGGAATGTGTGGGTGTTATTGCTCACACTGATATTTTGTGTTCAAATGGTAAATCCCTTCCCCCTCCGCCTGGCCCGCCCATGTCTGATTGGTATCACTGTCTGGCGCTGGGAGTCTGATCATGTCCGTACAAAAGGTCATGGTGTTTGATCTAAGCTTAGCACGATTTATACTGCATAGATGAACCATGACCCACTCCCACCCCCTTCCATATATAGGAATGATCTTTTTGAACGCACTAAGGCACGTCTCTAAACCAACGGATAAATTAATTATGTCTGTATTAATTTCTTTAACATACTAGACTATGTATTTCATTCTCAACCCTAATGTTCGTTCCTATATTATTGTTGCAAAAAATGATTTGCGTATTTTGCGGGGTTTTTTTTCTTGTATTGACAAATTTTCACATTCGTGGTACGTTTCATTTGTCAGTCAGTGTGTTTTATAATAGTATGAAATGTGGTTCCGATGGTGAAAACTTTAGATGGAATTAGAATGATTTATTTGAAGAACATTTGGATAGAAAGAATGACCATTCTCCCTGGACTGATGGATTGAGGATCTGCGCTAGATGGCTTAAGAACGTGTCCTAACCAATCGAAAGCCCGGACACGGCGAGACGTGATGTAGGGAGACTCATTTACTCCATCAAGTCAATGACATTTGAATAATTGAGTAGAGTCATACTTGTTCTTTATCTCCTAAACGGGTTTCTACCTAGAGCACTTTTAGTCTAAACTCCCTTACCAGTGATTTTGGCCTTTTATCGCCAAAATATCTCCGCGACAATTTAGGTTGGTTGCACTCTACCCGAGCTATATTATTTCAAATCATCAATACCGTATTTGAAAACAGTAAGGTGTTTTGAAAGTAAGATTTCTGATGATGAGGTACATAGTTTATAGAGAATAGATTATATAAGTCCCTCTAAATAATTTAATCAGTCATTTCAAAGAGAGTTGAGCGTTCATGAACAACCCGATACTCTGGCAAAATGTATACCTAATAAACGCATGTGAGATACTTATGTAGTCATGTCTGATTTTTGCAACGCTAAATAGCATTGAAGCTCAAACATGGTTTTAACGATATCATAGTTTGATAGTGATTATATTGATTGTTCTATCTCTCTTTTCCTAATTTATTTTGCTTCCTTCTTTCTAAAATCACTATAAAACGTAAATTGGAGGATTGAATCATTATACGAACTTCTTTTTATATATTTGTTGCCCGATCAAATGTAGAACGTACATGTATGTGTGTGCACATATAATATGATGACTGCGAAGCGTTGACCATTTATGCTACATATATGTACGGCTTTCGTAATATTAGGAAATAAAACATTTCATAACCTCCAACGTAGTGGATGTCCACCAATAATTGAAGATCACAGGCATACTCTTTTATATAAATAAATCTATTGCCTTTACTAACATCGAAATTAGTTAGACATTTTGTTAGAAATAACGAATAAAAAGCTGTGGACGGGGTGTATACCGCATGGCCATGTGGCTATATTCCACACAACCTGATTCCACCCACTCTCCCTCTCCTTTAACCCCCTCTCTGAGTCCGAAATATCCATCTACCGGAGTAGGATTTACATCAGCTCGACTGCAGAGAATCCTAATCAAACAGATACCTCCCTGCAAATTATCCCTCCACGTCACAGACAGGAGGCTTTAGATCAGCATGACCAAATACTGAGAAACGTCTCTGGTGGGTACTTGTGTCGAATGGGGGGGGGGGGGGGGGGGGGAGTCACGCATAATATAGCAAACTGGTGAAAAGCCACTAGCAGGAAAATCTACCTGTAGAAGAATGATGAATAGCAAAGCAGGCCTACAAGCGTATATTGGACTCAGCTGACAGCAATGTCATGATTGCAATTTTGGTGAGATAGCGGCTCTGTTATAGGGAGTCATATTTTTATTCCCTTCAGTGCTATCAAATGACTTTAGGGAGATATTTATCTAGGATAATTATATAAATCTAGGATAATTATATAAATCGACATATATATAGAAGATGTTTCAAAGTGTACCCTCCACTTTTCATGATCGAGGCCGTGTCACCTAATGAGGACAAACCAATGTTTAATGCTTTAATTCTCAACTGTTATCATAAGCGTCATCAAAAAATTACAATCGGCAGCTGTACACATTATTTTTTAGTGAATTCTGCTAAATCAGTCTAGGCTCATAGCCTATCAGATCAGACAAGAATGGTATGTCGGTGATTGGACGCCTACTGTGCTTATGGCTTTCCTGGGCCTGGAGGAAGCGTCCTAATGGGACTTTAATGGGATTTTACGGTTATGAGTGAGAGGCTTTCCCTCAGTACGGAGGGATTCTCTCAACCCTGAGCCTAGATTCTCAATCAGGCTGAAAATGATAAATACTGGGTATGTGTATGGCCTATACATGTATTTGGTATTGCCTTGATTCAGAAAATACGTTCGGTTATGTTGAATTCTATGTTAACCTCTTTAACCTCTTAGTTATTTGAGGAGATTGCTGAGGGCGGATTGTGCATTTTCTGACGACTTGACCCATAAGTTACCAACCCAATCTGTCCATTTGTGAAGGTGAAAACATCACCGATTATATTGGAGAAGACACGCCCCTAACTACGCCGCCTAGGTAACCACACCCCCCTTGGTCCCGCTTATGACGTCGCCCTTGTGTTTACCTATGACGTCACAGTCTCAATGCTTCCACGCCCACCTTTCCTTCCACTCTCAACCGCTTCTCCGCCCACGCCACACGTATATTTTTTTCTTTTATATATGTATTTGTGTTATGGTGAAAATAAAACCTCCTGATGAAGGTTTCAAGGCCATTCCTCCGTTCTGTGTTTATTCCAGCGTAGTGCGGCGTCCAAGCCATATATCACGTGTAAACTATATGTACATTCTCAGGATTTGGGTTCACATTTATCCTTGCTTAATTATTGTACAATTGAATGATTGTAGTGATATAATTAATTGAATAATAATTTCAAAATACCATATCCGGTATATCTAGGTTAAAATGATCTTGAAGACCCTGTAGATACTATACACGCTGCAAGCATGGCATTAAGGAAAATGGCGGTTCAAATTATAACTGTCTGTTTACTAACTTATGGTTTGATTTGTGGTCGTTTTACGCCCTTAATTACCAATAGTCCGAGTCCTATCAAATGTGGAGGAGTGAAGTGACGCAATGTTGTTTTGATAATTTACTACAACTAATGGGTATCGGGGAATTTCTAAGTTAAATGATCTGGAAGACACTCTATATAATCTGCAAGAATGGCATTGAAGCGAACTTAATAGCCACCAGCTAAAATGTTAACTGTCAGCTTAGATTTACCAACACCAAAGTTGTTTTGATAACCTTGCTATAACTAATGGGTATCGAACACTTTAATCAGCAACTTGCTGTCGTATTATATGAACTGTTTAGGTACATGAAAGTGCCCCGTCAAAGATATGTGGATAAAGAATGAAATAGTTTCGATATTAACTCTCGTAAAAATACCTACCCGTGAGACGAGTCTGGGCCTTAAGTTGCCCCGTGCTTTCATTACAGCATTGAGTTTTCGCAAATGTACCTTTTGTATCCTATACATCATAATAATACATGTATACATATCCCCATGGGCTGCATTATCAGTAAAGAATCGTTCCCTTTTATAGTAGAATAGGCTTTTCCCGTCGCATGAAAAATTGCGTATTATATGTCGATGCTTTTAACATGACAAGGTTTGGTCCGGGGTTATTTTTAAATAATTCAAATGCTATTCAGGTCCATAATAAAAAGAGTTTCAAGATGAAAAAGTGATACCTGCCACATATTTTCATAGGTCAAATTGAATCAAAAGGTTCAATGACTTTAATTTAGTTGTTATTGCTGAATATGCATAGTTTCCATTAAACATATTCTAAACTGATGTGGTGATTATTATAATGTACGTCTGCCTGTTAACTCCCTCGCAAATATATGGATATCGTTATATATATATAACATTTTTATTTCAATACATTTCATACATATCTCCTTGTACATAGGTTGCATACATATTTTCATGGATCAAAAAGGGGTAAAACGTCTTCTACACATAGGTTTTCCTGACGACCCTAACTAAATAAAATAACTGTCTCATCTTATCAAGCGTTGTTTGTAGTTTCATTTTTCATTGTCCTCTTATATAACTATCTTATATTTGATATTTTTGAGTCTTTTGAGTCTATAAGTGTTCATGCACTCTCCTTATGTTTTGTAATTTTATAGCATGTCTTGCTGTGTCTTGTTGATGTCTTGGTTTTGGTTCTCATCTTTGACCATCTTCAAACATATTTTAATATGCTATTATATGAGATTGATCTTCCAGACATAAATTTTCTATTTACATATAATTACATGTATCAGGATAGTTCCTCGGTATCAAGCTGTACTGCTTAAATTTTGTCCGTATTCCATTTGCATCCCTACGGAGTTAAATATTTATACAGTAAAATTGATAATTGACAATCTCAACTCTGCGTACTATTTAAAATATGCGATTTGAACATTGGATCGCCTTTATACAATTTTCTACTTATTACCAACTTTGTTTATTTTGGTATTCAATTTACCGATACCTCTGCAGAATTTTTCAGTTCTCTCTGTGAAAGCTTCACTTAGGTTTTTCAGATTTTCATGTATTTACATGTATCATGCATTCTCAAGTATCTATCCTTTGCTTCAAGCTATACTGCTTAAGCTTTATCAGCATCCTTCTAGTATCCATAAGGAGTGCAAGATTTATACAATAAAATTGAGAATTTATAATCACCATGTTGCGTACTATTAATAAATATACAATTTGAACATTGCATCTCATTAACAACAACTTTTGTTTCTATATACTACCAACTTATGTTACTGTTGGCATTTAGTTTACAGATACCTCTGCAGATGTATTACCTCTCTCTATGAAAGTTTCACTTAAATCGTTCGTTTTATCGTTCGTAACAGATAAGAGAGTAACTAATTCCGAAAGTACCCATCTATCTTATTTATCGGGAGGTCTATATTTCGCTGGACAGGACAAAAAATGCCGGTATCATTTGAGATGACTATTTGTAATAACGTAGAGTTGCTTAAGGCAATGGAACTTAGCTCAGCAATGCTTTAAGTTGAGTCTCCATATTGAATACGACTAACAATTGTTAGCAAAATAGATTTTCGCTCAAGGCGTCATGCAGGGGAAGTTCACTCGATGTTGCAGCAGATAAATGTGAAACAAATTTTAAGATACTGAATTATAAATCGAATCCCTGATGCAGGTGCGTCAGTGCTGGAACAATACACAATAAGTAAAAATATAGATTATATCGACATTGGATCTCCTTGTTTGGATGTTACCTTGATGTGTTATTGCTTCCTTCAACCTGAATACATTTTAAAATTTCAACTCTGCTTGGTAATTCATACAACACCTAGTCCACTAAGCCGATTCTCATGCGATTCTCACAGAACAAAAGAGTCATCTGCGGTGCAAAATCGCATGAGAATCGGGTTAGTGGACTAGGCCTTCATAATGTAGATGCACCGATGCGTTATTTTCTCAGCCCATCCAGTGAGAAGAGCTGATGTTCGTACATATATTAGACTATATATAAAGAGTCTAATCCCGGGATGAAATCAGTCTTTCCCCTAGTACAGGCCGTTTGATGGAGAAGCGATGGGTGGAGGGTCGCGTTCCAGACAGCGAGGTGTCTTTTGGAACATATCCTTTTGTGTCTACCTTGGTTCAATAGAATTGTTGTCATTGATAGCAATACAAGGTTCCTCTTGGAATATATCCCTTTGTGTCTACCTTTTCTTAATAGATATGAGAGCCGATATTCATACCTGATAACACAAAAGATACGATAGTATCTTATTTTTAACTTAGTATTTGACGCTCACTATACTGTTTTCAGTTCTTTCCCTGTGTGTGGTCTTGATGGTGCTCTAGAATGAATGACTTCGGGATTTGACTGTGAAGCCAGGAGTCAAATGGTACAACGGCTTTACACTTATTCATCTTGAAATAAAGGGATGTTCCGCCAATCGGTTGTACCTTTACGTCCTGATCGGTTTTTAACATTTTGAAGAAAAAAATATCGAAGAAGGGAATTTATAAGGGAAATTGGGTAGGCTGGATCCTTTTGATGATCCTTTTTTTAAACCGAGCAAATCGACTTGTGTAGGCCTAACACCCACGTAGGTCTTGGGCCTCAGTCCATATTTGATAATATATCTTGTCCATTCATATAGATTAGAATAAATTTCGTTCTTATCATTTTTGTTTCCTCGCACATTTTGTTTCCTCGCATCACTACATCGGGTAACGTTAATTCGTCCGTGGTAGCTTTTTCCAATCCGTCCGGTTCTACCGTTAGACTGAATTGTGACATGATAGTAGGGAGAGTTAGCATTGTGACTTTGGTGTCCGATGCTTCCCTACCTGATGAGGAAGAGAATGAAATGATTAAGACAGCTATCATTAATTCCATACACGTGACGGACTCGCCTATTGTGGATGATGAGCTTCTGGCTCCTGATATAGTTGTCCCTCCTTGTCCGGAAAATCCGTTAGATAAGTTGGTGAATGAAACTCATCTGTCTGAAAGAGAAGAAAAAGAGTTAGTTAAAAAACTGCTCTATGATTTCAAAGACTGTTTTTCCTTGCCTGGTACCAAAGTTGGTTGCACTCACTTGGTTCGCCATGTGATTGACACTGGGGATGCAATCCCTGTGAAGCAAGCTTATCGCAGAATACCAGTGGCTAGGCGGGATGGAGCAGAGGCTGAACTCTGGAAAATGTATAAAGAAGGCAGAATAGAGCATAGTAGTAGTCCGTGGGGAGCTCCCATAGTTATGGTTGCTAAGAAAGACGGAACACAGAGGTTCTGTGTAGACTACCGCCAGCTGAATTCCGTGACTAAGAAGGATAGTTTCCCTCTTCCTCGGATTGACGAATGTGTTGAAGCCTTGGGTGGGAACCAATGGTTTTGCACTTTAGACTTAGAGTCCGGATATTGGCAGGTTGCAATGGATGAGGAAAGTAAGCACAAAACTGCTTTTCTGTCCAGTGTGGGTCTGTTCCAGTTTAAAGTTATGGCTTTTGGACTGTGTAACGCCCCTGCCACTTTCCAACGCATGATGGACCGTATGTTGGACGGATTGCGTTGGAAAGCTTGTTTAGTATACCTGGATGACGTGGTGGTCTTTGGAAAGACTGTCCAGGAGTGTGCGGACAACCTGAAATTGGTATTGGAGCGCATTAGGGAATATGGGCTTAAGCTCAAACCTAAGAAATGCGAGCTCTTCCGGAAAGAAGTGAAATATTTGGGTAGGATTGTTTCTGCTGCTGGAATCCGGGCGGATCCGGCTAAGATAGTTAAAGTGCAGGAATGGCCTATCCCAAAAACTGCTAAAGAAGTGAGACAGTTCCTTGGTTTTGCTTCCTATTACAGGGAGTTTCAGCCTAACTTTGGTGGAATTGTAGCTCCTCTGCAACAGATTGTGACGGACGCTGGGGTTGAGAAGCGCTATAGTAAACCTATAGTGTGGACCAAGAAGTGTGATGAAGCTTTTAAGACAGCTAAAGCTTTATTAACATCAGCTCCGATTTTTCTCGGGTATCCTAGAAAGGAAGGTTATTTCATCTTGGATACAGATGCCAGTGGCTTTGCAATGGCCGGAGTTCTGTCTCAAATGCAAGACGGCAAAGAAGTCGTATTGGGATACGCTAGTAACAGCTTCCCCAAGCATCAGAAGAATTACTGTGCTACGAAACGTGAGCTGTTGGCGGTGCTATCTTACTTGAATAAGTTTAGACACTATCTCCTTGGCAACCGTAATTTTTACGTGAGAACGGATCATGCTTCCCTCAGATGGCTCCTGAACTTTAAGGATCCAACGGATATGCTTGCCAGGTGGTTAGCCACGATGCAAGAATATGGTTTGGAGCAGAGTATGATACTTCACAGAGCGGGGAAGAAACATGCCAATGTGGACGGGTTGTCACGAATTCCGACCAGGAAATGCGGGAATCCCGGCTGTCCCGATTGTGGTGTCCATGATGCTGTAATTGCGGAGGCTGTGGTTGTTCTTGGTTCCTTGGAGGATGAAATCCGGGATGCTCAACAAGGTGATCCCCTCTTAGAGAGTTATGGCTGTGTTGGACGGATCCAGTCCGGTTCCCAGCAAAGAACAATTGTCTGGTGAGCCGCAGGAATTCTGTACTTACATCCGTAACAAAGATAATTTGGAGATTGTCCAGGGTGTCTTATGTCTGCGGTGGCTGCGTAAGAACACTGGGCACACGTATGTCAGGAAGATAATTCCTGCCTCTATGAGGAAAAATATTTTCCGTTGTCTGCATGGTTCCCAGTTGGAGGGCCATTATGGTGATTTCAAGACCAGCTGGAAGGCAAAAATGAAATATTTTTGGCCTGGAATGCGGTATGATTTGAAAAGATGGCTTAGGGCTTGCCCTGAATGCAGCATGCGAAAATCTAGAGGCGGACGAGGTATTACACCTTTGAAAAAGGAAATCCATGGTGAACGATAGAGTAGAATAGCGTTGGACATCATTGGTCCATTTAAGACTACCCCTAGAGGAAACAACTATGTAATGGTGATTACAGACCATTTCTCGAAATGGGCGGAAGCATTTCCTATGCCGGACCACACGGCAGAAAGATGTGCTGAGGTTCTGTTCAGAGAGTGGGTTCTGAGATTCGGTTGTCCGGTTTCGTTGCAAACGGACGGGGCGCCGGAATTCAGGTCTCAGCTGTTGCGAAGTTTGTTGGACATGTTAGGGGTTGAGAAGCTAATCACTCTTCCGTACAGGCCTCAGTCAGATGGACAGGTAGAACGGTTTAACAGAGTTCTTGTTGAGCAGCTCTCTTGCCTGACCAGCTACTCGGATTCAAATTGGGACTTGCTCGCTCCGTGTATAGCGCATGCTTACAGGGGTACGGTGCATGCCAGTACGTTGTGTACACCCAATTCAGTAGTTTTTGGGACTGAGCTTGTGACTCCAGTGGATTTAATCCATGGAGTTGAGCCCGGAGGGCTGGATTTTCCTTGTCGGATGGCATACGTAGAGAATTTGCGACAGTCATTGAGAACTGGACATCAGTTTGTCAGAGATAATCTTGGAGTTGCTGCTGTGCACCAAAAGAAAGTCTTTGACAGACGGGCTTGTCCAAGGCGCTTTGAGGAAGGGGCTATTGTGTATAGGTACTGTCCCCCTAAGGCTAATAAGAAGTACGGTCCCAAGTGGGATGGGCCTTTCAAAGTGCGTAGATTCATAGGGGGTACTACCTATGAATTAGAGACGACTGAGGGAATCATCAGATATCATGTAGATTATCTGAAACCCGCCTTTGATGAGGACGGACCGATTCAGGCTGTTAATTTACATAAGGCTCCTGAATTCCGTAAGTTAGAGAAGGCTGGGCGCGAGATTCTGAAGTTTGAAGGCGGAAAAGTTCTAGCTGGTGCTGAATGTCCGGAAAGAAAAGAAAAGGAGAAAATTACCGTTGGTGTAAAACCCAGGGGTAGACCTAAGAAAAACGCAGCTGGAGTGAAACTTCCTTCTTCCAACAAGAAACAGACAGTAGATGTTGGTCCTGCTGTTATCCGGGTTGGTAAGAAGAAGTCTCAGAAGAAGAAGAAGAAATTAAAAATTTCTCCGGTTGTGCTCCCTTCTAAGAATAGAAGCAGACCCAAGGAAGCTAAGACGGATACAGTTGTAAAAAAGCAACCAGTTCCTCTGGTTTTGGCGGATTCTGCTAAGCCCTTAAAAAGAGGGAGGGGGAGGCCGAGGAAAAATTTGGACATTGTTCAAAATATTCCTATTTCTCCTGTGAAGAAGACGGACAGTGTTCCACCAGTAATTGCAAGGGCTAAGCGCACGCGTAAAGCTCCATCAAGATTGCAATATGGAACTTAGGCTTTAAAGTACAGGTGGAACTTTCCTGATGGTTCCACAAAAGTTATACACAACGAGAAGTCGGTGGCTGATATATCGGATAAGTCATGCTGCCCTTTCACGACATTTGAGAAATTCTTTATTGAATTTATTGAGTGGCTGGGAAAGAACCAACCAGTCCGTATGGCTTGTTAGAAACTGCACTGAGAAAGGCTTAGCTTGGGAGAACCCTTGAGTTCTAACTGAACTAAGACTCCCCGGGAAGCTTGAATCAGCTCAGAAATTGGGTTGAAATTGCTTTTGAATCGGCTAAGTGGATAGTGGGCTTTATGGACAATGTATCCGCAATTGTCTCCGCGGAAGATCAGAGCAGGCTGCATACTTAAACATCAATGTACGCCCTGTAGTAGAGCACTAGAAATAGCTGTGTTTGGCCGTGGTCTTGAGCGGGAAGGTGGCGCTGAGGGAGGTGGCGACTTTGTGTACTACAGTTACCACGCTGGCCGTGAGCGCTGTAGTGTTGCACCCTTTCTCACTCCACTTCTGTGACTCTGCACAACAACAGCTAGCCAACGCACTTTGGACTCGGAACTCCCTAGGAAAGAAGTGAGTTGAATTGGGTTAAAACTTGCTTGTCATATTCCGAGTTGATATCAATTTGATAGTTGATAGTTGTCTGTCGTGATACTTGACTTTAGGTAACTTCTGTCAAGAAGTTAGTCTGTGATAATTGATTTTGTGTTCCCTCTTCCACCTGTATGTAATATGTGGTGTGGAGGGTAATGTATTGTTTTGCACTGTAATGTATTACATGTAAGCACAACATAGATTCTGGCATTTTCCATCTTGCTTAGTGTTATTCTTTTTCCTTTTATAGGGAAAGATTTTTTTTTTGTTAGCAGCCAGATATCAGGATGTCGCAAGAACGACGTACGGACAAACCTATGGATTCGGGTGATGAATCGGCTCCGCCGATGACCGAGGCCGAGGAGAACCGTCTCCTTGAGGGAGCAGAAGACCTCATGGGGTTGGATCCTGCGAATGCGGCTGCGGTCAAGACTCTTCGACGGACGGTTTCGGGTATCAAGCCCCTTGGTACAGAAATCCAGCCTCTGTTGGATGAGCAAGAGGACGGATCCGGTACGGACAAGTCCGGGAAGAAGCCTGAGACTTCACCCGCTCTAAGGAGAAGTCAGAGGAAGTCTGTCTCTCCCAGGAAGGCAGCCAAGTCTTCTGGGGATGAGAAAGTTCCGGGTAGGCGTGATGCTTCTGCCTCCCCTGCTCCTCGTGAACGGACGTCTCGTGGAAGAACTCCAGGTGTACGCCACACAGCTAGTGGGGTCATGACTGTTAGAGAAGACTCACAGGACAAGAAGCCTCACAGTTCTTCCAGGACCTCTGAGAAGAAGATTGTTGAGAAAAAAATTAAGAAACGCCACTACCACCGCGCTGGCAGACGGAGAGCCCAGCTGTCCGGAAAAGGTAGTATGGATGCCTTCCGAAGGGAGCTGGATGCAGCCACGGACATCTTGCCTCTAGATCCGCGCTCCGACCAGCCCGGATCTGGAGTTGTGGTTTGTCCGGAGAGCGACTCCGAAGACAAAGAATTCAAGAATGACGGACATATGGCAAGGTATGAATCTGTTTGGCCTGAAATTCTGAGAGCAGACTCTATGGACTCTGGAACCTACCAGAAGGTCATCGAGGCCCACCGTCTTTGGGAACCCGGCCACCGATGCCCATTTTTGGTCTGCCGGATTCTGTCCCTGAATCCGGGTGGGGTCCGGGCGTACTCGACTCGTGAACGTCTGTTTAGGCATTTTTGCGAGGAGCACGCCCCATTCGTCCAGGTGTGGGTTTGTCCGTCTACCAACTGTCATCAAGTTTTGGATAGACGTGTTGAACTAGTACAACACTTGATGTACGGGGAGTCCGTGCAGCATCATCTCAACCGCAAAGATGCCTTGGACAAAACTGTTAAGGTGCTGCCCTCCATTCATACCAACCATGTCTTCCAACGGACAACCTACATGGCCGGGCAGCATCTTAGAGTCATGAGGAGAGCCACTAGTACCAGGAGAGGCTCCAAGAAATCAAGATCAGAGTCGTGCTCTTCTGCCGTGACTATCGAGTCCGGGTCAACGTCCGGAAAGTCCAGAGCTTCTTCTTCTGCTGCCGCTGCAGCAGGGAGTTGCCATGCCAGGGCCACTGATGCCAGTAGTTCTGTGGTAAAGGAATCGTGCAACCACTTGGTACGGACGGAAACACTGTGGACCCGCAGAACCAGACGGACACTCCCATGGAATAAGCTTGTGCTAAAAGAACAGTGAGAACATTCTTTAAATTCTTCCATGCTCTAACTGCCATTCGCCTTTGAAGAATATTATTTTGTTGTTGCGTTGTCAACCTTTGGTTACCTTATGTTTAGATACTCCACTAGAAGCTTGTTTCTACATTTTCCGGATACTTTTGGGTTATTGTATTTTCCATGAGAAAATTTTTCTTTATCCAACTGTTGTTATCCTATGTAGTGAGGACACTTATGCTCCTGTGTGTATCTTTTATGTTTCTTCTTACTTTGTGGTATGTGCTAGAGATGTAGCGACCTGGTATTTTGTTAACTATATCGTGAGGACACCTTATGCTGCTCCTTTTTTTGTCGCCTTGAAGACCTATATTTAACTTTAATTATCCAGGTCCGCAATGTTAATTCTCTTTTTATCCACTTGAAGCCTTTTTAGTACTTTGTACTGTGTTGATCTTTATTACGATTTTTCTAAAGGGATTTTTAAAAATCTAAAATTAAGGGGGGGGGGGGGGGGTTATTGTAGTAGTTCTACTATAATCCTCTAGGTACAATAGTACAACAAAGTGATTCGCAGACTCTCGACAGTAATAAACAAGTCAACAAGGCAACTCCTAGTCCGTCTGTTTATTGCAGTTCTCTCAAGCGGCCCCTAGTCCGTATTCCCCGGACAGTGTAGTGTGTTTACTTACACAACACATCAAGGTGCATAAACACGGTAAGAAGTATGGCAAGACATACAGTAAAGAGATACATAAGATAAGAATGTTATGGAATAGGTAAACAGAACGGATACTCTATGAGAGTAATAAGGAGTGAGTTGATATAAGAATATAAGGGTAAACGAGGCATTTAGTGACACACAAGGTATAAATGCAGAGGATCAAACGTAGATCCCTCTGTAGGAATATAAGAGTACCAACCCTTTATGGATTGTACCTAGAGGATTATAGTAGAACTACTACACATGTATGTATATTTGTACCTGAGTAGACCTTGGGTTTTAGATCCGAAATCTCTGGGATGACTTTGACTTTATTCATTGACTCATGCATATCGGAAACACAGTGAAGACCATGTTTTCTTCCAATTTTGATTATAGCTGGTCATATTTGTCATTTGAAAATGAGATTTGGGCCTTGGTAAAATACCCGCCAAGGACCACGAGGGAACGCCACGATTAAAGAGTTCTGGAAGAGTGCCAGCCTATGCGGAAAAGTCTTTTGACCGAAGAAACTCATCATCTTTGAAAGATGTCGACGTTTTTATTCGTAGAGTTGATTTTCTTGCTACGTTAATGGGAAAAAATCTCTATTACCATTACTAGTATTCAAAATTGGGTATCCTCGGATAGTTTCACCGGAAAATCTGATGAGGACATCACTTTCATAAAATCGAGGCAAGCTTTAAAAGACACTTGAAGTATACAAAATAAATACTTGCAGATCTTTGAAGCATAAAATAAATGACTCGGGAATGAAATGCAACATTACACATACTGGATTGGATCACCATGGCAAAAATTCAGTGAAAAATGTAGTAAGCTTCAATATCGTCTCTCTATATATTACGCCGATTATAAATCAAGTGTCTGTAATGTAGATTATTTAAATGATAACTGCGACTGACTTGCGAAGAGTATAATGTAGATTATTTAAATGATATTGCTTCTATTTGCATTTGGTGGACACAGAGACTACGGTATACATGATGAGATACCGTGGCTATACAGGTATGTCAGAATTTCCAGTCGTGAATAATAGCTACAGACCCTTGACTACACTAATCCAACTGGCAAACATACAATGCAAAGAGTTGGTAAACACTCGTGGTGTTGGTTCTTATCTCGGCTATGATAAGCATACTAACGGCCGACATTCAGACTTATTTACCTGATGAACATACTGCTCTCTCGACGGTGATTAGATCACAAAAGTGCCACGGCTTTGCCGATGAAGTCGAGATATGATGCGCATAAAATTGTAGTTTTATTGGATAGTGAAGGGGACTTAATACCACTAATTAATCTCTTCCGGAAAATAGAAAAACGGTAATATAAAGAACTCGTTCTGGTAAACCATTCACGGAGCTAGTGGAACACGTAAAATAAGATATTTGCAGTTCATTAATACCCAGACATTAATATTGTTTTATAACTAATCATCGAAGGCTTCGTCAATTGATTGGTTTCTTTGGCCCATGACAAAGAATAGATCCATGTCAAGAGATGAAAACGAGAGGGTGTCGAGAGCTTGAGGGGCAATTTCAGAGGCTCCAAGGAGAGGGAAACGAGTTATTTGGGAAAGTTTATTTCAGATTCAAGTGATTTCGAAAGTTTGGGAGAGGTAATTGTGGAAAATGGCATTATTGGAAAATATGGGATTTAATTGTTTTCATCGACCAGATCCCTCACGTAGATTAACCATCACATGGTATGTTTTCTATACTTAAAATGCAAAACTTGCTTGAAACTAATATAATATTTGATGTTGTATTGGATTAAAACAAATTTAGTTGGAATAGATGCAACCAATTATAATGAAAATATTGGTTAGTTAACCTCTGGGTTATGCGTATTGAGTCGTGTATACTGTAATTAACAAGAGTGTGCAGGTCCGTCCTAATAATTGGGATGATTTTAATACTTGTACTGACAAAATATTACACCTTGCAATCTTTTATCCCAGAAGACCAAATGCGTATAATATGCAACCCGATGATACTGTATGGTATACATACACGATCAGGCTGCAGAGACCAGCATTTCCAGATGAGAAGAGTAAAGAGAATATATTTGATGGACTATATGTTTTATAAGTCCAGCATTACACAGCAGATAGAGCTATAGGATCTGTGTCATTACCCAATACAGTGAGCGCACCGCCATCTAACGGGGAGAGTCCGTGGATCACATGAGTGATCCTTCGGTTTTGTTGGGATTACGACCTCTATACATTTGTAGGAAGTATTTGGCGCGGAAACATCAGAACAACCTCAAATTTGCAAGCATTGGTTTCCTTATGTCGTGGATCGTATAAGTTATTTGTATGATTGTGTTATACGTCTGTGCTATCCGCTGGTAAGTCATGGACCACTGACTGTACAGTGTAGCTATTACAACGGGCTTATTTGCTCACAGGTTGCGATCGATTATCAATACAGTGGTGTATTTTCATAGCCGTTATGGGGATAGATAGAAGCGACTGTATTGCTGTTGCTGTAATCATTTGCTGTCATATAACTGAGTTGTACAACATTTGACTGGAGGCTATGCTTCGGATATTGGGAGGATTGCGCCTGGGACCTCTTCCTCTTCGAAAGTTTGACTGAATTAATGAAATCGATGTGCCAATCCATATTTCCTTGGTAGGTTTGTGTAACCTCTCATTCGTTTTGCACTTCTGAATAGCATTGTTTCCGCGAAGCTGTGTAATCATTATGAATAATACAAAGGTTTAATTTCCAAACTTTGACTTGAACAGCTCTGTTTCGTTTGATCAAATTAGTCACTATTGGAAATTCGGGATTAACATTTATTTAGTCATGATATATATTTTCCCTACATGTAACGTTAGTGACCCCTGTAATGCTATACAAGTTCTAAATCACCCCCAATCTAATCACCGTCCCCGGTAATTTAGACCTTAGGTTTAAATGGCCCTTCTAGGTTCAAATTACCCCCTTTGTTTCATTGATAAGCTTACACCAACCTTTAATCGAACAAAAAAGAAAAAAGTGTGAAGAATTTAGGAGAGAAGGTCATATCTGATGACCTGTGCTAAATATGTCCAGGACCATATAATTATACACCCAAAAAATGAAAAACCTTAATATGGAACTTATTACGGAATGTAATGCTTATGGAAAATAAAAAATAAAAATTAAATAGCCAATTAATAATTATTACAACTTTTACTGATTCTACAAATAACATTTCGAAGTCATTTCTCAATATGATTGTTCTTGTTTGATAGTTCAACTTTTGTAAAGAATAAATCGTTTCAATGAGGCTACATCAGTACTAAATAATTAACACATGTATACTGGGGGTATATTAGACCTAGGTTTAGTTTCCCCCTTGGGGGTACTTTGAACCTGGTGGGGGTACATTTGACCAAGGTCTAATGTACCCAGGGGCCCGTTGCATGAGGTATCGTTAAATGAAAATCATGTCCTTAAACTATCCTTAACTCTTACTGCTGCACCAGCCAATATTGTGTCCTTAAATCATGTTTCGTGTCCTGAAATTGGGGTCTTTTAACGACGTGCCTTTTCAAGTGACCCCCGTTGCGTTGTCTGCTCGTTTCTGAGCGAGAATTGGAGAATGAGAATGGGAGGGTCAGGGAGTATTTTCAAAAGTTTTTTTTCTCAGAAATGGTGACGATATATATGATAAGTATATTTCATTATTTAAAACAATTTTCTTATGTACAAAAATGTAAAAATATGACACAATGTATGGGTATGTTACTACCAGTTGCAACGCACCACTTTCACCATTATGCCCGCCTCTGGTTAAGGATAGGACAGATCTCATGCAACACTAGAACACTCGTATTGTTAATATATCCTTAACATATCCTTAATATAATGTTAACGCTACGATATCACCAAAAAGTGGTGCAACGGGCCCCTGGGAGTACATTGAAACTGGAGGGGGTATATTTAACCTAGGTCTAATGTACAGCTGGGGGTACATTTGACCTAGGTCCATTATACCTAGGTTAGTTTTACCGGGGGCATACCTGAGTAGGGATACATTAGACCTCCACCTGGTCACTACAGGTCCAAACAGAGGACCTCTCTATTATTTGTCTGAAACTCCTATTATTATATGATTTGTGCTACCAGGACAGCCTGGTCTTCCTACCCCAATATGCAATAACTCCAACCCAAGTGACCCACAGGGCTGCTGTATACATTCCCGCTTCCAAGTTTGGATGGAAGCCCAATGTAGTCCCTCCCATGTGTTAGCATATATCCTGGTCAAGGCACCAACTTAGTTGGTGCCATACTGTAGTGACCCCATGTAGAAAAGACTGACTGCCCGAGTCGGTAATCAAACCCTTGACCTCCCAATTATACGTTTGGTCCTTAACCATTATGAGCTGCATCGTTTCTTCTGACCCAATCAGTCCAAATACAAATTGTCATGTAGACATTTAGACATTGATTGGGTGCTTGACTTCTGCATCATGCCATTGCAATTAAATGATTTCAGTGAATAAATAAAGGAAATGTACACATGATTAACACATAATACCTACCCCTGACATAATCTGAACATTAATAAGTTGCAACAGATGCCTACCCACGACTTTTTACAATTTATCCCCATTCCTTTTCAATTGTAGACCTTTCAAGATGGTATTGCAACTTCCTACACATGGTCGATACTTCGTCCTCAAAAGTTACTTGAATAATTTTGCCATGACAGTAGATTCCAATTCACCAAAGAAAAGAGTCATTTTGTGGCCAACCATCCCAGATGCACCCGTCAATCAACTATGGTATGATGATCATGATACAAAGACAATTAGATCGAAACTGAATGGATTCTGCCTGCAACTTGATGGTAGGTTAGGACAATGAGTGCCGCCCTACAATAACGTTAACTTTGGAGTTGTATCAATTCAAAAGTTTAAATAACAAACACTTCAGTGTATAAACAACCTCATATAATGAACATCAATACAGAATAATTTTAATTTGTTGGTTATTTAATTTCAATTGCAATGTTTTCCCTTTATAAAGGGGTGGTGTTAATGATATATATATGATTTACAACTAATGTCCATTCATTAAATTACAGGAAAAACTTTACAAATAGCTCCTTTCAATGGGCAGGCATTCCAACAATGGATCATCTACGATAGACACATTGTAAAACTAGATAACCCTAATGAGGCCTTGGATGTACTAGCCAACAACAAGGATCCTGGTGCCGAAATAGGCAAATGGTCCAAGCACTGGGAGAACAATCAGTTATGGGCAGTTGAATATGTGTTTATTATACAAGTGTGTCGATTTCTAACTCTAATTGCAATTTAAATACATATATATGAATACGAAACATACTTGAAGACAATTAGTGCCATATGCACATGTATTTATTATCTACAGCGATGCTAAGTGCTTCTCTCACATCAAGTAAACCTTATCCTTTTGTAATTCGCTCCTCGTTTTGAATCGGTAGATAACCATTTTATTTGTAAAAGGAGTTTCATGTCGCCTTTTAATCTGGAAATGTGGCAACGTGAAAAGGAATTAATTTACATATATGTATACCTTGTATCCATACAGATCAGATCTATGTAATACTGTCTCAGAAATCTGGTATAACATTGTAGTTATTTTGTTTGATCTTCCTGTCGCCATTGATAGTGACCAATTAAGATAATCGCTCCATTTTCTAGGAAGCCGCAGTATTTCACAGTGAAGAATGTTACCAACAGTAGCATGCTTACAGCGGAAGGAACACAACCCGGTGCTCAGATCCTGGCACGAAAGGCGTCAACTCCAGGTGATAGCCAATTATGGTACGAGGACAAATTTGGAATCATTCGTTCCAAGGTCAATGACTATGCCCTGGATTCGTCCTCAGGTAGGGGTCTTATGAACACTAATCATAGCACAGCAATTTGTAAGAAAAATAATAATGTAAGAAAATTAATAATGTATATCTTTTGCTTAGTAGCTTATCCACGGGCTATTATCATATCAGAAGAGGGGCATACTTATATCAGGAGGTGTACACTTTCTTTAATAAGTTTACAGGGATGAAAGTTAAGTCATGCCAAAATACTGAACATTTTCGAGAGAAAAAAGAGAAATGAATTCTTATTAATTCCCTACCGCATGCCTGAACAAAATGATTTAAGACAAAGTGTTAAAAGAACCTATCTGATTTTGAGAAGTTTAACCAATCATATTTTTAATTTTCATTGCACAATTTTGGTAATATATTAATGGATTTGGAGGACATTTGACAATTTGGGGAAGTTTTAAAAAAATACCAATATCAGTAGAAATACTGAAGACGTTTGAATGAGTGAAGATTTACATAAATATATTTTCGTTGTGATTTTAACAGTTGCCTTGTTTTCTATGCAGGATCTGTCTGCCTCAAGCCATATGATCCAAATAAATTCCACCAACAATTCATCCCGTCCAATGACTGCCTTGTAAACAGACACGATCGCCATCTTGTGTTGCATCTGAATATGCGAGAGGCTGGAGGTGTTGTGTGTGGTAAAGCAGGTAACGCAGATTCCGAAAGGTGGCGCATTGAGTATATATAAACCTACAGGTGCTGAGGGTTTTTTAGGGTTAATACTTCATGGTTTTTTGTATCGCTTTCTTTACCGTCTAATCTAATTATTCAGGTGAATGATCAATTGAATATGATTTGGGGAAGATGCAATGTTACAATTACATGTATACATGTATTGAGTTCAAACGTGTGGTTAAAACTTAGAGGCAGCCAAAAAATAAGACATTGTCTTTTAGAACGCCAATGACCGTGTTCGTTACATGTCCATACATCCAAATATAATTTTACAGTCAGTATAAACCTCTGAGAAAACTTTAATCAAATCAATCAACTTGATTTGTTGTTAACAGCTAGTCTCGATTCAATTTCTATCAGACTTTTTCTGGGCGCTGAATGTAGGCCTAACATTGTCATTTTGGTCAAACTATGCACTTCCCAAATGTTAACCTATTTGTACAGGATAAATTTAGGTGCTTTTTTAATCTGGTCTCAACCGTTCTTATTTGTTGTAGTTGCTACAATATATTATCTACAACAAATTGACTACAATTATTTTCAGTATTTACAATCTGAAATTTCATAGTATTTAAATATCAAAGGTAGAATCTGAGCTTTAAACGGTGTATGGGTGTCATGAATGGGTTTTCTTCTTCTAGCCTTGAAACTATACGGTCAAGATTATGTGATTATCATCTGTATGAAGGTGGAATAAAAATGTTCTTGTAAATTGTCTTTGATATCTTATTTAAGATTTAAGGGTTCTTTTAAGAATACTTTATTACCTAATATCCAAAGTAAGAGTTGATGGGTGCCCAATTCCCTAGAAAAAAAGTACACTGTGAGGACGTCCATTGCACTTAGTCCAGTCCACATAAGTATCTGTTTTCTTAGTACTTTATGTTTTAAAAAAAGAAACGCATGATATCCTTGCGCGTTCAAGGGTGATGGACAAATATCCATAGGGTAAATAGGTTACCACATACAAAACTTACTTTTTTAAAAGTACTATTAAAGGCAGAAATTCCAATGGAGAAGGAGGACGTAAGTAGATGATATACGAACTAATGCAACACCCAATGCAACACCCAATGGAAGAAAAATGACACTACTATCATATTATATCACGTAACATTGCAAGGCACTGCATTTTTTATTTGTCAGCAGTTTTGACATAAATAAAGGCATGGTAACTATACACATGGTGGTGTACATTGGTATTCATTATATACAGCACCAACCTATCACATGTCCAGCACGGGCCATAATAATACATTATACATTATAATAATATGATACACGCACAACAATCTCTCAACAGACATATCGCACCTTTCATCCCATCATCGTTCATCATTATGCTTTCCAAATCGATAGGTTTAATAACAAATTGACTGATATAATATCAAGATTTAAATAATCACCATTACAATACGAAATCACCATTACAATAAGAAATAAGAAATTACAATTGAAATTATTTGATGATTTGATCGAGGGCCTAAGGCAAAAACGATTTTATCTACTTGAATAATTGCTTACACTTTAAGTCAAAGAGAAATAATTTACACAGACTGTAAACATTTTCGGTAAAATTTAAGAGAATGATACTATCGAAGGAGAGGTCAGAATAATTAGATATCCACGGTAAATAAGAAGAGAATAGGTTCTGGAAACATTAGGGAGGAATTGGCGGACTAGATGATAGAAACAACCACTGTAAGTTGGTCTCTACTAAGAAATAACTAATATTGCCAGTACTCCGAGCCAATCAATTCATTTAAGGAGCAATCTCTTAACAACATTTGCTTCAGTAAAGTTAACTCTAACAATTATACATCTATCTTTTTATCACAAATAAAAAGATCTCCTCCTAAATGAAATCGCTATTTTCAGATCTGCATATACATCCATCCATCTTAATGTAAGTCAGTTTAAGCTTTTAGAGAGTTCATTGGTGTAGTGGACCCTCTGGAACAGGCACATTTTTAGCCAGTTTTCAATTCAGTGTGAGAAACTACAGAATTTTGATCTTGGCTCTCTTTGCCTCTTTTTCTGCCAAATGAACACGCAGTGGTTAGTAGGGCATTACCTGTAAATATAGGACAGTTACTTTGGAGATTGATGTCGCCTAGAATGATGTCGTATGATTAAGAATAATGAATTCACTGAAGTGTTTTGGTAAGTAGGGTGGTGGTGAAAGACAACCTTAGGTCCAGACGCGTTCTGAATCTTAACAATATTACACATAACTGACTTGCATATCTGGGCTGTCTTTTTGTTGTTTGGATTGTTGTTGTTGATTGTCTTTGTCTTTGTTTTCAAAATTAAGAGTTTTTTTGGCACCAGCATTGCTTTCGTCGGCAGAGGACCCACCAGAGCCTAGTGAGGTCCTCTTTGAAGGCCTGGGAGGAGGTCGAGGTCGCGTCCTCCGCGGAGAGGACACAGACGAGGGACTGTCCGGACTGCTCTCTGCCACTAGCACCAAGTCATGGGTTGTGGGTGAGGGAGTGGACACTGGACTGCCCCCACCGCTATAGTTAGTAGCACTAGTGCTATCACTCTGATGACTAAGCTCACTGGAGGTCGAGTTCTGCTGACTATGACTGTACCTGGCGGTTACATTATTGGCGGGGATGGGGAACTTCTTTGGGGTGCTCAGGGTTTTTCGAGGAGGGGGCAAAGGAGCCTGCTTCCTAGGCTTCCTCATAGGGGGAGATGGGGCCTCTGAATGCATAAGCGAAGTGGGAGGTGGGTAGTCCGCTACTTCCCCGTGATTGACTTCTTGTGAAGGGGCATGGGGCATTGTTTGTCTCGGGGAAGGTATGATTATACCGTAATCACTCTCCACACCATTGTTTATTACAGGAGCGCTCCGCATACGGGCGTCTGGGGTCCGCGAGCGGTTCGTTCTCCGAGGTGGCACTTGGGGATTTTTTACCTTGGCAGCCCTGACATTGATTCTATTGCTCAAAGTCTCCCTGGTGGGGAGGCCAGTGGAAACAGTGGACGAGTCCATGCTCATATTAGATTGCCATGACCTGTCAAAAACGGGGCTGCCATGCGTATGCCTAGCACTGGCAAACGCTACCTCAGCCTCGGCCCTGGTGGGCACGATTCCATCCTGAGAAAAACTCTGGTCCATGTAAGGTATTCTCCCCGATGTAGGAGAAGTAAAACCGGCGTTAGACACCTTAGTGGTATTTATACTCTCCTGTGATAAGGAGCGCGAGGATAGTCGGTGATTGGCCTCAAATTCTAATATAGAAGAGTCCGAGTTCCTCCTCTCCCTTCTGGAGGATATACTCTCAGAATCACCATCAACAGACCCCTTGCTACCACCTTGAGAGTTCTGTACTTTGAGGAAATCCGGCAGCTCGTATCCATCTTTACTGATGCCCCGCTGGTCGTCTATTCGCCGATCCAAGGCTTTGTTCAACCTCTCGAAGAGATTCTCGGCTGTGAGATAAACAGAAACGGAAAATATCTAAGCATGTGGTCATACCCATTTTTTGAACAAATATGAAGCTTCATCAGGAGAAGAAAACATAATTAGGGATATCATTGCACTTCTTTTGATCACATTTCAGGAAAATATATTATTTAAAAAGTTACAAAACGACGCATTAATCACCATGATTGTTTTCAAGCGTTGCCTATATTGAACACACCTAATAAATCAATACAAATCAGCCTGTTGATACATATATTAATATAAAAAGTTATTAAACTTGTACATATATAGTCTTGGCTTATTATTCTATTCTACTTTACTTAGCTTGATCTTATAGTTGTAGACGCTTAGCAAAATAATGTGTTAACGAGTTAAGGGCCTAGTTCACTAAGCCGATTCTCATGCGATTCTCACAGAAAGTAGTGGAAAAGAGTCCTCTGCGGCGCAAAATGGCATGAGAATCGGCTCGGTGGACTAGACCCTTTATACTCTCTGAAATTTTATATAAAAAAATCCTACATCGCTGTTAAGAAAGTAGATGGTTTGAGTTTTATATTTTACTTTATTTTTCCGTAGACTAAGCGCAACAGGAATTGAATGAATAAATAGACACAGATTCAATGAAACGCACCATCATGGTCCTTGCCCCCACCAGATCTGTTGCGCAGATCGGTAGCACTCTGAGTCTGGTTGTTCCGTGGTGCAGCGCTGGGCTGCTTTTTGGGCTTGGCGACCTTGGCGTCCTTCTCCCCTACCGAGTTTCTCCGGATAAAGCCGAAGGAAAATATTCCCGAGGTTCTCCCTTCCTCTCCACCACGCTTGTCATCCTATGTAAGAAAAGAATCGTTGAAATACATTTTAGAATCAAATTGAGCTTCACCGAAATCAGAGAATCTTGAATAGTTCATCTACCTATCTGTACAATGTCACCCGAATAAAAGTTATATTAAAGAAAGTCAAGAGATGGTCTAGGGAATCCAAGTAAATAGAGGTCCGCAAAGGGCTATCATGCAAGTGATGCCATGACTATAGTGACGTCACAACTGGCTTCCATTCCAGTCTTTTCTCCACGTGGCGAGGACTTGGCACAATGAAAGTGCACTAATGAGATAACAAAGTGTCTGGGGAATGTATTCGGGAGAAAGCTGTTTTAAGTTTCCCAAAACGTGACATGGTTGTTTGAACCATTTATTATTCAATCTGAAGTATCTTAATTATACTGTTAGAATAAATTTGTTATTGTTTTGAAAAATATCTCGTATCTCATACACGAAGCATTTAGTATCGCAGTCACGTCGAAATGATTGAGTAACGATCAATTAAAGAAAAAATGAATAATCTCAAAGCCAGTGTAGCATCATTCTACAGCTCACAACACACCCTACTCTTGATTATGTCGAGAAATATACAAACGCACGCATCAAGAAGTTCACCACTGTACCGAAACGTTGAGTGTAAGTAGAAAAAAATACTTCAACGAAGAAGCTCGCAACAAGAATGTGTTTTTGACGGTCTTTCCATAATGAAAATCAGATTAAATTAAATTAATAACGCAAAAAGTACACAAGTTTTCCTTTTCATAGATCTATATGCTTATTTAGATTTGGCCAGTTGCCTCACCTTCCTATCAGGATCGTAGACGGAGTTCTCATCAAAGAGGTGCACAACATCCAGTTTGCCCATCCTGATATCTCTCACTAGCTGCGAGTTGTCGTCTTCAGTCTCTCCACTGTCCAGACTGGCGATGGAACGACTTCTTGGAGCGAGAGGAGGTTTGCCTCGGTGGCTACCAAATCCTCCCCATTCTAAAAAGAAATGCAAGAAAAAATAAGGTTAGAAATAAAAAATGTGAATGTCATTGAAACAATCGAAACTGTTACAAGTCGAATATTGCCATTGATACATGGTTCATTGGGGATAGAGATTTTTATGGCGTAAAGCTGGCAATGTTTAATAAGTTCTGTAAACCCAGTGACCAACACCGCTTATTAGAATTAGATTTATTGTCTCATTATTTAGCATGGGGTGGTTTTGTTTCTTTGTTTCAGCACATCTAAAGATGATCGCGATAGGAATAATACTTTACTGTAATCAATTTTTGAGGCTACATTTAGCATTAGATGGTCTGAAACAACAGGTATATTTGACTAATTATGAAAAACCAGTTTGTTACACGATTTAAAACCAGTTATAGATCGTGCGACAAACAATGGGTTTTCGCTTCAGGTCGGAAAGATCCAGTTTGGTGAAATGTAATATAAGTTAATACAAGTTAATCAGTTACTTTAAAAGAGAGAGAGAGGGATATGATACGAGTGAAATACCACTGACACATTGTGAAGCACCAGAGGCACACATAGAACAAAACATCACAGCCTAAACCCGTGAAGAATCATTAGACGGGGACCCCATATGTTAAGTATATATGGGGAGAAAGAACAAATTGTTTCTCTTCAAATAATGAATAACACCACCAGACAACAGCATATTAGCATATATACAGTGCACACCACGCCCAGTTATCAGTCAAGTGAGAAGCTTTTGCCAGCGGGCAATTTACAGAAAACACAACATCGAATAAGTTGGACGAAGGGGTTGGGGTTAAATGATGAACACTTTTTCGGTTTGTTTATTTTTCACCAGAAACACAGAACCTTTTCATATTTTTAAACAACATTTTAAATATGGCTGGTAGGTATCTAAATCATACATTAGGAAGTTTAAATCAGACTACAAATTAAATTGAAACAAGAGTTTTTGTTGTTTTTTTAATAAAAAAAAAACGTATACTGTTAGACCAGGTATATAAAACAACAATATAAAAAGATCTGTGTGTCGGTGCTGTATTCAAAGCAAGTATATCATGTTAGACAAGTAGTTGGACAGGAGAGGAGAAGCACGTGGCACCATCTACCCTTTCTAGTAAGCTTTAGCTGCTCGAAGTCTCCCATGCTCCAGGTGACATGGGTGGACAGCAGGCCTCCGAGCCGACGACGGCGAGTGTCTGCAACAAGTTCACCCAACCCCGTTTTTAAACAAGGTGTACGACTGACTGATATATTGCCTCCAGCTCTACTCAACAAACCGACATTGTATCTAGTTGAATCAGCTTCAAGTGGTATTGGATGTGTATTAAAGACTTAAGTTAATGCAAGTCTTCTAGCTTTATTGGCTCGAATACAATATACAACTGATCGTAGCCATTCTGGGTTGTTTCACATGCAAGCAATGCAGGTTTTGATACAATGTCGTTTGATTGACTAGAACTCGACACATAACTAAGATAATTAAAATTCCTAATAGGAAACCATTGCCCTCTGTTTAGCCGGCGTGCGGAAGCAATGGAATTACAGCTTGTGTATATTGGATGAAAAAGAAAATTGAGAAAAGTCTATTAAAGTCTATCAAAAGATTGAAAATATATAACCAGAAGCCCACGGGAAGGTGAAAAAGAACATATTGAATTGGGTCCGACATGGCAATAAGACCAATTCTCTGAGTATAAGTATGGACGCATTCATGTAAATGGTCCGAAACAATGCAATACCAAAGTGGTAAGGAAAATACATATTTTAAAGTAAAGTATGTACAATAAACAAACAACAATGAATGGGAACATAAAGTAGATGACCCGTACCTACTTTGGGGAGATACTCAGATTGTTTCAAGGGGAGAGAATCATGCAAAACCAAAAGGAAAGTTTTGGGATAAAATTTAATTCTAACAAAATGAAATTTGACCCGGCTACTATAGGGGGAGCAAGAGGCGCCCGAGGTACAGTTACACACAAATATGACGTAACAGCAAGGAAATGACGTCATTGATTTTGACGTCACAAAGCAGACAATAATCCATGCACAAATCTGGGGAGAGCCCGGGCTCTTACGGAAGCTCACCTTTAAATTTACGCTTTTTCCCTTTGAAATTGCAAACAAAATATGTATACTCATTAGGTTAGTTATAATTTATATTAACTTATTTGTCATAAATCGATGATACTTTCAATTTTGATAAGTGAAATAAGCAACTTTACGATTAAATGGCATCCTAGAGTACTAGCACATTTATCCACGCAAAAAGGGAACATATAATTATACTGATTCATTGATCTGACCCTACAAATTATATACATTTTGAAGGAAACCACTTTTATGGGTAATTTGATCAAAGGCTACACTATTTTCAATGTCAGACATACAGTAGACTTAAAAATCCAATAAAATCACTCAAAATAAACAGTAATTTCTGTAATATGAAAGCCACTGCTGAATTTGTTTAATTCCTCTATTTTTATTTTCCGATTATTGGAATAAGACATGAGTAGGAGCAAAACCTACAAACGAGGAAATAAAGAGAATTGGCCTCTCACAGTAGTAGGCCTATAGACCTACCAGCAAAGTCTTCCTCTGTTTGTAGTATTACACGCTGTCCCTCAATAGTTGTAATGGATGCGTCCACATCTACAGCTGAACCTGAGCCCACCTACAATTGCAAAAAGAAATTTCACAATTAAGTAACAAATGACATAGAAGATGGTTTTTTATCCCTGGAAAAATTGGAGTAGCACCAAACGTGGTATCCTACTTGTGTTGCCTTCGAGAATGAATGATACTGTACGTTTGTCTCACACCAGAGGGAACTACAGAGCTATGTTTATTCCCTAAAAAGATTCACTCAACCAAATCGGTGGATGTGAATATGACCATAAGAGACCAATCCTGAACTGAACATCGGCTCATCTCCATAACACTAGAGGGCCACAGGCAAACAGCCATCAACATACTAGTATATAAACAATATAGGAGTGTAGTAGGTATACTCCTAAGAACACGATTCTGCGCTTAAAAATGAACGTTTATTTGAATGTTTATTTCATTGATGAGTTAATATATCTTATTTGCTCGGGTCACATATAAAAAGTTTGCCTTTAAGTTTCAACCAGTTGCCCTTCGATCAATATGGCAGTTATCGAACTGCAAAAGGAATCTACACTCACCAAATGAGCGACGATATTGTCAGATTTATAATTATACTTGGGCAGAATGGCCTTCACTGCTGTTTTGAGAGTATCGCTGGGCCTGGCTCTGACGACGATGGTTCTTCTCGTGGAGAGGTCAGCCTGGAACAACACACGCTTTTCCATCCGGATTTCCTTGGAGGCGAGTGTGGACATGTCTTTGGTGATGTCAATGGGCTGGAAGCAATGTTCGTTTGATGATAATTGTATTCTCTATTCGCGAGGAATCGTATAATAAGTAGATGCAGTTACCAGAGTGATTTTCAGTAGTTCCTTATTTCAGAGAATTAAAGCGTTAATTATGTACGTTTTACAACAAGAGTGACATTAGAATTTTTAGTAACATACATGTCATACATATAAAAGCTTAGTTGATTGATTGAGTATTGATTTTCAAAATGATCGACGATTGATGGAATGAGAGCAGTAAGAGACATGGAAAGAACCAAAATAGATTTGTCAAAAAATGTGAAATAGAAATAAGCCAAGCATGGGGCAAGAAATCACCTTGTCCTGACCAGCTTGCATCACTTCTAGAGTGGCAAATACAAGGGTTCGGCGTTCACAGAGTTTGAACAACGCCTCTTTAATTGGGGTCCCTGGTTTGGCTTTCACTACCGTTGTCGAACCATCTGGCAACGTTACCCGGAAGAACTTTACATCTTTGTTGCCATTTTCATCTTTCCCTTCATCCTTCAAAAAGTAGGAATAAAAAAGCTCTTACATATAGGCGTTACCTAAGCCAAAAACATACCGGGCGTGCAGGGGAAAATCAAATTAAAATATATCAAATTATCAAGAACGCGAGTGTTTAAGCATCTTACAGATGCGAAGAAAAGTTCGAAACTGAGAATTTAATTATTAGAATTATTGTCAGAGAATTCCTAGCTAAGAGAAGATAAAGACAATCATTGGAGTAAGATCTGAAATTTAACATCACAATACACATAGATCTAAATTTCATTTCGGAATAGGTTGCAAAGTATTATTTTTCCTATAACAATTCTTATTTTATGATTATAACTAATTAAAGAACATGCAGAATTATCTAGACACATGCTAAACTATGCTGAACTCAAACATGACATCATATTGTCAATTACAGGAGAGACACGGACAGATGGACATTGATTCGGATAGATGCATTCAGTTTTGTTTAATTTCTTGGTGATAATTAGAACAGTTAAAATGTTCTTACTTAAAAAGCTAATTAGAAGAGCAGAAAAGCTTATTAGATATATCATTTAACGTGATGTAAAGTCGGTGACTTACGTTATCTCTCTGATTTTAGACTTTATCACTGTAATTATCTTTACCTAAAACCTAATTAATTAATGTTAACTGGTGCAAGTATCCATACATAATACAGGATTAGCTGTCAATCCAATCACTACAAAAATACATGTTTATAAATATTAGCTGATGGGATGATTAAAAGTACATGCATATAATTATGTAAACACATTCAATGAAACACTTTGATATCCATTGTATGCAAATAAAAGGTTGGAACATAAAAGTGGAGAAGAACACAAAATAAGAATTTCTCAGCGTGAACCGCCATCCACCCACATGCCAAAGCGAACCCCAGAAAATGAATTTCAGAATTTTGCTGGGAGAAAAAGTCCGCCATGAGAGCACTAGAGATTTCATTATGGACCTTTTTCTAGCATTGTTCGAAGCACTGGCTCTTCAAAATATCAAAGGCATGAATATAAATAGAATATATCCAAGATACATTTTGAAGTTGATTTTTTGAGCATAAAGCAACAAGTTGAGAGAGGAATAGAAAAGGGTATATGAATATGTATCATTGCACGCAAACACCGTCACCACCACCAGTTACCATTCATTCGTTACTTATCTTGATTCAATGGGTCCCCAAGATTCAGTGTATGCGATCCAGTGCCGCCAGAATATGATTATTATTTCCATAAATTCCAAATTTAGAAATATACTGATTGGCCTTTTTTGTTAGCGGGTTTTCCGTCCAAAATGCGAAAATTGCCAGGTAAAACTTAAAACTGGTGCACTCAAAATTGAATAAATCAAAATTTCCTTGGTCACAAAATCCCCAATATTGGCTTTTAATTCTCTCTAGGGAGTCGAGTGTGACTGAATAAACTGAACCCCCAACAACACACGAGTAAAGAACAATATATATATGGACATTGAGCCATTCATTAAACGAATCTATTTTCTAAAGACACAAACTACATACAGCAAAACTAATTCTCAAAATTGCAAAAGCAAATTAACATTTCATGGGCTATCGATCCACAGGTATTTTTTAATATGTCAGGTTTTTCTAATATACTTCCATCTACGAATACATAATAAATCATATCTCCGAAAAACATTTACTAAAGTTACAAACAAAACGGCGTGTATGTATATAATATCAAAACCAAAGCTATGAAACAAGAAATATTTGGAAGCTATGTTTTCAGCCACACTCTTGGAGAGAAAATAAGAGCCATGCTGGCCTGGTACTTCGCACTGACTGTAAATCTTACCTCTCGGGGTGGCCCTTTGACCTCTCTGCTTATCAAATTAAGATCAACCAAATCAAGTGATCCAGCCCCGGCACGTACCATCCCTTCCTTATTGCGATTTAGAGTCTGCTGCATATCGGGGTCTGTGGGTACCTTGTGGATGCGCTTATCACTGCGATCTGAGGAGAAAACAAACAAAAAGTGCCAATTTAGCTATTATTATTATTTTTGGTTCATTCATTTTTCAGGAGTAGGCTTCACATCAAAAGTACTTTAGACTGATGATACAGATACCAAAACGATTTTGAAATCGATGCCAGGATGAGTAGGTATCCTTTTAAAAACTGAACTAGAACTGCCTAATAAAATTTTGTTTTGGACAAATACACTTTTGAGGCACTGAATAGTGAGGGAGTAAAAATGGTCAGTTGGCGGAGCTTACTTTTCCACATGTTGAATATTGACTGTCTCCTCTTGTCCGACACGGTTGACTTGCTCTTCTTCATCCCAGGATTCTGAATATAATATTATTGGCCATTTAGTCGTCATTTTAAATACTCACAAATATCATTTCTTTTCAAAATATCAAGATAAGTTGGGGATTCGTCGGGGTAATTCAAGAAAGGAATTGACGGGGATATGTACATAGAACGAAAGGGGGAGAACCTAAGAGCGTTTTCACTTATTGATATCAATGGGGTATAATTTGCCTCTGAACTCTTTGCTTATGTGAGGTTAACAGTTCTGATACTTATATTCAAGTTCATTAAAAATGGACAGATATTACACTGTGAGATTAGATTTCATTATCAATGGGGTGGGGGCGGTAGAAATTAAAAACGAAAAATTATTTCAAAATATCAAATGAATAAAGTAGAAACTAAGTTCGACATCAGAGGAAAATAAGTACAAATTGAAAACTTTTAATTTTCGTGAGTACATCGATAGTTACATGTGCTTGGAAAGCAAAATCAGGCAAAATTAAAAAAGAAAACGGAGATACGTGACCTATTTCTATCCGAAAATAGTAATAACTCCTAAACTACATAAATAATGACGACACGCTAGTATTTATATCACAACACTCAGGAGATTCTACAAGCCTAAGACCTCAAGTACCTGTATATCCTCCCATGTGACCTGTCAAGTCATAGTCATATATTAAGTACAAATCAACATTTATTCAGAAGCTTAATCAAGCTTAGGATAAACACAGAACAGGAAGATAGGATAGAGCCAGCATACTGGACAGCCGCTATAGATAAGGTAGATCTAAACAGAAGGCAAAAAGATGCTAATATGTGTACGTTCATACGTGATACATTCAGTAGTGTAAGCTAATGCTGAAATTAGAATCAGGGCCTAGTAACATGTCTTTCTCACCTTCTTTTCTTCCTTCTGCTTGAGTTCTTCTTCGGGTGAAATCCCGCTGAACGGTAAAGGCTTGCCTTCGATCTCTGCCTTGTAACATTGTTTGAACAGTTCAGACTTGAGGAATCGGGGATAGCTATCCTGCTTCATTAACCAGAATATCTGATGATAAGAAAATAGAAGGGAAAATGTTTTATCATTCTTAACTCCACAGAAATGTCAGGAATACACATGATTTCCACATCGCGTAACACTGGTAGAAAAACAAAACCATTAATTCGATATAATAGTGGAGATACGGGACTTTACCGAGAAATGCCTAGATAAACATCACAAGAGGGTTTTATGTCTGGGTGTAACGTCATAATAATTCGTGCCAAGCTCAGAGAAAAGGCAATAAACGGGATGCGTGTAGTGAGTCGGCAGAACATGTTATTTCGCTACTCATTAAACCTAAGTATGTATGTAATATTCAGTCTGCCTGTATGTATTAATGTATAAACCATGCTAAGATAATTATGTACATGCAAATCTACTCGTTGCCTACACTTATTTAATCATAATGATACTCTCATACAATAGTAATGTACTCCATCCACATTTTGTTAGAGAAAGACCAAATAATAATTCAATTTGTCGACTTATGTGAACGCCAAAATCGGATTGTTTTCTTCTGTTCGAGATCATCTAATTGATATTTTATAATTTTTAGAGACCTACCGTAGGAAGTTGAATTAAAATTTAGATTTTTATGGGCAACACATAGGGTTGCGGGAGTATCATGTATTTATGAAAGAAATTCGTGGTGGTGTCAGACATACGTGGCTATTCAAGCGGAGGGTTCGTTAATGAAATGGGACTCAGAACATGTTTTGGCAAGCCAAAGCTTTTCTATCTCTAACTTACATGGGTTTGAGCACCGTGAAAGAGGTCGGGAGGCGCCTCCTCCATCCCCTTCTCCACCCCTGTCTGTGTTGCCGCATCCAGGTTGACAGACTCAGTAGACACCGGGGAGACATGCTGCTTCCAGAGATCGCTTGCTTCTTTCTTACGCTGAAATGAAATTAATTAATTAAATTAGAAGAAATATCTAATAGGCGAAATGACCGCAGCAAACACTTGATGAAGTACGGTTTTTACGTTGATTTTTGTGTCTATTCCCGACGTTTCGGTCTTTAGTGGACCTTCGTCAGGGGTACAATTATAAAAATAGATTTCTCTGACTGAAAATCGTGAATTTTAGTTCCTCCTTCAGAAGTTCTACCCCAAATGAACGGTGTGCAATGGAACAATGCCATGTCATATACAAGTGCACGTCTCTGGAAGGGTGCTTTAGTGATTATATGTGTAACTTACCTTCCTGTCGGACTGAAATGCATGGCGAACCGTGAAGATGATAGCGAACAAAAGACCAGAATCTTCACACCACTTAACTTTTACTTTGATATGAAAATAACCCAAAGGTCGCCCCGTGCTTTTAATGTGCTGTAAAATGAGCACTGTTTTTTTTTATTCAATTTCGATCATTTGACAAACAGACGCATTGGGTGGTATAGAACTATTTTTTCACTAAATATCTTATGTTTTTTTAGATTTAACTTCAGAAAATAATCATATTTACCTCTTCAGCATCTTCAATGCCCTTGTACCGTTCACATTTCGCCCAGAAGTCTATATTTTCTTGACTATATTCTTTTTTAAGAAATTCCTGAAAAGAAAAGCAGCAATGTAAAGATGCGCGTTTATATAATTTAATTATAGCCAAAGAAACTTCAAACAAAGAGTGAATGAAAACCACATAATCTATTAAATAGAACCCCCCACCCCCTTAAATAAATAATTTGATCTTAAGAGCAGGCCTTAATTCTATAAGAGACAACATTTCTACGCAGATGAAAAAATAACACTGTCTAGATAACGACCTTGGGATCGGGAAACTCATTTAAGATCTTTACAGACAATGTTATCTAAAGTGATCTTACGATAAGGTAAACATGACGAATGACACCCAACTCATTATTTAATAATTTTACCAATATATACCAAAAAAGTTCTTTAGGAACTGACAAAAGATATTTTCCATGTAAAATAAACGTTTTTTATTATTATTTTTTTAATTTAAAAGACGTGAACTTACTGTAAAAGTAGCCAGTCCAGCTCGGTCGGCGAGGAGCCGCTCAAGCCCGATGGCCCAGCCCGCTGAGCGTCCAAACTGCGCGCCGCCATTCTCTGTAGGCTGACCACAATCTGTATGCAAGACACTTGTCACCGACGGCGCTCCATTCAGCTTCGTTTGAGGGAATTCAACCGCATCGGCTACTACCAGAGACTGCAACGATAATAACAAACAGAAATGTCAAATATGAAGAATGGGTTGTTTGGAAACGGTATATATAAATTACTCGATCGGTGCGCATCTGCAAAGGATAAATAGCTTACCTCAAACATATGACATCGATTCGGCGGAGTTTTAATGTATTTGAGGTTTCATGTAATTTGAGAAAAAGATTGACTTACCGTTTTACTGGATACATTCTTAAAGCACTCTAAGATACACACAACCCATTAGTACATTGAATTGATTGAGGATAATGTAAAAAGAACGGGAGAATAATAAACCTTTTTGCTACGCAATATCATCGCCCCCTTTCGTGTACATCGTCCCCTTTCCAATTTTCCCATCACATAACATCACACACCAAGGCAATCCCACTTATATCCTTCAAATTTTTGTTCTCAAAGCAAATTCTTGTTTTAAAAAAAAGACAATTTCCAGTAGCTCAAAACAGAAAATAGGAGTGAGAATCAAGGTGTGTATCAAGGATTTAAATGTAGGCATAAGACTTCACCGTATATATGGAAGGCCTTGGAAAGCGGTGTTGACTTGGAAGCAAGACTGGGGTGCTTGGCTGCCAACTGAACCTGTTTCCCCGGGCATGGCCAACACTGCTTCCTCTAGCAGCAACTATCACTTTGGTAGTCGGTCTCCCCCTCTCCTCCTCCACCACCTTTTTCATCCCGCCATCTACCACTACCACCTCCCCATCATCCCCCTTCTTCCTGTATCCCTGCTGCTGGAGGAGTTGGTCCTGGTAGGATTCCTTCCTGGATCTCCTCCTGCTCCTCTCCGGGACGGGGCTGGAGATGGCAGCCGACCCCCTTCTGGAGGTGAAACTGCTCCAGCGCTGGCCAAAGGACCTGGTTGAACCGCTGACACTTGTTGCGCTGTTCCTCCTGCCAACAATAGTTGAGAGCTCACCATTGTGACACTCAGATGGTGTCTTGCTTGGTGTTGTTGTACCCTGGACTGGCATGGCAACCACCACCAGCATCTCCATAGCAACCATATCAAACACAAGGCCATTCTGCCAACCCCATCCTTCCCTTCAAGCTATCCCCCACAAAGGAAGGGACAGTCTAAAGGGAGGGTAGAAGTAGTAGAGATATTAAGTTCTGTCTCTAGATCTAACTGCTTTAGTTCTGCCACTGGTGTAGCCACATCGTCACTTTTCAACAGTATGTCTCTAATTTGCGGTTGAGCCTTTTGTGCAGAAACGACAGCGTACTTGAAATAATCACATGGTATAATACCAATCATTTCCTAGACAAGTCTTTCTTTTGCCTCCCATATTATAGAGGAAGAAGCATTTCTTATTTTGAGTTCCACTTGAAAGCATTTCATACTCCGATTCCTTTTTACCCTTTTCGTTTCCTCGACTGTTTTAACACTGTCTCAAAGTCTCGTTATTTGCACCCGCATTACGTGAGCCTGGGATCTTATTTACCAACCACTATCCCGATAATCAGTGGATGTACTATCTATTTGCACACGGATGCGCCATTGCATGAGTTTCTATTCCCTTCAGGAAGTCCTGTCTTTGCTAGCCTTAATCCAAGGCATAGAATCGGAGAACGGTCCGAGTCAGGAGGTTTGACACAACAGGAGAAAATACTTGCGATGAAATGATCTCTTGGGGCTTTAGAGAGGGGAAAGAAACTCAGTTTGTCAGCCTTGAGGAATGCACAACTCCCCCGAGTGACAATAGCGTGATGACAAAACCGAATACCTTGTTTCTCAGACCGTATACAAAACCTGCACCTCCTCCATACTCCACAGCCGACACCCTCCTGTGCATCCGAGGTGATTTTATAGCCACATTTTAAAGCTATTCCCAGAAAAAATGACTCCGCAATAAGCACAGGTAATAATTGCGTGGTGGGGCCAAGGTTTAGCAGGTAGTGTCCTTCCCTATGCTCAACAAAATCCCTATGACAGATCACAGGTGTGTCCACCACTAAGCGTAGCAGCATCACCTACTTTGATCTCCTGAGTAGGTGATATATTGTACTGACTCAAAAGCCACACAGGCTGATGGCATCTGAGAGTCCCGCTGCCCCCATAATAGTAATGACAGTCGATTCAAGTGAAGAGAGAAAGAGAGGCAGCATACATAATGCAACAGGTGGGGTATATATATATATGTATGTGAGTGTATACATACTGTATATAGTATAGGTATAGGTACATATATATACACTGGCCTTAATACCCTGTTCACCGATTTCCACAACGTGTCCACGTAAGATCTATCACTGCTCTTGATCATGCAGGATATGTTGATCCCCGCACATAACTAAAAGTAGGTGGTGCTTGCACCCTCTTTGGACGGATCTGCCTCACCATTACCTATACCCACCCACCCGGGGGACCATTAGGTTACCACATACACAAGAGAGGGAGAGTGGGGGCGATCGAGTAGAGGGAGAGACAGAGAAAGAGAGGAGGGGGGATCCATCCATGGACTCGCACTAACTATCCAAACTTCCACCCAGCAATTTGCCTTCATCAGTGCGTATGGACCTGGAGAAGATCCAGTGACCCGCCACGCCCCAGCTGACACTAATGGTCGCACCTTCGCACGACAGGCAGAACAGCAGCCAAACAACTGGCACCGAGCACAATTACTTTTGCTATCTACGACAAATCACCCAATACTTTCCAAGTACCTTCCTTACTTATGGTATGTGCGTAAGCAAAGCAAATCTCCTCCTCCTCCCCAAGTTCATTCTTATAGTAGTAGGTCCCTGCCTTTCTTCTGTTCTCTTGAGGCTGAGTGTACATACTACAGATATACACTTCACTTATAATAAATGGCAGGTAGAAACACATCACTTCTCCAAATTTCCTCACTTGGCCTCATCCGATTTCATACTTTATTGACGCCAGTTTCACCAACACTCTAAACCCAGTTCTCCGTTCTCCCTACCCACTCGTATTTCAGCATAATTTACTCGTTTAATTCATTCCATAAATTACCAGCTGAGACGATAATCGGGCTAATTATATATATTAATACCTTGATTGCATGAACAGTGAGAGAAAGTGTATATTTTGGTACAGGTCGACGCTCGTTATTGCCCCCAATTCATGGTAACCGCCCGCACAAATTTGAAAATTTATATCAATGCGCAGGAGGAGGATCTTGTCGATCTAAAATTATCCCGAGTGGGAACAAGCGTTAGTGATGTTGTACTTCACATCGACTATTTAGTAGGAGATCATTGGCGCTCGTCCCAGCAACGGCCAACAGAGCATGAAGCCGGTCTACCTCTTCCAATGATAACATGCTAGGGGACGGTAAAAACAAATATCCATAACTAGCAAGTTAACAGTTACACATAGATGACTCCCAACGTCATAACTAGCTCCGTGATCTAGTCAGATAAAAGCTCTAGGTATTTTGCTGAAAAGCCTCATGCTGCGCTAATTGTTTTTTATGTGGGAAAATCACGCAATTTGACCTGATAATTACAAAGGCGGAGAAACCAAGAAAAAAGAAACAGAATGGACCTGGGAGGGGATGCAAACAATACACAGTGCCATCTACATGTAAAGATGTCTTTTGTGCCACTTTCTTTGACTATGTCTCAGCGGAAAGTACATACCAGTATAATTTGTGTAATTAATGATTCCTGTCTTCCTATGTCATGTCGTTTCAATGATGACTATGATGAGGGATCATGATAACATTTCTCTGACTAAGAACCATGTAATACACAAGTTTTTGGTACGACATACTACGCACATCCAATCAAACTAATGTTAATCCACTAACGCCCAAAAAGTTAGAGGATTAGATAGGGAGGATGGAGGTTATTATAGAGAGAGTGGCCAGGGTAGGATTTCGGACTAGAGGACCAGGGGAATCTAAGGTTTCCATGAACATGAGCTAAATATATTTAACTTAAGGATCCTTTTAGTGCTACATAAACTGCCGTGAGTGTACGTGGAACACTCACGGTGCGTTAACGTGCTTCAGGGAAGGGAACTTGATCAAATGCCACTCTCTAATGTGGAATTTGAATGGAGGAGAGATTCACTGGTTACAGGGGGACGGGGACATCCTGCCAGAGACAAACTGAGGCATGTGATTCGGCTATATGACAAAAAATATCCTCCCGCCATGACTCTGGATCCAGTCCAACTTTCAAACAACATTAAAAGCTCCCAATGATAACTGCTCCCGGTGCACATACATATAAGCATAGAGTACCCTCTGCTTCAGACTCGACAGGAAGATTCCAATTCAATCAGACTTATCACGCCATGCGTTCTTAACATGCAGTCCTCGTCCGTTCTATTCATATACCACACTTTGTGTAATTGAATGCGATTCACTGGCGAGTGTGTACCACCCGGATTTGATTAGATTATACTCTCCATTACCATCTACACCAGGTTCCCACCATAGGGGAATGTATATGTCCCCAATGAAACTGTTCATTAATCCTGTAATGATCATAGGGCATGATGATTGGGGTGATATACCGTCAGGGTGCTCTCAACAGTAAAGTATATTTTCACTAAAAGGGAATCGCTAAAGTGAAACTCGTATTGCCATGTATTTATCCGGTTCACTGGTCATGTGCCAACTCTAAATGGTCGTAAAGAAGAGCAAACCATCAATAAAAATCAAGTAGTCGATGCATTCATCTGTCTTGATGCTTTCCCCACAAAGTCGGTAGATAAATCGTTGTCATCACAACAAGGAATTTGGGGGTTGTTTTGGCAGTTAAATTGTTCAGAATAATGTTTGTACTTTCTTAGATAAAGATGGGTCACGTAGAACTTTTTAAATGAGGCTCAGTAGTTCAAATCAATACATGATAGATGATCTGTAAGATAGTGAAAGGATAAAGATGAATACTGTTTTGTTTCGTAGTACAGATTAATTTGACGACATCCAAGTGGAGTGGCAATGAGGGCTAGTGAAATGAGATGAGATGAATAAAGTGTATTTATTAATTTAATTGTTGTGATATGCCTAATATATATATTTTTAAACAAGAAATTAGCCTAAGATTTAACGAGGTTTCCACTCGTAAGTTGATTATTCCATTGAGTGAGTGCCTCCTGGCACAAGGATGCGAGACCGGACTTATATAGTCAAACTTTTCAATATATGACCAGTACCTCAGAAATTCTACCATTATTACAGTAGTCGGTAATTCTAGTCCCGAGCATTATGACCCCATACATCCTGATTGGTAGGGAGGGTCTGGTTGGTGGGTGCACCATGACTATTCTCACACCAAAAGTGACCACAAAAGTAAACAAACCCCAAAGACCTCAAAAGAAAACAAAGCCCATGTGCTTTTTCAAGCGTTGTTGTGTGTGGGTACAAAAATTGAGGTCAGTGTAGAAAGAATGCTTCGCATATTATATTATTATTTTTATTACCTATATTCCATTCTATCGTGTCTTGCATCCTTAACTATTTTGAATTGAACACGACTCGAAATAATATTCTCCTTATACCAATTTCACATAAATAAGGTAAGTTCGCAATTCATGTCTCCCCTTCTATGATATCATATTCCAGTTGCTTTGGACATAGAGAGATTCACCAATATCCATGATAATCTTTTCCCTTCAGCTCCAACAAAAATATAAAATCCAAGAGCTTACTTCAGATCTGCCCTAACCCCAAGACTGAAGAATGGCTGTGATATGAACATGATGGAGTCTTTCATACTCACATGTCCAAGGCAAGGATCAAACAGACTAGTCAAACATTCAACCTGCTCTTTTTATTGAGCTTTGCATGTGTAGCATTCCAATAGATGACGTCCCAAAGGCAAGCCCGTGCCCCTTTTAGCATACAATACAATACTTCGCAGGCATCAGAAATTCCATTCCTTGAATTTTGCTACACCTGCGATTCATGAAAATATAAATTCAATCAGGTTCGGGCCCCACTTACTCATTGTTACCATTTACTTGGCTATAAGAGAAGGAAAGGGTGGTTATGTGCTTAACCACAGGTCCACAAGGGGCGTGCAGGTATGGACATTATTGATAAGCACTACCAACCATCACGCAGAACATGAATCTAAAAGGAGCTACTGTCTAACCTAACCCAAGCAGGTAAAACAAAACCATTAGGAGCATATCAAGCGCAGTAATAATAAGTAAATATATAGGGCTCTGTTTCAGGGTAAAGGGTTGGCAATGGAGGACAAAGTCCTTCGGTCAAGCTAAGCTACAAATAATGCAATTTATGGCAGAGGTTGTTGAGCTACATGTTGTTCTCCCGGTGAGAACTGTCAGGCTGTGTCGAGCTTTGAAGGATCATGTTGACCCTGTTGTATAGGGTCGATAGTAGATCTACGACCTTCGTCACGAGGGCCCACTCAAGCAAATCAGAATGGCTCATTTTCTCAGCAGTTCGAAGTTTCTGATACTGTATGAATTTCAATAGGAAAGTAATTTCAACATCATTCCACCGCTGACATCGTTATTGAGCTGGCTCTATTACACTAGATACCTGCTGAAAATATTTGGTACACAATTTCCTAATGCCACATTCACAGCCTTTAATCGTACCCAGATCTACACACAAAGCTTGAGACCCGTTTCCACAATGCCAGTCAGCAGGCATTCTATGGCAATAGCTTGCGATGGCAATGGCAATAGCAATGACTTGCCATGAATGGTCATGATAAGGGGAATCAGGGGCAGACAGCGAGGACAAACGATTTCCATCTCGTCTTTTAGCTATTGTGGTATATCTAGAATCGTGATTATCACAATGGGGAAAATAGGGAATAATGACAGAAATTGATTGACTATATTTTGGTATGGCTTGATGAATTTAATTTCCATACAATCATAAAATAAAAGGATTGAATCGAATTCATAAAGTACAATCCAAATAAAAATAGCAGGAGTCTTGCCCAATCATCACATTCGCACCTAGGATATATGTGTGAACATTGTACACATAAGGCTCCTGAAAACCAAATACGGCAAATATTTGAAGATCAAATAGTCTTGATTTAGTTAAATCGCTTTAGTTGAGAGACCCTCTTAGAATAATAAGCTTCTTTTGGGTGGGCGGAGTAAGCAATGTTGGAAAGGGCTTCGGAGGCCAAAATCCTAGTCATTCTCTATTTGACAGGGGCCCAAGACTAAAATAACGAGAACCAAGCGTTCCAAATATATTGAAATGTGGAGGCTCGGGATCATGCAAGGAAAACAGAAGGAGGCAGTCACAAGTAGACGCATGGCCAATAAAAGTAATCCTATGAAGACTTGATCTGTCAGAGTCACAACCCCAACACGCAAGGCATAGGTTCTGTGAATAACATGTTTTGATTTAAAAGATATTTACCATTAAACATTGCCAGATAATACTTGCTTTCATAACGAATTAAATGAAGGACAGAGACTCGCCAATGAAATATTAAAAAAAACACGACAATTCGACTTATCGTTCATTTGGATAGAAAGTAATTAAAACCCACACACGACTTCAAATCGATTAGCAGTAACTTCACTCCAAATGAAAGTCAGCTATATCTATGAAGATTGAACAATAAATATGAAACCCAACTTGGTAAACTTACTTTCAAGAACGAAAGTGCCTAAAGGGCACATATACAATTAGATAGTCATCATCATCAATCCCCCTAACACCTATTGGTGTGAAGGTAGGCAGCTAGGACCGTCCCTTTCTGTCCGCTGTGGGTCATTTTCTGTAAGGTGCCCCGAAAATATTTCACAGATTTAACCGATTATATATTTTACCATGTGTTACATAGACACTTAAAGTACTGATTCGCTTCAGGGAAAATGAGTGCCTAATATGGTGCTTCATTGTTCCCGCACACTGATTAATGAGAGATAATGAGGAATGACTAATGGGTCGTATTGCCTCCATGGTCGTCACTCAGCACAAAGAAGCAATGGTATTAATAATCATGTTACATAGGGTTTGTGTTTTTACGATGCTGACATTCATATCTGAAGATCATCATTCTCATATGTCATCACGCAATCGCAAACTACACAACACAAACAATTCCGTCCGGAAATACACATAAAAATCCATATTGCGTGAGGCATTGAAATCAAAGACGTCATACTAAGTTTAGATGACAATTACTAGGTCAGAGGTTTTGTATTAACATTCACCAGTCTCATGAAACATCTATACATGTGTATGTATACATGTACAGAGACATGGGTGTAACAATGCTTGCAGCATATTGGCTACAGTCATGCAGAGAACAACAAAAATGGGCAATGATCTGTGTGGCCTGAGGTTTAAAAAATAGGGTGTTTTTTCTCCAAACACATCATAATTTACATCAGTGTCGGTTATACATAAGGTTTCCCTAATGATATAGAAGGAAACTACTTAAATCACGTATTTATTATCTGGCCCTTCATATATTAAAAAGACATTATTGAACCTTTAGATAAAGAAGAAGACATTATTGATTAGAAAATTACTGCACTGTCCACTTCATTTAACATGAAAATGGGGGCCGGGGTGGGTTGGGGGCAAAGACCCAAGTTACAGAGAGGCAGAAGGGTCAATAACCTTCGTGAACTCACATATATATATAACCCTTTTAAAACATTTTTTCCTGCATTAAGGAAGGGTAATTGACTATCAGCAAGGTAGAACTTAAGTGTATATCAGACTTCAACATTTAAAAATCAGTAAACATCCATTTACATTTTCCATCCATATAGTAAACGAAGTCTTATGTCAGAGAGAATCCCCCAAGGGTCTCATTAGTGAAACAAATCACAAACTGACAGAAACACACACATGTCCATATACAGAAATATGTCGTCAACCTATAATTTCACTTCGCCTGTTTGATCTACCATCCGCAGAGAACCATCAATCCTACTTCCAATATGGCCAATGATTTATACTCGGTATGCAAATCGCCCAGAACGTGAAGCTTTTATTTGGATGAAGAATCACCCAATACACGTAAAAACCTACAAGGGCAAAGTGGTGAGGTAAAAGACGAGACAAGTGTATCTATAAATCGGCATATCTTCTTGCTTCTACATATAAACACCTGCTGGGGTAACAGGTCCAATGATTGGGGATATCCGCAACTTTTTAAATCAATTTCTTGCACTTTAACAATTCTTCATCATAATCATCTTATACGATAAATGTGGCATTAAGGATAAAACATGTCAACTCTATTATTTACTTAAAATATTCAACTGAATCATCTTATATATATAATATATAAAGAGGATTTAGGGGACATATTAAATCGACCACTGAAGGGTTGAATGAATTTATGGCTCTAGGATTCTAGCAATGTATTTGGGCATAAACAGGCGATTATAACTTAATGCCATACTTTTTCGACTGAGCCGCATGTTATCAGACATAATGACACGTTTATTGAATTAGACAGTAATAAATAGGAAACAAATCCCATGTTATTCTGAGATAATAACCAGGAAATAAACATAACATTTAAAGATGGGAAGAAGTGGCACAATAAAGAAAGAATATGCACTGAATACACTATTTGCTGAAGAAAGGCACCCGCCGGGTTATTTGTTTATGCTTTGACTTCAAAATATTTGATTTGTGCTTGGCCGGGAATGGATCTGAATAAATCTTGCGGCTTGGCTGGCGTCAGCAAGCAATAATAGCTTACATAGGAAGGCGAGCCCCAAACATTCAGGTCAAAACATGGATCTTCAACTGCATGAAAGTCCATTTAGAGATCAACTTGTTGATATGAGATTCCGATTATTGGAAAATAAGGTTCTTCTTAGTGAAATGTCTGAGAATTCCCTGAGGCAGTGACTATATTTAAAAAGGCCTGAAAAACGCTTTTGTAACTAAGTATGATGGAATGATCTGTAATTATATGCACTCCGGCAGTAATGTCTTCTTTTTATTCCTTCCAAGTCCAAGGGTCATGACACGAGAAACAAACCTATAAAAACGTACCTAGACAGTCATAACCCTACCAGTAACACTTCTTTGAGAAGAAACTTGCACATTTTTTTGTAATTTCCCCTTTGACAGAACAAAAAGGGAAGGTAGCGAGATCTGAATGCTTTAACTCGCACAACATGTCTTGTCTCATTTCACTTCAAAGGAGAATATTCCCTCAGATAAATTACCTTCCGGCATCCCCAAACAAGTTACGTTTCGCAAAATCCCAGCAGATCACCTTTCATATCAAATCAAGTCATTATACGAGAGATTGATTTATCTCAAAACGAGCCATAATTCCTTACAAATCTCCCATTGACAAAACACTCGCAGACACGGAGATGAGTCTCGAGAATCTCTGTTGGAGGACAGGGTCCGATCCTTCACATTGTCTAAGCCGAGGAAAACCACCCTAGGCTATCGCACACAAAGGTTCGATACTACAATCATCTAGCCACGGGTCAAATCCAGCATACAATGAGGCTTTTCTCATAGGCTAGCCAGAAAATCACCATTGAGCAGAAGCATCATCAAGCAGTGTTAGTATCCAAGTAGGGAGGTACGTAGGTATAGACTACCACTATACCATTCATTGAAGGATAATATAAAGTCCAAAAATGGAACAAGAAAGGAAGGCGACGCCCATTCAGTATAAATCATAATACACATTGCCAAAAGAACCATAGTTCATTTAAATTATCAATAATTTGCATCGCTCTAAAACGAAGGGAATTTTTTATATCGCCCAAAATGAATCAGTAGTAGTTTGATTAAATTTTATAAGAAAAAATGGGTTAAACTTGTATCAAAACATAGCTGCATATCTATGCAGTAGTAATTATAGTAGAAAGTAAATAGTAATAGTAAATAGTGCTATTTAATAAATATCACAAATATTTCTAAAAGCTGACGTTCATATATAAACGGAAAGTGCGATTGATTAAAAACTGGATATTTAACATTCACGTTAAATGAGGCAAAGGTTTATGGTTTCACGAACTAGTAATTCCAACACCAAGGTGCCCAAATATCCAACCAAACGAAATACATGTAGCTAAATATATCCAGCCACAAATACATACATAAAATCCACCCAAAACACCCTAATCAATAGAGCAGCTTCTAATCCACCGTTACATCGAGTACTTGATGTAACAAGACGCAGTCCCATTCAGATCATTCAACACTTCCCTCCATCCTAAAGCTTTCTAAGGATAGCACTCGGAGCGTGACGATGATCCACATATTATTATACATATACCCTCATAAAATGACTATGTATGTTCTGATATATTCGCTTTCATGCACGAGGGTCACGGCGTGAAATGTGGCGTATTGGGGACGTCCGTTTTTTCTTTTAAGAGATCCCAGGTTTACAATTAGTAAACTAGCAATAGAATGATTGACAACATCATTGGGCAACTAGTGCAAGGTTTAGTATTACCCAGAGTAATCACTGTGAGTTATGTGAATTATATCTGGCTAGGACAGAGTACCTTACATAGAATATCCACCTCACCTGAACATCTTCTGTATCAAATTGCTTTTTATCAAGGTAAAAAGGTAAAAACTATAAGAATTCTGAAGGTAACAAATGGGAGAGTATGGCCATATTCAATCGCTACATAATATCAAATATTTCATTGAAAGATGTTTTGAATTTAATTAGAACTAAAACGAATTCTAAAGGGCAAAACGGTATCAATATTGATTTTTCTACGGACAATGGTTCCCCTCCTTGTATATCACGTTACATATTCACCAAAAGGAAAATATATATTGAAAAAAGAATTATGGATATCAAATAGAAATGAACGGAGGAGGAATATATCCCTTAAATCCAAACATAATGTACTTAAGGCAGGGCTATGGTAAACAAAACCCACTACTTATGAATATAAAGTTTTAATTTGAAATGTTCTAATTTGAAATGAAGATGATAAGCAACACATGTCAACGCAGAACCATGTCTACCCTTTTGTCAATCCTTCTTCCTATATGTAAATAATTGGGCAAATACAGTATTTTCAAATCAAATCAAAATAAAAAAAATGATAATTGACTAGAATGTGAGTAATGAAATATAATGAACATCCCCATATATATGACATACCTGCTGCAAGGCCAATATTTCCTCTAGGAGGTTGCCAATCACAGATCTGGACTCAAACTCTAGTTCCCAGTCACCCCAATAGTCGTCTTCTTCCTCTTCTCTGCCAGCCAGACTCCAAGCATCACCAATGCTGCAAGCATCCTCTGACCACAGGGAGACAGTGTCGACCGACTGGCACGACAAGGACACAGTGTCCTCCTGGGTCGGGGTCGAGGAGCCCATAGTGTAGTAGAATACAGATCCTCCTCCTCCACCTCCTCCTCCAGCCGCTGGAGGATTACCTGTCTTCTTCTGGCCCTTCAACACGTGTGAGAGACTGTCTAACAACATGGATGAGGTCAATATTCCCTGCTTTCTATGATGGCGATACGAGTATCATAAATATGGTTAAGTTTGATGTAGAACTCAAACTGCAAACATATCAGTTTCACAAGTACATTAGAGCCAGCTTCGTGTCCTTGCTATATATGTGACTGAACTGAACATATTAGCATGCCCTCTTGGCAGTCTTTCTATGTCTTTTTCGACTCTTATGAAAGAGGTATACAGCATCTGTTCATAGGATACACAAGTTGAGGATAAAAAAACACACTGTCTCTTGTTTAAGGGGAAAGAGTGAAAGGGCTCCCACGCAAGGTAAACTACTCTTATCGTGTTAACCCAGTCAATAGGCTACAACATCCTTTCTAAAAACAATCACCTTTAAGTCAACATGAAAGGATTCTTTGTCTTTGAGCTTGCTGAGAAAAAACATCCCAGATATTCGTTTGATAGATTCAGCACAGATCTAGAGTTACTATAACGTCCTATTGGTGCCTATGTGTGTGTTGGATCAACCTAATCTTCATCCAGACGTCTCCCAGCGGCGACTGCAGCATCTAGCTTAAACAAGATCTTCCTTGCAAAAGTAGATCTGCTGCAAACAGATATCTCCCATGCAAGCCCAAATCCTCGTGTTTGCCCGTTCATATTTGCCTTTCACCTATGGTACACATTGACTTCTCAAAGATCTCCTAGCCCATCTGACTAGTTTCGGCTTACAAGTTCACTTTGTAATTCTTGGGCCTTGAATTGAGTTTTTCCCAGTTTGGAAATTTTCCGGTTCGCAGCATTGACATGTCCTCTTCCTCTCCGTCCACAGAATCTTCCCTCTGCCTAATTTAACACCTTTTAGCCCATTGCTTGTGTCGAGTCTGGGTTGCGAGTTTGACAACCATAGAGGCTCAACTCCAATATAGAAAAAAAAGTCAAATAAACCAAAGCGGTAGAACTGGGTGTATGTATGTAACTGAGAACATCAATTCGAGTTTCTATTGTGATTTCTATTCTTTGTTGGTTGTGCACTACCAGATGTCACAAGGCTTTTTCAATGCAGCCTGATTTACATGGTATTGACGGTGAATATAATTAATGCTTTACTTGTGTGTCTTTCTACTAGTAGGCTGGCGGTACTTTTCCCCTGTGTACAAGTATCACATGTTTCAGTGTCAGAATATCGCGGCAAATGGCCACCCAATTACCTGCAACTCATCAGAGCGGAGCAAACGATTCTCTCAAATAAGCATACGGCCACATTTATAGAATATTACACACGGGGCACCTGACATCAAAGCCCCTCGTAATGTCTGCAGTAACCTGGTTATCTTCTGAGTGAGGAATAGGTATTGTAATAACACTGCCTCCCTCCCAGGTTATGGCTACTGTATCATATCAGTCCTTGATGTCGGGGATGGGGGTGCATGGAGAATGACAGCAGTGCTTGTCTTGTTGCTTGCTGCTGTTGTTGTGGTCCTTGTTCAGTCACTTTAGTCATATCCTGTGTTTGCCATGACACTATGATGAAGACTCCCCCAGGCAACTGGTTTATGATAGTTTGACAACACGATCAAGCGCCAATTAGCCCAACCTTAGAAGGTACAAATCTCGGGTTGTACGTATGATAATAACAGCTAATGCACATGGAAATTTCCAGTCAAGAAAAATATGATTTACTTAGTTTTTGTATGCCCCTAAGGCGAGCATAAATTTTAATGAAGTGTCATGTAGTTTGTGATGCTTTGCATGAAGATTCTTCTCGCCTGGACACGTTAGAGACACTTCAAAGGTAAGCCAAGTCCATGATTAGGAAGGAAGCCCAAACAATTAATGCCATGAATGGTTTGTCCAGTACATTAAAGGGCACCAGAGTGTTGACATACACACCGTAGGGTCCCCTATCCAGCCGTGATAATACTAGGCTCGGTGCCTACAAGGACGGATCCACTCTCCTGCCCCTTAGTTATTCCAGTACAGATATCCTTAGCTCGGGGGATCCGACTCTGGTTTGATCCCTAGTATATATACCCCTTGTAGTGTTGCCCGAGTGTGTGGAGGAGTTGGTGGCAGGTGGGGTAAATCCCCCACTCTCTATCTCTCTATCTACCTCTGTCCTTCCCCTCCTCCCCTGTCAGTAGAGGCAGTAGTTTGCAGGTTCCTCACACACATATCCGTCACCACCATCACTCAAACACACACATTCATGCACACATTATGCTCTACACTGTTGACGTCATTTCAAGCGAGAGGAGGGAGAGAGAGAGAGAGGGAGAGGTGGAAATTATGGGATGTATCCGGCGGAATAGTAGAGATCCACAGAGCAGAACCGAACCACTGCTCTACTGGCAGGCGACCAAAAGTCCACCACCAGTATGGAAGAGAAGGAGAATGAGCAGAAGAGAACACTTCAACGTACAATACCATCTGACCTGAACAATCCCAATAGAAGAACAAGCCAGTATATAATACTTATTATAATGCCAAAGGCGTATGATAATGACGCCGAACTTATCCCTACAGCACCCATTATGTAGGAAGATATTTAGGTATAAATCCCCATGGGGCTTATCAGCATTTCCAGACCTAATCCCGATTTTCAGGCCCTTTCAAGTGTGAGTTAGACTTAGATCTCAGGGCGGGTAACACAAGGCTAGCCTGTTTTCTACAGCCATTTTCGATCACATCAATGCGAATAGGCTTAGCTTCTTGTGATCTAATCTGTCTAATAACGAGCGTGGATCAAGCTTCCCCAGATACTTATCCTGGATCCCCATGGCAAGATAATGTAATACACAACACCATAATTTGTAAGATGTAAGAAGTACAGTGATATAACTCAACCATCTCCAGGCTTTAGTCATTGACATGTTCTCCTTTTACAAGCTTCTCCCACACCCCCAAAATGATAGGTTCCCTTGGTCGACAATTAGGACGCTTTTCCCGACTGGGAGTGGAGAAGTTCGGTGCATATAAACGGGTCGCTGACAATGAGCTTATGCCAAATATACTTATTATATTCAGAAAGGTAGCTTATAATAGCCCCCCAAAGGTGACACTTGGGGTAACGCAGCAAAGAGGAAAATTGGGGCGTTGCCCGACTATTTAATACACATTAGTTGCGAAGCGAGAATCAAGAGGAATTAATGCAAAAAAGATGTTAATTGCAGTGAGTTATACATTCATTCCTCTCAAGGGTGTATCGAGATTCAAAAGCAAGTTCTGACGTTCTCTGTTTTTCAATGTGAAGGAATTCACTAGGCGTGCATTGGAGCACTTCTCTTGGGACGTTTAGCTGAGAGGCTTCATTGAGAATAAAAACGAACTGTATATAGCAAGTTGCCAAAGCGCCTGACGTGCTATCAGAGACCACTTAATAAACATACAAAGCTCCCATGAGTGTTTCCTCACGCTATGCATTGTGGTGAATTCACAACATTCATCATGTCAACCACAGCTTGTGTGGGAAATGAAAGAAAATTGTCAACAAAAAAATCTGGTGGGGCGTCAACAATCAATTGCCATAAAAATGACAGGGAAACTTCTCAAATAATACTCTTAAGACAGCAAATCACTTCTAAATAGACTTATTACATAATCATTGGCTCTCTTGAACCCTTAGTCAATGTTTCCCCAATGAGGTTTAGATAAGATTTTTAAAATCGCAGAGAATTCGCTTCAAAAGCAAAGTTAATCAGATTTCGCCCACTTTGCCCCTGGCAGTGTAAATTGTGTGTGGTCAAGGCTTTCAAGTAAGTCTTTTACTTGGCGATTGCTCTGTCAATAAAGGTCGCTTTAGAACATGTCAACAAGTAAGTTCAACGTGATTGAAGAAACCTTTTCACACCAAATAGCCCCCAGCACAGAAAACTGCGCTACAAAGGGACTAACCCACATATACATAGCTCTATTTTGGGTTATTTTTTTCTCCAGGAGGGAACACCTTATTATATCAGGGTCATTCTTAGAATCCGGATGACTACATAAAATGTTGTTTACGTCTGTTTAATAATTAAAAAGTTTAGATAGGAAAAGAATCCATGTCAACCACAGATACAAATGGAAATATTCCTGCCAAGAGTTGTGTATTATCAACGAGAGTACTTCCATTCTACTCTCGTTGGTATTATAGAGAGCCCCATACCAGTGTGGGAGGCAGTCATACCTCCTGCGTTGTACCAAAGACGCTCGTACTACACCCATACGACAGGACGTTGTCACTGATGGTACATGTTGCCCCCTAGGGAGGAGCGCGGAAACCAAAATCTCCATCGGTAGCAACTTAAATCGAGAAGTAGAAAGTCAATCTGCCATCATTATTCCGATAGACCAGGCATTACACACTTAATACGTCAACATGCGGACGGAAGCGATCTATTTTCGTTCGGATAAGTCAGCAAAGTTCAAGAAAGAGGGCATAGGGGTAGATTATAGTTTTTCACAACTTTCCGCTTCTATGTTAATAAGTATTATTAAGTAGTAGTATTTTTCATTATTCCCCCATTATAATTACCATTTTTATTACTCTCCATAAAAGCTTTTTTATTTGAAGAGCTCATAAAAATATGATGATTCTTAATTATTAGGGGTATTCAAGCGCATACAAATTAAAAGACTTTCACGCATGGGAGGTTATCGAAGGTGGTAGCTTTCATATCTGAATATACTAATTAATAGTAAATAGCAACATGAATTATAGAGGGCCCTAGTCCAAAATGACTCATTCCTTTGTCATTAACGTAATGAGAGAGCGACCTGAAAAATATTTTTTGTGTTTAACTAACTCGGGGAAACGTAACTCAACACTAGTGTATAAAGGGGTGTGTTTTAACAAGCCAAGAAATTGTTTAATAAAGCAGAGAGGGGTTTGTTCTTGGCCATTAGAGTACCGCTACCTATGTTATATCTTCTTAGCTAGCTTTTTAAATATTGACACTAGCAGCGAGGTGAAATTAAGACCAGCACCAGAAGTACTCTTCGCACATAGGGAACGCCATGTAGGACAAGTCTATAATGAGTAATATCAAGGAAAAACAACCATTAACTCAAATAATCAATCAATGGTGTTAATCTGAAATCCAAACCAGGGAGGTAGATGGCGTGTCTGTCATTAAAGGTTATCAAAATGTACCAACCATATCATTACCATCTTTTGCGATGGAGATATACACAAATTCACAGGAATACTAAGAGCGAACCAAGGCTTTTTGTACATGAATTACTTGATCTAATAGAGCATGCGAGACAGCATATCCTTGCGCCTATACACCTACTTAGAATTTATATCCATAATCGAGGTTGGTTTTTGTTTAATGCTGCATGATGGCTCCAGAGATTTTCCATCCAAGGAGTGGGTTTCTATTTATGATCGGCAGGGCTCTGAGACGCCTATTAGTATTAAGAGACGTCTTGAGCGGATGGTGGCATTATTTCTGACTTAAATATAACCATGGGCCTCATTTACATGTAAGATCTTTTGATCCCTGTTTTGAAAGCAAGTTCCAAGGTCAGTATATATTCCACACGGTGACTCTCACGTGTTTTATTAGAAGTGCCACATGGGTTCAACCCAGTAAATGGACACAAGTTGCATAAATCCTAGAAATAGATCAGGCTCACGCCCTACCACAACCGGTCCTTCGACATCAGTTCAACATTTTAATGATGATATATATATGACATGGATATATTTTGGTTCTTTTATTTTATGATATATGACATGGATATACTTTGGTTCTTTATTTTATCACATATTTTATACTTTTATAATTGTTAGAGACTCAGCGTAGGAAGTTCAAATAAAATATTTAAATGTTCATGAGCAACACATAGGGTTGCAGGATTATGCAGGGATATATCATTGGAGTTCTACGGATATATTGACTAATGAAAATGTGATTAGAACTAACAGAACATCGTTGCAATTGTGAGTGTTTTGTGAAGATTTATAACAATGCGGCTTCACAGTCGCATGGTCACTACTTAATAACCTCAAATCAATCGTTACTTTTCGACCATCAACAACTATCCGTGACACAACCGTTGCCAATAGAAATCCCATGGGAATTGATCAGGGATTCCACTAGAGGCAATCATGTTTCACCCCCACTTTAACCTACCCAGGAGAAACAAGAACTATAGGTAAACACAAGGCAAGCCGATTGACTGGTCGCTGATGCAGACCTTTTGGGAATATGATTTGCAAAACAGTCGGAGAGTTTACACACATACTAATTCTACGAGCGGGTCAAGTTCACCTTGAATGAAGGCACACGGACTCACCTCGCGATCCAACATATCAATATTGATCCGTGCTCCAGTGAGGTTTTCATTCCCAATCCTCGGTCACAGTTGGCTCTAAACGCCTCCGGCACAAATGACACTTTTCTTTTCCAATAGCTGTGGCATATGACAGGAATAATTGCGTGTTGGGTAGGAATGACATGTCCATGTCTTGTTATAAAACTCCCCCAACACTTCTCGCATATATGCTACATAGTATACGATGCGGTATCCGACACGAACCTGTTCCCATTTGACAGAACATAATGTAGATAGTTGGTTGGTTTTTCCAGTCTATAATAAATAACGTCCGGGGAAAATAAATGCTTCAATGTTTCACAGCTTTAATCGAGGTCTTGGCACCTATCCCCGTCCGAGTTCTTCTTCAACAATGAAGACCAACTTGCAAGAATTTACACCCCGATTTCTGACATCTGGCCGATTACTTCATGTCTTCGCACTAAATGATCACTTGATATCTCATATATTACAATTTTTCATGGGGACGTCACGAAAGAGAGGTATCCATTCGCAACAAAATAATGGAAGCCGAGCAAACAAGTAATGATTAATGCCTGATATCATGCACCTATCAAGAAAGAGCCACTAACTATGGATTCAAATCAGTGAACCAAATCGTCCCAAATCCCATACTTTGGCATGGTAAGCACCATTTAACCTATCCTCACACTCTGAATTCAAGGAGTACATCTCCTTTAGCCCACATGCGTGCCGAGGTTTCATTATAGCAGCTATATGAATAGTGGACATATTCACACAAGAGGTATACGCCAGGTATCATAAACTTTCTCCTGGAATTGGAGATAATGATGCCTTATTTCTAACTACCACGATAAGTCGCTATTAATAGAAAGGCTAATAAGCTAAGACTTATGAAAAGATAAAATGTCCTAAGGCAGGTCTCTAATGGATTACCATATAAATCGTCCTCTTATATCAATTTATTAAAAATCATCGGTAATTGACAGATAATTTAGTAAGTAATGCCAACATGTCCATCAATATAATTCCAAAACAAACAATTGATTTCAAATGCCATTGCGAATAGATTTACTCATGACTGTATTCCCCAGTACAGGGGCTATAAGCTTTCATAAAGTTGTCCTACGATCTATCTGATTATATCCTTCAGCGAACAAAATGGATCCATTTCGTATACTATAGCACTCCAGTACAGCCTACAGGGGCATGTATACGCTTTCATTAACACGATCTCGATGTTCTACACTACATGCATACGCAAGAAAAACTGAATTCACCCAATTTCATATGTGTACCACCATTTTGTCATTTTAAGACAAATAGAATAAAGAATTCAAATCAAATCACTGAAAACCATGTTTCTACTTAAAAAAATTAAAATAAAGAGATTTGCAAAACTTGTTGCTAATTATGCAAAGTTTGGATACAACAAACCAGGGTAGTATAATTGTGTATGTTGAAGAGGTTAGCATGTGCAGAGATAGATTGAATGTGTGGAAATTAAAACTGTATCAACTTACCGCTGAATGTCCCATGGATATTTTAGCCCTGCTAGTCTCCTAGAGGTGGGGATTACTTCACCATTATACAATCCTCCAGGTTCCTAAATACTGGAGAACCATCGTCAAAAATAGTTCACGGCCACATACTTCTCCGTTTGATTCAATTCACTAACATGAATTACTGAGACACGCTCATAATGAGTCAAAGTGTTGCCTTGGGAACACAACAGCCTCATCATGAGATGGATTGAATGGTTTAGAAGCTGTTAAATGGTGAACTGGTATCTTTCGCAAGTTCATTACATTGAAGTTCAAATGTTCAATGACCGAAAGCATTCATGGTGATTCTGCTTTTACCAAGTTCTCCAGACAGTAATCAGTATAATTGCATTCAAGATAGAGCAGCAGTTCACATTAGGATCCATGGGGTCACAAAGGTCTCGTTTTTTTAAACAAGAGTTAAACGCGCCATGGCCTCATGGTGTTTGAGGGTATCAATCGAATCCGAAAGACCAACGATCCACCAGTGGATGCGGGTATGTGGGAGAGAGAGAAAAAAAACAAAGGAAGGAACTGCCTCCTTTTGGTAAGTCACCAACCTCCTCCAAGGCATTGGCCGTCCGTTACGATCTCTTGGACAGGTTGACCCTCGATGCCACCAGGTGAATGCTCCTCCAGCCCAAGAGGTGGGCTGGGCGTGTGGTAATCAAGTGTTACTGGAGGCATGGTTAAGCACCTCCCGAGTCCAGACCATGATAATAAGTCCATCTAAAACCTCCAGTAACAGTGGCCTCTGGCACTGGGCCCGACCCCTCTCAGTGTGTGTAGGTAGGCACACCAATGATCCAGTCCATAAAAACCTCTGCTTGATCAACCCATTCACACCCAGACTCCATTCACCACCTCCCAACATTACCCAGCGGGCATGAAAGGCTTGTCCCACATGCACCACCGACCCAACTCCCAACCCAGAATCAAATTAATAACCAATATTATTGAAACGGGCAATAGTCCTTGAGAAGCATGACATTTACTCTAATAGTACACACAGTCCCTCTCAACAGCTCTTATTTGAAGGGGAGGGAACCCTCGTGACGGCCCCAGACCAGGGCGCAAATTTGACGGACAAGAGTGGAAAGGATTTCTCTAGCTTTTGTTAGCTTTGCAGATTACTTAACACTGGCAAGTGTCCAGTGTTAATCCCCCTACACTTGGCAGATCTTAGGGCACTAAATAGTGATTTAAGATGATCAAAAAACGCCCAACACTCCCCGATTCGAAGATATATATGAGCAAAGATACATCCAGTAATAAAATGATGGAATCTCATATGAGAAAATAGTAATATCTTAACTATGGAACTTTACGAAATCATGGATTTAAATGGGATAATATGGACACGAAATCAATGTTTTAACGATGTTTAAGAACACTTCAGTCAGTGACAAAGCACATCCACTCAGCACAAGGAGTGACTACCTAAATCCCCATTACATATTTTGGACAGGTTCCTCCGAACGTTTAATTTAATTGCACGTCCAAGTGAACAACCGTAATGCCTAATAGACGATGACCATCCCCTGGGGCGCGCTATTTACCTAGTTATCTCTGAGAAATGCGGACAGCAATCAAACCTCCAAAAGCTTCAACAACCGTGACTCATCGCTCAAATGTCATGGGAAGTGACTCCCAAAGGAACACCTCAATTGCCAGACTTTGTATAACATTATCAAATTATGGCTGAAGGGTACGCTCTTAATCAATTGATAAAAAGACATTCGCCAAGTACAAGCCTACCATATATCTTATTTTATTGGTTGGAGACGCCTGTTATGCCATGGATATTGTACGGAGAGGAAATAACCTTTCATTTTTTTATTTTTTTTCTTCTTCATAACCTAAGCTCCTCGAGCAAGGACATTTCTACTTGATTTTCTTTGGCAGAGTAAGCTGATTTTAATAAATAATCTTTTGAGTGGTTCTCTCAGCAATGAGAAGCAGTAAACCCCTTGTGGCAATACACACCATCGACACTAACATAAATCCATTAGGTGGATTTTATACCATAATATTGTATAGTATAAAACCATAGACCTTAAATAAGCACAGAAAAATGTCCGTGTCATATGCAATGCCAATAATAACATGCCCTAAAACTCGAGGTCGGAGGATGAATGTTACCAGAATCTAACCAGTGCATACATTAATACACTTACTCAATGGCAGGTGTCACCACTAGCAAATCATCATTTTCGACCGTGTGTCCCTAAGCTGGATCGACTATAAGTTCTTAACTGAACACGCCTGGAGGTGAGGGGAGGGAGGACCAGCTAGGACCACTCCTTTAGGTAATGAGGCCCGCCATCCTGATATGCATGACCGCCATCACAGCCATTACAGTGTTCTGGATGATCGCCATCAGGCTTGTGGGGCAGACGGTGATGATAAGACAAGGGGAGCTGTCCCCCAAATCTGAGTTCCTCTATCCTATCTCAGCTGTTGTTTTCATGAGGAGGTGACAGATTTCGAGAGGTTTAATGGAATTCCGTCTTCCACCCATCCCTATCAAAGAAATGTCACCGCTATAGCGGTATCAAGTTACCAACTTTACCGATACCTATTAAATTTATACAATTTGCGCTACACTCTACAACTATTACTTTTTACACAGAATTATTACTTTTTACACAAGTTTCAAATCAATCAACATTTTCACTTGGTCTGTTCCCAATTGTTGAAACACGATTTTGAATATATTTCTGGGAAAGCAGTTGTATTTTTGTCTACCACAGAAAATTCAACAATATTGTAAGTGGAATGAAGAATTATGTAAGATACCATTGATCAATCGTATTGACAATTCTACCTTCATAAATCAAATGTTAAATAGTGATATAAATCGTCATATAAACCTCATTTGGATCAGACTTACCATGCAGAGTCCAAAGTGTACTCGCATAAGGTTTAGTGCAGTAACAGAAGAGGGAGGTAATATAAAATATGAATAATGTGACTTACCTCATGTCCTAGTAACGGTGCCAGTCTAATCACAGAGAATCTTTCCAGAAAACAAATTAATGAACTACCCAAAAGATTGAAAATTGCCATGAATGAATTCTGATCAAATGAGAGTATCGACAATGCGATCCTACTACCTAGTGGCCACTGCATGAACTAATTTACATGGGGATTTCTTCCATTTTTTCCACAGCATTAGTCCAAATATTTTTGGTCGAAGATCATGTTAGATTTTGTTCTGCACAGAAACACGTCTCCACTTTTGAAAACTGGATACATTGGACTCTATTTTACCTACTTTCAGAAAGTTTCTACTTATGTTTTAAAAAATGGTGTATACTTCAAACTGTTTGTACTAATATCTGATTTTGTGAAAAGCATTACACGTGCTAAATTTGGCCTTTAGAATTAAAGCCTAATGGATTTCAAAACCGTGTACAGATAATATAACAAATTTTGAAATTTTCACCACCGACCCCAACCCCCACCCCTTTCTCCCTGCTGTATAGTAATACTTTACAAATAACATTTATTTGTCATCGACGAGAGTAAAAATTTACACTCGTTGATCACATGGTGAAATAACTTTCTATTTTGGTCTTGTTTAGTCAGACCATATTAATTAATGAAATGTGTACTACTCATGTAATATGTCATCGAGTCAAAATATGTTTAAAAGGTTACCTGAAATTTTCTTGAGATCTAATAAATTCCAACTAATCCCTCCCCTAAGAACGATGATTTAATGTTTACTACAAATATGAATATTGAATACTGCTTAAAATTATTAGATTCACGTATTTTTTCCAAATAAGTACGTCGACCCATCGATTTCTTTACATTTTTATGACCAGAAACCCTTCAAGAATCATATATACTAAAGTTTCAGAACAATGGCATTTTCCACTACAATACCCACGTTTGACTTTAAAGTAACTAAGAGATTCATTCGTACCTCATGAGAATTGCTGAGGGTTGGCCGCCTCTTTATCTTGATTTGTTTGAACGATCCACCTTTGGACAGTCGGCTATTCTCGACATCCTTCTCTCTCTGGAGGACAACAAAAACGGCCTTGATCAATATTTGCATTCACACATAAATCAATTAATCCCCTAGCTCAGAAAAATTCAAATACAAATCACAAAAGAAGTATGGGGGGAGCTAAACATCTCCAAGCACGTCTAGACAGATACACTTGAGGGACTTAGAAGATTTCCAACAGCCAGAGACCTACATCAAAGTCGACGGAGTCCTCTATTGTTCTATAAATGTTTGCCTGAAACCCGTCAGGCTATTCAATACTCTGTTATACATCGGAAATACACAACTACTAAGCTAGAGCATATTGTGTACAGAGACGATAGATCCGTTATTTGAAGCCAAGGAAGTGTTTTGACCCTCGTAGATACTATTCCTCGCGCTGTAAATAATACAGAGGACATCTAGATGAATGTACTCAATAAAACATTATTAGTACCTTCTCCCTCTCTCAACCAGGAAAAACAGTTTTAACAATTGGTGGACTTCATGAAATGATTACTGATGGTACAAAATCATTTTAAAATGAATGGTGGCACGTAATGTAAAAAAAGTTTGAAAACACAGATTGTTAATATTAATTCAAAAGAAAACTTTCATTTCATTCTGTCGCAATATTAAATCAAGACCTTTCTCAAGACCTGGAAACAAGTGGGCAGAATGGCTTGAACGTCAGACAACCGATAATACATGTATTAAATATACTTATACTAATACTGCCAAAATGATTAATCTATAATAAATCTTGTGCAGCAAAATTAACAATAACGATAATGATGAAAAGAGGAATTACAGAAAACATAAAATAGAAATTCTGATATTAAACCAAATAACCTGGAGCCGGTCCCATTCCTCCAGGTTTACATCACATGGTACATCACATGGTAAAGCACCCAGGAGTACATGCTTGGACCAGGAGAAGGCCTCCACGCCACAGCCCAGGTCAAAGGAATGATGGCGGACATAATACATGATGGCAGACTCCTTGGTAACCACTATCTATCTGTCCCACCGATTGAGAGCCTCCCAAAGACCAATACCTGTGTACACATACACTGATAACCGGAGTAATTACGGTTATGTGTGGTCCTTTTCAAAGAGGAGCTTGTTGGCCAGTTGACATGGGAGTGAGAGCAGTAGGATCGAAGGGCGATCAGAAATATGTCAAATCAAGTGTCACGACTGGTCTTCCTTCTAAGTGACAAAACAAAATATCACTGGCACGTTCACGCGATTGGAGCAGGCAAACTTTTTTGAGTTTTGAAGTTGAGATATAAATACGTTTGTCTTTTGTATGAAATGAGTTTAAAGATATCTCTCGCTCTTTATACCAAGGTTAGTTCAATTGATGTAATTCACAAGGAAATGTTTGGATTTTTTAAGGTTAAATTCGACCGGGTTTGTATCCAAACTCGAGATATAAGCACTTTTGTCTTTTGTCTAAAATGAGTTTGAAAAGCTCTCTCCCTCTTTATCAAAGTTAGTCCAATTGATGTAAATTCACAAGGAGAAATGTTTGGATTTTTAAGGTTAAACTCGTCCAGTTTTGTATCATCCACATAGTAAACGGTAGCAGATAAAACAATGTCAGCCCATATGAGTGAGAATTACCGGGTCGATGAGTAGCTCATTTTCCTCGAGGTCAATGTACTCCGCAGTGGCAAACAGTTGCATGAAATCAGAGAAACTTAACATGATATTGGGTATCTTCATAAATGTGGGAGAACAGTGCACTGTAGCGTATGAGAAGAAGGCTTCATCAGGTGTGATCCATGCCAAAGACAATTCCTGAGAAGTAGCAAAACACATCAGTCACTACCACATTGGTTGGTGTACACCGAACTCCGTATTAAGATCCGTTTATCTGCGTTCCAGGCAATATCAAAGACGGGGGCGGTTCCTCAATTACTCATAAATATTGATGTATCACTTTGTTACTGAACCAGGCAGGAGGATATCCAGGGTAATTCTTCCTCTATGTGCACGCATTCAATACACCAATCAACACTGAATAAGAATTTTCTATGGAATATCTTCAAATGGAACAGACAGAGCTGTCACCAGAATGCACTATACATGTTGAGCGAGGTTAAAATACAACTGCCAAATGTAAATTTATTCATGAAACCAAGCATCAATACTCGAAGCTTGTGTTGGCGATATTTTGGTTCAATGAAACACAGGGACCTAACCACATCCTGAATTACAATTATACATCATATCCTCAAGGCCTGGAGAGACCCCTAAAACTGGAAATGGAGGGATGCGGAGCGGTTTCGCAAGGCACTCCTCGAAATGGTGTTCTAAAAAAAGTTGGAGTGTGACAGACTAAGCATCCTAAAAGCTGCTTCGTTTTTTTTTCAAGCACTCAGACCACAGTCTGTTGTCTTAAACTGCACAGCCTGTATCAACAAGATGGACTGAAAGTGGTATGGGAGACCACTAATATGACATTTATAGGGGAACATTCACCCACGGCACTGGACAGTTGAGAAAGGTTGGCTTTTTGTGGCTTTTTACCGGTGTTCTTGGTGATTAACATTCAAAATACACAGGCGAAGTGAATACCTTTGGAAACGTCTGTCATGTGAGTTAAAATGCATAACTGTATTAAGTAGGCGGCACATGGCCAGTCAATGTTTATGATTGAAATATTTATATATTATACAGAAAATGACAGGTTTGCCCGACTGAATTTTAAATTTGTGAAATGTTTCAGTGACAGGCGCTTATTTACTTCGAATTGATTATTCAACTATATTAACATGTAACCAAGTCTTCTAAGCAATACGTTATCATCAATTTAGGTAAGGAGCTTTAGTCTTTTGACTATAGACATGGGCATCCGAAGGGCGCTTTAGCATGTTAAACGTCATACATCACAAATTACAAAGGGCCTCGCCGCGAGATGAACATTAGAAGTTGACTGATATATTATGGCCACTCAGGGGTGAATAATAATGATGACAAACTCAACCCTTTTTCAGTTCTAGTGAAGCATTTGGAGGTGTCAAGTTTGCTCCTCAAGGCTTCAAGCCTTGTTGTATACCTTGAGGCCAGATCAACAGAGTGATAAGCTGTATCGTTTATTATATATTTGGACAAGTCGGGCACATGTATGCCTTATCACCAATTCTGAGCCCACCATTGAGGAAGCTATGACATGATAACCAGCGCTTGTAGGGCCAATAACCTATCAAGAGTTTGATTTATGCAGTGTTGGGTTTTCAGGTATTGAAAGCTCATATTTTTCATATCCGATCTAGGGAAATAAATTCAGCAAAATTACTAGGCACAGACCATATTTTAAACAAGTGCTGACAGGTTATGTTGGGGGCATGCTTGAAGGCTGTTTCAAATACAAATACATTTAATAAAGCTGGCAGTACCGCACGATATTTAGAGCAATCATTCATAGATCAAAGACAGTTTAAGTCTAAAAACTTATGTATGGATCAGAAAAAACACGAGCTATAGATTAAATCATGAACGTATTGCTCCTTTAGTGTTAATCACCTACTTAACAATGCCCAGGAGTATGACTCGAGTAGGCCATCAAATATAGTAACAAAGATTGTTGGGACATATCCAGAGAACAATATTCTATGATTAAATATTACCTAACATGGATAGGGTTCGTCAAAAGCTAGGTCTACATCAAGATCCATTCTCGCAGGAAAGTAGATCCCAAACAAAATCAACATTACAGCATTTCAAATTACAGCCTCAAGAGAAAGTGAAAATCTAAGCATAGGGCATTGAGCCAAAGCCGAATGGATTTGAAATAGCACTTATAGGACTGAGCGAGGCAGTCTGAGCGTTCACCCGAAGATGTAACTGTTGTTGAAGTTCAAGCAGATGAGAATGCAACCCTGTAAATACTATTAACGCTAATTTGAGGGCAAGTCTCACCATGATAGAGACCTTTCCGAGACCTTTCTTTAAAGCTTTATTTCTGGTTGGCCGACGTCTCCTTCTTCAAGCGAGTCGAAGCCATTAAAATTATTTAGACGTTGGACACCATCGTGTACCCGTGAAAAGTGAATACATGCAGAGAATGACTAGGGCATGCCTATTTATATATTTTCTCCTCTTTTTGTTTAGACAGCAGACCTTCCTTCATATTATTCTTGATATCTTTGGAAGTACAGTTATATAATAAATGGCGTAAAGTATAATATGTCAAGAGTGACAATTTAAGAGACCGTTTCCTCATACTGGTAGGTTTTACATCAAAACGTACGAGGGGAAGAAGAGGGTTTTGCAATCGTACTTTAGCTCATTTTCGTATTTCCTCTTCTCCCCTTGGGAGTTTTGCCGTAGGAGTGGATCCAGGGCTTAATAGACAACGAAAAAGAAATTTTAAAATGTGCTAAAATCAAGCAATAAAAACAGTAAATAGGTATAATAGGAGAAATAGCCTAAAAATATGAAAAATATTGATGTATCAAAAAAATAGGAATTTTAGGAATAACTTGACATCCTGAGATTCACTCATAAAAGTGATGTACCAATGAGATGCACAACAGACAGGAGATAAAGGTATGGATGGTATGTCTATAATGGAATGAAATTGTAGGCTCAGTAATGAGCAGATAGATTGAACGGCCACATTCGGGTTAATTACGGACCTAATAACGAATGGCAGGAAAAGATGTATTTCCCTCTTGGCTGGGGACTTGTGATACGCACAGGCAGCACGACTCTCCCTGGCGATAAACTCCTCCGATCATAAATAGTAAACATACAAGTCTGAATGTTGAACATGAATTTCTAAACAAATGTTTGTGTCGCAATATATATATGAAGGGAAATCAAATGTCAATAGTCTACGCCCATGAAAACGTGGGACAGTACCTCATATGTACATCTAACAGGGCTGGGACGTTGTCATGATTTAAATGCACTGACTTCTTACTATAAATCAGGTAATCATATTTAATCATGCATTAGGACTAGTGAGCAACAACATACAAATGTGGGCTCTCTATCTGGGCCAACTACCTTCTTAATGCAATATGATAGATTACAAAAAAAACGGAACAATTACAAGTACTTATCAAACGATTCCTCCTTTGATAGACACCAAACCTCCATATTATCTTAGATTAAAAAAAGGATCAGAATGGTTATTCAATTAGAGCATATCGCTCCAATCACAAAGGCACTGTTTATTAGATCGTAAACCATATCAACAGACGGTTATTCATGTTCATAAAGACCAGGCAAATTCTCATAGCAACTTCGATGATGCAAGATATATATGGGATAAGATATATATATGTAAGTGTATGCCCTCCCACTAACCTACATGCACAAGCTTGTTATTTGTACATAGTGAGTACAAACATGTAGAAAGAAAATGAACACAGGCCAAATCATATAAGCAGTTATACCATGTAGGCATCCCTCATTGTGCTATCTCAGCACGTGAAGATGCCTATGTAAATTGAGGTAAAGGGTTTGTATTTGACTGCAGATAACATTACAGGGAAGCAGATACATGACCAGCTGATCGCAAAGAAATCTACCCTTCCTCCTGTGTACCTACCTTCTTAGCGTATCTTTGTCTACTCATCTTATCCAGCCCATAGTGGCTGCATGTTTGGCCTGCTCAAATCTCCTATTGTTTTGTTGCTATTTTGAGAGATCAAGCCATAGACATGTAAACGCCAGCATTAAAAGGTTTTTGACTAAGAAAGTTCACTCTCATCTTGAGTCAGGATATGCAGAATGTTTTCCTTTCTTTATGGGGTCCGACATGAAGAGAAAGGGCACGCCCCTCTCCATAGGACCACAGCAAAATAAACCTTTGCTATAATCCCAAGGCACACATTTAGAACAATGGTAATCACTCCTCCCACAACTGTGTCACACTGCAAACCGGTGTCTCTGGATCCTTTCCATTCACCTCTCCCCTGTCCATACCTCAGATAGAAGTTTTCTCAATTCCTCCACTTCAGATCCATACTGTATCCGATAAATGTCACCGTTTCAAGCTGCGTACTATCATTGTAGAGGGACGAGACAGCGAGTATAATAAACAGGTATGAGGTCGACTTCAGATTTAACAATGCACCTCCAGTGATAGTGCCAGTGAGGTGTCAGCTCCCTATAAGAGACGAGGGTAGACTGGGGTGGTGGGAGGAGGACGAGTGGATGAAAGCCATGACTTCCATAGTAAAAGGTACACAGCGCCTATCTTCCCATTAAACACAGGGGCTGTCACTCTCGGGACCATGCAGCCAAGCGCATGTCAATATGCCTTGTAAGATCAGGTCATGGCTTTCCATGCCTTGTTGACTGTCATCACCATTGGTCCAATTATTCCACAAATGGCAGCTCTTCCTCTGTGCTAATAATTACTGCCGACCTATAAATGCATCCACGCCAACGCCAACACTTGAAATTCTAATTAAAATCACAGGGAGAGTCACGAGAGAGTTATTAGATTGACTCATAAAGAGGAAGAATTTCATCCCCTAATGAAAAGTATTAAATATTATTATAGCATTCCTTCGGCAAATCACAGAGCAATATGTCAACTGGGTGGTGTGTATTCGGGGGGTTTATTCGCCATATAACTGAGAACTCGAACCAGTTTACATGTTATGAGAATCGTAAAAGAGTCAAATCCATGGGAAAGGTCGAGGCCCCAACAAGGAAATGTATCTCTAGGTATAAAGGGCTTTCTCCAATCATAAATGCATTGAAGCAGTCTCTGAGAGTTTATATAGTCCTGACCAGAGATCCATGCATGCGTGTGAAACGCGTAAATCAATCTCTCCTTTATAAGGGGTTTTTAACGTCAAGCCTGGCAGACAATCAAATGCTGCCTATCCAAATGTTAATGCACTAAGCTGAATAAGCTGATATCCAAAGAAAACACAGGTAAGCCATACACGAATGTGGAGACTATGGATAAGCAGCACTGCTCCTGCACATTTTTAATTAACAATCAGTCACCAATTGCAACACCTATGGTCTCTAATCCAATCCAAGTTGATATAGAGGTCCACAGGTATAAGGGTGGAATCTATCTAATGATGCTATTAAGCAGTATGCACACTCCAAGCTTTCAAAGGCCTTCTCAATCCTGACACTTTAGAAATCCACTCAATCCACACCGACTGACCTCAGAGTAAGAAGCAGCCTTCCAGTTTTTGGCAATCAAGTTTGTGGGGATCGGCTCGACTACAATTCCCATATGGGCAAGTCCACAGTCCTGGAACTAAGAAAAGCAAACATCTCCTGGTTTTATTTACTTTCCAAACATGGGCAAATAGATCGCGGAAAAGAATAAGAGGGGTTAGGGTGGGGAATGCATGAAATCAAGGTGGACACTGCTCCTAGTGCCCCTCTCTAACCATCCAGAGTAAGGTACAAGAGGGAAAACGGTGGGTACAGAGAATGGGGTAGTGAGAGGAGAGTGTGAAATAGAGAGGGCAGAGAGGGGGGCTAGAGAGAGGGCGTGAGAGCGTATGTGTACCAGCAAATCAAATATCCAAGTCTCTTTCAGTAGATACTCGCAATACTATAGCCTCTAACCATCGAGCAAATATGCATAGTAAATCCATCAAACAGTTGCAAATACACTGCTAAGTCTTAATAATCTAAACTTAAATAGGTATCCATTTGTCAGTCTGGGTTTCTATACAACACTGTGCATAGTCCTCGTGAGTAGTATGCCATCTTAGCACTAGCAGCAGCAGCATTTCTCAAAAGGATCAAAGGCAAGGAATCTCTGGAACTGATTGGAAAAATTTACTATCGATGAAGATGCACTAGAACATTACATGATTATACATATATACAGCATGGTCGTGATGGTAGAACAGATCCAGGGTAAGATATACAGCATTTTCCTTCCCTTTGATACTAAATATTATTCCAGCAGTACCAGGATCACAGGGAAATAATTTGTGAGAGGTTATCCGCAAGGAAACGCACGCGCTTCCTGATAATAGACAACACCAGCAGCAGCAAAGCGCACTCATCCAAGTGACCTCCTTGTACAAGTAGATATACACCAAATAAGGCATGCAGCCTAGTTCCGTCTACAAAGGAAGCTTAATTCATCCATGTGGATCACATGAGGGGCACTTTTTGGAACAACTCCTTCACATCATGCGCCCATCAAAGGAGCAAGTGAGTTTGGGAGAGAGAGAATGTGTGGAGATGTGAGTGATGTATGGCCGTCCAGAAGGCGATGTAGGAGCATGAGTTAGATATACATATCAATGTGTGGATATAAGGTAAAAACTGCAGAGGTAGTCGAAGAGACTGACTGAGAGAACAGTCATAGGTAGATATAAATCCTCCTCCATGGTGTAGCCCATCCTGGAGACCAGGATCACCAGCTGTTGCTTCTCCAGACCTGCCTCACCTGGGCCGCTGTGAAATACCATTGGCTTGTTGCAAACTCCAGTATGTACACCTCCAGGGTCATCAGCCTTCCTACCAGCGAGTGGTCCTCAATAGTGTGTATATGATATTTGGATAGAGCCCTTGCGATACATTAGGGCAGTAGTTGTAGTGTATTGCCATTAACAATGCGTCCTTGGCTTGTAAAAACAAACTGGTATTCAGCCATTCGAAGGCCCTGTGTGGTCTAGGCAAATGAATACCACACACAAAAGTGTATAGGGGAGATCAGTGGACTTTGTGCAGCTAAGAGTCGAACGTTATGTTCTCTCTCTCAGGCCCACTGGGTTGAAATGCTTGTTTGTGGGAGGGTCACAATGCTTGGATTTGCTTGGCGACCAGAACGAAGCTTTATGAGAGAAATGTGTCATATATAGAGCTTGAGGGATTCGGAAAAATCATTCAAGTGGGTCCTGCGAACGAATGCGCTCACTCCCTATAGGCCATCTATAGCCAGATGCCTCTCAAGTGTACGCAATGCGGTTTATGACTGGGCATTAATGAAGAAGCCAGCCTTTGAAAGTTTTATTTGTGGATCTTTATATGAGAGGATGGGTAGAGATCAGAGGGCAGAGGCGTTTGTATTGGCCGCGTTTATATGTGAATGAGGTGTTTTGGGTCTGTGTCTGAATGATTGTAGCCAAATGGTATGAAGGGGGAGCATGCCTTGTCTGAAGCCTCATGCTTATAGACCCTGCAATGCTCCAGGTGTGAGGACGGTGTGAGGGATCTAGTGGGAAAGTACGTAACCTAGGGTATTGCCTTTGTTATGCTGGGGAGTCAGGCATTGAAAAGGCTTGCTGAGCCCCATGCTCTTTTATGACATCCAGCCAAGATGTGGGCACCTTAAAATTACACAGGCAAGAAAGGCAGGCACAAATTATTATGATGCAACCCTTTTGAAATATGTGGGTGTCTAAATGATCTGAAAAGGGGTTCCACCCGGAATAGTACAGGAATGTACGATCTTCTATTCGTGTATTCTATTATATTGTCATGGTTGCGGCGTTGAAGGATATAAAGCCCCATTGAGTAGAATCACTACAATCATAATATCATTAGCTTAAAAAACTGGCTTTGAACTGACATTTTATGTTTTAAACACTCTTTTGATCTTACCATTAATCACTAGGATAAGTCAGGACTAAAATAGTGCACTACATTTTAGATCAAACAAAGATTAAATAATGCATAGAAGAGAGATATTCATACATTTTCTTCAAACAAATGAAAGCTGTGAGTGCCACTCATGTAAACATCTAATGAGATGCAATACACGAGGATATAATAAGGGTTGGCTCGTACACACACATTCATTGGCCCTGACACAAAACCTGTGCCCTTTTTGTTGCGGATTGGATAAGTTCCATACGTTCCAATCATGCAAATCCACAGCCAGTTTCTGGACAAGTAATTGGACTGCTCCTCTCAACAATCCGTATTTGGCTCATTGCCGGTGTCACACAAACCTAATTATCGAAGCAAAACTTTCAGTGAATTTTTACCCAGAGCACCTGACTCAAAAAGAAGGAGTACAAATGAGGTTAAAGGACCTGTACAAGTAGACAGATATCCTTATTATTTTTATAATAATGATAAGGCCAAACCTATCAGATCTTAGAGTAAAATAGTCCAGATAGAGCCAACCATGAGACCACAAGGTTGGCAATACATGTACATATGGTTAGAATAGAGTACCAGAACCATGGCTGGACAATTGGCAACAGGTATAATTTGGTAAGCACCCCACGGTGATAAACCGGGTGCTTCAAATGGAGCTATCTCGCTCTAAATATACCCACTCACATACACTTATGCTCTGCTGTCAATGTAAGGCACATATATTAAACGAAATGCTCTCCTCCCATTGACATCTCAACTTAAAGCGTGTCTAGCCATGCGTGGGAAACTCTCATTGTGCTTCACAAGTCCGTGGTCACTATTTTAAGGCTTTACTGCCCCAACAGGCGTATATCTGTCCGTTGATCATGGGAGAAAGCTTTCCTCTCAATCAGTGACTTGAGTGAATACAAGCGTATTCAGGGGGCAATTTAGCTTTCATTTTCTCGACCTGACATTCAGTTAATTTGGGGAGAACCTTCCAAGAAGGGGAGTAGTTTTACTGTTAGTTTTTTTTAATCCGAACAATTGCTAGTGAGGAACAAAAGCAGACAATTCCCCCTTTTCAGAATTGATGACCTGGGCTTTCCACTTTGTATACTGCGTAAGGAAAACAGATCTTATCAACTGGAAACGTATGATCACATAGGTAGATAATGGAATGTGATACACCGTGCTGTCTAAATTTATCCATCCCAACGCATGAGAAAGGTAATAAATATAACTTGTATTCAAACTCCGAACAAAGAAGAGAAACAGTGGGACAAACTTAGTTAATGATAGCTGGAATTTCACTCCTGGGGCCGAAACCTTCTCAAATTGCTCCGGGAAAATAGCCAGGAAAAAACACTATTTTTTACGGCACATATGCAGGGAATAAATTTTAAATATTTTACATACACGATGGTTATATTATAATTTGTTGTACCGACGTAAACGAATGCTGAGAAAATCAAGACCAAACAGACCTGAGGTAGATATAGAAATAAAATAGAAATACACCTCGAAGAAGATGAAAATAAGTTTGTTTGACCAACAGAGCGCTGGAAGCTTCCTAAGCGTACTTTTTACATCATCTCAATGAGCACCTGAACAAATTCTGAGATTGTGAAAATAACGGTAGGGGTGAAATTGAATAGCGTGAATACCACATATATATTACATGTAGTTAATCGCAATAACACATATTACCGAGTTCACCGTAATATGAATAAAAGATCTTGCAAGAAAGAAAATATAGGATTAGGCAAAATTCAAAAGGAAAGGATTCTGGTAAAAAAAACTTTAGGTAGGTGCCCTTATGTAGCCATAAGGTATAACGTAACTACCAGCTGTTGACAAGGGGGACAAAGTAAGATTGACCTGAGTATAGTTTTTTTTTTTTTAAAAAAAAAGGTACAGAAACATGAACGTCAACCAATAATTATACATATTTTTACCTATAACCATAGCTAGACATTAATCTTAATTAAATCATTCGTGACTGCCACAATTCAAACCATTAAATCTTTTCTGGTGCATATTTATATAAAAAAAAAGAGAGAAGAAAGAAAGGAAATAAAAGAAAAACTCTCAATATGAGTAGTGACTGATTATGAAATACTTTGTGGGACACTTACCTTTTTATATATGTTTGCCTGGATAATTAGCTCCAATACAGAAATGTGCACTATCTGAAGACTGACTGTAAGAGGGCTATCCAGATCCAGGATCTTGTCCCCTTGGTATTTGCTTACCAATGCCATTTATATGTGGCAAAGATCTGACCATACGTACAATAGGTGAAGATCGCTTCTCCTTATCAATGGCTTTTTAAAATGTATTGCCCGAGAAACTTTGCGTCCGGCGAAAGACTGAAAAGGTGAATCCAGTCAAAAAGGACAATCAATCACCCCATTGCTTTGCTCTCCCGTCGCCTGTGAGCGATTGTAGGTAAAACATGCTGTGCACACTCAGGGTGTGATGGTCAAAGCCTGTTAACATTCCAACAAAGAGGGCTTTAACCCTATTCTATGGCCTGCAATAAAGACTTTATCAATGTCCTTGTTCACTTCGCCAATACTAAGTATGAAGTGCATATATATGAAACATGCAGGCAGGTTGGAATAGTATGGTTTGGTAGCTTGCTAAAAAAAGGTCGATAAGTCTGTGTTTCCCCCTAAACTAATTAGCGTTCGAATAAACGGTTAAGAAGTTGGTCAAGTGTTTGTTAACACTTATAACTACGGAGGATACAGTAATGAAAAGGGTGTGGAGTTGGTCGCCTGGACGCAGGAGACACGAAGCCAAACCAGGCGACAATTTCGGTCGCGACCAGCTCGTCGCCAGGTGGGAGAGGGCAGAGAGGCGCAATTGCCAGGCGATGGCGGGTGGACAAACTGACCAGTGGTCAGCGACAACTCGTCACCCTGTCGCCATCATCCATCACAAGGTGTCATAACGCGACGAAACATAGCTCACCGGCAGCGCTGAACATGCTCCGGTAATGCACATCACCAGTGTAAAGTGCGAGACAAAGCTATAGGGAGTGTATATTACTACACAGCCGGATCAATAGATCTATTTAGCTTTGGCTGATTTGCATAATCTTTTATATGAGTATTATGGCCTCAGCTTTGGAAACATTCTTGTTCGGTTCGAATTTTACACACTATATAAGTATACTGCGGTATGTTCTGCTTAACCCGAAATCGGTTTACCTGCATTTCCGTTAAACTTTTTGCAAATTTCCCTCTTAATTCTCTTTAGCTGAACTTTCGGTTAAACTTAATATTTTCTGACTTCCCAGATACTGAGGTCAGGTTAAGCAGAAGAAAGTGTATTTACTTGCAGCTATGAAGATTGACTGCCCTTCAATTAGAAATCCTTTAAGTGTTATTTATGCTTGAAGCTAAAGTATTCCAGACGCGACAACCGAAAAATTTACCAAAAATCATATATCAATATCTCATTAATGTTCTACTGTTCGTGCAGCTAATCATAAAAAGAAACCGGGTCGAAGTAGGACTCAAGACAGAATACCAGACGGGTCTCATTTCTAAATAGTCTCATTCTAATGGTGAAGGATCTCAAATACTTCAGATACTTCTGTCTAAAATTGTATTGCCACACGAGAATTATGTGGAGCCCCCTTTGATCAGCTACTGGTACATTTTTATCGCCAATTATCTACTCTGCAATGGTGATGATATTTCATGTTAGATCATGATAATCATGAAAGAATGCATTTAAATATACAACTAGAAAAAGATAAAAAGCAATAATGATAGTATCTCTCGACAAGTCATACTGTCAGATATATAGATCCTGACGCTAATAATATCGTGCAAGAAGTCTTTTTTTAAATTATAACTAAGATAACTGGATTTTAGAATCAACAAAATTACATAGGACGAAAAAAAACAGACCACGTTCCCAATGAGAATCAAATTCTCGCTTTTAAAACATGCGTTCATCCACGTTTATCAAGAGCATTCCAACCAATATATTACAGTAATGGCGCACCATTTAACCCGTTTTACACACATAACACATCGACTTCCTTTCAATAGAAAAATAGTGGACAAAACCTCTCCTGGTTGATTTATATCCAACGGATGTGAAGAGTCAAACACCAACCGAGAAGCAGGCAAAACATGCCTTTCGTCCTTCCTCAGTGTAATGTGATGTACACGATCCCAGCTGACAGCCACAACATTATTTAACATATTATTAGAGCTCAATCCTCGACCATTCGTGTTACAGTCTATTCAGGATAATTTGGTGCTGCCAATAACCTGTAGTTATAGTTCATGGGCTGGAACAGCCCATCGTGGAGTGAGTGAGGGATGGTTGCTTAATTCCATGCGGTCAGCAGGTATACACTATAAAGTGAACAGACTTAAATAACAGATTGAGGCGTTCAGTTTGGTTCCAATTTTACATTTTAGGACTATTGCCGTTTTCTTGCACCACGTTCTATGGAATAAACCGTAAACAACAAGATCTGATTTAAATGAAAGATCACATTGATAAGGATTAGAATAAAGAAGCTTCATGGGTTTGTGACCAAAGTCCACCAATGACATGTCCCACACCAAAATTACTTATAATTTTTAAGTACTTTCACTAAGCTATAACAAAATCATTGCAAATATGAGAAGTTCAAATAGATCAAAGATGAAGATCCGGGGTCAAATCAAATCTTAATTATGGCGAATCAACAGATCATGTTGATAAACGTAAAATTAGTACTAATAATTGTTATTCATGATGAAGAGATACGGGGACACGCTCCTCACGTATTGAGGAAGTCACGAGCATCAGGTCTTTCTAACCTGTGCAAACCTCCCCATATGTTTACCCTTCACATTATCAACTTTGGAGAATTTCAATTCAGCTCCCTCCTCTCATCTTGTGTACGGACTAGGCCCAAAGTTGAGAGAGTCCCTTCAAACGGAGGGAAAGCCTCTCGCCTCAAACCGTTAAGTGCCATTTTGAAATGTCATTTTATTCCCATTAGAACGCCGAGTCCTAATCACTGACATATCATTCTTATCTGATCTGAGGGTTTGTACCTAGACTGTGTAGACATTTCTTTCTTCATTTCAAATTAAAGGGAAATGTTTTTTAAGTAAATCGTATTCAGGTGTGACGTGGTTTTATATACATTTCTTTCTTTTTTAAATAAATGTTATTCATGTCACATTATACATACTACTGCACTGTTCTCAGATATTACGAGATTCTTTTTTATCTAGAGGGAGAAATACAAAAAAAATCGGTTCCCATCTTCACCCCTTTTCCGATTTAATAACAAACCCTTATACAAAGCAAACAAATGTTTGGCGGTCCCATTCAATGTTATATCCCCTTGAAGCTCCTCCACTTCTTTCGGTTGCTTTGTACGAATACAAATAATGAAAAAACGAACACTCTGTCCTATATGCTACACCTGTACTGGGGACAATTCAGGGTTGGGGAGCATGACATTCTTTACAGGACACCGCGGAGAAAAGACAGTGAGAACATACCCGAGCATATAGGTAGGTAAGTCCCAAGTGGAATTTTATAACAGATCAAAAAAGGAATTCAGTAGCGTATAGATAATTGTATGTATAAGTTCTGAAAAACGACAAAAATGTTTCCAAAACTGAGGCCATTAACAAGATTGTGCAAATCAGCCAAAGATAAATTAGATAGAATCAATTATCTTTATCTTAAAACTGCCAGGAAGCTTATGACTTTATAAACTCGTGAAAACCAGGTGGTTGTATCACGTACATATAATATTATTGAGTACGAATAGGTCTCAGTACAAAGAGATCCATCATGTTGGGAGTGAGAACTGATACAAGTCCCATGTCCTGTATGCTAGGCAGGTTTCATTACTCCCGCTGATCACATGGATAAGCGTATAAACAACTATTTGCAATAATATGAGTGCTCTGAGTACCGCCTTACCCCAATAAAAGCATCACAGGAGTACTTCTCCTATGCAATGTGAATAAGATAAAGACTGATAGGATCCGTTTTGGGCTACTTTATTTGCTGGCCTTATCTCAAATGGTGACAGCCAGCATGGTCTGGTCTGGGTAGAGGCAGATCCGGCGGGACCAAATGCACTCATACGCACTCTGGTGTGATAGCGACGAACTACAGCAAGGCAGGCAGGCGTGATACATTTGATGTTCTGGATGAATTCATGGAAAGGCCCCCATAAAGATACTAGTACATGGAGCATATGGCAGAATTACATTCATTAAAATGAATATACTTGTACTGTATCGGTTACTTGACAGTTCAAATGAAAATATGTATTCACAGACGAACCGCTGCCAAGAATCCCCTGAATAAACGAACCCCAAATCATAATGTTCGAGGGTGCCAATTTAGGTCCCTAGATACATTTTTAATGATTGTGTTTTCCATGCTAAACATGTATAGATTGCTTAATACTGCCTACGGTTTAACGGGCCAAAAGCAAGAAAGACCTCAATAAATGTAATGCCTACCAGGTCTCTCGGTAAGACTAACAAAAGAGTGTATACACAAAACTGGACGATTCCCAAAAATAAAAATGAGAAAATAGACAACAAGCGTCACATGACCGTTTTAAGAAATGACAAGATACTTTCAAGGCGCAATGTATACATCAGGATTTCGGGTACGTATCGCTTCATACAGAGTTGACTAAATTCAAAGTAAAATGTTTACAATTAGATCTACATTTATTTGTTATATATTCTTATGGTGAAATACGCACTATAATCCTTGCCCCGAATATATAAGTCTGGTCTATTAACCGGGTGAAATTAATATAAGCCCGGGCTTATAAACGGGGAAATACGGTACTTTCATTATCAATTACCTGTTAAAGTCCAATGTTTTCATGTGGGACTGGCCGGAGTGACTACCGTATCGCCAGGGGCTGACCTCACGAGGTCTACTCTATGTCATGACACAAGGTCACATACACAATGGCATCAACACAAGGAGGGATCTTCTCCTTTGTTAACATTACCAAGGCAACTATTACCAAAAGAACCATAATGAAATAAACAAAGTTAAAGGCCAACTGAATCCCCGTGACCTCTCTGGTTAGGCAATCATGGATGGGGGTATTATATAAATGGAAATACAAGACTAGTGAAAACAAATTTGCTATTCTTGTTTCTCCTTTCTTTTTATAGTAATCTCAAAACAATAAAATTTAATAGAAATGACAGATGAGAGAAATAAAGATTGTCACATCGTTATTAAGCATACAAAACTAGTGTCTTGCACAGGAATATTGTCTGTGTAAGTTTCTTTATGGCAGATTCGTTAAACACTGATTATGAACTTTTTATACTGAAAATTATTTTTACGCAATTGCGCCGAGGAAAAATGAGGCAATATCAACGTTCCCTTCACTGAATATAATGATAAAAACATAAGGTGATTGAGGAAATAAAATTCCACAAAATGGCTGAAGTGATTGTTTACATTAATAGGGTCCATGTCGACTGAAAACCCCACGTCGCAGTCAACCCATTCAGCATTATCAATCAGAGCAATCTGCCTACAAGTGTACAAACACAGTCAGGGCGAGAGGGATTAAAATAGTAAGTGGAAATGCGCCCACCTGGAAATGATATCCTGGCATCAGTGGATTAAGATAAATCAATCAGTCCTTTAGCCTAGGGTCACTTTCACTGAGGATTGAATCAGGTTAAACCCTAAACCATCAAGATGAATAACCAACGAATCCACCTCCCCCTAGCCGTGGGATTAGCTCACTGCCTCAGCAAAACCTTGTTTGACATGATCCTAAAGGGATGAGCCCACATCTGTCGTCTCTACCCATCTCCACACAAAAACTGGATGGCAGGAGTAGACACACTGCTTTTGTCCAGTCACCTCCAACTCCCCCAGTTCAGGTGTAAGGCCCTTTTGTAAGGCCCTATTATGAGGGAGCAGGGGATGAAGCTCATTAGATATGCATTACTTATCAAATATCAGACAGTGTTCAAGATATTGCGCCCACACAGAATGTCCCCAATGCTAAATAGTAATTTCATGCCTGAAATATATTCACGGAGCTTTTGAAATTGGGTGGGGAACATGAGAGGTTGTAGTTCCATCTGATGGTATGTATGCAGAGATGAATCAAGGGTATGTCAATTTGTTGGATGCCACCACGCATTCACCTCCGACCCCCGCAAAACTATGTAATGCCCGTTAGTTCGTTTATGCATGCACAAACAGAGCTATATAAACTCAATTTGCAACCGTGTTCCAGTACATTCACTGTATTCAACGATTTTAAAATGTTATTTTGCACACAAGGAAAATGCCTCCGCTGTTGACCACCATCCTTGAAGAGGTCACTAAGAAAATACGACCCCCACCACCTCCTAAATATCCATACTAGCAACAGGGAGGTCTGATGGGAATTGTTTTAGTATTTACAGTGGGAAACGGTCAATTGCGATGGAACACAATGCAAACCTAACATATATTGCCCTGGTTGGGTTCCAGATGCGGGGAATGGGATGAAAAGGTAAATTTAAAGTTTGTTTGAAGTGAAATGAAGGCAAACACGCGTGGCGAAAGGTATTCATCACGCTTCCAGAGGAAGATAAACAATTTGCGGATGCACCTGCCCTTTTTAAGACAGTGACACTCAAGTGTTTGCAAGTTGAAAAAAGAGTTCCTTTGTTCACCACGACCCTCTCTTCCCTACCCATTATTTACCTACACCTATATTCAGAAATAAACGGCCAGCCTATCAATTAAAGTAACATAGATCGTCCATCATTATTGTAAGTGTTATAAGATTGTTGGAAAGCTCCAGAGAAAATTGCAGTGCTAAGGACCCATATCCCATGAACTGAGGTATTTTTAAAATCGCAGTTAAGGAGAACACTACTATATCTTTACGCCATCAATGGATGGTTTGTATGGGTATGGGTCTTTTATAATAGGGATTATCAGAAGCATATGCGATGGGGAGAACTTTCTTCTTTCTCAAATAAGAAACAGTGATTCGATATAGCCATCTATTAGACAGAAAATGAGGACCGTGGGAGCATAGCATCGCCTGTTAAGCGTTAGACCAGCAAAAAGTATGAATTCATCCTTGGACATATCCCACGCATTTCAGTTGAGAATGGTTAAATTAGACCTGAGCGAAACATAAGTTAGCGATACATTCTCAACACCTGCATGGTTGGAAACAAAATGAACTCCTACTGCGATCGACATGAGAGTGATACCAACTATTATAGATCTGGAAAGAATGTGATGACCATTCATTTCATGATAATCTAAGCAAAACGTATAGAGTGAAGTTGATCGAGCAACCATAATATGTAGGAACTAAACAATGCATTTATGAAATGTACTTACTACTGGCGAGTCGGCTTTATTATTGAATGCAATGGGGTTTTCGAGCTGGATTGTGGAGAAACTATTGGAAATAATGAAGTCCGAGTACATTATAGCTAGCAGGCGTGTTTCTGATATTCCATACGTTAACTGATATTCCATACGTCATGCTAGAACCAATGCACGGTTTAATAGGGATGTTGACGTGTGGAATTTGCTAACAATAGCAGTAGCAAGTGGTCTATGATAATCTATTATCAACCTGAGGCCCTTGATTTACAATAGGCTGTTTCTGGTCATCCTACCATCTCACTCGATACCATGGAAGCACGAGAAAGATGGACTTCCACATAATGGGATAAATTGTCCAAGATGGTTATTTGTCAGTATTTGTTTGTTTTTTTAATTACTGAATAATGTAATAAATTAGATACATTTTCCCATGAAAACGGGCAATTCCTCCTGTTGGATAACAAATTTTCCAAGTTTCCATGTGCCTCTGCAAATTCCATGCTTCATCTGGCTTTGTTTGAATGATAACTGACAGCCACTTCAAGAGGTGACATCCATATGATCGGTCCAAAACCACAATGTGAGATTCTACACTGCATTTTTTTTCAACGTTTGGAAATGAACATGGTAGCTGTCATGTTCAGTTGAATGAGTTCAAAATAACTACCTAATATTTATACTTCCAAAGTTTGGAAATGAACTTGGTAGCTGTCATGTTCAGTTGAATGAGTTCAAAATAACTACCTAATATTTATACTTATAAATATAGGATAATGAGCATCACGATTCACGTAAAATGAGTAAAAACATCCTTCTTTTCAATCGTACACGTAACTTTCTAGCCCAAAGCTCCCATCCACAGATCCTGTCATATAAGATCCAGATTACTCACAATCACCATCAAAGTCTTTTGGGATGTGATCCCTAATATCAGTCACTGAGTCACACATGTGTTGTTCCCCAAATATCATGTCAAAATACATGTTCGTGTAGAAAACAATCTCTTGTGGGTATGATAATACATGTAGATACACTTTTAGAAGACTATCCTACTTCATATTGTCAACTTCTGACGTGTTTATGGCACCCCAACACTTCCATTTCATACCAAGTACACTCGTGCTGTGGCAATTAATACAGTTTACAGCCGGTCACAAAGAGGAGATAAAGACCAACGCTCCATAAAACTAAATAGGATGTACCAGCTTTTTAAAATAATCTTATATTAGGCTAATATTTATTTAAGATAGGGCACGTGCCAAAACCAGCCGCAACATATCACAATAAACAGGGCATCATGGTTTATAATTAACTCGTTCCCTATTACACAACTCGCATCATGAGCTATTATTTTGATCAGGAAATGTATTTTGCTATGGCGGCCAATCTAAAGTACTTTTTCATATAAAAATAAAATAAAAAGTGGTCCATGAAATCCTTTCTGGTGCTCGTTTTACACCCATAAAACAACGCATATAAATAGTATACGCTGTATTCATATATGTATATTGGTGTAGAATGAAGGGACAGGTAATGGTATCCTCTAGGGATAACCATTGTCAAATACACCTTGTGGTGTATTACATCCTATTATTACACCCATTGGCCTATAGTAAATATGTGATTGTCATCGATTCTGGCTAATAGATTAGTACAAGACAAACAAAAAACTTCCTACCTCAACTGCAATATCTTTTATGCCTTGCTTCCAATTGGGCGACAAGATCGCTGTTAGCAAACGCGAAACAGCCGCTGTATCCATTCTCAAAATATCATTTTAATATTTCCTGAGTGAAGCATAGAAATTTTGAAGTGACACGCTCCATATAACACTAAGGGTCACTCTATTGTACATTCTCTGTAATTCATGTGAATTACAAACATCCAGGCGGGGATACACCGATAATAATCCACAAATTTCATACAAATTACCCCAGGGTGTTTAAAGCTCTATAGTCACACATATTCCACCGTTTAAGCAAAGAACTTCCCATGGTACGATCCACGTAATATGTTCCAGGAATGGCTATATATAAGCATAGTCCATTCAGTGCGCTGTTATGGATGGGTGCTTTCCCATGTATTAAATCAGCAGCATCATGTCACAATATGGCCGCGCTGACTCGAGGCCAGGGACCACTTTAGAACTGATAGAAGACACGCGACTCGTAGTAAAGGAACCATCCGTTCACCCATCAGCGCATATGCAAGTTTTCCAAATTATGAAAATCCCTTGTGCCAAGATCTAGTCAGTCTGGATGGATAGAAGCCTCGAGCAGAACCCCACAGTGACACCATTCTATGTTTCTATCCAAACATCCAAAGTCAGGACCAAGATGACGATTTTAACATGAGAGCCCAAGATCTCTCCAGTCAAATACATAGAGGCTGATCAGACGTGGGTGACACGAGTGGCTAAGATGCATCAAGGTGTTGTTGTGAGGTCCATCTTGTCCGTGCAATACACATCTGTAGCGGGGGAGGTAGGTCTGTGGTTTAACCCAATGGACATTAATCACTATCTGTACACCACAGCCTGTCCTTCCAACACTCTGATATGACTGACTATTTACATAAGACCATGTACCAAAGTGATGTTGACCAATACATCAGCTTTAGATGTACATATGTCAGAGTAGTGAATGTCAATGTATAATTGAAAATCTTGACCCTCCTCCCTGTTGTCACTAGCGAATAAAATTAATCAAACTTCCATATAGCACCTTGCGAATATAACAACGTAAATATATGCCTTGGGTGGAATTTCTTAGCCAGAGAAATGGACTGGCTGCTGCTCGCTTAACAAATGAATAGGCCTGCCTCTAATGAGATCCTACCACTACCACCAATGGACGTCAACTTTTAATGAGTGCGGTGAGGTAAGGTCCTTTTGTGCCCAGCAGGTCAAGGTGAAAAAAACGTAATAACCACCTGAAGCTACATTTGCTTGCCCGAAGTAGCAACTGTTGGTTTTCCTGGGCCCCTGAAATCCATGGACACAAAAGCTCGGGTGAGGACGTGTGTGAAATGTAGCAGACCACTAAAAGGGATCTCAGTACGGGGGCATCCTGTAGTATGATTCTTGACTAATTGACTGGAAGGCTCCGGACAATCGCGCCCCACCAGCGATGTATTGGTCCACCCGTGTCAGAATTCCTCGACACCAGTAAGAGTGCATAACATAGCCACAAAACTTCCTGCGTTGGATATTAGGAAGGTAAGAGGAAATACTTATACACCTGTCAGAGAGAATATCTGTCAGAGAGAATTTTTCAATGTTTTTTTTTCAATTTCAGCAGACGTATGTGAGTGTGTGTGGATCACAACCTGCTGTGGGCCGCAAAGTTCCTCGAACTCGCGTTTAATAGCTTCCTCTCAAAAGATGAAAGTGATGATGGATTGATCTTGCAGCTACCAGTAAAACACCAGGTTCATTCAACTCAAAAGTTTATAACTGTATGTCCACTCCCCTTTCATACACACAAGTGAGGCATATAACACGTCCCCTAGTTTCTATTCTTTCTATTTATGGAGAAGGGGAATTCAATTTCCAGGATCACTTTCCGCCGAGACATCGCCTCCACATATAAATAAACATTAATACTTCCTCTGGCTTCAAATATGATGATGATCTCATCCACAAACTGAGTAAATGGCACTATTTATATCCATGCCTTGACTTGAGGTACTAAGCAGTAAAAAGGTGGAAATAGGGACAAGCGAGTGACCTGAGTGAGTATCAAAACAGCCCGATGGGGGCTAAACACGAACTCAACTTTTACCAATACAAAGCAGCTTGTGACTGCATCGCGGGAGTCTAGAGAACGTGCCCCCAGAGGCCACTGACTGGAGCAAGGAACAAAAAGATGGAGGTGGTTGCCATGGTTTCAGAGCCTGTTGACATGCTTTGCCTCCCGACGAAGTGACATGTCGTTTCCTTCCGCTTGAACCCCTGCTACGGTATCTCTTGCTTCACACTGGAGGCAGAAAGGGGGTTGGATGATGGGATAGGGGGTCAAATACCCCTACAGCTGGCGGGCCAGAAATCCTCAAGACTCTCTCCCTTGTAACTATAGAATCCCTGGCGCAAAAATAGCGGGAGTGACAGTTTCCATGTAGCGCAGGCAGGGTAACCTGCGATGCAAATCACAAGTATGAAGCCTTCAGAATCTTAAACTGAGTGAGTCTGAGAACAAAGTGCAATGCACAGGGACAGGGACGCTTCAATAAGCAATGCAGAAATAAATCATATCCCAGAGGCGGATCTTGATGACAATGTACTGAAATGTTAACAATTTCAACCTAGAATTAGCGAATTGGGATCAATCCGTTCAAATGGTGATTTTCTAGAACAAAGCCTAGAACTGCGTGGGCGACTCGGGAAACAAATTAACACCTGATAAGGCTAACCACAGGTAATTAGTTGTATGGGTGTCAGTCAATAATCCCTAATATATATCCAATCGCGTCAAGTGCTTATATCCTCTTACACTTGACTCACGATAATCCTCGGATAATCCTTTCATTGACGGAAAACGGTATTAGTTCTTTAACTCTGCGTCACCATCACCTCAAATCAGAGTTCAGATTGTGATATCTGGATGTGTATTCAGCCATTTCAGGGCAAATCTATTCAAATTTTGAAATGGTGAAAGAATCCTGGCAGTGAGGTCTGTTTTAGAGCCAGTTCACCTTGATCATACAGTGGTGTGCTCGGATCAAGAGATGATGAGTCAATCCTACGTCATGTTCTCTCCCCCTTCAGGATCCCACTCCAGCTCCTCCGAGTGGTATCTGCTGTATGTCCCAATGGTCTCACAAGCTCCGAGCATACAAAGCATGTCAACAACACACCACGACCACCACTGCCACCACCGCAGCCTCGGGTTGGAAGCGTGTGGTATGGACGGCGCCTCTACATCACTGGAAACCTCCGCCTGTCAACATTGGGACCCCAGCATTTGGGCCCCTCCTCCCCTACCCCTGTAGCATTTGAAAGGGCGGAGGAAAGGGGAATGGAGAAAGGGGGGGGGGACGAGGGTCACCGGGGTAGCAAACCTCAGAGAGAGCTTCATATGACACAGAACAGAGTTGGGTGTTCAGGGAGGGATATTAAAAGGAGAAGCTGAGGATATTTTAGACCTTTTTATCAGCCAATACCGCCCTGTCCCCTACCTTGTTTTAGTAATGCAGGCGCCCATCCTGCTTCTGTTTCTGCAGGCGCACATGACAAGGGAACAAACATGTCACCGCTGCCAACAAGATATACCCAGGAAGGATGGCAGGTTTGTAATTAATATTGCTAGTGCCTCAGAAGAGGTGCACTCCTGTCCAAAGCACACAGAATGCTGGCAAAACACAACCCCATTAGGAACCAATAACTAACCATTTCACAGTTCATGGTCCTCACACGCATATACAGTAATTACTCTTATTTACAGGTGATCAAACTACAGTCAATCTGTAATGATCTGAACCAGAATAGTTCATACGAGATTTAGTGACGACTGGACAAAAAGTGTCAATCCCTTCAAAGATTTTATTTACATCAAAACCGATGCAATCGTGTTAAACTGTAGCAATGTGCCCCCAAAAGATACAAGGCAGCTTTACAATTTCCTAGACCAATTAATCACAAAATGGCCCACGGTTAACTGCTCGGAGAGTGTAATATACTGCATTTACACAAAAAGGGATTGCCATCAGACCACAAATCTTCTGTGTTTCAATGGCAAAGAAGCCTTAGGGTACAGAGAAGTATTCCATAAACCTTCCTTCTGCTGCTTCGTTTCTTTCGAAGCTTCTAATTTGTCTCCGACTGAATGTGTCTCTTGTGATTCCACTATCTTAACTTGTCCTGCATCTCAATTACTGTCCCCTTCTGTAACTGGGGACCTGGAGATTCATGGAACGCATATCTATATTTAAGCATGGCATTCCATTTGTCTCACCCTCAGGTAATAAGCGCGCTGGGTTTAACTTGGCATGTTATCTATACCAGATGTTGGCAGGACGGGTCCTCTCGACCCGTCACGTGCAAGGGGAAGATGGCTGGCTGACCAAAGGGCGACCCATTCATTACTCCTTACCAGGTAAATGAGTAATGACACCCACGGGTTAAACTGGAGCCATATCTCACCATATCTCCCTGGTATTTTATTCAATTTCACGCTCGAGCGGAGCGGCCGGTAGCGTGTCACTGAATAGCCCAAATGGTCGTAAATTGGAATGGGAAACTTTCCATCCAATGTGACCACTACACATAGACCCTCTAAAAGTACTCTAAGAATTAAAAGAATTTCACATAGATCTACTTATTCCAATTCTTTAAAATAGCCTTCGTTCATACTGACTCGAGCTTAAAACAGACTACAAAACGCAGGTAAAATTCGTTTTGCATTCTTTTAGTACATCTTTAAATGAAAAGCGAGTAAAGTGTCCAAGGTCGGAGGAGCCGGAGGGTGTTTGCTTTTCAGAGACAGACGCCCATTTGAGACCGACACAAACAGCGATAAAACCTGCTTTGTGGACGAAAGAATCTCTGCTCTAATGCATAGAGAGTGTATGGAAATCAAGGTACTCAACAAGGACCCATCTTGAGAAAGGGACCTCCTGGAGACTAATGATTAACAGTTTTCCCCGCACCTTCTAATAAGACAAGTCTTTTCTTCGCTCTGGTGTAAATAAAGCTGGTGGAGTCAGGATGTCTGGTTTAGTCAAATTCAAATTTTGCTCGTTAACTGGAACTAAGTAGAATACGATTAATGCCATTAAAGTGGACAGAAGACACGAGTCAAGAGAAGGAATGAGAACATATACTTAGAAAAGAGGCTGTCCTACATTTTGTTTAACGTGAAAACTACTTGAGGGAGAAATGTAAACCGGAGACCTGAATGGATTGTTCAGATAAAAAAAAACACGGTAATCCGAAGAATATATAAGAGAGCAATCACTTGTCTTTGTTTTTTTTAAAAAAAACGCCTTTCAAACGAAAAAGCACACATTAAATCTACCAGCAAAAGAATGCCCTTTTTATTCCCAATATGCCATTATTTAAGTTTTCTGTCAAAAGTCTGCACACAAAGTTGACATCTTCCGCAAGTGGCAACCGCGAATATAGATCTATATGGCAATAAGAAGTACATCACAAGTGGAGAAAATATGAAAATAAAAATGATTCTGAGACACCCGATATACTTAGGTCTAAAAAGACTGAAGGTTGTCTTCATTCTAGACACCAACGCATGACAGGAAAGAGTACTTTACTATCGTTGTTAATACCAAAGATGATTAGATCTATAGTATAAGAGTTCCCCTTACTATCTTTGCTAATACTATCGAGGACACAGCAGGCCAATATATATGTAATCCTGCAAACAATTGAAAAAATATCAAGTCGTCTGACAAAGGATTTGAAGAATTGTACTCAGTAATCCACACTGATGTCAGCTTTGAACTTGCAAGTTTTTAGATAAAAGAGGTGGATGTTTATTCACTTCATTCACTTGGCTTACCCGACGGGATGTCAATTTCCATACGAAAATATGTGTGGCAATGAGGCAAGAGAGGAAAACAGGATATAAAAGGTCGACACCAGGAAAGGTTTAGTGGTAATCTGCCAATTTAAAGGAAACTCATAATTTAAGCCGCTGGCCTCTTTGTTAATAACTCGAGGGTGAAATCAAAATCCCTCCAAATAGGAGATGATATATCTGACTAAATGTAGCATACCAAATTTAACTACTTTGAAAGTCTGAATATAGTAATGTACCTAATACAGTAAAAAGACAAGGGAAGTGGGCTCGGGGGGCCAGGCGTTAACAAAGGTGAATTGTTACCAAACGGGATGTAAAGATAATGCTGCATATAATGATTTTGGACATAGCGGGAGAGCGATACTATGACCTGAGGCAAAAAAAAATAGGTGTGTTTCCGAATTATCTGGCTGAAAACTAGGTAGGGGGGGTAACTTTTTTTTTTGTTAATTTTTTTTTGTTTGGAAACCACCTCCCGGGAACTGAAAAAAATGTCTTTTTCATAACAATAGTTGTTTTGAACATGGGAAATGTGCTGATTGACAGTTTTGGGTTAGGAAAACCCGTTTTCCTGCTTTTATAAGCTTTTTTTGTCAAAAAATCCAAAAAAAGTAAGATATGATGGGGAAAAAATCAGGTATGGTAAAAAAACTTTTAGGTAGGGTAAGGTTTTTCTAGGTAGGGGGGGGGGGGGGTAAATCGGAAACACACCTATTTTTTGTTTTGGCCTGAGTAAACGTGACTTTGGATCACAAGCAAATAATGAAAACAAAAATCGAACGAAGGTTAGACTCTTGGTTGTAGAATCTCCACAATGAGAATAAAAAAGAGATGCGGAATACAAGGACCAAGTCACCAAAATATGTGACTTAAATGCGACCTGCTGATATCTTCTCAGCGATGTGACAAAAGAAAGTCCTACCTGTTTCACTACCTGTTGTATTGTCGTTTGTCCTCGTATATAATGTCTAAATGTAGCTGTGGTGAGATTATTTCTTCTCCAAACAACTAGTATTGAATTTTATATATACTTGTCGATACAAATCCTAGAACCAATTGCCATACTGTAAACATGTACACATGTGTATATATATTTCTTTTAAACAAACCCAGGCTGGTAAACATACCAGGTAACACACCACTGAATATTGTAGACAGTGGATAAATAAATGGAGAATCTAAACAATACAGTCAAAATAATATATATTAAACATGGGTCGAGAAATCGAGATGAACACACTCTATCACTATAATATAAATTAAGATGATATAATACATTTGTTCTAAATTACTGTAATATAGGGAATTGATTCCATATACCATAGAAAATAAATATGACATAATGGCAGGTATAAAGAATGTTCTCAACTGCGCAATCAAGCCCACAATCACTTGTAAGATTGATGTCGCGTGGGGAGGTTGACAGTCAGAATACGTCATTTACTCCTCACTACTCACGCCATGAACCCATCCGGTGTCAAAAACTGTCAAAAAATTGTCCAGCAGATGTGCCCTCTTTTAAAACGATCGATATATTACTTATTGAAGTTATTCTCCATTGATGCGTGATCAAATAAAACGATAGTCTTACCCCACTTAATAGTCCCATCCACGGCAAACTTACCTAAAAAAGATAAAAGGGAAATATTAAAAACCTGATAAAGGCATTGAATAAATTGAAATTATTGAAAACACTGGGTACGGTCGGAAGAACTAGGTATAAATCCTAAACGGTACCTAGAGGCCTGTCGACCTATTCGTCAACTTAATTGTAAAAGCTCTGATGAATAAAAGATTTTTCTATTCTATTCTATTCTACCTCAGGTAATACTGACTACTTGTGCTGCCATCTTGCAGGTATTGACTGAACTTATAGTTCTGCCACAAGACACTAGATGGTAGGCTAATCGACTGTGGACCGCCAAGCTGTGGTAGAGCCTAGAGGTTGGTTTGGCAAACGTCCCTTCGTGATCTGGGGCAGTTTTTACATGCAGTTTACAACCCTCATGATTGGCCAACGTGAAAGGGTTGATATCTAATTCCCCGATTGTTTGTTGGTTTAAACGACTTTATGTGACTCATTTTAAGATAGTGTGTGCAAGACTAACGGGTTTCCCCCACTTTAATTTTAAGCATCAAAAGGTAGGCCAACGAATAGCAATATCCTGTAGTGATTTTAGTCTGACAAGATCTAAAGGATCTTCTTTTTTTAAACAGTAAATTGATTACTTTGCAGATTGCATCTAGACATGTCTACGCGTATACCACGTTAGCAAGAGTTGGCTTTATCAAGAAAGATTTGATATTTTTTTCTTAATCTCGGGTGATCTCACAAATACTTTCACCCTAACTGATGTGTATCTTGTAGTTCCTTAGGAGAGGTTGAAATTTCACCCCATAAAACAGAGAGATTGAATTAAGTTGTAAGGCGAATAAAAAAGATCTGACATCTTATACCATAGACTAAACTATCCGGGTACTGGACCCTAGTTTTTACACATGTGAGCAAAAAGAGCGACAGCTATCCACACTTCCCAGCTCTTGAAATAAATGTAGGCAAAGTGCGTAATATACACATCAACTAGCAATTAATGGACTTTGAGAATAGACTCAATATCAGCAAGTACATAAAACCAATATTGTCTCGGCTTCAACGTATCATAAATAACCCACAGCCTTTCAATGAGACGGATCTTCCCTCTATAATAGCGCTTTCAAGCAAGAGCCAACTTTGCATAGATCTTCTCAACGCTTACGTAATAAAGCAGAACAATACACACCGGGCCCTGAGTTCCCTTTTCTCTCTGAGACAAAGGCTGTTGTTTTAAGAAAGGCCTCATTACATGTATGGCAAACCTCAACAAAACTGCAAATACGCAGCAAATACAAAGCTGAGAAAAGACCAGAAGAGCTCCTCGAGTCAATATATACGAGGAGAAGGCCCGCCCTCCTCCTACCCATTTATGAGTACCGATACATTTTCACGATCCATACAAACGCAAATAAACAGCCCCAGGGGCAGCGGGGGTCTATAAGAAAGCGCATATATAAAAGAAGCTTGATTTGATTCAGCGTGGGAACTGTGCTCTAGAGTCTATCTATCAATGGGGATCACCGACAGGCACGCTCTCCCTGACTAAGGGAAATTCTGAAGCAGCTGTACTAACCGGGCCGAGGATGGATCCCAGGTAAAAATATGTGAGCACAAGCAGGCTGGCTTGGCCTTCCACAGATGCTTCAGTTTCCTATGCAATTGTTACCTTCACTTTTTCGCTTCGATGCAGAGTGAAGCAACATTGAGTCAAAATCTGCGTTAACGAAATCATCATTATACACAAGCTCAATTATAATATGTTGGGTTTATTATTGGTGGGATGTTTAAACTGAACTGACTGGGAAGGGGGGACATAATTAGAGTGATCATAGTCATTTTTATCTTTTCATGTATCAATATGTTTTGTAAGTCATTATCTCTAAGAAGAGATCAACAACACAATTTTGAAGGGTTAAGTCTTAAATCATAAACCAACTTAAATATTTGACCAAAATCGGCAGTAAATCTTTTGATAGTGTGGGCCTTTTATTCTAACGTCCCTGATTGTACTAGGAAGCCTACCCTAGTCTGGTTTCGTGAGAAAGTAACTTATGTTATTCTAGGTGCGTAAACCCCGCCCATCAAGTCCATAAATTATGGTATATACCTACACCGTATTTCATTATAGCCAAACATTAACCCGATAAGCCAAACAGGCCATGGATCCGGAATCGGTTCAGAGCTATAGGTATGTAACTGCAGTGATGGGGGTGGTCTTGGGCAACTCCCTGAGTGTCTAGAGTAATTCTCCGATTAGTAAGGTTCTCTCGGAGAACAATGCCGGATCATAATATTAATACGAATGTGAACTCACACACAATACACACTCCCTAAGTTGAACCACATGTGAAGGTTATTATTGAAGTCAGGCACCTTCAAGTGAGAGTGGACAAAGACAAGTGACATACTGGCGTGTTGGTGGGAGTCAGGTTTCGAGGTCAACTTGCCTGTAGGTGAACAAATGAAGCACAGGCATGCCTTTCATACACCCGGGCCAGGTAGGATCATTAAAGCAGAAAGAAAGCCTTTCACTCGCAGGCACCACACTGTGCTGCAAGAAGGTTCTCCTTACGCAAGGCATTCTACAATTCATACTACTCGGAGACTCTCATGCAGGCGGCTGTATGAGTACAAATCTCAGAGCTCAAAAAGATAAGCCAGAACATGGAATTTGATATTATCTGATATGATACAAAGAGTTCAAATTTTTTTTTTCGAACAGTTCCACGAAGACTCTATACTCACAGGCCTAATCATCAAATATTTCACCAATTCAAACAAAGAATGTCACCAATGTATTCAATGGCATGTTCAATGGCATGTTCTAAATATTTCCATCCAGAGGTTCAGAGTAAGAGCGTCGCCATATTTTCGAGGTTGGGTAAATTCTGCCAGGTTACACTATCGTATAATATAGGAGTAGAGGGGATAGGACCCAGGTGTGCAGGACCAGCATGCTTTTCATTGCCGAGGTTATGCTTGAGTCTTTACCTCGATGATGGATGGTCATAGACGTGGGAGTGAAGGGAAAGAATGAGATAGAGAGGAACAGAGGAGAAAAGTTGGAAGGAGGGGGAGGGGGAGAGGGGGAGGGGGAGGGGGAGGAGTAGGAGGGGGAGGGGGAGGAGGAGGAGGAGGAGGAGGAGGAGGAGGAGGAGGAGGAGGAGGAGGAGGAGGGGGGAGGGGGAGGAGGGGAGTGAGATTGGTTGCTTTACGCCCTTATTAACACATTTAATATGCTTATATCAAGAGCGGGAGAGCTGATAGGGAGGCAGTTTATGATCATACCCAGGAAATAGAGATAGAGAAGAAGGGAGAGACAGACAGAGAAAAGAGACAGAAAGGCACTTTATGGTCATACCCAGGACCAGAAGGGGAGAAGAGGGAGGCGGATAGGGAGGAGGAGGAGGCGGCGGCCGAGATAGACGAGATATAAGGGTACGAGATATAAGGGCTCAAAAGACAAAAATAGGCGGGCGCAGGAGAAAAAACTAAGAAAGGGGAATGAGTAGAGCAGATAGACATGTCACTCCTATAAAGAAACAACATTAGGATTTCCACTCCACTCCTGTCTCAACAAAAGAATCTTTTAACAAATGTGGCACACATTCCTGACATTACAGACCCGCTCACATGCTACAAACAGATTAATTGTATTGACATGTACATGCCCTTTTAAATACATTACTGGTGAATAAACGGTTGTCATGCTTATAACAATAAAGAACTTGATCATATCAACACCGATTTCTAGGTAAGGGTATTCGTTACATGCTGGAGTAAGGCCTAAAATGTAGGCATTTGTAGAAATTGCTTCCTAAACCTTATACATGCAGTAACATTATGCCAATGTAAAAGAAAAAGGTGTGAATGCCTGTATGTATGTATACATGTTTTACACTTGGAAATATATAGGTCAAGGGGAGATAATGGTTGGACTGTACAACATGTTACCAATAAGGAGAGAAATTATGATAATTGCATTATTTCATTGCCTCAAACTTCGAGGACGACCTACATAGCCTTCTCAGCAGAAACTGATTTTTACAGGTGAAAATCGGTAGCGACTGCAAAATAATTAAAGCATCAAACAATTATACAAAGGGGAAGGACATAAAAACTTGGCTGATAAATCATGTACACACGTGAACAGTGGGTTAACACTCCCATTAAAACAGCAGGGTATGAAGATTGGTGCAAACACATGCAAAAGTGGATTGTGGAAATAAATGGCTTTCGCCAACTGCATTAACCAAGTGTTAGTTTTAGAACTATCATCACCAAACAATGCATTCGAGTTCATGACAAAACACTCAGTGACTGGCATCATCAAAAGCTCCCCTGTGTGTTACAACTACCGATGCAGCTTACCTGCTCTGGTTCCGATCCGGATTCAGTACTTCCATCCTGAAGGAGAGTTATGTTTAGATATAGATCTTGTCAAGCATTTGACATTCTTTCTATAAGCGTAATCCCCTTCGTAATAACGTTGACCAATACTTATACATACGCAAGCTTGGATAATAGGACTTAAAACCAACCTTTATGTTAATAATGTTCTGTATACGAATTGGCTTATACCTGGTATGACTCGAACTCTCATCCCAGATTAAATCATTCTAAATTTATAATGTCGAGAGCGTGAATTGATTTCTTCCAACCAAACATAAAACTAAATCGTTGTTGCCGACCAAAAAGCGAATTTTATAACTATAATATGAGATGACATCTCTTGTATTTTACGAATGCAATCATCATATAATTGATATTCCTAACGGGCGCGAACTATTTGGACCACCAAATTAAAAAAAAATTGCACAAAAAACGTGAGGTCTCCGAAAAGCCATCGCCGGACATGTGATCCCAAGTTATTTAGCTGCAAACTATCTGGTAACCGACAGAAAAAAAATTGTAAAGCAAACGTAAAATATATCATTACAGATGGAACAGCTGGAGGATCGGTGTGACTAGTCCAGTGCCAGATTGACTTATTCATCTGGCTAGGGACCAAGTATTAAGAGCTATCAAGATGTGCTGCTCCTGAGTGGATCATACACCGCTGTTTACAATTCCATCATGTTACAGTATACCAGCTATTAAAAAAATATAGATACAATTTTATTTTTTTATCTGGTCAGAACTAGAGGAATTTGTGAATGATCGCTTGTAGATAATCCGGAAATGGCCCACGGTAAAGTAGGGAGCAATATAGTCCTATAGATATATTTGGATCTATACTAAATTTCTTACTGGATCTTCATATAATAATGTTACCGTAATCCTTTCTTTCTCGGAAGTTTAGCATTCTAGGAATAATAGGAATATGGCTTATTAAGACCACTGCCTCAGGGTGACTATTGTTTGCTTAGAATAACCACCATATAATGCCTTTATATGTGATCATAATCATTATTTAGCTTCTATTCAGGAATTATTCACGAATGATTACAAAATATGAATACACCGTGACCCGATTACTCAAATAGGATGAAAAGATAAGTACCCTGAGCATTTAATTCCAGATAATATCAGCCATTACTCAAATGTACCGAACATAAATGAAATCGCTGAATGAAGACAGGGAACCTACTAAAAACCCTTTCATTGAAACATCAGTTGACTTTAGATAAGTCACCGCATGGTAGTTAATTGGGATAATAGCATATTGTGACATTACATAGGTCAAACATTGAGGCTATGTTTGACATCTATTGAGACTCACCCCACTTGGCCCAAAATTTATGTGTAGAAACACTTGAACCAACATGTTCATTGTATACAATTCGGGGTACCTGATTTCCAAACATGCAGCCCCTTAGCGTTTCTCATTCGGAGGCCAAATATTTTCGAAAAGAAGCCATAGAGAAGAGAAATACAAAGTGAAATGTACTCCAAGCAAAACAGTCGGTATATTGATGGTAGGTGGTACTATCCTCCAGCTTCAATACCCTTTCCCAATCATTAAATAAATGATGAACAAATATTATAGCGTAATAATAAACTTAACCTACTAATTAATGCCTTGTGGATGGAGGAATCATTAAATCGCCCTACCCACCCTCTCACACGTAAAACTAATGACTACAAAGCACGTGCAATATCTAACACAGCCCAATATAGATCTATGATTTATGACGAAAGCACAAAGGGCGAAAGGTTATTTTGTTGTGCAATAATCATAAATGTTGCTCAACGTAATGGACAGAGCTAAGAATCTAACTCCCGTAATTATATTGGTACATACCATCATTATCATTAATTAATACATCAGACTGATAACACCGTGAGAGCCTACACTTTACCTAGATACATGTAACCCAAAAGCAACATGATCCAGATACCAGCTGGATTAGCGATACACCAGATACTTAATCCATCAGTGATAACCAATTTATTGACATCATACATAACCATTGAAGGAGCCGACCCATCAGAGCTGGATGAGAGTGTGATATAACTATAAGGAGGCTAATTTAATGCACTGCATTGACAAATGTTTGAGTGGAAGCCCTGCAGGGTTAAGTAGCAAACCCACTACAGGGTTTGCGAACCGGTAATTCAAAGGTTCGATGTTAGGACCCTATTAGGACCCATATATCCAGACATTCCAGGCACCTGTATGGTATGGCGAATGGCCTTTCAATGAAATCATACATAACATTAACTAGGTAAAGAGATTGTTTCGCAGTTCATACATCTTTGGCCAGCGTCCAACGACCCCAGTCATTCATTCATGTCAGGATCTGTCATTTATTATTTCGATGAATGGGAAGTTGAAAGAGTTAAATCCCTAGTGGTTAAGATATTGGCTATTAGACTGCATACTGTATAGTACGGTTTTAGATGTAGCTAGGTGCAATCTGTTAGACGCGCATAAGTACATAATGTGGCATGTGACGGTGGTTTGGTTGAGATGACCGAATAATGACACGAGAATGGACGAGGCCACAAGTGGTTCAAAATGATACATCAAGCATGGACCAAAAGTGGTAAACATGCTATGTTACAGCAGATCATATATAGTATATATATATAGCTTATCTTAGCCAGCAGAGATACACATCATAACAAAGTAATATCCTCCGACAGAAGCTATGATTATTCAGAAGGGACTTCTAATTTATATAAATACTAACCAAAACTTCAATCAATGAATTTAAAGTAAAAATACATGATAATCCTATGAGAGAGAGAGAGAGAGAGAAAAGAGGAAGGACCTAGAAAATATGATATCACATATTTAAAGTGCAGGGCAACAGAGCTACCAGCACCTGCACCGTTACAGGTACAGAAACTTTGGAATCAAATTATATTTGATAGGCGCATTCATTTTAAGAACTAAAGAGGCGAGACCGACACAATATGAGAGACTAATACATGAAACCACAATTCGTCATATGTGACACTCCATGGATCACTTAGATCTGACAAATGTAAAGCTTGTCATGTATACGCTTCCCAAACCCAACTGGTGCAGAATATTACCTGCAGTTCTATGTTTCTGTTTCATACTAAAATAAACAACTAGGTCACCTAGACAACAAAGGAATTATAATCACAAAGAAGACTTAGAGAAAAATTTAGATTGGTCATATTTTTATTCTTTTCCCTCGACAACTTAAAACAGTTTCTGTTTGAAGTGTTCAACAATGTGTAATGCATAGGGATTAGTGTCCGGGGCTCGTCCAACTAGAAGAGAACCCATGAAATGACTTCACCAGGGATGAAAAGTACACCTATCAAAGTCATTTCCATCTGTCAGATGTAATGAAATGATCTTTCAAGTTGTCGCCTCGGGAGACCCGTTTCAAATTAAATTTCAACGGTTGTTTCTCTGCCAGCGTAAATAGTTCACATAAACCTGCGTTGTGCTAAATACCTTTCAAAAGTATGTCAAGAGAATATGAATTCACTCCAAAGTTTTGACTTTTGATCAGATACTCTTAATTGAAGTGAAGTAGCTTCAACAACTCTCAGGTATTGGTTACCCATTCTTTGACATGAAAAGTGAACATATTGTTAGACATGGCCATAGGTACAAAAGAACATCAAAGCATTGAATTCAGCCTCAGGAAGGTGTATAGGTACAGGACCTCTAAGGCCGATTTAGGAGTCCAACTAAAGTGGCTAAGGACTCTCGACACAGTAGAATGTACTGAATACAAAAGCTTGTTGCATTGGTCGAGGCCGTTTGCCTGGGGTGTTTTGAATTCATTAAGGTAGACCGATATTACTCATTCGTTCGCGTAGAAAAGTCCCCCCCCCCCCCCTAAAGCTGGTAGCTCGCTCCAAACATAAATTATCCTACGTTAAAGTAAATATTGTGTACTAATTATATCATTTTACCATAATAGCTCTGATATGAAAACCATTAGTTGATATGGCATAACATGGGATGATCACAGAAAATATCCTGGTATTTATATTTACCTTTTTTGAATGGGAAACAGTGTGATAATGTAATCGTTGTGGGCTGGTGTTCGAATAAACCAAGACTTTATTCATTCTGCCATTCATATCGACATTGTACCTCCAGGGCTATATAACTAGTCTTCCACCAATTCCTGGGGTAGAATACTACCATGTTTATAAATTAGTTAAATACCATATTATCATTAGGAGAAACAATATTCAAAGGAAATAAATAACTCACCGTTTTCTTCAGGAAAAATCCCTCGGAAAATCTTCTCTTGGATTTCTTGCCTTTGGCTGAACCTTGTTCTTTGTGGCAGTCCTCAATTTTCCCATCCCACACTTCATCTACATCGTCATCATCATCGCCAACCCGCATAGCCATCACACTGCCTGGATCAGAATCATAATCACCATCCGTGTCCGACGCCATGGAGGCCGATGACACCCTGCCCCTGATGGGAGGGGTGGACTTGGGTCTCTCAGGAAGGGGCCTGTTCTTCATAGGTGTATGGTGGGCCCCTGGCATATTGTAAGACTTGGGAGGGAGGGCTGGTCTCCTGTCTGGCACAGGTGGCTTGTTGAGTAAAGGCACTGCGGGTACGAGAAACTCGGGCTGGGTTAATGAGCGAGTGACTCCTTGTTGATGACCTGATGACTGAGGTAGCTGCTGCTGCTGCTGCTGCTGCTGCTGCTGCTGGGGAAACACCCTCGGACTCAGTTTATTGGGGTCACTTGCATCCACAGTGGATCCAGAAGTACTGACCCCTTGTGACCTGGTGTTAGACTTTGATCTCCTGCCAGGCCCGCCACTGTTATTGGATTCACCCGACCTCATGGAGTCTGCATCGCTTCCTGAGAGGTCCATCACTTTCTGCTGGGTTGCAGACTGCATGTACCGATGCATACTTCTGCGAAGGTTATCTGCACTGTTCTGTTTGTCCAGGTTGTCTACGGGTGGCCTTTTACTGCCATTACTGCTGCTAACATTATTTCCAACAGGGGCTGCGGCTGCTGGTTGTTGGTGGGGAAGGCCACTGGGGTCAGGCATAACTCGAAGGTTGAGTCGGTCAAACGCACTCATACTGCGGTTATAGGAATGTAATGAGATGTCATTGCTGCTGACTGAGGTGTTGAGATTAGAGGAGGTATTGCTGCCCGGATCTGAGGTACCAGACATAGGGAATCCCCTGAACCCTGCAGGCATCATATTGCTTAGGTCAGATTCGCCGGTTGACTTGTACATGCTACCATCGGCCGGGTGAAATGCAGATCTCTCAGCCGTCCAATTAAGTGATGAATCCTGGGTACTGGAGGAAGCATTATGCGCTTGTAAGTGGCTCTGATCGCCCATCTCCACAACGTACACAGAATCGCCATTGGCAGCATGGTCCTCCCTGAAGCCAAGGCCACTGTCACTGTTAGTACTGCTGTTGCTCTCATTGTTATTAACAGGGGGTATATTATTAATAGGAGCATGATCCTGATTGTTGGGAATGGCCACCGGCTCCTCTGGTTCAGGGTCGTTCAGCGAGGAACCACTATTTCTATGGCGATACAATTTGCCTATCTGCTTGACCACCAAAGCAGCTGATTTGGGGAATTCTTGGCAAAGCTTGTTCGCTGGATTCACAGTGCATTGGATAGAGAAGCTCTTGGCTTTCTGGACATGGACAGCATGTATAGCCATGTCAGGGTCGACCATGAACACATGGCAAGAACTTCCAGCCACTACTTCTTCATGTATGTCCACATCTCCTTCATTAATAGTAACTATTCCAAAGAACTTCTTATCATCAGGATACGTTCCTGTAAATGCTATTCTGTCAGCTGAATATAAAGCCACAATACTCCCAAGAGTGTTGGTAAGTCGTATGCCACCCACATATATATCCATAAGGACAAGGTTATGGACCCTATGGTCAACTCTAAGACGTCTCACAGCGCTGCGAATAGATTGCAGCCTTGAACATTCCATATGTGCATCCCAAGGCATTTCAACAGAGCCCACGTAACCAACAATTATCCTGATGTTCAATTGGTTTGGGTCCGATCGGTCTTTGTACTCAATTTGATCAGAAGCAGCCAGAGGCCGTCCTACATGTGGTTGTATAGAGGGGTAGAGGATGTTGGAGAGGTCTTGAGCCGTCATGCTTGAGGGAAGCACAGGATGTTGAGGGCCCTGAGAAGAAGGAGGCATGCCCCTCATGTTCACACCTTGCCCACTGAGAAAATTGTTGGCTAGGTTTTCAGGGTTACTCTGGCTCTTGCTCATACGCATTTCCCTGGTGATAATGGTGTGTTTGGTTCCCTGGGACTGCCTGGAGGAGGCCACAGGTCCTGCACTGTGGTGCTTCTGTCTCCGAGGGTAGACGGCCACACTAAGGGGGTCCATATTTTCCACCCCTCTCCCAGGGGGGTTGTGCGGTTGGTTATGGTACCATACTGCCCCACCACCTCCAGTATTACCCCCTCCTCCTCCTCCTCCAGTACCTCCAGGTTGCACATCATTGCCAACCCCACGTCCATATCTCTCCACCACAGGACTCAAACCTCTGGTCCTCAAACTTGGGTTTTGCTTCTTGCTGGGTTGTATACTACCAGCATTCCTCCCCCGAGTGTTATCGGTTCGTTCCTTCCCAAATCCTCCGTCTTTATTATGATCACCCTTGCTGCCATGGTGTTGTCTCAGGCGTACCCTATTTGGGTATTTATTCTTAGGCCTCGCTTGGTAATCATCATCGGAGGAGTCAGAATCATTATAGTTCTCCGCGATCACAAGGGTAAGGGTTCCACTTGATGATCCGATGAGCCTCACCACATCGTCGTGGGAGGCTTTAGACACATTGAGGTTATTAACAGAGAGAAGGTAATCCCCAGTTTTAAGTCCACAGCGGTCGGCCGGACTCCCAGCCACTATACAGCTCAATATGCAAGGTTGCTGCCCAGATATGGTAAATCCATAGCCATTTTTGCCCCGACAGACATCCACGGTCTTGTTGCCATGAGTGTGACGTTTCTTCCTTCGTCTCGGATTATTCATGATTGATCTGCAAGGCAATTAAAAAGAAACATAGAATCAGTAAGAGATACACGTACATGGCTCATACAGAATCGGGAGTTATTTATGAGAGGGCTGTTGTGATTTGGCAGTGGTTTCATAAATGGTAGGCCGCCAACAATAAACTGACTTGGGCACACCCTCGTGATTTACAACAATACGCCACAAAAAGGCCTAAACGTTTAATATATACTGTACGGTATATATGGGAATGCCATCTGAGGTGAAGATATGGTACAATTTGTGCCAAAGAATAAGAAAAAAAGACTTGAAATATTGTAACTTCGAGTAATAACTCTGGCACTCTGGTATTGCAAAATGCCAGCAGAAAGCACTGTGAATAAGACCTGTGAGTAGCGCTGTAAATAGAAAAGATGGGTTGACCTCGGACGAATAAAGAAACCATTAAACCCAAACCTATTATTCCCTGCAATTTTCTTCCCTTGGCAATACTAATTGCCTGAAGCTGGTTTGCATATATATATATTTCAGCACCGAGCCCAGCTTATTATATCAGTATATTGGGTAAACCAAACAAACGTCTATGAGACCCCAAATGCATCCAGGCAATATTGATATCTAATGATAATATTTGCCATGCTGAGTATTCGAAAGGTACAGTATGGTTACATAACCTACTGAAAATCAGCCAGTGCGCAATATACCACTGCCTTGTGAATCTGGATGTGAGACTGAGATTCATGGATCGAAATGAGTCGATCAATGATCATAAACGTCATACAAGCATCACCTAATGGAATAAACCATCAAGAGACTAATGGAAACGAGAATGTAAAGAAGTACTGACAATGTAAAATGTTTAATGCTTCAACAAGTGACTCCTGGCACAACACAAACTAATTTGATACAAACAAGTTGAAAAAGCAACTTGCCATCAATAAGATTTGATTTCAATTTGCCTAGATTGGCAAAAAAAGGCAGTAGAATATGATATGATCCCAAGCAAAGCGTGGGTTTCAATGAAGATTTTAAGCACACAGCATTAAGATATATATACGGCATGATTAATTATTTATGCCATTGAATTTCTAATAGTAATAATAAAGAAAAGTCAGAGAAAGAACTAACAATAAAAATTAGCCTATGACAATTGTTATACATGTTATTACAAATATAACAATATCATAATTATACTACCTATAATCATAACAATTGAATTGTTACCGTAGGGTATATTATAATAATAGCGTAGGCCTACCAAAGTTAGCATGGCAGGATAGATCGAACCATTTTCAGAGTAGCCTACTTCATCTAATTATATATCCAATATTGTGTCCACTCGTCTAGCATCAATGATAGGCCTATGATTATATATCCATCCTACTAGATTCCTATGAGTATTCCTACCACTTGGGGACATTGAGCAGGTATCTCAGTCTGACAGATCACTAGTGTGATCCAACTGCATTGAAATCACATGGGAGTTATAAATAATAATATGTAACAAGAAAGTGTGCATGACAATCATGCCCTAAGCAAACTGCCAGCGAACACAATGGCGTATAAAGTATGATAGTTTTAAGGTTACACCTGGTCCAGCTGTTCTGAAGCCATGGGCGGCTGGGCGGCTGTGGTTGTCACTGATAGTAGTAGAATGGTCGAGTGTTGTGAGTGTTGACTGTCCGTTACAGTGGGCTGGGTCGACCAGCGGCGGGGCATCCTGCCAAGCACAAGTACACCATGACCGTCTCCACATGTTGACAACTAAATCCCCATAAAGATTTTGTTTGAATTGTAAAAAAAAAATCCAACTAAAATTGGTGTAAACGTCTAAAATCATTGATTGGCATTCGAATGATTTTCTTGGGGACAGGTTACAACCTTTGTCTGAAGAAGTGGCTAAGTGTGTCATGATTCAGACATCTAAGTGAAGTTTGCGTAGGACTACATTTTTCATGCAGCTGCTCAATCGCTTGCACTAAGTACTGCAGTGCCAGTGGACCAAGACTGTTTACACAATGGTGCATTCAGTTATAACGGCCTCGCAACCCCATATTTGAAAATAAAAGGAGATCTCGGCCAAATATATATAAAATGACCCTATATGGAGACGATCTAAAGCGGTGCACAATGCAATCTGACAAGAAACCCGAGTAATTATTATGAACAAGTTGGCGGAAACTCAACCAAGTCAAGACACTACCTTCACGCACCTGCACAGACACCTTGAACTCGGTGTCCAAGTTGCTTCTACCTTATATAGAATAACAAAACACTAACCTTCCACTGGGATATCCTCAGCTACCTAAATGGTAAGCTTTTGTACATCCTTGAGACAATGAATCGGGTAAGATTCGAGATATCAATCACTTTCTCCACTGAGTATGGGTCGGTTGGGAATTTGTACGATAAACATGGACGACGGTTTAGGTCACGTGGACTTATAAGACGCGATTTGATTGGATGACCAAATGGCACGGGTCAGTGGTTTGACCTAGTTCCTTGCTACATGATAATGCCTAGGTGGATCAGCAAAGGATCAAGAAAAGAAAACAATCGCGGACCGTTATATCGCTGTTGAACATGTCAGATTGTCGCCCACATGTCCATTAGCACGTCTTGTTTGGCTTTCCCATGTGTGAGGCCACGATCTAATGAGTGACTAGTGATAGCAATGCTAGCTGGGAGTTCCTAGGGAAGCAGTGAGAATGACATGTATTGTCTACACTTGGAGTAGACCTATAGGCTTTAGGCCTACCTGCAAAATACCAGGTCTGAGTCAAATACATAAAACTATGGTGACAGGGGGTGTGATTTTGACACGTAAATTTATGCACGTGGACTTTTAATTGGCGCCTAAAATATGTCCAATTAGCTTATGGAATATTGAAATTAAAATATACCTAGAACATTTCACCCATAATTAGGCCTATAAGTATAAGGGAATATAATTTAGCCTATTAGATTTACATTATAAAAAGATGGTAGGCCTATGATATGATATATTGATACACCTTTGTGAGGATGAGGAAGCTTTTTGTGATTGCAGTAATTTGGTACCAGTAGGTCTACAGAAATTTGGTACCAGTAGGTCTAGAGAAAGGACTTTTTTTCAATTTAATATTGATTGTAGGCATAGGATTGCTCCTTTTTTCAGGTTATTAGTAGGCCTAGGCCTATGCAAGTTAATTAACTCTTGAATAAATAGGCCTACGTAAATTATAGTATTAGGTAACTTAATTGTGGGGGTCGAGTAGGGAGTCATATATACCGCTTTCAATATAATTAAATATGCATGCGTTTTAATATATAATTATAAGTTTAACTGTTTAGTCATACTTACTGGGTTCCCTAGAATTTTGGGGGGAATTCCTGGTCGATGGTGGTAACTCATCCGTTTCAGTCTCCGGTCCCAAAACCTATGTGCCTATATTTTCCTACATTTCTATATTTTAAAACAATCCCATACCTTCCTATATATATCTTCCTATATTTCCCCCTATATATGCCAATATTTTAAAACAATCTTTTTTTAAATATATTTCAAAACAATCTCAAATTTTACCTATACCTTGGCATATTTTCCGATATTTTAAAGAATTGCGAAGCCTAGGCCTACATGTAGAATATTGTTTCGATGAAATGGAGCCATATTTAGATTATGAAGGTGTTGGGCATTAGGATGGGCTATTGTAATACCAATATGATATCTATTCTTAATTAAGTTAGGTTCAAAGTAACGTTAATTGAGAATACTCAATAGTTCTAAGGTGATATCTACCCCTTTATAAAAGACATAAACGTAGATTAAGATATTCCCAGGGGAGAATTTCAGACCCATAAATTTCCTATATTTTCTACCACATTTCCTATAACGTCCTATATATTTGGGGGAAAATCTTCCAATAAAAATTCCTATATTTTGCCAACACTGCTATGAGGCATGTCATGCCGTCCTAAACTAGCTGCAGATTTGTATATGATGAGCGATTGTGTCTAATGGAATGCTTCAGTACGCTGGCATTCCCTTATGGTGCACGCTATAAATATATAGCCACATACGGTATATGTATGTATACATGTAACGCAGCTAATTAATAGCGAGAAGGTGTGTATGATGTATTAAAAAAAATAGCAAATGCCTGTAGCACGGTCCTAAATATTGCTCCGTCCTTTAGTGAGGTGGCAAGTGGCTCTATAAATATACAACTAATATTTGCACATATCCCCAATGTTATTATGCCATCAGAATTCCTCGACACTGAAAGCATTGTTCTTGTTCGCAATGGAATGTTACCCAATATTCTATAGTATAAAGAGCAGAAGTGAGAAGAGTAGATTTTGAGCATGTACGAATGCAACTAATGCAGAATGGACACATGTTGGCTGGTCAAGGTAAGTCAGTGTGGACGGTCCTTTTACATATGTACCAATTGTAGAAAATGGCCCAACAACGTAATTGGTACAACTTGATCCCTCGTCCGTAATTTGTAGCATTCAATTTCGAACCCCACTTATGTCGTTTGCGTGATTTAAGTCCTATCTACATCTTTGCACCACTGATCAAATTTATATGATTATATATAATTGGCGCTAATGGACCGTTTGCATAGAAAAGCTATATTATATCAACTGTTTATAGGTCCGCTTTAAGAACTTTTTTTTATAATTTCGACCTCTGACTTGTCACCACTTAGCTATATGGGACCTTCGATGCTGTAAATTTATATTTAGGTCTTCTTCCCAACGTGAATGGAGTTCAGTGTCACCCAGTAATCGCACCCTTGCTGAGGGCACATTGTTGTAAGAGAGATACATAACATTCGCACAGCGGAGGTAAACAAAGCATTGCTTAATCCCTCTGTCATTGAGTCTATGGCTTGTTAACCTGACACAATAATGAAAGAATTCTAAACCTCCATATGTTTTACATGTTTGTAATTGCAATTACTTGGGTATTAGGGCATGTAATCATCTTTTTGTTCGCAGAGACACAGGTACTGAACAATTGAATGCATCAATTTAGGATTAAGATGGCAGTACATATTTGTTAATATAAGATCTGAAGCCCACTAATTACCATTTCTATTTTCTTTTATGAAACCGAAACGAGAGGTATCGGTCTACATACCGTATTGTGCATTAAATGTCGCGCCACGGGTTATTTATGTTTCACATGAGATCAGATGAGATACGAAAGTGGACGTCAAGATGCTTGTCCTAAAGAAAAGGATTATATCCTGATGTCCACCTAACGACGATCCCATCTTTAGTGGGAGAGTATTCATGGTCGACTTAAGGATGTCTGGTATACTCCAGCGTTATTGTAAAGCCTTCTGCTCAATTGAACAGGAATATCAGGTCACGGGCTTCATGAAAGGGATTCCCAATGGGATAAATGCACATGCATACGATCTATGTGCACAATAGGAATATGTAAACATTTTTATCGGTGCACACTTTAGACAGATACATATATACAATGTATATATTATTATCCACGGCAATGTCGTAGATGTTGAAAACACAAATTGTGATTTCCTATTTAACACGGGTTGGATAGTTTGGGATACGTGTACGTGGTTTCTTCTGCTCTAAATTTAAAGTAGCCTTATCCTGGGCTAGACGAACGGCAACCTTTCCGCTTTTTCCCAGGGAAAAAGTCAAAGACTTCTTATCGATCTCAATACCCGTTGCAACCCCCATAATAATTGTACGCTTAGCATCTACTGACTCCTATACTTATTGGCTCGTTCTCCTTATTTTTCCCGGTGACAAACATTTTCACTTATTCAAATCGTCCTAGATACCAGTTCTGTACACTTCAGTTTACTCCAATTTTGTAATCTGTTCTCAACACCTACACAGTCTGTAATAATCCATTGGGTGTTTTAAGATAGGCATTCAATCGGCGCCATCGTTCACGGCATGTTCGACGCATTTTAGTTCCGAGACAAGCCGCTCTGGCGCTACCGTACGTCCGTGTTTACACATGAACCTGCACACAGGCATGAATGTCCCATACACACGACGCCAGTGGCGGTGTGTGTATGGGATACGTGGGGCAGCCGGGGGGTGGGGTGGTGGGAAGCATTGAAAATGAGAAAAAGATTCCATACTTATATAATACAAGTACATAGCCTAAGACACCACAACCAAATTAATCTCGCGGTAATACTCTGGACGGTCGGCACCCTCCGCTTCTTCCTTGGACGAAGTCAGAATGACTCTTATTTACAATTTCGCACGGTGCACAGACAAGCTAGCGTCCAACGAATTTACACTTATACCACATGGTTACTTCTCTGCCTGCATTCAATAATTTCCCCTCTGAGAATGTCTATTGATGCATGGAATACTTAGTTTAGGTCTTTGCCTACAGCCTAGCGTACTTAGATTGTAGATTCAGGTACTCACGCTTCCACAATTGGTTTTCGTTTCAACCTCCACACTCAACCAACACAGCTACATCCACGCCATTATTGCGTTGACCATTCCGATCCCTTGTTCCGTTCCGTACGAGCCGGAAGTCACGTTCACTCTAATCAATGTAACCGGCAAATGGGATTCGAAATGGATAGCGCTGTTTATTGACTGAATAAACAGCGCCGAGGCCCGGGTGGGACATGGGGTGACGCGACGGGTGGGTGGAGGGTAATTCATCGGAAATTTAAATATAAAAACAATCTAAAAGCGTTGAAATATAACCCATTTACTTCCTACAAATAAATACCTTGTGCGGATACTTTCTGGACTCTCCCACGACCACCGCTTTTTTTTTAAAAAGCCGCCACCGGCTACTCACTAAAATTAGACCAGTCGTACCCGTTATCACGGTCCTACGCACATAGTAGAAGAAAAGGGAATTGCTGCTGTCTCTGCCCACGAAATAAATGCTCATTCAGCTTTGTCTCAGGTGTGAGAACTACCGTATATTAGTAAGCAACGATATTAGCTAGTGATTACTGGAACAATATTGTCTATATACAACGATAGGGTCAGGTATAGCTCGAAAGATCCGCTCGGGAAGATTCGAATCGACGGCCATTGCCGCGAAATATATCAACAAGCGCCGAAAATGGTGTCTCCCAATACCGCCGCAAGCGCAACTGTATCAAGCGCTGTTTAGCTATTGAGGCTAAAGCATTGAAAATGAGAAAAAGATTACATATTGATATAATACAAGTACATAGCCTAAGACACAACACCCATTGAAGCGGATACTTTCTAGACCTAGGCTATGTAGTTTTAGTTAGCACAAAAAGCATAGCATAAAATCATTTATGTGAGCCTGTAGACTTCAGTCTATAGGTTCACAACTTCTCATATCAGATAAGAATGGCATGCCACTGATTGGACGCCTACTGCGCTAATGGCTTTCCCGCCCTGGCGTATATTAGTAGGCGTCCTAATGGGATTTTAATAGCAATTTGCGGATTGGAGTGAGAGGCTTTTCCTCAGTTTGGAGGGTCTCCCTCAACTCTGAGCCCAGACTGACTTCAAATTAATCACGGTACTATTTTGATGTATGCCCTAAGGTTTCCATCTTTTTTATAGGAAGATATCCTTAGTGAGCAATTGTAATCCTCGATTACTCAAAAAGGTGGCGAGATAAATTACCCGTCCGATTTCCGGTCAGCACAATTGTCAATGTCCCAAGCATAATTAAAATTTAACTAAAAATTCTACAACCTATTTCGGAATTGCAATTGCCATGTTAAAAAGTTTCCGTTGATTGTCTTGGCCATACTCTGTCTCGACCTTGGATGATCCATCCTCCCATGCAGGGCAGGCCCTATACTCCGCAATCAGTGTCTACGTACTAGGAATTTCGGGGCGATTGTGGCAGGGCCTAGTATGTAGACACTGCATGGTTGCGGAGTATAGGGCCTGCCTTGAGAGGATGGAATGATCAGGTCTATTTAAGAGCAGCGGGAGATGAAGAACATTGTTACATCGGTCTGGACGGTGCAGATATTCAAGTGGTCTGCGCACAAAAGCACTTGTGTCGGATGATATATGTCAAGTATTAACGGTTAAATCATTCATAATAGAATGTAAATATGACCCCCCTCCAAGTTCTCTTAAAGGGCCCTGTTATCATTTAGGGTCGAGACAGAGTATACTTAGGTAGGATCCAGGCGAAAGGTATATCCGAGGAAAGAAAGTGCTGAGTAGAAGAAAAGATAGCCTGAATCAAGCAATGTAGCCAGGCCTAAACTAAATCTCGATGTGGCAATTTCTTTCTTGATAGCTGCATAAATTCCGTTCAAATCTGTAGTTTGTCTGAACATTTCAAGAGGAGTGTCTTTTTGTTCACCAGCTATATATTTTCATAAGTTAAGGCCTAGAGTAAAAACGCCGTGTTAAAACTACTCACTACCCACCGCGCGCTGAAATGCAGTATGCCAGACCCACAAGTAGATTCTGACCATGATGTAGTGCCAGTCATATATTTCTGTCATCTAGTTGAGCGCTGCTGTCGCCGCCTGTCGTTCGACGATCCAGTTTCATGTCCGGGGTAAGTGTTGCTAGGCTAGTCAAAATTAAATGTTTTCCAGACATATAGGGTAAATCAGGGTAATATCATAAATATGGGCATGTGGGGAATATGGGCACCTTCCTCTGTGTCTACAGCTGTGTATATACCATTCTGTTGTTTCATCATAGTTTAACAATGGATTTAGTGGTACAATAAGGGCAATATGTACCATAAGGGGTACTATGGGTATTGATAAGGGGTAATATGGGTACCACATACCATTCTAAACACCAATGAGGGGGAGGGAATTGGGGAGAGAGAGAGAGAGCAGGACAGATAGAGAGAGAGGGGAGAGAGCTGGAGGGAGAGGGAGAGAGCGAGAGGCAATGTAAAAAAAACCCACCAATGTTTCCATATGTATATAACACATAAAAGAACTGTTTTACAATCAACACCACTGACTAAACCGCAAAATTAAGTACTTATATAAAATGTATTTAAGCATTATACAGATACAAAAAATATGCATCAGAACCTCAAGATCAAGGCTATCTGGGGGTAATATGGGCAAGTACCTTTATCACCCACACTTGCTCATATTACCCACACGTCTTTTTTTGTTACTTTCAGCCTAGTAAAAATATTATCAAAATAGATATGAAAAAAAACCCTCAAATTCTCTTCAGAGGAGTGCATAGAAAGTGTGAAAACTGAACAAACTGAACAAATTATAATATTTAAAGATTATCACATCTAAATCTGAAAAAAGGGTCCAATACTGTGCCCATATTACCCCGCTTTACCCTATACCTATTGTTACCGTATATAGAATAAAACACTCGCAAGAAGACAACTCTCCCATATGATTGATTATCGATCGGATAGTTAATAGAGCGTAATTAAAGCACCCTTCCGTCCCCGCCCATCCAACGCACACCTCGACATTCCTTATCCAGAAGTATAAATCCGCAAGATCAGGGATGGTGTACGGTAACTGCTTGGCTGGTTAGTTTAGTAAGATTATTGTGCTCAGGGTCTATAGCCTCCCCCGCCTCCCGTCCCGCACAAAGCTGTTGATTGTTCTGTTGACAAGCGTTGGTCATGCTCTGCTGAGCCTGACCAACTGCATGTGTAGTGGTGGAGGTTGATCGGTCATTATTCGGTACTTTTCGGAATACACCATGAGACGGTACGGGTAAACACCTTTTTGGTTCTTTTTTAAATAAGGCCTTATGAAACATTTCCTTCGGTCCAAGTTGTAGAGCGATATCGTTTATGTAGATAGACAGTGAAAATAGCCGAGTTTTGCGGGAAAGATACATCGAAAAACACAGATCCCCCCGACGGGCCCTTGTATTATACAAGAGACCCGATTTACGGGCATCATTCGAAATGTTCTATGTTCAAGCTACGCTTTGTAAACAAAGGCGGATGGATGCCGGCCGTCCAGATATTCTAGCATAGAATAGAGCCATACAATAACAGATTATATGGTTTGGTGTTATATAATCAGTACTTTTCAGTCTTAAGTACCAAAAACATGTCTCCACTCTTCAAATGTTCATGAGTATTTGGGACCTACTAGCCTTTATATTGTTTATATTAGAAGAAAGAATATCCCAAAAAATATACCTTTACTTCTGTTAACTTAGTACATGCCAAATATACTTATATTGGCATTGGCGACAGGTTCTACCTATTAAATCAATCATTTAGGCCTGTGTGTACACAGATATTTTAGAGCTACTGGTCATTATTTCACTGTGTCAGTTATAAGAAAAGAAACGTTGGGAGTTAAGACCGCGTTTTTTCCCTAATTAGCAAGGAAAGGAATTTTACAACAAGACCTCCGTGCACCCGGTCCAAAAATAAGTCCTTACACCGCCTGAAATACACAAACGTTTCTCCAAGGGAGATCCCCGGTTAAAACATATATCTTCACCCGACCTAGCCGCTGCTAAAGTGTAGACCTGTCTACCGAAAATCCATATAAAATATACGGATGGATGGGGGTGGGTTGGTTTTTTTGGGTTTTTTTTGGGGGGGGGGGGGGGTTGCGGTTGGGCGGGAGCCTAGGTTCCGTATAAAGTAACAAAACTTTTGGAAAAAATATGTTTTGGCATAGCCTACAGTAGGCCTATATATGCTACATTTACATCAAATATCTTCCGGTAAACTGCAATAGAGTAATTCCAATGTAGTCTTTCAGGCTATAGTAGGCAAGATGACAAAGGGTTGGACAGCTGACAAATACACCCTTAGTATATAAGTAACATTATTAGTATCCCAGACGGAGCCACCCACGATCACATGCACAATTCCAGGAATAGGGCTACATTTCTATTATCAGGACAATCATAATGTTCATTGAAAGTGATTGGAGAGTTATTCGATAATAATTATTATAAGTAACATCCGTGCGAAAACGGATGTGGATTCTCCTCACAGTTCAGGTGTTGCACTACACTAGTAGATTCATGGCGAATTCTTCGGGGACACAGTGTAGAAAAAGTGACCCCCAACAAATCAACGGATTCAATTTGTACGTGTAACACTTAAAAACAATTCTCAGTGAGATCTGACTTGCTCCTATATAGCTCTCACATATAGCGTGTTATTCCTGCACAAGCATTTATTCCCTTGTTGTATGATCAATTAAATCAGGCGCCTTGTTGGCCACTGTTGCCTTGGCAACATATCATTCATCAGCCAGAAGGTGTTGCTATTCGACTGGTTCGGGAGCGCCTTCGAGGCCTTGGCTGAAGCGACCACGCCCCCTCAGCCTCATATATAGGGCCTTGTGGAAAAGCTAGTCGCACCAGAAAGAGTCAGACGCCAAAGGCTCGTGCCGAAACCTTGATTCTCCAGTTTACGTCTTCACAGAAAAAAGTAAGTTTTTTAATATGTATTTTTTAGTGTGATAATTAATTGATGAGTATATATATAACCTTGTGGTTGATAACATCAGAGATATCATATTTACTAATTATTATATGGATGCATGGGCATCGTAATTGTCCATCTAGCTGGTTATTGAATTGTTAACTATATATTCCCCCGACAGAGCGTAGTATTTGCTATGTTCTGCACCAAACTTCGTTAGTAGGGATTGAGGGAGCAATTTCATTTGAAACTACATGTACATCTAAGTGCGGAGTCATTGTAAATATGTTAGCATTTCCACTAAAGAAGCAGTCAACGCCCAGATAAAAACCAGGTAGGTTGAATGAGCTGAGATGAGAAGCTCAAGGCGCCGCCTTGTCAATAAGCGATTTCTCTTGCTTTAAAAGTCGCAAATCACAATTGCTAACAAGGTTTGAGTAAACGAAGCAGATTTTCTGCCACGGTGGTCTGCCTTGTCCAGAGTATATTTGGTTGTTGTGTTCGTAAAGACCAACTGCTCTATCCAGAATTAATGAAGAATACCAAAGATGTGCGTAACCTGGAAACTAACCTTTGTGAGTACATATACCCAAAGTCCAAAAGTCAATGCCCAAATGGCAATGTAAATGTCAGAATAACTGTTAGGCCAAAGAGAGTGTCGGGTTACTCTTGGGTCTATATTTGTATTGCCTTTGAAAGCCCAGAAAGGAATTTGTATCGATTTAGGATCAGGTCATAGGGTGTAGGAAAACCAAACAGATAATGTAACTTGTCTGCTTTACATAGGTTAAGCTATGAAATCCACCTTTCCTGTCATTCACCAACTTTTAAAATATTCACTAACCTAAATTTTTCTCCTGCCTTTACACCCATTGTAATGAAATGTTTAAGAATCATGATTACAAGGGAAAATATTATCCGCATATCAAAGCTGCGGCTGTCATTGCGATAACAAACTTCACCAAGATTGAATTCCCAACGAGAAGGATTGAGTAAACCAATGAGACGGACTGAGTATATTGGGCTAACTCATATACTCGATCGGATAACCAATATCTGTGGTGATGCTTGCTAGCAACACTTGGACGCCTCGCCATATTTGGCGCCCCTTTGCATCAGACCATAAATTCCCGACACCAAATGTTCTAAAAATAAGCTGCCAGGGCTTCGTTTTCATCCTGGAGAAATGGCGGGCCTTCGTCAGCTCCGGGTCAGCTCTCCGATCTCAATGACGCTCGACTACGTAATTTGTTATCATTATTTATTTCTGGGACAAACACAAGATAATGACTTTCATATATATAATCCGTCGTTTACCTTAACTTCTGGGATTTTTCTTCATATTTTGAAGCCATCTCCCCAAAGATAATTTATTGATTTCTGGTAAAAAGGTAATCAACATTTTTGTGTGCCTCCTTCTTTGAAATATCATAATTCATGTTATATCAAGTAAAGCCTTTCACGTAAGCTGATATAGATAACCATATGGCAGAGAGTGATAAAGCTGGCATACTTTCTCTCTCATCAATCACTACCTCTCTCCCTCATGTCCCGATTGACCGCTTTCCCAGATTTACGTAACCATCCCAAATATAACCAGAGAGATTCCTGGGAACAAAGATCCACCCTCACGCAGCCATTTTTTACCGGGTGAGAAGAAGGAGGTGGAGGAGGAGGAGGACTCGAATGAATAAGGAGGGCGCTCAGCTCCGGCGCGAACAAGAAACATGCGCGACTCTTGGCTGAGTTGGTCTTGCCCTCCTTGATGCTCGTTTGTGGCACGCGCCAGGGAGGGGCCACCCCAATCGGTGATATCTGCAAGCGCCAGAGCAGCTCCCTTTACTTGCCTTGCCTTTCTCTCCACCTCTCGGTTCCCATGGAAACAAGGCTGGTGCGGGATAGCCCGGATCTCGATCCTTTCTCTGACTACAACTTCTGGTATGTGAAAACTTGGCGCTAATCCAGCCGCCATGAATGCCCTAATAGCCTCGCCATGGGGATGCCTGCAAAGGCTGAGCTGCTCCGAGAACTGACTCCTAACTAAGGTTATGGCCAATAAAGTCAGTGCAATGATGGGATCAACGAGAGCAAGGGGGAAAGAAAGTGAAAAAGAGAATGATCAACGAGAGAGCTAGGGTAGACTTGAATGACCTGAGACAGTCTTAAGGAAAAGGAGATTAAAGTTAAACTTGTTTCAAATTTCTACCCCCCTCCACCCCCCTTCCCCCCTCTCCCCCTCCTCCCTCCCCCCCCCCCCCCCCAGTCAGATATATGTTGTTTCGATTTCAGTTACATTTCATGGCCACCCAAAATATGATATTACAAAGAGTGATATCATCGTATTAAATATCGGTAACGAAATATTGTTGATGTAATCCTCAACCTAAATTGTTTATATTTCCAGATACATAAAGATGGGTGAGGTAAGTAGACGGCTTGCATGGTAATACAGCAATTGTTTTGGATCAATGATTACTGGCCACTAGCCACAAGAAGATTGATTAAGATGTCTAGCATAATCACCAGTTGTTTGGTTAAGAAGAATTCATTAGCAACCATCAATCACAAATAACAATTAATTTACGCGATTCGAAAAGTAATGTATCGAAGTATAAACCCATTTGTATCTTTCTTTCAAGTATCTCTTGATCATTGACATAATATACCTATCTTGGTATCTTTATACGTATATATACGATGCCATTTCTTCTTTTTTGTTCGCGTGTTGTGTGATACTTAAAATATTGCAGAACGTTTACCATATTCATAGCATGCATATAGATAAGCATACATGTATTAACTTGTACCCTTGATTAAAGTCATAAGCTATCGATATGACTGATTCTAGTATACGAGTCCAGCATGCCGCCTATTAGATCAGACTCACCCCACAAAATCACCCGTGCGTTAATCCGAAATAAGCGTCAACAAATAGGGCAATTTACTTTCTTTTCTCCTGTTCGTCCTAATGGCAAGTCTCCTTAACCCCTTGTAACCGTGAAGCTATAGTTAACCCTTACACCGAGAGGGATAGAAAATAGGAGAATAGCACAAGGGAGTGTTTGTCCAGAATTTGCAGGAATCAGTTTCTCTAATCCCCAGCTACCAAGGCAGGACTTCATTTAACAACATAATATGTATTTCGAACAATTATTTAAACTAGTTTTGAATGGTGGATTGACATGTATCCATCACCGAATAACACTTGAAATGATTTGTGCTGATGCTCTTAATCATCCCCACACGATCAGGATGGATATGGGGCAAATTGAAAATTGGTTTATTTAAATGTGGTGATATCGGGTTAAACTTCAAACGTAATGTTAACATCCATTGAAATAAGTTAAAAAGTATATCGTAGCATCACGTATACCCTTTCCCGTTAACTGTACGACTGGTTTACTAATATTGCCCAAGGGAATTAAGGTGTTTTAGGGGTGAGTGCCTACATGTCAGTGGCCACTTAGAGTGTGGATTCGATCCTCCACGGACTGCGGAAACGACCGCCCTCCAACACCCAAGCACGTGGGTTCAGTCCTTTTTTGTAGAGTGTCAACATGATCCCAGTCAGGGTTTATGTTAATCCTGATCCCCCATTACCCACATTATAGGGACAACACGTTAAACATTGATACAATCCATTGGTATCATTATGGACAAATAAAAAACAATTTGTGTTGGATATTTCGAAAAACCAGGCAGTGCACAATTTAATCAAGCTGTATGAATTTTCAGTATGTAGATTAGGCATCAGATCACCATGGGGTCGTGATCGGATCGCAGAACCTCTCAACGGAGGGCCACTAGTTGCTGGGGAAGGAGTGATTGGCTGGCATGCACATTGCCCCTCCACTGCATTTATTGAGACTGAATGAAGCTAGGTAGACGTAGCCTGTTTCCCTTGGACATTTTACACCAAAGGATTATTTCTGAAATATTTGGACTAAACATTTGGATCTCTACTTTGAAATACACAAAGGGATAATGGTAAGAACATTATTCGTCCAGGATATGCTTACCTATACACAATATCTCAGCTTTCGGACAATATAACTGTTCATTATAATGTGTCCATAAAATAATGATAATTTGAATTAGATATTCCAGTGTAGATTTTCTGTATGAATATATACACTATAGTTAGTATTAGGAGTAACTGACTATAGGTAAGTCGTGTGTTGGTATGAACGAGTACATTCACATGCAGCTACATATCTACACACATCTAGTGCATTTATCAAGTGGAAAACAAATGAAGGGAAGTCGATTTGCGGTATAGAGAGTGAGTTTCCTACGGTTGCCGGTAGTACTATGGTTACTGTTCCTAGAAATACCCCTGACGAGTTCATCCAGGAAAGGGGCCACAGATGTTGGCATTATTTGCCAAGTTCAAATAGGGAACGGCCAATATTGGATCTAAGATTTGATGTGACGAACCCAATTCGCCATATGTTTTATCCACCCTCTTCAATACTTTCCCTCCGACGTTCCATACCCGATCGAAAGAATCAGAGTTAGGGTAAAGTCCGTCTTAGCAAATCCCTAGGTCGACAGGGTATAAAAGTATTCGAATTACATACGGTAAAATAAGACAGAAAAACTATTTCGACTAAACCCCGGGCAAACGCCCAACGAACACTAATTTAAAATTCGAACCAGCTAGCCATGTTTTTTCCGGAATGTTATTAAACTACTTCGGAGATGTTGATTTTCGGAGGTCACTCTTCAGGCCCGTAACCAGGGGGTGTCAGGGGTGTTCGAACGAACACCCCCCCTGCCACCCGTTGGGTCAGTGGTCCCCCCATAGAAGGTAATTAATTTTTTTTTAAAAATTAAAAAAAAAAAAAAAAAAAAAAAAATTATTTAAACTTTGACTAATTATTTAGGCACCCATCCTTTGTGAGTCCCTGGAGTTCTCTCTAGAGGGTTGGCAACATTCCTGAGCCCTGAAATCAGATGGATCCGCTCATCTTACAATTGATTCTCTTTGATATGGAGTCGAAGACATGCCATGTGTGAGGGTGTGTGTGAGTGGGTGTGTGGGTATGGGTGGGGGTGGGGTGGTTTGGGGTGGTTGTTTTGGGTGTGTTTGGGGGTGTTTGCCCCCCCCCCCCCCGCCCCAAACCCCAATTCACCATCTCCACCTCACTTAACAATACTCAGCTGTAGAGAGGGGGTGTTCGACCCCCCCCCCCCCCCACCATCTCAACATACTCAGCTACAGGGCTTTTGTTAAGGTTTTGAGTATGGGATATTTTTGTGGAAGTAGGGGGGACCACATTTTCTGAGACTGAGCCCGTGCCCAGCACAGAGGTGGGTGCGGGGGCTATCCTGGGGGGAGGCACCCCAGAAGATTTTAGATTTCTGCATGAAGAATGGGGGGAGGGACTTCTGGTGTTCAAATTTTATCCAAGCGCAGTGCTGGGGGAGGGTGCGGTAGGGGATGACCCCTCCTGCTGAGAAAATTTTGAATTTTGCACAAAGAGTTGTGGCTTCTGGTGTATTTCTAGCATAGTTTTTATAGAGATTTCAGTGTTCAAATTGTATACATAAATTTTCCTCTTTATGTGTATGGTCGATTCTTACAAAATTGGGGCAAGCAGTGCTTGTAATTAAGGATATTTTTACAGAATCAAGCTCTAAATCTACCAATGTCTGTCATGATAAAATTCAAAGATTTCTAGACCTAAAATACAGTTTTTCCAGGCATGACAAATAAACCAAAAGAATAAAAATGTAAGCTCAGTGAACCTTGGAATTCAAAAACACTGACTGTCCCCATTTTGTGAGAATTGACTATAATGCCTTGAAAATCATAATACAATTTCACGACTTTCAAGGAACTCAAGGCCATGTAATAACTAATAATCTCAGGGATGCAAGTCTTCAGTCCTTAATATACTGAAATAAGTATTTTTGAGAACATCCCAAATTCCACAATTTCTATTACCAAATTTTGTCAAATTATAAACAAATATCAAAAACTAGTGTCAAACCTTAAATTATCTTTTTGTTAAAGGGTCAGTTAACGGGTTCATGGTCACTTTTAGGACAATAAACTTCATGGAGCCATAAATACACCACCCAAGTCTCGATTTTTTTACTTCCATTTATGTCTAACTTATAGTCACTTACAGGCATAAATTGAGAAATCCTAGTTGAAAAAGTCTGTTTAGCACAAGAGGGCACTGAGAGTGCTGTGTGACATCATAAAGGTGCGCCAGAAATGAACATAATATCTCTACCTTCCCCCTCCAATCTCCCAGCAATTGAAACAGTTTGTTTTGGTATGCACACCTGTGTTGTTCAATATCCTTCTGCCCACCCCACCCTCCTTCTTTCTAGCAGCAATTATGAGAGTTGTTTATTATGTTCATTGCATGTACATTTCAAGATTGGCGCACCTTTATGACGTAGGCAAACAGTGGCGCCTTGAATGGAGTGTTAAACTGTGTAACTACTTTTTCACTCCTTTAAATGGGTAAAACTCACTAAATAATAAGTTGAATTAAGTAAAACCGGGGTGGTTACATTTCAATAATAGCAAGGAAATGGATTTGCTCATAATATTTTGGGGTTTACTGACACTTTAAACTGATCTTTGATCAGGTAAATTTATTACACTCTCACTCTTATAACTTATAACACTCTCACTCTTAAGTGGTTTTCGTAGTGTCTTGAAACCATATACAAATTCGTCAGTGAGCATTGAGATATATTAGATTAGAAGATACTCACACCAAACTATAAACAAAATTACCAGAGAAAAAACATTAAAGATTGAATAACAATGGGAAAGATGAAAGATGAAGGCACCTGACTCATGCATACAGTGTATCTATAAATCAATTCATTAACATAAATCCTGAGGTCATCCTTGAAGGATAGAGCTTTATTATTAAATATCGGCCTGATTGAAATAAGAATAAAAAAGAAATTGTTTAATTTTGTGTACCTACTGGCCAGATATATGTATTTCAAATATTCAAGACTTGCATACCAATAAAAGGTATGAAAAAAGGAGCAAGCCTAGTGTTGTTGGTGATACAATTAATACAAAAAAGAATTATGAAAAGTCATTAATTGAAATAAAGTGTATATAATTATTGATTGATTGTTTCAGTTAATGCTCTCAGATTCCTTAAATATTATGGAGAAATGCCCTCAGAATGCACCATTTCACTACTCAATATCATTTTTTTCCCGGGGGGGCATGCCCCCGGACCCCCCTAGTCACGCTTCACGCCTTCGGCGCTCGCACCAGCAGCAAAGCTGCTGGAGTTATACAGTCCCCCTTTGCCTCATTTAAGAACACCCCCCCTTGGAAGGCTGGTTACGGCCCTGCTCTTCTTAGTAAACATGCGATTTGGTAGAACACTTATTTTTATCGGGAGCCAGACGACTACAAGGTTACAACATTACTTGCCAAATACCTCAAAGGTTGTGGATCTCGGATAATTACGCGTGCAAGTGTAGCCCGATTTTCGTGCGTTCCAGTGAATTGATCATCTTGGCAACTGTAACCGAATTAAAATAAAGACCGCCGCCTCCCTTTATAAGTATTTGCATTCGGCTCTTGAGACCTCTATAGAATGGGCGGATTCTAGAATTCAGTTACTTGGGCGGAATAGTATCCTTTGTTAGGATCTCAAGGTATAATTGCCGCTCGAGCATTCTCTCAGTGTGAGATTGATTCAGCGCGGATTGGATGATCGGTGGTATATTGTCGAAAACGAAAAGATATTGTACTTGCCATTCGTTATTGGTTTCCACATAGCAACGTTTGTTGTCTGCATATTAAGTTCTACCCCGGGAAAACAAATTGAAATGGATCATAAGAAGGTACATCATTCGGATATTATATTTGTTTAATGGGGGAACCTTTCATTTTGAGAATTATCGAGCATGTTTTAACATCTTTTTCTGGTTGGAATGATTTACACACACATATATTATGTGATCATTCATTCAATTCCTTTTGCTATACACCAATTTCTTCTCAGAAGTTAAAACACGTTACCCTAGCACAATTTCGCACGATTACCTAGTTGCATGCAGTTTATATTCTAACAACTTTTATCAGGCAAGTCAACGAGTGAGAAACCGCCAAGCTGAAAGGGAAAGAGAGAAGTCACCTGGAGTGATAAGCATTATAAAAACGGGATCAGGTTCTTTCACCAAAGCTCCACCTCCTTCGAAACCCAGCCTAGGTGATCCAAGGGATCCGAAAAGGATCGAGAGGCGCTCGACTTCAAGTGTATTCGCTATGTTCTCCCAGTCAGAAATCAAAGAGATGAAAGAGGTAAACTAATTCTTATACGCTATATTCGTGCAGACTGATATGATATGTGTATCTATTCGCTTCGTTCGTGTGTAGGAGAAAGAAAAGAAGAAGGAAAAGAAATCCAAAAAGAAGGAGAAGACCGAAGACCCACCGGCCGAAAATGGCGATGCCCCAGCAGAAAAGGAAAAAGAACCAAAAAGAGCGCAAAGAGCAACATCGAATGTATTTGCCCTTTTCAACCAAGCCCAGATTCAAGAATTTAAAGAGGTCGGTGTGATAGCATGACCAAAGAAACATCGGATGTGTGTGTTGTTGCCCCATCTAATGACACGTTGTGGCATGCGTTAACACACCGAAACTTGATCTTGACCCAATGGTGTGAATTGTCCCTACACATGAACATATTCAAAATATTTTCAAGCATAATTTATTTCGGTATACCATGATGGGGAATGAATTTACAAATATAATTTATTCATTTATTTATTTGAATGGATTAATACAGTCTAGGCTCAAAGCCTCTCAGATCAGATAAGAATGGTTATGTCAGTGATTGGACTCCTACTGCGCCGATGGGTTTCCTGGCCCAGGACTAGGCGTCCTAATGACATTTTGCGGTCCTAATGGAATTATAATAGCACTTTGCTGTTTGGAGCGAGGGCCTTAATTTCCCTCAGTTTGAATGGACTCTCTCATCTTTGAGCCTAGACTGAATATGGACGTGTGTTGAGATTATACATCGTTTTAGGGAACGATGCATCCAAAGTTTCGGAATTTCTTTAATTGTTAGATCAATGCATCATGGTTTAATCATCAACTCCCAACTTTTTTTCACTAAACTATATGCTAGAAAAACCAATGTGTGAAACTGCATGCATGTTTGTTTTATCCCGCATGGCAGGCCTTCACACTAATGGATCAGAATCGGGATGGTTTCATAGACATGGATGACCTGCGTGACTTATTTGATACCCTAGGTGAGTTTCTTCTACTAATTACCCTTGTTTGACATTATAGCTGCACTCTCGGTTAACATTGGTCAAAAACTTAAGATTTTCTACTTTTTGTTCCATTCCTTTCCATCCTATCTAAAGGTCATTTGACCAAATGGATTTCTTTTGGCCGGTACGACTTCAAATCGTCACGTATAAACATAATAATAAACATAATAATATCCTATAAGTCAAGCAATGAGAACATTTGTAAGATATACTTTGTTGTAATACCTGAGAATGCAGCTTTAATAGAGATTCTGACAAATAATAAGGCCCCCGAATTACAACCATATTTCAAATTAGCGAAAAAATCTTCCAAAACTATTAAAATTAAATTAAGTCTTCCGAAGGGGTTTGGGGTGGCTGAGCGGTCTAAAGCGCTGGGTCAGCACAGTGAATGTTATGGGTTCGAACGCTGGCGCGGCTGCAATTCCACCTCCTCCTCCAGACAACAGCTATATACTTATGAATTAAACTAGTCCTGGTAAAAAATGTTTAATAATGTCATGATTGAATAATGCGCGCATCTTATATAAGGAATAGAACCACAATATGAATATTATAATGAAACATTGGCTGGACCGGTTTCCAATTCGAAATTATCGAATTTGCATATTATAATTATACATGAGGATTGTTCAGAAATATCAGTATTAATGAGTTGCTGGCCTCTATCCAGTTTGATTTATAGTTGATCTATCTTTTTCTAAACAAAAGGAATTTGTTTGATGAGTGTATTGATACAAATGTCCCCTCAGTATACTTTAATGTCGACTAACACCTCTAATAATGATACCCGTTGAGCAGAATTTATACTATGAACTTAGATATTCTTTCAGGATATAACATCTATCTATGTAATTACTTCATAAAATAATGATTTTTGCAAAGATATGCATAGTGTTATTCAGGTGCCTATAGATACTTTACACATTACTGTTCGTTGCTTACGTATTATATTAGCTTGTGCACATATCGGTAGCTTTAAATTGTTACGTTGGTGTTATACTGATTGTTGTTTTCATAATTGTGTCCTGCATTGCAATTATTCCGACGTCGCGCATCTTATACCTCTTACTCATACATGTTTAGCCAGTAATATTGATTGAAATCACACAAAATAGGTTCATTCTAATGGACTATTCTATGCACTACCTAGGCTTTCTCAATTCTGGATCAGAACAGTGATGGAGTAATAGATTCCAACGACTTAACTGAAATGAATAGTCAGCTTGGTAAGTGGCGAACCCACCTGACCTAATCCCATCGGATATGACGTAATGAAGGCATTCTCTTTTTCTGAATCAGATGAGCACCTTCTCGGTCTCGAGCCAGAGAGGGAGCCTCTCCCCATTCATAGATCTTGATCTTTCCTTGAGACTGACACCACGTACTTATCTATTATATATTTCAATATTTCATCTATTGTCTAAAGAAACATTCTCTTCGTGGTTTTGAGTTCATTCAAATATGTTCATTCCTATCACCAAAACAAAGTTTCAAAATTGAGAGTGAATTACGCAATATTTGACAGTTCGATTTTACTGCAGTCAAACATGTAATATAATATTTTCGAACATGATTGATAAACTGAATGAATAATTCGTTTGGAATCGTATATATAGTTATAGTTCATTATCAGCTTGTCTGGTCGTGCTACCTCCCCAATCATCTGGTCAGGAAAATGCTTTCTACCTCAAATTTCCAATACTACGTCAAATCCGCAAAGGTCCTAACTGTCTACCGCCACTCACTTGTCTATGTATTCATGATCTATATCAGATTATCATAGTTTATCCAACAATATACATTTATAAATACATGTATATTCGTCACCACCTACGCCCATTTTGATGATCCATCCCTTTATTGTGTGATTCTGTTTATCATTTCCATATAACTTTAATTGTCGTAAAGTAATCACTCCTGAGAAAAATCTTGTGTTGGCATATATATTATATATCATATTAGGTTCCACCTTTACCTTGTTGTCCTCCTATCCTTAGCCACTCAGTAGATTCCATGTTATTGCCCCTTGTAGGCGTTTACACTGATTGATCAAAACAGGGATGGCTTTATCGACAATAATGACTTGACGGCCATGTTCCAACAAACTGGTAAGTTTGAGCATGCCAAAAAGATTAACCGTTTGGATATATTTATTTCGTTGTGAGTGAATGGGTGCTAATAAATGAAAGCAAAGTCACATAAATATCATAATGAATGCACTTGTTTCGTGTATACATATGCGAATAAAAGAAAATATAATTTATTCTTGATTTCTACGTCATGTGTTTTCTAGGTGTCAAATATTTACACAGTTTATCCCACAAATAGATTGCATTAATTTGAAATTTGTGGATATTGCATGTCATAGATAGAAGATGTTTGCGACTATATATATCCGCATCTATAGACACCTGTTTTATTTTGAGACTATTTGTGATGATATGTACTTTCGTCTCTCTTTCAAGCAGTCATGCCATGTGAGACATGATAATTCTTCTTTAGTTTAGGGAAGGCAAAAGAGGTTGTATTACATTCCTAGATTGCATGGTTTTGATTCTTTTCATTTTTCTTGAGACAATATAATTGTGTCTCTGCTTTCACGATTCAAATAAATCACAATTTTCATGTAGTGTTTTGAATAATAATATAATATAATATCGTAGATGAAATATGTCATTAACAGCAATTAAAGTCGTTTAAATGCCAAATATTCGAGGAATTTAACCTGCGAATTGCCTCGCAAAAATATTTCATATGTGCTTAAAGTTGGACTAAAAATGTTTTCTTATTGAAAAAAATAACAAACCAAAAAAAAGCAGCTGGCAGTTGAAACAAAAAAGACCAAGCAGGGGTAAGCCAAACACCTGTTTGACCCAAGAATGTGATGATTGTAAACTTGCAGGACGTGAGCCTGATCCAAAGGTTATTGACGCCATGTTGGCCGAGGCTCCAGGCCAGCTGAACTTCACTCATTTTCTCACACTGTTTGGTGAGAAATTACACGGTAAGAGAAACATCCCTGAATACACGACGTCCTCTCACGGCGTCCTGTCGTGACGTCACAGTGACGGATGATGTCACAGTGGTGTTACTGTGTGGATACCCCCTTCCCCCATTACGTGTGTCATATCCCTAGCAATATGATGGTCAGAATTCCAAGTCGACATTTTGAGCAGTCCTATTACTTATTCTAACATTTCTCACTTGATTCCACATCCTCAGTCAGACCTCTCTTCTCTTCTTTCTCAAAGCAAATATTTGAAGGTGAATTGTCATAGGCACAAAGCTGCATGTAAGCCATACTTCAGTACAATGTTAAACATGTGCTCGGACATTTAATTCTACCTAGGTTTTGTTACAAAAGCTGATAGGTTCTATGTCCTGTTATGAGCTCCTCATTTGTCACACATTTGGTGTCAATGTCAATGGCCTTCAAATTTCTTACCGCCCCCTCTCAGCATTTATTCCTTTGTGTGAAATCTAATTGTGCATAGGTTCTCGTGGAGCTGCCAGGATATGGACCAATAAAAGATCAAAGCTGGAAGTCACGTGACGACACATGCGTCACGTGAACCACGTGACGTCACATGTGCCACGATACGTCACTTCCGGTTACGCATGAGTAATGGTCTGAGTGTGTCGTATGTTTTCAGGCAAAGAGCCAGACTCAAGGACTCTGGAGGAGATGCTCAAGGAGGCCCCGGGCTCCCTCAACTTTACAATGTTTCTCTACTTGTTTGGTGATAAGATGAAAGGTAGGTCATAGAGGAAGGAGTCTGCCCCATTGAAATTTGTCAAGAAATGACTAAAGAAATATTTCGCACATAGCCTATATTTAAGGGTCAAGCTCTCATTATCAAATTAGCATCTCAGTGTCTCATCGTTCTATGGATAAAAAAACTATTTCATAACTTTGTGATGCTGGAAAAATCCATAGGCTCATAATACACAGATTTCTCTGTCGTTCATTTTTGGTAACGGTTTCTGTGATCTCCGTTTTGCCATTGGTCAACAAGCTCCAATCTATTGGCTTCTGGAATCATAATTATAGCCCAAAATAGTTCATATCTCACCGCTGGCACAAAGGGTTTCTCACAATGAAGGTAATAAAATGCACCCAAAGCATAAAACCCAATGCAACTCCCCTTCCTTCATCCTCTCATTTCACAATATTCTGCTCTATTTGCTTGTGTGTAATCTATATTCCTGTATCACTACCCTAATTTCTTATTCATCCTATCAATCACTACCAATATCTGCTGATGTCAGCTAACGAACAGTGGGCAATTCCAGTCGATGTCAAATAGTGAAACAAACTTTTATTAAAGTTGCCAACAGGTCGGACATAGAATTGAGTACCATGTAGCATTGTACATTAAACACGGCATACAATTTTACCTGTCACAATTATTCAATGTGAGTCGACTATATGTTGGTCAAATATATGAAAAATTCCCAACACGCAGCTGACATCAGCCAGTTACTGAAGATGTATCGATAGACTGAATATAGAATTTCAATACACTCTAAATCTTTCGTGATTTACCTGATAACTTCCTGAAACTGATGTGAGCATCCGGAAGTGCATGTTATTCCTCCATGCTCTGCTAAATTAACATTTATTCCATTAATAGGCCTAATTAAATCTAATAATAACCTAGATGGGGCTACGTATTCGGAACGGTCTTTATCATTACCTAAATATTAAGATGCAATAGTGAATAAATTGATTGAATTACTGAATTTATATGCCCCATCTAGTTGTGGTATTCTGCTTTATAATCTAAAAAGATCTAATAGCTCTCTGATACTAGAAAAATACTACCTGACCATATGTATCAATATAACCTGTACCTGTACAAAACAAGTTGAAAGTGTACTATACATCTCTCATGTGATCTTACATAAAGGAAAATGTCAATTCATGAATTGTCGATTTGCGGCATTTGCCAACTCAGACCAGGTTCATAATTACGCCGAGCAGACTTTTGCCATTTCCCTCTATATTTAAACTATAATTTATCACATTAAATTGCATTGGAACTTCTTATATATATATGTCTCATGCACCTACGCAGGACTAGATGTTTCTCAGTTTACATTGTTGAGCAGGTATAATTGTTCATTTGTGTCCATGAGAATAAAGAGGCAACCAGGGACTATGATATTCTTTTACTTTGAAACTCGTACAGGGACGGATCCAGAAAGGACTCTTCTCGACGCCTTCAAAATGTTCGATCCCGACGGCACAGGCTACTTGGATGAAGCCAAGTAAGATTTAATGTGATTCAATGTACAATTTTTTTTCCAACAATGCATCCGTTGTTTTTTTTGTTTTTAGAACGTCTTTATTGAATTTTATCCTACTGTCTTGGCTTATACATCGCTAATCATTTTTTTATTCAATTTGTTATGTCTGCAATAATATATTCTACAATACAACTAGAGAACAGACTAAAAAATAATTATCAAGTACACCATATAGCCCTTATGGGATTTCTCTTATATTGCTGAGGCGCCACCTTGGTTGTTTGTTGATGACTCGAATTTGAATCAGCTAGTCATTGTGTACACGTTTACATTTCCTAGACTGATCAATATCCTACACTTCAATTTCTAGCTTCAAAGATATGCTCATGACTACTGGTGACCAGTTCAACAAAGACGAGGTTTGTTATTATGCTATTGAATAGTTTAATCATTTCAGTCAAGCGCTTTGACCGTTAAAAGTATTAAAAAAATATCAATGGGGGACTTGCATGTGCAAAATATTTAGTAACGTTTTCAATTAAAAACACAACACTAGAATATGGTATACAACAATTCAATGATACCTAAATAAAAGTCCAAATGTATGATGGGAAACAGGAAGACGCGTATACTACTATTTCATAGAACCGGACAGGGACATTTTAGCAATAAAATTATTGATTTATATTTAAAATACAAGCCATGATGCACATTGACTGCCTTACCTAGTAGTTTGTATCTTGACATAGAGCTCCCACAATTCCATGCGAATCAATATTCGAGATGGCGTTCATGCAAATCCAGTTTCTTAAAGTAAAATGTTGGGAGTTGTACAAAGATAAATATATTTCATATCCAAATTTGCTCGTTATTCAACCCCAAACCTATCTGTCATATAAAACGTGGATTACTCTATTTATCATTACCTGATATTATGTAACTTTATGTTTAATATAATCATACCATATAAGATATAACCCTTACGCCTGGACGACTATTTCAGATCAAGCAAACATGGAAGGAATGTCCGATTGATGGAGGAAAGATCGATTACACGAAATTCGTTCACATTATCAAGCGTGGCAATCAGGACGAATAAGAAGAATGTGGTATTCGTAGTTGGTGTGATTAATTATTTTTCGATCTGGATGTGCATGCGACCACTTTCCTTTAAGGAAATGTCCTGAAGTTATTTGTTTATGATGAAACCTTGGCTCATAATTATATATAATATTATAATTCACAAGAGTTATGGCCACGAGTATACGAAGCAAAAATAATGGTACAAGTAGAAGAATATTTTAGGAAACAGGTAGTTCCATTATTCATAATGCTTATGTCATTCTAAAAGTATTGTAAATGGATTTTAAGCAGGTGTACATGCATAATTATATACTTTACCAAACATCCTCACTACTACGATCTTTCTTCATGTCTAATAGCAAGTATCTGTAGATTGTAGGAACGGTTGGCTTAGATTATGAAAGAATGTAAAGATAAACTGGCAGGAGTACCATGGTTGCTGTATAAGATGCACTCAACTCGCCCCAAAGTGAACATGCATTCCAATTTACGAATAACACCCAATCGTTACGATGAGAATAAATTGAAAAGAACACTGGCATTATGAATAGATGTCCAGAAGGAAACCACCTGGTTGTGAACCGCTTTTCAGGGCAAGGTGATCTATCTGATATCTGGTCTTTTATCATCAGAAAATACACTTATCCTGCCCATATGCATAGTATTGCTATTCTCATTTCGCCGTTGCCGATCTGTTGGGGGAGAAGTCTGTTTTAAAGCAACCATGGTATGGATGCGGACGAGTACCTTCTCGTAATGTATGAAACATGTTTAGATGGCTGTACAAGATCATTTAGCAAATATATACACTAGGTTGATTTTACTTGAACCTTAGGTGGGTAGTGTAACATATTATTACCATTCTCATGTCTATTTATCTAGCATGTGAGTTGTAATCTAGCAGGAGTTAAGAACATACTGAAGTTCAGATTCAAGACACCAGATGGAGTCACTCAATCTGGCTAAGACGCCTTCAGCAAGAGGCACTTCAAACATAGTGTTTGGTCGATGCAAATAATCAAATAAAAAATGTTTGATCAAATATGACTTTATGTTTATCATGTATACTAATTCAGTCTGTAGACATAGTTCCGGGAACCGTTCGTTCCCATTCTTCAAATATATAATCGCATGCAGTCATCTCATGAAAGTTACGAAACCCATTCCTTTCATCAATGTTAACTCCCTCAATAACTCCCACAATTGATCGAAGAACTAGCAATACAACTTACGACTTTTTCTTTAAACGTGATTTTTAACAGAAATATCGAGTAAAGCACCAAACACACTAACCCGACCGACCGACGGATTTTTTTTGTCAGTTGTCCAACTGATCGTATCCGACATAAGTTAATATATTTGACTGAGGGACACACTGAACTGATTTCTTACCGTTTTTCAACCGAATTCGAAATATGTCGGTTGGTAGGCCTAGTCTCTCCCATAATTCATTTATGCTACCCTCCTTGATATTTTTTAAATTTCATTTGAAGGCCTATAATATATATATAGTCGAGGTACTAAGCTAAAGGACAATCACAAAACACGTCTGCGTACGGAGAAAAGTTGAAAACCCCTCGTGGGCCTTAAAGAAGTACATGGCTATATATATGTATTCCATATATTATATCTGCATTTTTATCAAATCCTTTGGGGTCATTTAATGTTGTTTTATGCCAACCCAGGAAAGGTGGATTGTAACCAAGAGCGCCAACCTTCGTAATTGCATTTAGCTACCGTTTGGGACACCAAAATGACGTAATATTTAACTTGAGTTTCTGTGGGTATGGGATGGGACAATTGTTTGAAAAGGAGACCACAATAATGTTTTTACCATGGTTTCCTTCCGTGATACACACTCCTTAAATTGATCAAAGCTTTTGCTTTTAATATAACATTAGAACTGCGTCATGTGTAAAAGTAAACAGAAGTTTATTTCTCCTGACTTCTATCATTTGATTCAATCGAATTAAGCGGGAGACTACACATTAAAGTCAAGGTTTGCAATCCTTTGTGTGCTACTGGTAAGATATAATAATATGTGAAGAAAAACGATGCGATCAATAAGTATTTTGTATTTATTTCCAATATACAACAGCAATGGAAAAAGGACTTTCACACACACAAAATAATAAAAGGACTTTCACTTTTGATAAACTCAGTTCTTCCAGGATGCAGGATGCCCCCTGAAATCAAAGTTAAAATTACAGTTAAACACATAGTTTAATTTGTCCCTACTATATCCGCTGTTGCGTTATCATGGCATATTTAAACTTCATTAACATTCAACTTTTCCTGAGGATATTTTTGAGAATTGTTTATTTAGAATTATTAGCCTAGATAATCAAAACCCCTGTCAAAGCAAATCTCCTATGCCAAAATATCCTATAACCCATTCTAGAATACAGCTGTATACCAGTTATACAAATGGAAAGATCCGTTTTCCGATTTCGTGTCCACTTAAAATATTAGTATTGTATTCGGAAATAGAACACAGTATATGAACTATATATTTAAAAAGGCGGGGAAAGAATAGACTATAGAAAATAGAAAAATAGAAAATATCTCGAAATTAACAGGGAATACAGGTACCAATTTACAACGCAACACCATCGATTGCGTGCTAATATGCGGTGCATTTCATCGATTTGTTGTTGGAGGACAATACTGATTGTAAATGTTTAAGTTCAATTTAGATCAGGATGGGCGCTACGGATGTTTGTTGTTGCCAGATCCGGCGAGGCATTTACGTCATGACTAGTCATTGCGAAAGCCAACGTAAATAAGAAAAATGCATCAATGCATGGTTATCTGAACAAGAATTTGCATATAGTGGAATACCTTTACTGAGGTTCACAGAGTGTGGTTGTAAGACACGGTGGAGTCTCTTGACAGGTGTCCTATTGCATGCAAGACATAAGACGACATAATTTCGGCGAACATTAAATGTATACACATATTCGCATATAATGTTTCCTATTGCATGGTGATGCCAACTTTCCAACGTAAAGAATGTCCACATTGCATGAGCATTAACAGGCCCATCAATATCAGATGCTAAAAGAGCTAAAAAGCTTACACCCCACAACCACTCGTACTACCTGTCGCCCACCTGATCAGGCAATCACCTATTATCTATATAACCATGCACTCTCAACTCTGACTCAGCACATTCGCCCCAAAGTTTCAGTAGTCAACCATATTAAACCACCCACACATAAACCTACGCAATCAAACCATTCCATCCACCTTCATATCAGTCATTGCGTGGCTCCACACCATATCTGCATCCAAACTGCCATCAGTTTTAATTTTTATAAACTTTATTGTGTCGCTAAGGACTATTGAGGGTCTTTGTCAATTTATCAGGCTAAGAAAGTGTTTTCTCATTTGTCACTGGCTGCCTTTGACGATTTGTCGATCATAAGAACAGGCCATGTCGATTTAAGGCCTCAAGAGCCCTGTATCTCCTCCAGTATCTACTCTCTCTACCCCCTACAGTACTCGTCTAGTACCCCCTGCAGTGCTTCCTTTGGTACCTCCTCCAGTGCCTCCTCCTGTATCTCGATCCTCCTGTACCTCCTTCAGTACCCCTCATGTACCTCCTCCAGTACCCCTCCTTGGCCTCCTCCAGTACCCCCTTGTGCCTCATACTGTATCTCTACTCCTTCTGTACCTCCTCCTGGATCCCCTCCTGTACCTCCTCTAGTACCTCCCCATTTACCTTCTCCAGTGCCTCCTAATTTACCTCCTCCGGTACCGATACCAATTTTGACTCAAATTCGGAAGTTGGGTGGAGCAACGAGACTTCCCCTCTAGTCTCGTTGGATGGAGGAATGGTGAATGTGGGGTTCCACTAACCCATATAATAAATCAGTTGATTAACTCGTTGGTTTCAGTCGCTTAGGATATTGCACTCGTTGCTACGCAACTCATGTAATATTCACGCTCCTTCAACCAACTCGCTTTAACATATATATAATTTACGTTTGAAACTTTCTGAAAACACCATATATATAATCACAAATCATTACAGTCAGTTAGTATGAGGTGGAAAAATTAATCATTTCGACCAATTATTTCTAGTAGATGGGCATGCATTCTTTCAAAATCGATTAATAAACTTTCAGATCTGCCATTTTTTTGCTCGTAACAAGGGAGGCATTTAACTGAGGAAGCACCATGATGCCACCATGACAATGTCGAGACAATTGTACAGGTCATGAGCGGAGTATGCATTTAATAATCGATATATTGTCTGCTCGTGGCCTAACATAATCATGAAATATTATCTGCATCCCACATGACGGTAATTACGTAGCAACAGCTTCAGTGTCGGATCGGATGAATTGAAAAGTAAAATAATTCCCAGGCAGAACTTCCTGCAAGGAGACATTATCACGAGTATATGCTTGTCGTCCAGCTATATTAAAACAATTTCCTTAACCTGGATATATATATCTGTACTAAATCTAATAGTCTGAAAACGCTGACATTGGTTATACACATTTGGTGGTACTTGTTTAGGTTTAGTTCTAGTTTGAATTGATTTTGACAGAAGGAAGTGAAGCAGTCCCCTCCTTTAGGAGGAAGCCTAAATAACAACGCACACGAAGAGCTCACTGTAATATGAATCATGAATATGTATAAATATTAATTATGACGATCGAAATTTTACTTTTACTAGAATTGTAGTTTGTAGAATTGTAGTTTGTAGAATTGTTATCTACCTGATAATGAGAAACACATCACAAATTATGCATACATTTACGTACATGCATTTATATATTCATCTAAAACAATGAAGTAGATAACATTAATTTAAAAGTAAGATATGATAGATTTCAAGTATTTGAAACATAATATATTAACCATTTTTTCAGCGAGGCCTGATTGTTTGAGTAGATGGAGGCATTACTTTTGAGTTGATCTATTATATGGTTAATGTCTGATTGAGAATGATTTAAGTAGATTTATTTATTTACATGACGAGAAGGATTTCGTAGAGTACAATATTGGATGTAATGCACTTGTCAATTGCTACCCCACCCCAGGATATTCCCCTGGGTGGAAAATGCCCGTTATTGCAAAAATAATACAAAAAATGTGCCCTATGGGGTCGGTAATTTATACAGATGTCTTGCCCCGGGGGGTCGGGTTTTCATCATATTTCCCCATATGTCCGGGACATTTCCCCATTCCCCCGAGGATGGGGTGGGGAGGATGCAAGTGAATAAGTTAAGTAGATTTTTTTTAAAGATTTAATGTTTTTTTATTCAGGAAATATCATTACATCGTCGGATGCTGTTCTCAGGTATCCCTGTTATACTTATATAACCGATAGGAATAATGAACTTTAACCAAACCATAGACCAGCTTCTATACATCACCATTAAGAAATGTTACATTAAATTAATTGCAATCTATATAATAGAAAAATAAGAATAGTACAATAATGAATTTAAACAACAGACGTATATAGTACAGATATAAGTAAGGCAAGCAACCACCCAAGATCCCATTATGGAAAGCGAGGCACTCGTTACCGCCGTTATAATATTTTATTTCAGTCAATGGAATGTTAAAGGGTGCACCGCAAAGTTCTATCAGAACTCAGAATTACGTATTCTTCAATGGCCCTCGAATTGTGTGAGATTTGACCAAGACGATCAAGACAATGCTATCTATTAGTTGAATATTCAAATTATACCAATTATACCCGTAAATCCATGTTTGATAGTGGAAGCAAGTGCACGAAGGTCATTTACAGTAGATGTGAAACATAGGGAGAAGCTCGCCACTCCTCCACTGTGTACAACTGATGCTCTTTCTTTAGTGAGGATGCACAATTCCTTTCTTGATAATTATGTTCCCATATTGCGCAGTTTCTCTGAAAAAACACAGATTGGTGGCAATTTAGGAACTTAAAAGGAAGGAAAGGGAAACTAATGTTTCATACAATATTCAAATTCAAAGTAAAACCGCAAAAATAGGCCAGCTAGCGATATCTTGATAACAATTCATATAATATTATGATATAATACTCCGAAATAGAAAATTAAGAAAACAAAGGTAAAGTGTTGCTCTACGACTGCACGGTACTATCAGCCTTCTGAGGGCAATGACGAAGAAATTGAATTAGTAATATAACATAATATTTACCCCGTGGCGACTACAGCAAATGCTTTCTTGGCTCTTTCGTAGAACGCGAATCTTTCAACATATTCCACATTGATCTGTGCAGAAGTAAATCAATAAAATATCAGAAAAGCTAATGCGAGAAATGAGAGTACGAGAACGATTAGAGTTTTCTATTCAAGAATCAACAAAACATAACATTTAAACTAGTGGCGGAAGTTTTTGAAAATTCATCGTGGCATATTGACAGCCATAGTTAGCCATTTTTTCATGTGCATGGCATACCACAGGTTTAAATAAACTTTTAAGAAATCAAATGTGCATATATAATATTTTTTAAATATATGTTTTTACTTTGGCACACCAATCTATAACAATCTTTTCATAAGAAGACTATTCAGAAGATCAAAAGGCTCAAGACATGCACAAACTCTGTACCCTTTTCCCCTCAGACGCATCGATGGTCTCCTTGTATTTGGACCATACTGGCACCTGGAGATTTCTCTTCACATCTTCTGGGACCCGAGACATGAGTGCCACCTGGATTATTGGAGAGGGAACACAATTATTATCTTGATGGGCACGATTCTCGACATCTTACCCCGATACATACATGTAGGGTGTAATATAGCAATCCTCATCAAAGTCATAACGTTCTTATGGATCAATTAAGAAATGGTTAAATAGATTAACGAATGGGTTTACACCATAATTGTTCAAGGTAGTGAGATAACTTCAAAGGAATTAAATTCAAATCATACGTCAAATCCCCCGAGTGTTATTTCATTCTCTAGGAATAACATTTATAGATCTACATAATATCATCTGTCTATATTTTGCATTTTCTATTCATTTACCTATCTGATTTCATTAAATGATTTCTGTTTTATAGAGGGCAACGCCCATTGTAATGTCTCAGACCACCCTTTTAACAAAACTAGCTTTCTCATGGCATGAAAGGGAAAACGGGTAAAAACCTGTTGAATCGCCTAGAACTACTCCTTTTGGGAACGAAATGAATGAAATACTGGATGTCGAAGCAGGTTCCACGGAGAAAGGCATTAAATATAGATACTCAATGACCTTGAGAAACTCTTCTTTTATAACTTCATGAATTTAAACTTATGAAGCGTCTAAAACGATGAGAGAACATACTCCCACTTTACCAAGGCGGATATTGTTCTTTGTTTTACAAATCAGGGGATGCATTTTGTAAAGACATGTCGGTTAAAATTGTCTTCATATTTGCTCACCTGCAGTGCACAGAGCCTCAAGAAGGGCGGTGGCCAGAAGTGAAAATTGCCTCAATGCATACATCTAAAAGACACTTCAATAATACTATGTATTAAATTAGCAAATGTTCAAGTACGTCTCGAAGTACCACGACATATTTCAGATGAGAAGGTGGGGGCGGAGGATAGGGGCATAAGGTCGACCTGCAAATTTCAAGAGAGTCAATCGCTTCACCCCGAAAACGCCCTCGCGAAAGGGCCCTGCTTCAGGCGAAGAGGGCGAGGGTGGGCATGAAGAGGCATAGACACCGTCCTTACAGCATTATCTCTGTCTGCTGTTCTGCAGATGGGTCCATTATTCCCCAGGCCCTTTTCTTATTCAAGTACAAATGTGGGAAATGGGTCTCAGGCCTCTCCAAGTTCCGCAATTTCAACCCACTGCCTTAAGTTAGCCGTTTTACGTTATTATACTCGTTTTGAGGTACAGAAGCGAGAAGAGGTCGGGGCAGAAGGGATTGGGATGCTTAGTGCATTATACTTCGTATCAACGTTATTCGAATTCCTGAACCGTTCATGTTATATATGAAAGTGTGTTCAATGAAACATATTTATAAAAATTAATAGGATTAGTCCACGGTGACATATTTTGGACTTTACCACGGCTAATTTAATTCCACTAATTTAAAGTCCACGGAAAAAACCCCACGAAAGTAACAGTATTAGTTATAACCAATGTCCTGGTGCTAGTATATGGACCACACACACACACTTGTAATTGTGATGGAAAAGTATACCAAAAGACATGTCATTGGTCACATCTTCGGTGTCATGGTTCTATGTTTGAAGTCCGGCATCCCTAAACATAGTATTAAACAACCATTCGATGCAGAAGAAGTATATTCAAATCTACATTATATAAAAAAGTAATGCAATATTATGTAGTACATGTATTGATACATGATATTGACGGAGGTGGTGTGTATTTGAAGTGCATGGGAACGCATGGATATAGTATGACCACAGAATGACAAATTTAGAACAATTTGACCTCTAGAAAACGCCCTCGGATATGATTTAATGTTCGTGATCTAAGGAAGATAACATTTAAAATCAGATATAGATAAGAATATTAAGAAAATCATGATACAATACTGATAAAATTCAGAAGTACATCAATAACATGAATTATTTCCATAAGGATATTATTGCTTTACATGAACACCCGTCAGATGTGATATGGCTATAGGTTGAGTCAATATTCTGATAATAGCTGCCACATCATTTTTTAAAAATTATATACTCATTTCAGAATGAGGTATAATTTATATAATTCTGATATTCTCTGACAATCCAATACATTGTGAACTTATAGTAGGCTTTCTGAGTGTACGTATGGGAGGAGAGCACTGTTTGGGCCCACCGTTCTGTATACAAACACCTCACTAACTACCGGAAATGCTTGGGGATACTTTCGGGTATTTATATGCGCATCCACACCAGAGGCTAAAAGCGTGGGATGGTAACAAAGTCTTTGAGGATTAAGGGCATTGGAAGAAATGTTTAGTACTTGAGATCGATGCCATGATAAGGTGACAATCCGACTTGGATCGACGCTCATTAACATTATCTGAATGGGACTGGAGTACCGCACCGATTGTAAGTATTGGCGGGCTGAGTGGAATTATGTCCACTGGTCTTGAGACTAGTGAGTGGTGCCAAAAGAAACCCTCATTCATTTTAATTGAGCATTGAGGAAGGTGGACATTTTTTTACCAAGCTTGCATAGCAAATCATGGTTTTATTTGGCCACTTCCGGTTAGTCTATGTGTTGTCTATAGTCAGGTGTGAAAAACTATAAACTAGTTTGATGTTCGAATTAAATAAATATGTACATGTATATAGTACATATATGTACACGAAGTTCTATGTTTACATTAATCATGTTATACATCGTTTTGTTACTCTCAGAGAGCTTGTAACGCGATCTGCGGCAAAATCATAATATATGATGTAAAAGTATAAACCTTTCCCCTCAGGTAATAAAGAATAAAAGTGGAGCATTAACACTATCAAATATTTTTTAAAAACTTCCCTTTGACGTGTACACAAAATAATCATCGAAATCCTATCTTTCTGTTGTCGCATATAATTTAGTACGAAAATGCGTGATTTAAGATGCGTGAAATGTGCCCTGGAAACAACTCATGTATATGTAATTGTTGGCTGGATGTCCAAACGAATTATAGTTCTGTTGATATGTTGTAATTTATTTGTTTTCCACAGAATCGACCGATCCCTTATGAAAAGCCATTGAACCCTTGGCAGTTAGCTAAAAGAAAAAACAAGACGGGGAACCTCGAGGGACCCCTAGGTACTTGTTGTTCCCTAGACAGTTTGCGAACAATACATGTGATTCTAGGGTCTCTGCAATTTACGACCTTAAACATACGAAATCATTTAGATACGATCCCTATTCCCACGAATGATGATATTCCTGGTAGGAGAAAACTGTCGATAAAAAGCATCTTCCCAGTGATAAAGTATAGAAGTAAACATATCAAAACATAAGGTAATAAACCAACCGGGGAGTCGACGTAACTGTCCAAAGGAAAGAGCTGTAGAACCGCCTGTAGTAAAGCTGGTATAGGATGCCCTGGAATGAAAAGTATCAAGAAAAAATAAATAATTAAGTAGTTTGAAGCTGTGTGCATGGGTAATGCTATAAGCATCCTATTGTACAGACATACTATACCATCAATAAAAAGAACTTGTAGTGATCTTTAACCCATTATTTCATCCCCAAAATCATGGTGACAACCAGCTGGGAGAGTCTTCACTCAATTTTTTCTCTGTAAACTGTGTGTTTTGTTGTACTCAATAAATTTGCTCATCTATAACCATAAAAGGCCCACCTATTGTGAGTATATTGTCAGTGATTGAAATCAAATCGGAAAAAAAAAGAAAGTGACATTGCGTGAGGACTACGAAGTCGAACCTGTCTTCCAGATGCTCCACTGATTGACAAAAACGATATATTTGAACCAAAGCACTGAGTTGTTTGTCATAAGTAGAAATACTCAGTATCGGCCCCTCCCACTTACTTTTTAAAATCTAGGCATATTTCATCTGGATCTCATCTTGACCTGGTTCCATAGGCCTATGTTAGAGAAGTTCATCCTAATAGGATTATACAAGTTCTATTGTTCTTAGACTTGTTTGTCATCCACGGACAGATTTTGTGGCCCTTGCCTGGTTAGGATTCTGGTTTACGCACAGTTAAAGTAGGCCACAAGCATTTAATCCAAACCGGGGACCATTATCAGTTCACTGATCCTCTTACGGTGACAATAACAAGCACCCTACGAATTTCCTCTTATTGAGAATGGCAAATATTCATCTTCTCTGATATAAATAGAGAAGGTACTTAAGCCCCCTCACAGGATATAAGGAGTAACTCTTACTCTCTATATAGTCGCATCCATATTTAATAGTGACGATATTGAGCAGGGAATATATTCATTTTTACAAAGTGGCAATCCATTGTATACACCGTCTTGAAGTGGTTGTTTCCAAGCGGTTCAAATTTAATTACTTCTTTTAAAAAACTAACTTTTGAATAACAATGAAAAGTTAAAACCGAACCCCCTAAGACAAACATCTTCTTATGGACCCATTTGTCAATATATTTATATAACAGGCCCACCGTGTCCTGTTACAAAAACCAAAGTTTCTGACCCACAGGATTCTGTTCACGTTCAAGAGTTCACGTCCGAGTTAAACCGTTGAAGTGAGCGGGGTTAATCTGTACCGAAAAGGGATACACACTTGATTTAGCACTTTTTTCTGTCTCTGACGAAGTATGCTTATATTTTGCTAACTAATGCAATAAGTCGCGTCCTTTTGTTTTATTAACATCATTATTCTTGTCAACAATAATATCCTTAATATTTACCCCCCCTTATATACCAACCAAAATGATTGGTTGTTAAGAGTATTTACTTGAAATGATAATATATGGTTATGCTTATTACACACATAACAGCAGGCGCCTTTAAATTGTATAAATTTACTTTTAAATAAATCATCGGTTACTGCAAAAGAAGCACCGCAATATTCTTTAAAAAATTGCAGACATTAATTTTCACGACCATATAACTAAGCATATGAACGTATCATTATATTATTTCCCAATGGCTGTTCAGCATAACTAACATGATACAAATCAATTGGAACCTTACTGATGAGTACTAGGCAAAAGCTGAATCACCCTTGTTCTGCGGAAAGTCATATTCATAGGTTTTCAGGTGAGGAAGTACAACATAATAACTGTATTATAGTCGGAGTCTAACATGTAAACAACCATGCATGTATGCCGTATTTGCGCATCGGCAATCACACGTACACTGCATGGGTATGACTATAGTGATTTATTATTAGATGGATCAACAGCTTTCAAAACATTCTTGATAACAAGCAGGAGTCATCAACACTTCCCAATCCACCGATTGATGACTCAATACAACATTAATTTATAAATGGTAGAGTGGAAAGAATATGATTCTAATTCGATGGGGATTCATGATCTCTGAAGCTATTATATGATAATTATTAGAAAAGATCGACTAAACAGCCAGGAGGTAAAACCTAATGTCGATCCAAAATGGGTTTTTTTAATTATTTTATTCGGCAGTAATCATACATGATGCACTCTGACCGGCATCGTCGCAAGACGTTCTGCCCATTTCTAATAATTATTAGTATAGGAGACATTATGAATTATTTGGTTAGTTGATGATCGAATGATTATATATTTCCATTATGTCCATATGTGGAGGTTTACGTGAACCTGTGCTTATTATCCATAGTTTATACAATGTATACTACAATAGATGGAACAATAATATGCACGAATACATTACGCATGTATGTCCCGGAGTAAAATGACATGCATCGATATGAGCTCAATCTTTCGGCAATAAACCGCAACGAAATTGATGCCATGTAAATTGATATTTCGTGTGCGCTAATTGTAAACTGAATCGCTATGCAGCAATGTATAAACCACAGAATCGAGGCTAATGGAAGTGGGCGACGAGATTAAAGCGAACGAGACGAGATCGATTCCAGAAAAAGACTAAATTAGTATAATGATTCATAGTGTGGCACTATTTTCAATTTGAGCGCAGAGTTGCATCACTGAAGGGACAGTCCCCAATTCAAACTCATCGCATTGCGAAGCCATTCAGGGGCCCATTCCATGACTCGATGCAGCCAGGGCGAGGTGACTCTATCAAGAGACAGGTACCAATGTCCCGTCAGGTTGTCTTCGTCGCCATAAAATCAATTACCCTCGTCCCCAGGATTTCCCCTTGTTGTTGGCTTACAATTGCTTGCTCATAGGCTACCTATATTGCAAATGCCTCAGTATAGATAATGTCCATGTCTGACTAAAGAAACGCCTCTTCAGCCATGAAATCATATATGTAAGTTTCTTGGTGATTCATATACTATTTTGGAAGTATTGATTTTTCCAAGAGGACGGCCATCTGGAGTGTATATTGCTAGAACATGATAGGAGGGTCGCAAACAGAAAGAAATAGGGAATAATTTCACAATTCTTACGAGTAAAATCGTGATTAGGCTCAATGAAATATGAAAAATATATTATATTTATTATAATTATGTGTGTATTTTACATTTATTTCAGTGTAAATATATCAAAGTGATATATCAATCTGCCGTTTATATATGTTTAGCTGATTGTAGTCTTTCCAGACCAATGGTGACTTGACTATAGCTTGTAAGGGAAAATGAACTTGGTTCCAAACATTATGTTGCTTGTGGCCTAAATAAAATACCATTTCCTTATTTCTCTTCGCCTTGCCAACAACACAAAAGATTGAGGCAGGGCCGTTTTAACTGACAATTATCCTCACCAAATTAGAGACGACTTAGAGTACCAGGCCATTTCAACAGTCCTTAATTAACTGTTATGTGTAGTGTAGCAAAAAATGTCAAAATTGATAACTGATTATATTTTTAATGAATAAAGTTTGCACGTCGCCCATTAAATGTATTCTTCTAAAACCTTGCTTAACATGCATGTAACCAATGGTACCATGCAGTTGGTCTAATGGATATGGTTTGGCAAGGAAATCTTTGTTCTTTGCCAATAACTACAGGCGCCATTCTGTAAAGACCTTGCGGCTCATCTCTGAACTTTAGAGCAGACGACAAAACGTCGACTAGGACTATCATTATTTTGGCGGAAGGCAGGTGACCGCCCTTCCGGTTAGAGGGCATCATGTCTGCTGATAAGCATAATTTCGGGCGTGGGTAATGTTGGAGCACCTCGATAATCTTAACTATGGAATAAATAACAATCAGCTTAATTAAAGGGGTCCTTTTTCTGCTGATACATCATCTAGTATAGAGACAATAGTAACATTAGATTGACAAGAATTTTACAATATTATAGGAAGAGATCGAATGAATGTGTTTTGTGTATGGCCTTGTGACCACTCGTCTATCACGCATGTCTTGGGTTGAGAGAGTCTCTCCAAACCGAGGGAAAGCCTCTCACTCCAAACCGGAAAATGTCATTATGACCCTATTAAGACCGGAAAATGCCATTATAATCCCATTAAGACGCCTACTCCAGGGTCAGGAAATCCATTAGCGCAGTAGGCGTCCAGGCTTATATGATCTTTTACCCCTTTCAATTCCACATTTCTGAACCATAAGCACCAAGCACCTTGACGTTGAAGACACATGAAGTTACTCTTTATGGTACCATTTGTATTTTCTCACACTACTTGCAGGTAGGGAAATCGTTTCATCCTTGCAAACTTCAACAGGACCTAAAACAGTGAACTGGGGACAATAAGTTTTTATAGTGCTGATGCCCTGTTTGAGTTTTATACTCAAAATTGAAAATGAAACTGAAAGAATCCCGATAAGCAGCAGAGCCACATCAGTGAGAGTCAAAGTTCACTTGCACTATATATATGAAATGGAGATCCAAACAATAATTAAGCTCTTTTTATCTTTTTGGGACCGAAGTATCCATAGAAATTGGTAGTAAACTTCCGGCATTAAATAAAGCGCATCAAGTACTCTTCGCCAGTTTTCACATCCATTTCAGCATAATTCTGCACTGTAGCTGTTCGACGATGTAAAATATTATCACATTTTCTGTAGTTTTCCGTTATACCATTTTAGTTTGAACGATTATGGTATTATGCTTAAGTAGAACGTTTCTTTGAAAGATCGGGAACTTTTGCAGAAAAGTCATATGAATCTGTATGCAGTAAGCTATATGAATGTTTCCATTTGTCTCGAATTGGGGCAGGAGTACTAAGATGAATATCATCTATCAATCTGACGCGGTAGGGATCGAACTGGAGAAACAACAATACGGCAGAAGAACCATGTGTGAAATGACGGATTATCAATCATGAAGTATATGCAAGAGTCAGCATCTGGTCGCCCGATTAAACCAAGGGACGTGAATAAGACCAATCCAAAACAGTGCAAGACCCATTGATTTAGGACAAAAACTTCCCTCATATTTGAAATATAATAACAACGTAACTAAAAACAAAGCTCCTTGCGCTTACACAAACAAACAGAATTATTGTAGATACAATATAAACATGGACATCTATGAACTGGGAGTGACCTTTGATGTCGCAAAGTCGTTCCTGTTAGTAGCATTCTGAGATTTCCTATGTGCCGTTGATATGAGTATATTTGTCCCCAATGTACGGCGTGCATCTTTAAAAATGATGGTTAATCTTAAATGACCCATGTCCCAATGGAAATATTTTACTGGAACTCTAAGCTTCCACACATGTTTCTTATTACTTAATTTAATACGACTGTGAATTATGTACTTCTCAAGTCAACTGCATCTCCCTATTATCCTGTTTCGCATAAATAAATACCAGATATTGATAAGTCTTGGTTATCCTGAAGACTCTACTAAAGTTCAATTGAGTGTTTGTCATTTAAACTACTGTCACAATGTAGCGACTGTTTGCTCGATCAATGAAAAAGGTATAGGCTGGACCTTATAAATACAAAACAATGATATAGAGATAAAAAAAAAAGAATAACATGTAAACTGTATTTATAAGACCTGGATATGTGCCAAGGAGGTGTCTATATAGGGAGGTGCAAGTTCCATATAGTGCACTTTACTTCCTCATAGGTATACCTCCCCCTTGTTATTATAGAAATCATCAGTCATGAGATCAGAAATATGTCATACTATAAGCACCGGCAACCATAGACGAGAATTTTTTTCCCCCAAATAATTGAATATTCGCCTATGTTTTTTAAAATAATAATGTCATAATGTGCTCCCTTGTATAGCCAACATTTTTGTTTTCAGGTAAAGTGACTCTAACCACACGATTTCTAAAGTGACCAGATTAGCAGTATTCGCGTTAAATTGTGAGTGTCATTCTTACATAGCAGGAACTAGAATAGTTAAAGTTGCATTCCGAATTAAATTGACTCATTTTTCGTTGCTTCTCTTTATTATTTGACCTATAAGAGGATGAATTGCGATATTTTATGCTAATTTTTAAGAATGGTAATTTCACAAATTTCCCCCAAATTTATATAAGTCAGTTGACGATGTTCATGATTTCACTTCGGGGTATTAATTTTTTTAGTAAGAATTTAATCACGAACCATTTGACATATTTTCTAAGTTATGATTACCAAAAGATTGCCACTAATAAAACAGATTCCCTCAATTTGAGATAAGATGGGCATGTAGATATTCAGTTAGGGTGGTGTTTGCATAGGCATGAATGGAAAATATCGATTATTAGTAATTATTTCTTAGTAAATGGACCAAAAGAGAGGGACATTTTACTTTTTATTCGAAATTAACCAAGAATGCAGCTTTAATAGATTGTTTGGTTCCAAGGGTCCAAAATCACTTCCCGGAAGAGCATTTTTGAATTATCATTAAGTTTGACTATTTACTATGGCTATATTTCTTTCAGGCAAGAGGTTTTTCAAATGTGTTTACAATTGTGAAGAAATCAGGATAAATAATATAATCTACATCAGTGGTGCCTATTTCGGGTTAACTTGGCAAAAATCACAACGGGTCGAAAGGTGAACTAGCCCTTTCCTGTTTGAATTTGAATACATTCCAACTATGGGAAGGGTAGGAAACAGTTGTAGGCATACTTACCATCGCACCGAACTTCTTTTGGTCCCTGTGTACATATGGAGCTCGTTGGAAAATGTGCGTCCGCGAAAACTAGAAATGAAAAAGTAGAGAATGATGAGGAAATACCACAGAACATATCATATTTTCATCACCTCATTTATTAATCTTCCGTGGTGGACCTCGTTCTATAAGGATGACGATATTCTTGAATAGATAAGACGCCTATAAACCCGACACATAATTATATTACGTAGATGAACTACATTTGTCCAGGTTCCATTTTAAATTAAAGTTGTTTCGATAAAGCACAACAAATCATCCAGTCGCCCCTTTGGTCGGGTGGCTGGTTCCCACAACAAAGGAAAACGCTAGTCACCGAAACGTTGCCTTGGTGGATATTAGGCTTAAGCAAGCCGATGATCTTAAGCAGGCATGTCTAATTCTTCATTTTCAGTGGAGTCGACGAACTCCCTTTATTTCTTTATTAACATATTAATAATGTCCAAGATACAATTAACATATAGTGTGTACTTTTTCAACAGTATCTCAATTCGACACCAACTTTTTAAAAAAACGTATATGAAAGGGAAATAGGAATGAAGAAAAAATAATAGAAGGATATATAGTAAGTAGTAGAAGATGAGTGACAAAAGATTCTTGAGTCTACATACATTCTTCCACAGCAACACAACAAAAAGGGGGCAAGTCAGCGTTTCCCCCAAAAGCGGAATTAGAACTATAAACAGGAAAATGTCCCGTAAGAAAAGTTCATATTATAGAGAAACATCAAATCTGCTCTGTTTTCCTATTTTCCACTCTAGAAAGATTCAAGGAAACATAATTATAGGTTGAAATTCGTATTTTTATATGAAGACTGTATTAGGTGTAAAAGAACATTGAAAAGTTTGAGTTTTATGTTTATTTCTACACCTACCATTGGAATGGTGGAATGCTGTAACAATATACAGCAACTAATAATATCCTAATGGCATTTCAGGAAATGTAATCGCTGACTATATACAGCATACGGACTGCCTGCATTTTTGCTGTGGGAGTGTATACGATCATATATGTATATTTACATTATGCTAATGGGCCTCAAAACCAATAATTCAACTTGACTCTCCGAGTGGTGCCTTAACACATACAACCCCTGCATGGTGGGCGTTGTCATACATTGGGCCAAATTAGATCTAGCCATCCCAAGCCGTATTTAATTGTAATGGATGTAAACAGCGTCTATTGCGGTGGCTCCACCCTGTCATCATCCTCATTAGCGACACCCTTATCTTACGTATAGGAAGTCCAACTTATGGGAGGAGACATGAACTCCAGAATAGGAATGATGATGGAAGGGATTTCGTCATGATTCAGGATCTGAACATGTAGCGGTGAATTGCGACGCCCGGCATCCGAATATCCATATTTGGGATAGGAAGCCTCCTGCCCCGGTAGCCAGTGATAGGCACAGATAATGGAGCCTATTGTATTCCCTCGTTGATAAGCAGGCGGTTGACATATCTTCTTCGATTCATTCTGGCTGAAAGCCAATGACTAAGGCAGAGCTATCATTTGAGGTCTTGGTTCATTGGATATACATTCGATTTTATTTGTAAACACATTTAGAAATCGTAAGAATAGTGACGAGATAGCGACTGGTTTAGCGAGAAAATTCAGATAAGGCTGATAAAACTCATGGGAATGAGTAATCTTACAAGGGTGTTTTCTCATGATTCCACCGAGGCATTACTGTGGTTCAACAGTTCAAGGCCCTTGTTCTTTATCATCTATCTCTCAACCCGCGAATTTCTGGCTTAAAGCTTATCACCTTTTAACTTTGATCCCTGAAAAAGGAGCACATGTTTCAACCCGCTGAGATATATGGCGCAGAGTTTGTGAAAGTAAATCTTAGTTATAGGTTTTCTTCTGGGAACCTTTTAATCGTCAAGGGGCTTCAAACAACCGGTGATCTATACAATCAAACAGGTTTTGAAGTCGTAAAAGTAAATAATGGTCCAAATGTTTGTTCTTTTTATTGATTCAAATTCTTTTGTTTGGGTCGGAGGAGTTCTTTTGTGCACTTCTCCTCCCGGTGTTTGAATAAAATAAATAAAACGAAAATTCTTTCTACTCCCCTGTTTCACATATTGTTAACTTTGATGTACATATCTAATTAAACAAATAATACAATCATAGTATATCAAAACTCCTGTGACAATACCAGGTTGCCGCCCGATATGTAACCTATGTAATAAAACAGCGACAAAAGGAAGAAGCCACGAACCTAGCAAGTTCCTTAGTCAGGCAGCATCGTTGATCTTGAGGAGGCCATTTATATACTTATCATTCCAATGATACCTGACATACGGAAGATGCGCATGATGGGACATTAGTGGGCCAGGGGACAAGCTTGGAGCTCATAGGGATTCGACGCGGACAAGACCATACAGATCAGTTCAAATATGTCTGCTTCGAGTGCAACAGATGCGCATAAATGCCGCCATCTGACAATCGAAGAAAGCTACGGGACAACTACACTTACTTCTTGTAATCTCTTTCTATAGGCCTATGCTCAATATATATATGTCTCATCTCATAGGCATCTCCCACCAAAATAATTATAGAGCACAGGTAGGTCTGGAGGGGTATGTTCTTCTTCTCCTTCTCAGAATTTTATTCAAAGATGGGGTGTAAAAGGTAATTAATTGCATTATATACCTTGGAGGGGCCATTGTGCCGTCTTAAAGGATAAGTTCACCATCGGCGCAGCTGTTAGGGCGCTCATCTTAAATCAAGGAAACACAGTGCCTCTCTAAGGATGACACCTGTTGGCCCAGTCACGACCGTCACATACCTAGGCTATATTGTGGGATCCTTGTTGTGTCCATCTTTACCCTCGAGTCACAGAGCCAGTGTCAGTCACCGCAGATCTCGGAAATATAAGACATTCCTCCTTATCATAATAAGCAAATGATTAAGAATTCAAGATCCTCAATCAACTCTCCCGCAGTCTATTCGGGGCGAACAATGGTTGGACCCGGGTGACCGAGTAAATGGATTGTTTGTTATTTGACAGCTGATGTGCGAAGATTTGGTGCATATTTTTTTTCAATTCGTTATCCTTCAGGTACTTAAATCTGAATTACCTGTAGACAGTCATTTTGTATCGTCTTTGATGTGGTCTGTGTACACATCCGTTTTTTCAATAGGTTACATTATAGAAAACTCAAATGATCGTATATACGATCGTGGTCACAATCTTGTATTGTAGTAAAACTAATTAGAATACTCATTAATGACCGAACATAGCTCCCCCCCCCCCCCTCCCCCCCCCCCCCCCCCACACACAAATAATAATAATAATAGTAATCAACAAAAATAGGTGTTTCCGATTTACTCCCCCCTACCTAGAAAAACCTACCCCACCTGAGTTTTTTTGTTTTTGTTTTTTTTTTACAAAAAAAGCTAATCAAACAGGAAACAAATCCTCCTAACGATAAAAAAAAACCCATAAATTTCTACTGTTTAAAACAACTATTGTTACGAAAGAGACATTTTTTTCAGTTCCTGGAAGATGGTTTCCTAATTTTAAAAAACCAAAACGTTACCAATCCTCTACCTAGTTTCACAGCTATATAAATCGGAAACACATACGCCTATTTTATTGGGGTGGCGGGGGTGGAGGTGGGGGGGGGGGGATGCTTAGTGGGACTTATATACCAACGTATACATACATTCTTATGGACCCTGGTTATGATATAGCAGCCACAAATAATTGGCCCTGAAACTCATGAGACCATTTTGGGGTTATTTGTATATTGCCCTTTTTAAGGAAAAGGAAGAAAAGTTCGCAAAAGATCTGATCTTTAAGATTCACTTTTGTCACGCTAAAACTTTCACTTTTGTCACGCTAAAACGCAAGCAAAGAATATTACCTTTACAACTGATGTTCATACCAACTTCATCATAATATATTTGTTCACCCTCATATAATTATACTTATAATAACCCCTTATAGCAACCGCTATATAAATGTACTCCCCCTACCCACCTCCACCCCCACTCTTCCCTTTCCACATCCTTAAATATAGGTTGCGCAATCCGGTTCCGATTCTCCGATTACTGCATGACCACTTTCGATTCCTTGTTAACGATAGTGGGGAGAAAAAAACGACCTTAAAACAAGCACCATAAGTTGATTGGTTCAAAATACGCTCGCTGTATATATTATAAACCCAACAATGGACTCCTAGGTAGGTATAAGCTGACCCACGTGTACTAACTTGTCGGCGAGGATCAAAGCGTAGATCAGTGATAGCTGGCACCAGGACCCAGCATCGTCCCAGTTGAATGTACATGTACATGGGGCCCTGCCCAGAATGATCAGGCAATGGGTGAGGTCTTGGAGACGGCACCAGTGTCACACATAGACCTGCATGACGATATCGCGATACTTTATAGGAGGTGTAGGCCGTGATTGAACAACACATGATACTATTAGTCTAACATGTCCTTCCGGCCAACCATGATTAACAGGACATCTCGAAACCCTCTATATTTTCCTCGCAAGTAAATATATGCAAGAAAACAACCCCCGTATATTAAGGGATGCAACAAGGGAAATTCGAGGTTATAATCTAAATATGAAAAAAGTTCTATATCGTAAAAAAAAACTTATAGTCCAATACACACAAGATCTCTCTCCTGGTTGGGTCCCGCCACTTCGCTCTGATTGATTCCTGCCACAAATTCCAGCGCAGGTGGAAAGGTAATTAGCATTTTCCAGATTCCCGCCAAAGTATTCTTAAGAGATTATTAACTTTAACGTGCCAATCAATGATATTCATTATTACAGAATGTACTCAGTGTAGTTAGATTATTATATATAAGCTCAAAGGCACAAGTTGTGACCTAACATCCACCCGTATGTATACACAGACGCACTTACACTAACATCCTAGACGCACCAAGTATATTGCAGATCTGATCTCCCATTCAATATTGCTCGTCTCATCCCCAATCCCCCAATCATTCGTCCGAAATGAGACGCTTCCCCCCAGTTTGGGGGGACTCTCTCCAATCTGGGCCTAGACTGAACCCAAAAATGGCCTCATGAGTTAGAATCTATCTAAGTACGTACGGACTCTGGAAATGCGGACTACGGTGGGTTTTTTTGGGTTTTTTTTAAAAAGTTTTATTCAATTTTATCCTGCCATCAATCAAGGCTCTTACAATTCTAACGGTTAAATAAAAAATGTGCATAGATGTATGTATGTGTGTGTCGGGGATGGGGATGGGGTGGGGTCGGCGGGTGTGTGTGTGTGTGTGGGGGGGGGGGGGTAGTACGTGCCTACTGTTACGTCTTCATGTGAACCAGTCAATGTGGTGCCTCTATCGTACTGTGTATATATTATGCGTGTGTGTGAAGTATCATGTGTCTAGAAATAATATCTTTTTATCATTATAATAAGAATTGGAATAATTTAACACATTATATCAACCGAATGTGACTTATTATATCCAAGGATCTGCATCTATTAGTCAATCCTTGTATGTTAAAATGTGTATTGTACTGTTCCATTAATTATTTTCAGATATATATATAACCTTATTACTTTGCAATGCAAGAAAACAATCGCATTGATTCCTATTTTATATCCTGTTGAAATGTCTGAGGCCAATAACAAAATTTTAAAATCGGACAACCATTGGTTTAATAGTAATCTGTTGGGAACAATAAACAAAATTAGGAAAATACGCATTTCTGGCGCACGCAGTTTTAAGAAAGATATACACGGGAAGAAAAAATATCGGTTTTTAGCATTTGCAACCAATTCCACTGAAACTTAAATCTAAACTTCCATGTCCTATGAATTTAAAAATACAAACCGGATATTTCATACATCTAATAGATAGTTTCGATGATTCCAGCAAAAAGATATCATGTTTTGTTTTGCGATTAACTTGGTCACAAAAAAGACCTCCTTGCATTTTAAAGCCCATCGTGTGATTTCTGATAAGGACACGTCAATCCAATGCACAGAAAGAATTTTGTTGTATCAACAAACTTAGCCAACAATCTTTCTTTAAACTGCGCCATACTTGCTGTTCTTTTGGTAATCTAATGTCCTATTCCCGCAAAGTGGAAGAGAGGTTAGTTTGAAATAGTATTACTCGATATCTTTTGAGTAGCAAAATTAAATGAAGATGATGGGAAATAGTTTGAGACAATCAGAATAAACGCATTTCGGAGTTAAAAACTATCGCTCACAAACTCAAAAGGTATTACTACTGCTGTTTTATTATTTAGAATGATTGTAAGGTTGACGACAGCACTCTTTGAACTGGGCAAAACTTTGTAAAAACCAGTATATTTCGAAAGGACCGTGGCTCACGTGAATGACAGCATGTCAACTCACATACTAATAGTAACTTACATATTTGTATGATGACCATGGATCCGTATTAAGTGGTCGACCGACTGACCGAAGACATGCCAATCATAGCAAACTATCCAGAAAACACACTCCATCTGGCCCTTCAGATACAGAGAAAGCTCAAGGTGTCTACGGCAGGTTTCTGGAGGTCATACTTGTGTTGACAGCGTTAAAGCTGGTAACATAGCTACAAGATATGTCTCTGCGTTTAGAAATAAAAGACAAGTGATGTCCTGGACATGCCTGCTGGATGTGTCTAGAGAAATCTGTTATTACTTGATATGCCCTATGCGTTTATTCCTTGAAGGAAGATCTAGGCATGCTTCGGATAATAAGAATTCGATGGTAAAAAAAGAAGACACGCCATTACATGGCAAGTAGAGGCATTAGAAAATGTAATAGGACCGAGTATAAGAAGCTAACGCGGTGTTTGATATTTAGTGTTCTTACTTATATATGGTAAATCACCAAAAACATGTTACTATTCCTCTGTTACAATTGGTCAGTATGTAACATACTGAAGCCTTTTACCTGACTACATGTATAAATAATAGATTATATTGGTAAAAATTAGACCGAACTCTGCAAAACAATAATAAATATAATTGCATTTCTTCAACGTTTCTTCAAATGTTATGCTATGGAAAATGAAAAATAAAAAATAAATCTAAAAATATAATATTATCATGATGTGGTTAAATTAAGCAGGAATAGGATGTGAAAATATACTTAGTGCTCATCATCCTTGCATATATGTGAGAATTCATACGTACGCATTTCCTCGGGCAGTGAATAAATATTTGTTTATAGTTATACAATGGTCTCCGAAGGTATTAGATTTGTTAGTTTTTAACTCCCACACATATCATGTACACTTCCGAAACCATGGAATAAAAAAAGTTTGTGATGCACCTTCTAGGAGCAGGAAACATGATTTGAATATTGAACTATTCACATAACATGCAACAAAGGTGTGATCTTTTTGCATAAAAAGTTAAGGGAACCGGTTTTATTTTTGATATTTTGGGTGGAATTGTTCCGTTCGTGGTGTAAAGGCAAATAATCAAGCTATTTTCGAACAGCTCCTTTGCAGGTGCTTCCCCTACTCGTGGCTAATTTTGTTCGAATACACAACCAATAGTAATTTGCAATTTAGCCCCTCTTTTTGTTATCTCTGTGATGATATTGATATTTGCCCACGACTTCCTGAGATTCTAGTGCCTGCAAACAGCACAGTATGGCACTGGGCATAGAAGTGTAGGCGGGTAATGACAGAGAAGCTTTTCCTGCTGCAAAATATTCTAATCAAACATGCTTCCATGCGCGGAACCAATCCGCGCCCACCAACAGCGGTCAGAGAACATCGCCCATGCAGAATATGATGTATCAGCAAAATGGTTTCATACCGAGTATGTACACAGGTTGGGCATTGGCATTGTATCTGTATTCCCGCCCGAATGTGTGGAATTAGAGACTTTCTCGCTCCCCCTTTAAACCTGAGCATAGTTTACTACTGACATGCTTCTTTCATCATGTTCTGCGGAGGTGTTTGGCTCGAGGCGCACTCGTGTTGGACGGGAGCAACCTTGCGTGAAAAGATGCGCTGCTGCTCCGTACCCTGAGAGGAGAATCTCCTGGCATGCTACCCCACATCCGGGAATCCCCCCTGATGCCCATAAATGGAAATAAAGCATGCTAAATATAAATAAGAATCACTTATGCCTATATGACGTCATGTTCTGGGACGCAGCAGACGTAGGATAGGGACTGTCTACTACTTCCAGGCCCTCGGTCACACAGGGTCACCCATTATATTATAGCCACATTATTGTTATTGTTTATGTGGAGGAGCGACTCATATATATACCAGAGTCATGACGTTGCAAATGGGAACAGCTCTAATGGGTGATGATCCATGCGGTGATCGAGCATCGGAATAGTCAATCTCCGGAACTACCTATGTTCGAACGCATCTCTCTTTATTTTTTTAATTCAGATTATCATTCAGGCATTGGTGATTTTCATTTCATACAGGCGGTCTTCCCTGCTACATGATATTGCCTTTTTCAAAGGCTGTTATAATGAAAAATTATGCTATTTTAAAAGTACAATAACAAAAATATGATGTGTTGTTGAGTGAGTTGAGCATGTGTTGTTGAGTGGTGAATCTAGTGTCTATTAAGAATGTTATGTGCGGGGGCAGGGTTAGAAGGTATTAAAAAAATGAGGGATGCCAGAAGATGCATCAGGGACGTTGATTTTTTAAAAATCTTTTCTCGTGAAATTGGATGACCATAGAGATTCACTGAAGTAATACTAATGTAATACTCATGGTGTAATAATTCCCTGGATAAAGAGATTTGAACAAAAGAAAATGCTAAGGAACACAATGCATGGAAGTGTACTGGTACCACGTACATTGCTAACCTAGTCTGGCCCTGGGTGTAAAATGAAGATGCATGACGTAACATTAATAAATGTACTTCCCCATTCATGAATACGCATACGGCGTTATATTAATGTCATCCCCAGTTTGTTCACACTAAAATATTATGGTATGTCTTATTTTTATATTGGAAATCACAAAAATATGTTCTACTTGACGACAAACTGGTCTGAATGGTTAAACTGATGTTTTTATAAGCTTAAAAGAATATAACACGGTAATTATTGGACATTCTTTTTGATAAAAATCCCTCCTTTCCCCCCTTCTACTGCTGAGAAGAACAATTATTATAATGTGATGCTTATGGAAAATAAAAAATCAAATCAATCAAATTCGTTTTGCTTCTGCCCACTCAGCGCTTGCGCATTCTAATGACGATTGGTGTCGCTCAAAAGGTCACAGGAGTGTTGAAAAAAAAATCGAGGATATTACTAATCATTATAAAAGATATTACTCAACACTTTGTGGTAAGCGGATCACCACAACTACTATCCAATTACAATTGTACTGTTATTTCCTCTCTATCGATCTTTCTCACTCTCTCACTCACTCACACATTTTGCTAAATGCCATCACAGATCGTATGCATTGTTTTAGAGCATCGTCCTGGATACTGGATTATATTTTGACAAAACTTCTGCTATGAAGTCATACACAGGTGAGAACTGAACTGAACACTGTGCGCGGACTTCCCACCTCTCTGAGCGAGGCAGCAGGCTACTTGAGAGGTATATAGCTTTGATGGACGTGATTTCCTGGTTTTCATGGAGTTATAATAACTTCCTGGCTCGCAGACGCGAGGGTTTCCCGGCACTTTCACCAAGACATCCGGGTCCGAGCCACCCTTCTATCCAGGGCCGTACAAATTTGGCTGGGCAACCCAGGGTACATCCGTTCTTAAAATCCCCGTCTGTATTCTAATCACCACGATAACAGTAGCCGGGCTGTCGGCGAGATAAAACAAATGGAAAGCAAATGTTAAGCGATATTTGATAGACAGGGGATAGAAATGTGGTTGATGAAACAGTCATTGTACAAGATACACGTCGTCTGTTCGATATACATTTTTATTGACATCCACTGGCGATTTGTCAGGCAAGGAACTTCGCCTGATAAGAGAAGACAATGATGCATGCAATATTGTTGTAGTTTGTATTAAAACGGCGACGGTGTCTTATATTAGGAGCTCTGGCTGAAAGAACAGATCCAATCTATTTCTAAAGTAAGCTATCTAGATTACAAGGGCCGCAGATGATGAGAACACAAAAGCACAAATCTCTACAAGAAGGTTTTTGCAATATGATTGTTGCTAACGACAATGAGAAATGGGTATTAAAGAAGGTACTTATATACATTAATATATATATATATATAATCATGTTAATGACTCAATAACGTCCCAATGTTAGTTATTCATCATTATAGGAAGTCACCTTTATTCTACCATTCTTCATCCACGCATTGATTGGTATGTTGTGCTTAAGATGAGTGTGCTAATATTACATTAATAAAGTTTAGAAGATCCCCCATAATAAGATGGTCTGTACCGAAAATAGCCGATTATTCACAGGGAAGAACAACAATCACTGAAAAGTGAGCGTGTATCTGAAGATCTCCTGTATAAAATCTGTTGAAAACATAGGTTACACAGGTAGGAGGAACGAGGTTAAAAGTAAATGTCAAATCATGTATAACTGTTTACGTCTGTTTATATTATACCTTTTGTCGCTCATGCGCACTGCAGGTTCGTCAGATCTTTCTGAGCTCTTTCTGGGCTATGGAACATCCGGAACGCAGGAACACTCAGAATGATCAACAATCAAATGGCAAGAGAGCCTCCACTCGCAGTGGGACAGGCAGTTAATTGATATAATGGGCACACGACGTGCATGTTGAAGGCATGTTACCTGGAACTGGTAATGATTCAGCCAGATTCGTTGTCCAGTTGGACAAATTGTTTACAAACAAGCGATGAGACATAATCAACAACTCACTACTCCAGTGACATGAAAAATGTATCAAATCCAAAAAAATGACGACCGACTATTTAAATCATTTAGAACCATTCAATGGTGTGCGCACCCACACACGAGTATGCTAAATAATATATGCTATGATTATACTGTACCTATTATATGTCAAGTCGATAGCATTTGGATAGTATACCTTGTGTATTGCTCGCTCGTAAGCTCTCAGATTAAATCTACTTGAGGTAAGGTGTATACAAAGACACTGAGACAGACTCAGTGGAATGGAAAAAGCGATACGGAGACATGATGAGAACGACAGAGGCTGAGAGGGACAGAGAGAGAATAGAGGCAGCGAAACAGAGAAAGATACACACACACAGAATGAATGGTGTAGACGGAGTGTGAGATAATGGGGAAAAGAGTATGAACTGAAAAGAAAGTTACCAACATTAATTTTTTATATCCATATTGATTTGACGTAACAATATACAATTTAGGCTTACATTCATATATTGAGATAATCATTTTGCTATGGAGAATATAAATTTTCCCTTGTGAGACAGCTCATCATTTTGTATCTATAGAGGCATAGTTCCAACACCAGAAGGTTTGAGCCACATTTGGGGGTAGATGCGGGGGTGGGCGCATCGTGGATGGATCCTATTCAAGGAGTAAAGTAACTACAGATTAAATATGTACATCAAGGGTACAAGATCCAAGCCATAACAAGCCATGGACGAGTGCGAGTCTGGTTAAAATATGGCTTATAATATAAACCAGTTGTTCCATGTTGACATATGGTAAGCCACTTAATCCCGTGCCAAAGATAACAAAACCCCCAACCACAAGTATGAATAGGGAGAGAGAAAATTTGCCACTGTTCAGCCACGGAGAGATTGTTTATTGTTACATTGTGGCAATGTCTTATATTCTATACATTATTTAAAGTTGTTAAAGTCTAATGAAATGGAAATTGATCTTTTGGGAGACTATGGCAGCACAAATTATGACAATCGCAATTGTTATTTGTATATTTTATTGGTTTAAAAGAATCTAAAATAGCAAAAATAGGGACCAACGTCAGGTTCCTATTATTACTTTCGGCAGGTTGTGGGAGTACATCTCAGCAAAATGCAATTTTTTGGCCCATCCCACATATGTTCACTGATATTTATACTCGAATTCCAATTCCATCATTGGTCCATGCGTTGGCCTATAGAAGATAGTTGTTTGCATGGACATTTTTAGATCCACCCACGACAATTCACCGCACTGGAACTATTTGTTATCTTCGCGAGTGGATATTTTTGTGCCTAGGAAATAAACCCCGTGAAATTAATATAAATGTTCTTTTCATATACCCTTAGATGTGTGATACCCCTACGCGTTTGTTGAAGAGAATGTGTGCTTCTTGCAGTGCAAGAGAAATTACACATAATGGAATTTGGAACGGTCTTTTCAACCCCCGTATGAATCTCAACAATCCTAAAGAGACTCTGGAGTAGACCTCCACCCTACAAGAAACGTTATTATTGCTGCTCCCAACCAATAAAATTTCAAGGACGTTCAACCTACGTGTTAATATCCTTGACAAGATATGAACATCCCCTCTTGCCGTGTTGCTATTTATACTATTCTTTCGCTTCTTCTGCTTCATTACCCTGTAAGTGGACCCTTTGATAGCCATCCCGACCAATTCATATCTCAATGCCTCTATTGACACAACTGACAGTTTCTACAGGCCTTTCTATTAATAAGTTACATTTCCGACCGTGTAAATCTATCAGTCGGGGGGGGGGGGGGGGATATCGTCAAGATATTATCTTCCTTGGGTAATCCTGTTAAGTAAAACGTTGTGAAATAATAACACCGGAATTAATAATAATGTCATCTAATATTGTTTTTTTATTGAAAGACAAATTCATTTTAAGACATGTAAGCTTAAGCTTATCGAACAAATGGCAAGTTGATTCATGAATGAATACCAACATCAAGTTATAATAATTATGTCCACATTTAGCGGTAGCAATTAAACGTATACAACTTTTCGTAGATTCGTGCTATTGACTCCGCGTTGTTATATGTACATACATTTTTTGAGAGAATCAAATTCCAATAATGGAACAAATAATACTCATCTTTTGAATAGCTATAGGGCTGATTATAATTTACATAATTAAACAGCAGTTAACAAATGTTGCACTGTGATATAAATGTCGATAAATAAATCGTAAGGTCAATTCTCCGTCATACATGTTACAGTTATATACAAATAGGTGGTAATCGAAAAAATTATTTTATTTTCCAAATCAGCACCAATAAACAGTTTTCCGCTGAAGGATACATTACGTAACTAGTGCTAAAAAGAGCAAGCTATGTAGAATATTTATATCCTTAAAAAATCGCCCCTTCCTTCCTCTCCTTTTGCACCGATTTTCGTATTTGTTTGTTCTAACATGTGCCATGAATTTCTAGGATCGGCCGGGAAGTTTTCATGGTCAAATATACTAGATTATACAACACTATTCTCATCACCGGAATTGAGTTCGAGGCATGGTAAGAAATACCAAGGGTGTGACTCCATCCGAGTTTCGCCCACCGTACGCACGTGTGCAGACGCATACAGATAGAGACGTGTGTTTAGGTTTAAGATTGTTATGAGGATTGTATAATTAATTGGTGAAATGTTACTGTCATATGTCTACGAATGTCAAAGATGTCTTCCACTGCCATATTGAAAAAAAGAAGCATTAAAAGCGCCTTTGTATAATTGAATTTTGGGGTTTCAGTTATGTGACCCACAGGAAATTTAAAAAGTAGCGTTTTCAGAAACGTTCGTGATGGGAAATAAACATTTCCATGATACATGTCCATACTTTTTCCATCTTCCAGAGGAAGTTTTAATCAAACAAAAAACTATTTTATTTACAGACAAATGGAGTTTCCAAAGCCCCGCAAGTTGGCCTTCAATCGGAATTTCCGCCGCTTGGCATAATATATGTTAAGCACATATTCTTCCAATACCACACATACCCAAGTGGATATCAGAGATTAGGAAATACCCTAAATGATAGGAATGCAGGAAGTCATAAGTCTCCCGTATCGTATCGAAAGTTTGTGATAGCCATCACAAACAGGATGGCTTATGCTATTAAAAAAACTGGTTGTTACATAATACTGGTATAATGACAAACCCACTTGTATAGATATGATACTTACATAATAGTGTTCCGTCCATGGAGCGACTTGTTTATTGATATAGAACATAATTCAAATTCAGGAGTATTATTTACTTTTTACAGAGCATACTCCTTTTTTACTAGCCTACTACATTGTACTATGAAATTGTATTTGTTTAATGGGGATCATTATAATGAACAAAACAATACAGATATTTTATTGCTCATGGATCCGCGATGTACATGTTTTCATTTCAGCCAGAGCAGAGGAAGAGATACTTCTACCAGTCGTCACTGGGTAGCTGAGTCAAACTTCTCCTGAAAAACAGTGCCTAAAAAGATAAAGTCCCATCTTTTAAACCAAGAACAACTTTGTCAGAATAGTTTCCAAGCCTCGCCTTCTCCCAAACGTAACATATCCTCTTTAGGGTGATCAAAGTGCGTCTAAAATCATTTTGAAAATAATAAGGTGACTGTGATATTGCTGACAAATTCTTGCTTATGCTAGAAGGATATATTCCAAGATTTAGGTTGGGATATTATGATTTATGTAATCAGGTTAAAAACCGAACATCATCCCTTTCAGAGGGATGGGTATAGGGAATTCTGTGAGCTTAATCAATCTGTTGTTTTTTATACTCTAGCATCAGGATATTTGGTCTACTGTGCCGCAACAATTAGGTTTCCCAACCTGAGATTTCTACGAATGTGGAAAGATTTAGTATAGCGGATCTAAGAACGCCAGAGGGAGCTTATAGATCCTCGCCTGGAGGGCTTAAGGTCACTTGTAGAAGCGTTTGTTTGCAATATAGTTTATATTACCAGCCTGCTCTATCGCACCTCCAGTAAGGGCTACTTCGCGATGTGCGGAAAACCTGTCTGGTGTCTGAGGGCGTGGGTATCAACACCCTGTCACCTTTTCAAACTCAGAAAAAAAATCGTTTGTACCCGAACGTGACCTGAAACACTTCGACCACCTAACCCTAAAATCAGAACGTTTTTAACGAGGGTCGAGACATAAAATAGGAACAAATGAGGAACTAAACTTAATATCGATACCCATCAACTTAGTGCGAATTTACTCAAAGAGAAATGAATTGATTAGCAAAATCTCAATCAATTCGCAATGAACACAGATGCAGATAAGAGATAAGCGCACGTTCAACCCAGCGAGGTGATTTACTTTCAGGAGCTTACAGCCCCATAGTGCCCGAGGTCAACGGGGACTGCTTGACTCACGTTGGTATTACTCAGCATTTTAAACCTGTACCTCTGATGCTTCCCTCAGCTCCAACTGCCTCTTCCTCCCCTCCCACTCCTCCCCCCACCCCCTCTCCCCAACTCTCCTCCACTCCCTATCATCCCATGCGCCCACCTGTGTAGAAGGCAGTATAGGTGGGTAAGTTGGCATCTTCTCAATACTACCCACTACAATCGGTGCTTTCAGTAAGCAGCCCGATAGCTGACCGCTAATATACTTAACAATGATTCATTGGGCCAGGAATCCTCGCCACTGCCTTCGATTGGGTTCATTCAGATTCCCAGACGATCACATCGAGTGACACTTGGCCCATGTCTGTTAACCACATTAAACGCTCGTGGCTAATGTTTGCCTTGGGGGCCGGGGGGAAAGTTGACCGAATAATAACATGCTTGTCGTAGAGTGGTACAATAGCTAGGGACAAGACCAAAAGTCAAAGGCTGACTGCCGCATGAGGTCATCTGCAAGTCCTCGAATGTCCACCCGCACAGACGCTGCTGTAGGTCTGGGAGTTGAGCCGCACATCCATCCAGCCCGCGCCATATCGTCTATCGATCCAGTCCAAATACGTTTATCTATAATTTCCACACAGAAATGGCTGATTGTCTCCAGGCGACTGAGTAATTCCTGACGCTTCTGGAAGGGGATTCCCCTTTCCCTCAATCTCTGTTCCCTCGCACATGATATCATTTCTATATTTTTGCAGTGGCTACTCTCCCCATGCCGCAACTCTTACACACTCCACAGCCGAAAGGGGAAAACACAGACAGACTGTTATATAGGAGGGCGTCGTCTGGGCGTGGAACAAAAGTTTTGCCGTCGATATTTTTTTTCGATAATGCGGTCTGAATTGTTCTTTCATTATAATGATCCCCAATCGATGGTGAGGAAGAGTATGTGTCCGTGCTCATTCAATACAGAAATAAAGACAATTTAGGTTTTTGATATTTCAAAACAAGGATATTGATCGGCGATAGGAGATGAACGAACGCGTGTGGTTTATCTCGTAATCAATAGGAGATTATGGGCGTGGGTGAAAGATACATTCACCATAATATTTAAATATATAAAAGTCCCTTTCCTTAGTCAGGGATGAAAGTTTGGCCATGGCAAAAGTACTGAAATATTTCCGGCAAAGGAAAAAACAGGGAGAAATTGAAAAGTTATTTGATGATATTAATCTTTGAAAGTTTCAACTAAATTTGGTAAATATAATTTTGTGAAATGTTTCTGAAAAGTTGAGAAGTTAAGAAAAATATATTTTAGCTTAAAAATTATGACATTTACTTGGCTGAAATTCGACAATTTTTATGTTTAAAAAATACTTATTTGAGAGGATATACTGACGACTTGCATCCCTGATTAGTTGATGATGATGGTATAAAGTCTAAAACTTCCATACCTCAGAAATTTGAGGTGACTGTTAACTGATACAACTTCAAATTCCGGAAGTTAGATACCCTTTCAGGTAAGGGTGCATGAATGAATTGGCTCGTAAATGAATGAGTAATGGGTGAGTAAAGGAGTAAGTGGTGTTTGTGTGAGGTGATGGATCAACCAAGAGTGTCCAGGGAATAATTACAGGCTTGTCACCGGTACTTGTTGCAATCTGTCCCAAAATTGATAATAAAATAGCCTCTTAGGGACTCCACAAAGATTCCATCGGAATTTGTCACACTAAATGTGTGAGGTCTCCATTGAAATACATTTCTTTCACAGTTCACTGACCAGGAGATAAATCGGATGCGATACCACTAGACTAGCTAGGATGGGTGCAAATATATCCATACATCGCCACAGCACGCTAGCATGTCCCAGCAAACTTAGTGGCTCTCCATTGTGCTCTAAGATGACTGTCACACCAAGTGAAAGATCAAACGACCCTGAAAATCTGTTCCTCAATGGATAGCTTTATTCGCATAAGGTAAACGTACGCAGTCAACTTAGTGCATAAGGATACAGAATCATGAGGTTTACAACAGAACATGCTTTACATGCTGTTAATTACATGTAATTTGATGACGCAAATCAATCAGCGATTGTTCATGTTATCATGAAAGCTTTACGAGGGGAAGACTGTCTTAGGGACAATTCACACAAAAAGTTGCGCGAAGTTCGAGCTCAGTCCAAAAATAGCTACCGAATGACGCCTAGGTGCAATAACACATGTGGTTTGGGTGGACAGTGTATTTGGTGGACTCAGCCTTAAGGGAGTGAATCCTTGTTTAGTGAGTGGGACGAAGAATAATGGAGAGCATTGTGATCCTCGGGAGGGGTACTTCTATGAGGGGGCTTCTATGGCAACGCCTACATGCAGATACCTGAAGCAGCAGCAGCAGCGGCAGACCAATCGATATCCTATCAGTACCATGGCAATGGGCTATCTCGATCTGCTTCTCCACAACTCCACAACACCTAATTACAAGGCTGCACGAACCGGAAGCGGAAACATCCTCAAAGTCAGTAAAGGCTAATCCGCCACTGCCAAATTAACACACGCATGCTTTTTAATTCTTTGATATGTTGTCTGTAATTGGCAACACTTTTGTCTTTCCTTCTCTCGAATTGCATCGATCTCCTCGTATGAAACCTATTGGAAATAGGTGATGGCAACAAACCGATGTATGATGACATAAAATGCGAATAATCGCTGAGCATATATAGGCGCTATTAGATAAGCATTCCATGTCCCACCCGGATGTAAGAAATAATTATTAAAATCATCCATAATGAGATGGTTTGGGGAATTCCTCGGGAGAATTTCGTATTAAATACAGGGATAAGTTATAGGCAGATGTTGATCAATATTCCAAACCGTCCAAGTATTGTTCGAATTGATAGAAGAGAGGGATGATGCAATTGTTCAATTCTCTTTCGTTCGGGAGACCTGAAGAAAGTCTCAGACAGATAAAACCTATCAATTGAAGTAAACCAATAAGGATACGATAAAGTACGAGGAAGGGAAAGAGTATTGAGTTTAAAGCCCGTCAACTTCAATCGATAAGGAAAGCTATAATGTAACATTTACGAAACATTTGCGAAAAGTTTTAGGATCCTTGAATGAAAACTATGAAACTTAACAATTCCCTATCTATTTGTTACAATGATTTGATATGATTATCCTATCAAACGAATATTGTCATGGTATCGTTGAACCTTACCCCGAAATATAATATTAGGATTATGAAATTTCACTTTTAATTCCTCCACATGTAGCACCAAGTCTGTGAGTGACAGTGATAGGGAATCAACCAATGGAATGGAATAGTATAGTGTGTATATCGCATTTACGCAACCTAGATCTATTTAGGATGTAATCCTGACACTATTTAGTGATCTCTCTGCACTTGTGAACATTTACAGAGCAATGAGACCCGTGTATGTATACATGTGTATGTCTATGTTAGAAGTTTCTATAAGGAATATCCATTTTCCGTTTTATTTCAACTCATTTCATATTCAAAATATTAGCAGGAATAGAATCAATACTGCATTTCCAGTAAATTTGTTAATTAGGAAGGGGCGTGAGTAGACTGGCGTGGGAAAGAAAACAGGGGTTTTGTGTTTATCGAGTGTTGATTGGCTGTAGGAGGCGGTAGGCGGGGCCAGCGTAGTATATATCTAGGGCCACACCGCTGTCGTCCACATAGGCCTATTGCCACTGTGATACACACATTACTACCCACCGACAAGAGAGAGGTGGCAGACTGCGACTCAGCACAGTGAGAACTTTACTGAAAGTAACTTTACACGCGGAATCATTACCTTACAGCAAACTATTACCATGGATACCTTACAAAATAGTGGTGAGTTAAAATACAGATTTTCCAATCCACAACCAGCAGACAGGTTTCGATTGCGTAATATTTCATCGGTTATACTACAATAGAATATCGTCAACTAAAGTTTTTCTTGGAATTCACAATTTCAAAAGTGATTTCTCTCTTTTATATCAATATTTCTCTGTATATCACAATCCCCGAGATTAAATGCCACGCTTAAATGGTGGTTTATTTCGAAATTACAAAATCATATATATATATTCGTGATATAAACACTTTCATTATATGACATTCCCTTTCTTAATTCATACAGGTTTATTACTCATCTTCCGACTCATCGCGATATTGATAGTTCTGCCCATCTCAGTGCCTGCAGCGCCAGTCACCGTGGAAGCTGCAGGTGGATCTTCAGGAAGCGGCACGCAATCAACCACACTAAGATGGCATGAACCCTGTGCCGGGGGCTCCCGGGCCACAGAGACCAACCCACCTGAGGACTTTACCCCACCACCATTTGATGCAAATAGTGAATATAAACACATCAGGGAAAAGACGGTGTCGTCGCTGAGAATAGCCAGGGATTTAAAGGGGAATTATGTAAGTACATGGACTGTTTTATGAAATTATATTTCATCAATTCAGGAACTTGAGTTGAAGTATTTCAGCCTTTTTAAATCGGTGTACCAGCTGCACTGGTGCATTGAGATTCGCTCTCTGTACCTTGGGTCGTGACTATATATAGAGAAATATTTTTGTGGTATTGCCCTCGTGACATTAAGTTGAATAGGTTCGGTAACAGTGACTAGGAAGACTAAAAGTAATATGTGAAATCAGAAGTATCGATATTTCAATGCTGTTCTATCTCTGGTCCAATAGGATATTTGGGTAGTAGCACACTAGTAGAGGCATTGGTTGAACGCTTCGTCTAAGAATTTATTACCTACACATATATTAGTAGACACCTGAACAAGAACTAGAAATCTGTGTGTATTTGCCTTAAGGTCCTTGCCACACATGTTGTCTGCCTTATGACACTAGAGTACAATGCACATTTAGCATTCTCGCCATGTCAGGCATAGTTCACTGAAAAAAGGATTCTATAGTCGAAAGGCTCGGGGTGTCACTACTATTGACACTACGACGGTAATTGAAGGGAAACAATAAGTAATAACTAATTACCAATCGCTACACTCTATGTTTATGTACATAACCTCCGAGACATCGTACGGTCATGCTGCCTCCTTATTTTGGCCAATGGGGGAGACTTTGTTTATACCATCATCAACGTTTCCCCAGTATCTCCCCGAGAGAAATTTCTGGGAAGTGGTATTGTATCTCATCTGGTGAGAGGAAGATGACAGAGGGTATGCTCTATTTTTGGTTTCCACGTCCTTATTACATATAATCAAAACGTTATGAACCACTGCTGTTGTAACAAGATTGGCATTTCATAAATGTGGTTTCAATGAGCTCTCGTGACTTGTCAGGTTAAAGAATGGACCGCAATACACGAGGTTTACTGACACCGAATGGATCATATTTCAATACACTATTCGATCAGTCAAAAAAATGTGAATGAGAAGTTCCAATGAAGGAAAGAAATACCGATTTTTAAATATTCCATTTGTATATGTCATATACGTACCAAATACAAACAGATACTGTATGGGGGTCGGACAGCTTACGTCATCCCATACTGCTATATATGTTAAAAGACCTCAGTCAACCTCATATTAACAATACTGGGTATACGACTGTAGCACTTTGGAGGGAAATGTTTTCACTTCATGGAGACAATGCATTATGATAACAATCTTATTCGCTCAAGCATCGCATATGAAAGACAGGTGTGATGAATGGCTAAGAAAAAGTAAGAATCGGTACTATGCTCGCGATGCGTCGTGAAGGTTAAGATAGATACAAATAGTAGGGATTCCTTTAGGCAGATTGCATCACTCCAGGCGCCACACTGGAAACATTCCTGGGTGTCCTCCAGGTGCGCCTAGTCGTATAGTCTTGACACCTGTTGTCTTGACCATTCAGCACTGGATAAGTCCAGTCCATTCACTCATGTCCTCCCCTATCGGCCTCCTTAAGGGGCCTCCAGTGGTCACTAAACCATGGTCTCCCCTATACATGTATCGGAGAGGCACAGATCACTACAGCCATTTCTAGAGGAGTGCACAAGCTGGTTGTTCTTAGAGACACATGGCTGACCTAAAACATGTAAATGTCAGATGGTGTCATACGATTAACTTGTGTAAAGCCATATTCATAGAGAATACACTTAATATAATATATAGATATTGTGTAAAGCCATATTCATAGAGAATACACTTAATATAATATATAGATATTTGTTTTTCAAAAACATATTAATACCTTTTGCTAGTTTCGCAAGTTTCCTTAGTTTTCAGTTTACTCAAGGATCTAGCTATAGGCTACTTGAATAATTTGGGAAACATTCATAACATCATGGTAATAAAAAGGCCCATTGAATGATCTCACAGACAGATGACACAGCAAAGATTTGATACCTTTATTCCGTGTGTGCTTTAGCTAGTTTAGGCAAGGATATCCTAGGTATATTTATACATGTACCGGATTATCCTTCATATATTCCGTACGATGTACAAAATGCATTATCAGCATCAACACGTGGAATATGAATGAGCTCACGTGGTCATTCAATAGAGTTGCTCAATGGTATCTACTACACTGTTTACTATCTGAGGAATTTCTGGGTCAGATGGGGGAAAGCGCGTCAGGAGGCCTAAAGGAAGTGTCAGTCATTTTCCACTCCACAGTGAGAACTATGGAACCGTCCAGCTTCCTGTGACATGTTGGAAATCATGTTAGCCACAACAAAATATGTCCTAAGGAATGTGGGGTTACATTTACTCTCCCACGTGGAGCTATTTTTAGCGCGACATGAGGCACTCATGACCACACGTGTGCTTGAAAAGGGCGCACACGCTATAGATCAGCCTATGTAAGGCAATGCGATAGCAATTCCAGAATTCTGACCACTTGTTTTGAGACATCATCTCTAGAGAATCCGTCCCGCATCCATTCACTAGCGCTCATCCGCCGTCTGTGTCCATACGCAAGTTGGCGCACCCCTTTCTGAACTAGACGCGCTACTTCCGGTGTTATCCCCTATTTTTCCTTCTGACTCCCTCCCTGGGTCATGTCCACGATTCCTGGAATGGAGACTGAAGTTAGCCAAAGGCTAAACCTACCGCAACCTCCACTAGCTCAACCGGGATCCAGTCTAGCCCTTGGTTATTGTGTATACACCAAGTGAATCACCCACTCTACTTACTACGAGGATGAGGTACTCGTGGCCTACTCACTCTGAATTGTAGGTCAGATAATAGCCCCCTACCTCCTCTTAGACGAGACTACTATCTCAGTTTTCCACCCTGGCAAATTGAAATATCAAGACTTTTTTTTCAATACTTATAGCAATTTGCAAAAATCTGGCACAATATATTTACCGAAAAAGTAGGGTTGTCACAAGAGGGATATTATTATAATATTTGAATGATTTGTCTTGGATTTTCCTTGGGATTACAAGTGAATTTCATCATCTTTTTTATTCTTTCCTTAGGTCGTAAATAGAACTCGAGATGTGACAATAGAAGATTCATTGACGGACCTTCGCCTTGAAGGAATCCCTGAAATACCTCCGGTCGGAATTTATGATGACATTAACGTAAGTTCACATCCTATTCGATTACCAATGTTTATCCATGCATTTAGTCTATCAAGTTTAATTCTCAACAGAATATTCCATAAACAGGGAGAAAATCTAGTAGATAAAGTCAAGATAAATCAACGAAAGAAATAAAAGGAGTTGTTTACATGAATGTGTTGAATCAAAAGCCACTGCAAAAGCTGATCTTTTCGTCTCTATTTCACTTAGTTATCGTCTCTTTTTCACTTAGTTATGATTACTTCTTTGACATTGCAGGCTCCTGAATTGTTGAACAGGACATATGGATGGCTCGTTCGTTTTGCGGTCTTCCTTGAACAGATGCGAATCGATGAATATGAAATGAAGTTGAGCACGGGTAACAGCTTCATCACAGAAGTAATTCATCTGGAGGAGCAATGTATCTACTGGCTCCTGTGCAAACTAAAAGTAACCCTCCGCGGACACAACCTTCATGCTACAACTGATGTGACGAGGGACCTTTTATCTGAAGAACACACAGGCGGCAACAGAGCAGCGCGCAACATCAAAAATATAATTGTCCTGCGGGATCTAGAAAAAGCTTTAAAGCATTTACAGGATGCATTAGTTATCTATCTAGAAAGATCTGAAGAATCGTAACATATAGCATAGTAGTCATCCTACTATCTATTCTTAATTTATCTGGGAGCTGTAATATATTACTTATTTTTTGAGGCATTATTGTATCCTAAAAGTTTTATTAGGGACACATACCTGCTGGCCCAGGGCATTTAGAATGAGATTATTTTTAAACTCAAGGGCAAGACTGTGATACATACATGTGTAAATTCATTGCTCTCTCATTTGAATTATTGAGATTTTGACATGAGCATACGGCTGGTCCCTCTGTTGTACATTATATAAGTTATATTCTGAGTGGCTGACCTAACCATGTGACGAGTTATGGAATGGTGAAAGAAGCATGAAAAGGTTAAAACTTTTATTTCACGCACCAAATTATAATGTTTCATCACAATCCTTTGAATGAGGTTGTGTGTTGAGTGTTTGCATTTAAATAACATGAATATGTTTTTTTCTATATTAGTGAGATAAATGAAATAGTAGGTACCCGATTGTGCATCACGTAACATTCACATTGTCAATAGGAGATAAATCAATTTTAAATTACACACAGCGGTCGTACAAGGGTTGGTGTCACCTCTACGTCTCGTCTTGCACCTCAATTATATATCATATCAAACGTGGTGATTTAATGGTATTTCTGATTTCGGAGTAAAGTCAATCTAAGCAATTTAAAGTCAATAGTAAAAAACAGTTCTAATATTTGGTTTTGATTCGTACTGAATCTTCATACTATAGGCCTAGTCAATGGGCATCAGCCGATTTTCTGTATTTCCCCTCTTAATACTATATTCATCTGTACGATTTTCTTTAACTTGACCCTGAGGAAAATGAAACTCGAAATGAATTATGCACATTGTATACTTATAGATCTGGGTTGGCGCTTGATCTCAATCATTCATGAGCTAATGTTAAGTAAGCTATTATAGAAACTGGTAGGTTATGACCGGTTTGAGTCTCGTTCATATATAAGTATCTTTAATGGACCTCGGGTCCATATGTACCCATTAATTTATTTTATAATATGATACGGTATTTTACATTCCAGTCCTAGTTACTTGGACCGCATTCTTATTTATTGCAAAATTGTCCATGTATTAGGAAACTCATTGCTACATTGTAGATAATCTTGTGTCCCTTCAGAAACTGTCTTTTAGTTCCATGTCAGAAATTCCGAGGAACCGTTGTGTGCTTCAATTAATAACCGTTAGCCCTGCATTGTAGGGAAAAATAGTAACGTCGAAACGTATATAGAAAACTTTGTGTTGAATCAAGGTGTGCGTCGCGATGTCTTATCCAATCAAAACGCAGCTTTGAGGACGTGAGAACGGATAACCAGACTCGCCGATGCGTGGAGAACGAACTGCCTAGATGTTAATCCAGTGGGCAATTCCGTTCTCCACGCTTTCAGAGGTGAAATAAAATCACCCTCTAACGTTCACACCCGTATACCAACTCTAGCATAAATGTTACCCATTGCCAAATTTCGGTCCATCCCATTGGGAAAACAACTCACTCAGAGGATAACCGAGGACAAACTACGATCCTGTCGTGCTAGCAAGGCACATATCTATCATTTCCTGCAATAACCTGTCGTGGTAACCGCCGAAGATAGATACAATCCTCATTGCACATCTAACATATACTGCTACACTCGAAAGAAATTCAAGAAACTTTTTCTTCATTCACCGAAAGCGGGAAATATAATTATATGGTACACGTGCAAGCCCTAGGGGTACGAATTCAGGCATGGTGTGTAGCTTCTTGCTGCAATGCAAAGCAACGGGTGGAATATATTATTTCAATCTCGGGTAGCCTTTATTGTGTTCACTCATTCTATTATATCATATACTGTGTGGATCCCAAACATGTACATATGTCCTTGACTGATTTTCTTGCTCTGTCCCGACTTTGAAAATCCCATAGTATAAAAAGTAGTTCCCTGATTATTTCTAAACGCACAGTCAGTGACTTTCGTTCCCCAAACGTATATGCACAATACTGTAATAGTGCGAAAGTCTTGTCTGTAAGCTAGTACTTACAAAATGCTATTGCTACAATCGCCAATGGAAAAATTGTCTTACACTATATTGATATTATCTTCATTTGTTTAATGTAGATCTCAGTGTACTATATTACTGTTTATAATGACGTGTGTCCTGTGCAAAACATGCATGGGTGCAAGGTAATGCCACTTGTAGGCACGATTGTATAATTTATATAACTTATTAAATGCAACCTAACTGTGGATTGTGTGAGTAAAAGACATAGTGTGTATGAGCGATGAAGGCATGGTGTATGTAGTGTTTAATCTTTAACCTTTGCGAATATTTCAGAGCTATCATAGCGCTACTAGTTAATTTATCAAAGGCAAAAAGAACACGATGCACATGAGTTATAATGCTATAGAAACCTACAGCGGTTTCTTTTGGGTTTATTTCCAAGATCTTATATATGGGTATAAAACATAACGTTTGTGGTTCTCTGTGTCATAAATATGTCAACAAAAAACAATTTGTTGGGAATAAATTCATTTAAAGTCTAATACGTGTGTTAATTATTATGTTTGCATTATACTTTCCTTTCCCAGCAACACCATACTTGCGATCCAAGTTCAACGCATTCCTAATAAACAAGTAATCTCGGTGAAATATTTTACAAACGTATTATTCTAATGGTGAGGCAAGCGAGTCAGCTTTCCGGGAAACCCGCGCTCTTGTCGTCACTATAAATAATCTGAGCTTTTCAATTAATTCTACCAATAAATAAGATTTAACCCTGGAAAATACATTCCTATTTTGATCAATTAAAGTCAGATAAATAGTTCATTATGAGCACAAAAGGTGCACGATTTCAACAGACAGCCACGTTCGGAAAATTGAGCGATATTGTTATTGAGAATAATTAAGAGAGAAATTAACAACTGTATTCAGCTGACTATATTTCGCTATGCATGTATTATATGCTAATTCCTTATTTCACCAGCAAGCCTGTCGCGCCACCTCTTGATTCACCTAAGAAAATTATAGTATTGCTGGGTAATATTTACGTCCTTTTAATAATAGGTGAGCAAATCAGTCGTACATACAACCTTCCAGAAACACGATTAATATTCGGTCGTCAAAGGTTGATGTTTTATATTTGATCATCATTACAAGATAGTGAATGATTAGTAAATATTTAATTTTTCCAATCCATATTTTCACACATATATTATATATAAGTATGTGTTAATTATGATTAAAATAAATTTTCCATGCTATACTGGGTCTGCTCTTTTCATCCCTATAATATTTCATATTCCAAAACCTCGCGGTAGTTTTATCATTCTAATGTTGGCGGATTCTATAACTATTGCATGGTGAATTGGGTTTAACTCTTAAGTTTGCCAAATGATAGAGAAGAACAGGAGAAAAAATGATAGTAATTATGATGGACATAAACGGCGTTGCCATAGCGTTGTTATTGATCGACACTAGATGTCAGTACTCACCGATTTCATCCCCGTGACCTGCAGACGCTAGAACATGAAGCAAGTCGGGGCTTATGATGAAAGGAATACCCTGTGGAAGAGAGGAAATGTATACCATTCTTGTGAGTGGTATAGTATGACATGTGCCTAATGAATTAAACTATCGATTTCCTCTAAGTAAATGTGGTTCTATTATTTGACCAGTACTTGAATAGCTTTTCATCACGGTCCATGTAGCATGACCATCTGTACAATAATATTTTACTGACACGCAGACCTCTGGACCCTGGTATATTTTATCAAATGGTATAATGCTGATCACGATTCTTCAGAATTAACAGGAATATTGACAAGCAGTCTTACCTTGAGTGGCATTGTCAGTCTTTGTGAATCACTCTAATTAATCCGGGGAGCTGAATTTGCACCCTTTGCAGATACCTTCTAAGCTAGAGACGCCGTTTACTTATCGTCTGCAGCATGACCCAGATAACAATAGGCTCCGCCTACTTCATACCACCTACTCCCAGCGTTTGTTTAAAAGTACAAGCGCCTTCGGTACTTCGTTACCCAGTAGGAGGTTTAAAGCTGTATTTCTAGCTAAATCGACCAAAAACATTTTTCTAAATTCTGTCTTAATTTAATTGATCCTTATGTACGACATAGGATTTGATAACTGAAAATGAAGAGATTTTGTGTTTTTCTATGAATTCAGAACTTTTAATAAAAAATTTCATTATTTTTTAAATTGTGCTGTTCTACAGCAGCAACTTGGTGGGAAAATGGTTAACAGCCACATATATGTTAGCCTCTTGATATATAGATAGAGGCAGTGCTATACCGTATATCATAGGCCTATAAACATTTTCAATCAAATAGTGGGATTTCGGTGTACACTCAAACGTAGCCCGAGAGGCTCAGACTCCCTCGCTCGAGATTTTGGTTGGTCTCTCCTAGAGCCTGAGAGCAGAGCCTATATATTTTATCTTTTCTATTATAAATTCTAAGCCCCCACTGAATACTTGTAGGCTGCATCATGTTCAAGCTAAATATTTGGGTCTCTACTTACTTCCATCATAAATAAAGCATCGAAATGATTTGTGAGATACTAGTAGATGTATTTTATAACATTCTCCACTGTTTTTACCACATGTTAGGCCAGGTAGGCCTACCGCCAATGGACTGTAGTGCCACCTGTGAGCTAATACAACACTAACATACTTTTGGCGAGAAAATGCCAAAACATAACTTCTTTTCTTGTAACCATTGCTCTGTTTAATTTCATAGCAAAATAAACTTAAATTTTTATGGATTTGCAAACTATCCGCATTATTTTGAACGATTTCAGGTACTTCCGGTACCCACAACGCCTTGGAAAATGGCTGTGGGAATCCCGCCACATTTGCCTAGATCGATAACTTATGAAAACGTTCTGATTTAGTAAAAATAATCTGCCATCAGGTATTATTTTTTGCTCTGCACATTTCTCAATGTATATATTTTCGTTGGGAATGTTAAAAATCGATGGTTAAAGCGTTTTTCTATTACATCTCTACTCGTCCAGAATTAAGTGAACGCCCTGATTGTCCATTTGTGCTCCCTGACTCAAAAGAGAAACGATTGGTCAGGCCCGGCCTGGACTAACATTAACAATGATTTGGTTTTGCAACAGAAAGAAGAAACCAACAGACAAAATACTTTTATTCTCTATCACGATGACTTTCACTCAGATGGGGCTGGGATGGTGCTGGGTGGGTGGAGGGATGAATAGACGACATATTAAATTAATATGGGAAAGCTGAAAATGAATTCTTAAAAGCACCATTTGTTAGAGTGCTAACAAGGCGTCACACAGTGTTAGATGAAAAACATGAAACACATTATTATCCGGTAAAAAATAACAGCATATTATTTACGAGCCCATTCAAAATTGTCATCTAGAAAAAGTACCGTATCCATCTTGATCTACTCTTTAGGCCTATAGCTGATCGTGAAATAGACAGCAAAACTATACAGTAACAGGATCGTCTATGGCGGCTCCATAATTATCAAACATTTAGAGGATTAGGAAAGTAATCAATCAAAATTTGGATGGATATGATTTTGAAAACACGCATAGGCGGCTAGGTCAGGATTCAGCTTTAAATGTTTTATCTCTGAAAAACTTGTATTTTTTCAGTAGGTGATTTCCTTTCAAAATTCCTACAGCCGAAAGTGGTCGTTTTTTTCATGTTTTTTTTTTCATGTGTCATCCCATTGGCTTGCCGCAACACTGAACATTGGATGCGCGCGGTCTCACTGTATGTGGCGGGAAGAATGTGAACATGCGATTGTAGCGCCACTACCTCTGATAACGTCTCTACTCTGTACTACCATGGCAAGACCGCTCTGTGCATTGAAAACAAATTAAATTGCAACTCCACGGGCTGGAGTGACGGGCGGGTTAATTTTAATGTAAGAAAGGCGTTCTGATTGAAAACCTGCTACCAACCATAAGAGTGAGTATTTTAGACTCTTAAAATTCATTTGCGATCTATGTCATTTCTTTTTCTTTTTATTCCGCTCGCCTGACTTCTACTCAGTTTGCCCTAAGCGCGCCATCAGATATCAGCCCGAAATTTAGAGGAAGCTTGTACTAAGTTGTAGTGTCTAATGATTGGTGCTCATTTATGTCGACAATACAACCTACCGAGATTTGCTCCTCATGGAAATTATTAATAAATGGTCAGCTCTATCCATCAATGTGTTGCTGTTACCCCACGCCCTTTTAGTTTTAATGAATATGATCTGATGCTGAGCGATAATAGACATTTTTAGACGTGCTAGCCTATGTCTATGAGTATGAAAGGGAATCGACTGCATGAGGCTGACGTTGTTGGCTCCATCCCTAGAGTAAAAGGGACAGAGGGGAGTCAGAGGAAGATGAAAGGTTCCATCATCTCCGCCCCCCAGCAGGGTGATTAGCTCTTATCTAGTCATTAGCAGTGGAGTGCCCCTCACCATTTCTAAACGACTTAATTGCAATTTTAAAAAATCATTTTAAACTTTTGATTTTGGTTACCTGTATCAGAATTATTTCGATACAACATCAAGTACGGTAGGTACTAAAGAGCAGAAAAAAATGTCCGTCCCCAGTTCAAATACATGCAGTACAAGTGGAGATATCAAGTACCAACTACACAAAATTCATAATTTTAACTGCATTTTTTCCCCATGCGACATTGTGCGACACCTTAACCACATATACCACAGGAAAGCTACATTTCTCAAGAATCACATATGTACCCAAATCCCAATAATTAGGACGGATTAGGAAATATAAAAATCTTGAAAAGAAAAAGTGCTTTCAAATAAGTGTTCCAAAGAAATTTAACTGTAACTTGATTTGTAAGTATAGTAGAGAGCTAAATCGAATACCAAAATCATGCTTGCAACATGGGGAATATAATTCTGGAAGAGTGCAATGTGTATGAATGATAGTTTGTATTAATCATGTACGGTACCAATAATTAATCTTCAGCAATTAGGTCATGAGGTTCTGGAGAGGGGTGGGGATTGGCGGTGGCATCAGCGGTGACCATCATGGTGCACAAAGCCCCCTTGCACCACAGCGTGTTCAGTTAAGAACTATAGACAAAGTGTGTGGGTGTGTGTGTGGGGGGGGGGGGGGGGGCTTGACATTGATAATGATAATAGGCTTAATATAATATATTACTATTCTCTTGACTTCTCATTGATACGGAGAATCTTCAAATCGTAATCATTTGAGCCATTGATCATTGGCCCATTGATCAATTATGATTACATTAATCACAACTTACTAACGTGGTCCTTTCTAAGTGCCTTTCTGTCTCTTTTCTCCCTTCTACTCTATCTCTATTTCCTGGGTATGATCAGAAACTGCCTCCCTCTCAGCTATCCCGCCCTTGATATAACCATATTAAATGTGTTGATAAGGGCGTAAAGCAACCAATCTCAGTCACTAATCACAACTTACTTACTTCAACACTTATTCAAACAATTTTCGAAATTCAATAATCATGTTGTCGTGATCTTCCATGAACTTGGCGCATAGTATTAGCTTAAACCTAGGCTATAGTGAGTACCATATGTATGTGTTCCCCACTAGGCCTATACCGGTATTCCGGAAGGTGGCTCCCATAGACAGTCATAGAACATCTGGCTTACTGAGTACCATACCAATTAACATAATTTTAATCGGGATTTTAATTAAGAACGGATAGTTTACATAATTTTCCATTCCTCTTTTATCTTCAATTGTCCTCTCTCATTGCAGTTCAAAGTCACAAAAATGGCGCCTGATAATGGAAGTGACGATAACACGATGAGGATCCTCATCGCCACAGATTGTCATGTTGGTTACATGGAAAAAGACCCCATCAGAAAAGAAGATTCCTTCAACAGTTTCGAAGAAATATTAAAAATAGGTGTTGAGAAGGATGTAGACGCAATTCTTCTTGGTGGTGATTTGTTTCACGACAACAAACCTTCAAGAAATTCTTTACACAGAGTTATGACTTTGCTCAGGAAGTATTGTCTAGGCAGCAAGCCCTGTGCTCTGGAATTTAGAAGCGACCAGTCGGTCAATTTTGGTCATACACCCTTCCCTTCTGTCAATTACGAAGATCCAAACTTGAATGTTGGCATTCCAGTTTTTAGCATCCACGGAAACCATGACGACCCTACGGGACTGGGCAATTTGTGTTCTTTGGACTTGCTCAGTGCAGCTGGGTTGGTGAACTACTTCGGGAAGTACACCAATTTGGAGAAAATAGAAATTTCGCCTTTACTTTTGGAAAAAGGTGGCACCAAACTCGCTCTATATGGTCTTGGTTCTATTCGTGATGAGCGATTGCATAGGATGTTCGTTCAGAAAAACGTTCAAATGTTACGCCCTAAGGAGACACAAGAAGACTGGTTCCACATGTTAGTCCTCCACCAAAACAGAGCCAAGCATAGTGCCACAAGTTATATACCCGAACCCTTCTTGGATGATTTCCTTGACCTCGTTTTTTGGGGACATGAACATGAGTGTAAAATTGAACCTCAGTGGAATGGGGTGCAAAACTTTTATGTCACTCAACCGGGTAGTTCAATAGCCACTTCTCTCAGTGAGGGTGAAACTAAAAAGAAGCACATTGGTCTGCTACACATCAAAGGTCGAGAGTTCAAACTGAGTAAAGTCCCACTAAAGACAGTCCGCCAGTTCTACATGGAGGACGTCGTGCTGAGTGACACCTCCCTCGATCCTAACAACCCTAACTGCGCTAGAAAGGTGGAGGAATACTGTCGTGAGAAAGTGGACCGCTTATTAGAAAATGCAGGTTAGTCTTGATATACTAACCTTAGAATTTTTCAGTTCTTATTATTCAGAATGTGTTGGATGTATTCTAGATTCATCAATGATCTCCCCTTTTGGGATATATATCATATTTATCTCTTGCTAAAATAAATTAAGACGATATAACTGACTCTTTGTAATATGTGGCTGAATTAATTGCTCCACTGACTTTATTGCCTTCCCCTTGTTCTACTACGTGTGACAACTTGTACTGTTTATCCTTTATTGATCAATTGGAAATTTTCCGTGATTTCACATTCAACATTATCTCTTGCACAGAAATCGAGCGGTATGGGAACCCCCATATACCTGAAAAGCCGCTTATCAGACTGAGAATCGATTACAGTGGCGGTTTTGAATGCTTCAACACATATCGTTTTGGTCAGAAATTCGTAGACAGAGTCGGGAATAGTCGAGATCTTGTCCACTTTAACCGGCGCCGGGAAAAAAACACTGTCAAGGATAAGAAAAACAGCAAAGAAGGTATGAAATCAGAGTCCTCACCGTGACACGTTATTACCTCTTTACACATATGAATAAATATGGTGTCTTATGTGTTCGTGTTTCATATGAATTAAACAGACTACAAGAATGCTATGTTCTGATGAAATGAAACTCAGGAATTAGATGCGGTAATTGTGCATATATTTTTCAGATGACGAACTCTTTGGTGACTTTAGGCCTGAAAGTCTTGACAGTAATCGTGTTGAAGATATGCTGAAGGACTTCTTTGCGAATGCAAATGAGGTAATCCAGTTTAAACCGGTTTTAAGTTTCGTACTTCGGCTTTTTCAATACTGAAGTTACTCCTTTTATTGGTTTGAAATTAAGTGCAGCTCTGGATTAAAAGTAATCAGGATGAGATACCTTGTTTGTCAGTATTGGATCTACTCATGATAGCAGATGCCAAATCATTTTCTCACTGTCTGCTCTTGCCTTCAATAATTTATGTTGTGACTATTGTTCCTCCAAAGAATCAAAAGATGCAGCTTCTTACTGAAAAGGGCCTTGGAGAAGCTGTGAAAGAATTTGTCGACAAGGAGGAGCGAGACGCAATTCAAATGCTTGTTAAACATCAACTGAAAAAAACCCAGGTAAATGATAGCGTTTAATGTTATGAAATTATGCGAACATGTCCTTACCCTGGACCTAATATATACCTTTATGGATAATAGTATTGTTTTCACGAAGACCTGATCTTGATAAACTTATACTCGCTCTCAAAAGACGTAATCAAACTGTAGTTCGTCTGCCTTCCTATAGATGGCAGAGCAGATGAGACGCGAGCATGCGTGGCTTCAAGCAGTTCAAAACGCTCGTTTTGCTTCAGCAGGTGCTTCCTTGAGGAGCTCGTTCGGAATTACTGTGTTGTATTGGTTTAACTAGGATAAAATTTGGATTATACCTTCATCTCACTTTCGTGATCAGCCAGGGTTAGTGCATAAGGGCGATTCCATCGGAATCAGCTAAAACTCTGGCATTTACCCATTGGGTATTACCCCGCACGCTTTCATTGGAAGCCATCTTGGAGTTGCGCGGAGCAGCCACATGGAATTTCTAGTGAGGGACGCTACGATTTAAACTGACTTTTGTGTGACCATTGGTCATCAAGAACTTGACAGGTGAACTATTTCGTTTCAATCGGGAACACAATTAGAGTCTTTTCTAGTCATGGCTGCTAACAAGGTGGAAGGCGACGGCGGTTCGCCCACTAAGCCTAAGGGTCAAGATACGGTCACGTTGGCCGAACTGAAGGCTGAACTAGCCGCGGACCTGTTTTCTGATGTCAGGTACTCTATCTACTGGGAAATCCAGGATGAAAGGAATAGAGAAGCTAGACAGGAAAAACCTTACAGACGCCGAGATTCTTCAGAGGAATCTTGTACCTCAAGGAGACATAAGAAAAGGAGACATCGCTCTAGATCAAGCAGGAGAAAACACAGCCGTAGGCGGGAATTTTCTCCTCATGGGCACTCTCCTCCGAGGAAGGTGCCAAGGCATCAACTGTCTCACCGCTCATCGGAAGACTCACTTCCGGATCCGCCTAACCAAAACAACAACAAAGAGGATGAGTCTAGACCACCAAAGGTCCATACATGGAATCGGTCTATACCAATAGCATCTCCCAACTTGCATCGATTATTAGTTTATGCAACATAAGCCTGGGAGGGTTGATCGGCATTGACTTTGCCAGAGCGAATAATCTAGTACATATGTCTCATCACCAGCCTATGTTGAATAGAGCTATCATCAGGATTAATCACAATCTGATGCTCCTAAATCGCAGCAGAGGCGTTAGACATGTCCATTTAATAAGTAAAGTCCACACCATAAATCGGGGAAAATATCGACACCACCTACAAAGATTACATGATGGAGTCCATTTCGACGCTATAGTCCTAACAAGTTGGGCAAAACAGGTGAAGGATTACCACTACGACCCGCTCAATGGAAACAACCAGTGATCACACCACTGATCTCTACCGCTGCCCATTCACATACACGTGGCCATGTTTTGTTCCTTGTAATTGTTTACAAACACCGGAGAAATGCCTGATGGTCATAATCACTCCATTACTGGGAGGTGTCGTCATGCGACCCACCCAGTGGAGTTCTTTATGTCGACAGCCGCCCTCTGAGTCAAATATTGATTACCAATCACCTGAGTATCACAGGATCTATAATAATCACTCTGTCCTGTTTTACTGTGTTAGGTGCCTTTCTAATTGTAGTATAACCTGGTTCCCACGCAATTACCGTATTCGAGACTGTACCGCTGTGTCATATTATAAACTACCGTCGACTTACTCTCGTGCCTGTGACTATTCAAGTGACAATCTCTGCGAAATAACCAACATACATATTCGTCAAAATGGATTAATATCACTGTGCCTAAAAGACTTTCCTGTGACTGGACTTCCTATGAACTATGGTTGGTGAAAATTCAATTCCTTTATATAGATATACCGGTGTGTGTGATGTATATGTGTTTATACCCAGTGTGAATTGTATGCATATACTGAATGAGGTAAGGCTGAGAGGTGTCGTCATGCGACCTTCTCTTCCTGGCCTCTATTTCCTTTTTGATAACGCAATAATGCACTTACATGCCTGAAGTTAAAATTGTAAACCTTGTTGACATTAAAAATGTAAAAGGTATAAAAATTCTCCAATATAATATCAGATCGCTACTCCCCAAAATAGATATAGTAAGGAATGAAATTATGTGCCTTAATATTGACATAGTCGTCTTTATGGAATCCTGGTTAAGTGACTTGATTCCTGACAATATGATTTACTGTAAAGGATATAGACTCCTTAGACTGGATAGACCCTCCCATAAAAGAGGAGGTGGAATTTGTTGTTTTGTAAGGGATGACTATAAATTTGTAACAGAGATTTCTGAAATAGCATGAGTATAGATGGTGAAATACTGAATATGTATATATATAAAGAAAATGTACCTAAAATTAAACTCATCTTGGCCTATAGAATTCCGAATGGAAATGTTTGTAATTTCATTACAGAAACAGAGCGTGTATTAGGGAACTGTGTAAATGACAATGATAATAATGTAATTGTCTGTGGCGACCTCAATATAGATATGTTTGTGAAAGATAATAAAAGCAAAAGCCTTATAGACTTTGCTAGCAAGCATAGCTTTACTATTGAAAAAACAGGACCAACAAGGCTTGGTATACAGAAAGACTCGCTACTAGATTTATTTTTGATTAGGTCTAAAATAGATCGTACAACCCATGTGCTTGACTACTCACTTTCAGACCATCAACCTGTAATTACTATCTTAAAAAAGCAAAGTACACCTATTATTAAGACAAGTTTCACTGGCAGAAATTTTAGGAACTACAATTACGACAGAATGCAAAATGGCCTCCATTCTAAGGAATGGAGAAAAATGTATGAATTAGATGATCCAAACCAGCTGTGGGATTTTATGTATACTAATATTAAGACCTGTATTGATGAAATTGCACCATACCAGACTTTCAAAAATAGGCCTGACAAGCCGAAATGGTACACGAAAGAGCTTACCTTATTACACAATGATAGAGAAACAGCGTACAAAAAGGCTAAGAAGACTAAAAAAAATTGAGGACATTCAAATTGCTCGTAACTGTAGGAAAATATGCAATCAGACCATAAGAAGACTTAAAGCAGAATACTATAAAAACCTTCTATGGACACACAAAAAAGACTCTAAAAAGTTCTGGTCGGTGCTAGAAGAAGTATCTGGTAAAGATAAGCCTAGTTTTAATAGTCTTACTATAGATAATAGACAAGTTGAGGGTGTTGAGCTTTCTCAAGCAATGAATAATTTTTACTGTAATGTTGGATTTAATATAAACAAGAATATCAGGCAAATTGATCGACCGAGAACAGATGAGGTAATAGTTTCCGCATGGAATGATGTACCATTTTCCCAAGCTGATGTACTTGGAAAAATAAATGAGATTGATTGTAATAAAAATTCGGGATGCGAGGAAATAAATAGTCGTACCTATCAAGATGCCTTTAAGATTTTACTACCGCATTTAACTTTTCTAATAAATAAGTGTGTTGAATGTAGTTTATTTCCTAATAAATGGAAAAGTGCTAGAGTTGTTCTGGTCCCAAAGGTTAATATTCCTGTTACGCCATCCGATACTAGACCGATCTCGATATGTCATGTTGCTGGTAAAGTTACAGAAAAACTCATGCTAGATAGACTTAAGAAATTTTTGTATGACAATGATATCCTTAGTAAACAACAACTTGGTTTTCAATCAGGTCACTCGACCACGGAAGCTCTAGCGGAATATCTCTTTGACTTAAACAAATCATCTTATAGAAATGATTTTATGTTAACCTGCTTTATAGACCTAAGTAAAGCCTTTGATACTGTGGTGCCTAAAATTCTTATGGAAAAATTGTCTGATTGTGGACTGCCCCCTAGAGCTATATCATGGTTCGATTCTTACCTCTCCAACAGAAAGCAGAAAGTTGTTATGAATGGGAACGAGTCAGACACAGAACATTGCCTACGGAGTACCACAAGGTTCTATCCTTGGACCCACGCTATTTTTATTGTATGTTAATGATTTAAAATATGTAAACTTAAAGGCTAATATACTGCAATACGCAGATGATACGATTTTATATCTTGCAACCCCAGACCTAAAGGATGGTATTAAAATTATGAATGAGGACCTAGGGAAGTTTGATGACTGGTGTGTTGGTAATAAGTTGCAGGTGAATGCTAAAAAAACTAAAATTATGGTCTCAGGCAGGAAGAACAAGGTGGATAGGGTAGTGGTAGATGTTCGACTCAATAATGTTCAATTAGAGCAGGTGAAAAGATATGTTTATCTTGGTATAACTTTTGACCCAAGTACTACTATGGCGTTACAATATAATAATCTGGTTAGCCAATTGAATCATAAATTGTTCATCTTTAGGAAAATTCGACCTCTCTTAACAAAATTTGCTGCTATAACGATTGCTAAATCAAAACTCCTGTCCATTTTCGATTATAGTCTATTCTGTCTCACCCCCCTTACTGTTACACAAATGAAAAAACTCCAAGTTCTCCAAAATAAGGTCCTAAGGGTTGCCTTGCAATGTGATCATCTAACTCCCACTGATGAAATCTATACCACAACAAAAGTGATGCGGTTAGAAAACAGGATAAAGTTTAATATTAGTAAAATGGCCCATGATGACGTATATGTAAAAGGTCGTGGTGTAAACCCAATTAGAGCCACTAGACAAGCTGATGCCCCTACTTTGGATGGCTTTGCTCCCCGAACTGAAAGGGACAGAAAATGCCTAACTAACCAACTTGCTAGTATATGGAATAACCTTCCCCCAGAACTTAGAAACACTCGTGACAGGAATTACTTCTGTAGTGCCCTGAAACGGCATATTTTTGCTATACAAGCCAATCCCATACATAATCCCTAAACACCCCAACCAGGTCGAATCTCGCCATGGTTGAAAATCAATTCATAACTGGTTTCATAATAAATATAAATAAAATGAGATGTAGGTAATGCTGATCTTCAAAATCCTGCCTTCCCTTATGCTTGTCATGATTGATTGAAACATTGTGTTGACCTGATTCTGCTTTGTACTGATCCTAATCCGTACTGGTTGCTTTACCCCCTCTGATCTATGATCTGGTATCCTTTGATCTTGTCCTAATACTCAGCTGTATATATTAGTCCTCATGTTTAGGACACATGTATGTAATTGATCTTGAACTGTCTTCCTGTAAATAATACAAGATCACCTCTCACTGCTTTATCTAATCTAAATCTCATTTCGACTGTAAAAATGTATTAGCTACTCACCTGTACTATGTATTTAAATGACACAAAATGTACTTAAATGACACGAAATCCTTACCCCATCCTGCTGTTATCTGCAATTAGTGTCTGTTATCCGCAACTAGTGTCTTGAAAACACAACAAGCGATATTCTGTATTGTCAGTGTTATTCTCACCCTAATTTGTCAATTCTATAATGACTACGGTTTGTATGATTACTTGGTAGTAGTCCCGGTTGACTCCCCCCCTACTCCAACCTCACCATACTCCCTCCCAAAAATAGTGTATACGATACAAAAGTCAGTAGCTATCACACCCATTCTCATCCCATCAACACTAACCCACCAAGCTTCACCAAGTAATCACTACTTCATGACTTGTTAATTTATCAAAAATTTGCTTATGTATATGTCAGTAAACTTCATTCAAAAATTTACGTTTATCCCTGCTAAGATAAGATTGCGTCAGGGCATTACGAAAATCACTTGCATTTGTGAGACCTGTCTTGATGTTTATTGAATAAAGACTTTCAAAACGTGAAAAAAAAAAATACTCAGAGTAAATCTAAAGAAAATGACATTACCGAGGATCACCAGGGAGAGGAAGTCCCTCCCCCTGCTTCAAAAGGTGAGAAAGACAACCCTTTTGTTAAATTCACCAGTGACCTCAAGGCCGACCCAACCATTGGGCCGAATGTCAACAGTGACCTTGCGGAATTCACCAACACCGCTCTCACCACTACGTTCACACTGGAGGACATAAAAGAGATCAGGACTAAGTTCCCCAGACCGGAGAACTTAACCAACCTAACTGTTCCTTTAGTTGATGATACCTTGTGGGAACTCATAGCCAGGAAAGCTAAGGATAATGATGAACTGAGAGTCAAACATCAAGAGACTTTCGTAAAGATGATCACGGCGCTTACACTAGCAGCCGAGGATTTGACCAAGGAGTTCATACGAGTTTGTGATCGGGAAACCGCAGGTAAAAACTTTAACACTCCAGCTAAATGGTTCGAAGGACCATTGGAAAAACTCAGGGATGCAGTGAAAATAGCTTGTTACCATAATATGGAAGACATTACCAAGCGGAGAAGAAGGGGCTTAGCCGAATTTCTCCCGGAGAAATTCAAATCCCTCTCCAAGGACTGCACACGTTTTCCCCCAACCGCAACTAATCTGTTGGGCCAAGACTTGGAGGATGCCATTAAAAGCATCGAAGTTACCAACCGCCTGTCCACCAAACTCACCCCCGCTTCTCAGCCAAAAAACGGGGGGAGGGGTCGGGGCAACCGACCCGGGACAAACCAGAGAGGCCGAGGCCAAGGGAAACCCGGGAAGAAAGGGTTCCAGAAGCCAGGAGCGCACCAAAACAAGGGTGCGAACCAGAACGCCAACTCTCAGTCAAAGGACTTCAAGAAGAACTAAAGGTAATAACCAAGTTCAAACCTGGAAACTTGAAATATTTCCAAAACCAGTGGCGAGACCTTACTTCTGATCCTTTCATTCTGGAATGTATTTCAAGTGTAAAATTAGAATTTATTTCAATCCCTTCACAAGAAAAAATTCCTAGACCCATTAGGTTTGCCGAGGATATAGATTCGGCCCTCAACCAGGAGGTCATGAAATAGCCAAGATTCGGAATGGGACATGCTGACTGGTAGACTGGGGCCAGAGTAGAGGAGGATGGGTAATTTTGACCGGAAGAGGGGTCAAGCCACCTGTGTTTACATTATGAGGGTGCAGGTTTCAATGGACCCAGAGAGGGCCCTTCATTAAATGTAATTTTAGAGACAGAAAAACATTTAAAATTGCCACAAAACTTTAGGATATATGAGACAACACCATGCTCTATCTTCATCTTACTTAATGTTCCTTTAATGGTTGTGGAAATCAAATAACAGAACAAATGTTGTGTGTAGGTGCAGGTTGAGTGCATGATGCATGCACCCGCACTGTGTTTGAGCGGGTGTGTACCAACAGCTGTGGTCAGTGCCCCACCCACTTTCAGATAGGCCCCCAGTGCCTGTATGAAATCAGTGCCAGATGTGGTATTTCGACCTAAAGACAGCGTTTCGGTTCTTGCCTATTGAAAGATTCAGGAGTAGTCTCAGTAGTAAAATACCACAAAGGTTTGTTTATTTCTAACATCTTCTCCAGGCCAAAACCCAATGGGAAGATCCGGCTGATCATAGATCTAACCATTGTGAACAAGTTCATTGTTTATCGACACTTCAAAATGGATCACCCCCAGTGCCTGTATGAAATCAGTGCCAGATGTGGTATTTCGACCTAAAGACAGCGTTTCGGTTCTTGCCTATTGAAAGATTCAGGAGTAGTCTCAGTAGTAAAATACCACAAAGGTTTGTTTATTTCTAACATCTTCTCCAGGCCAAAACCCAATGGGAAGATCCGGCTGATCATAGATCTAACCATTGTGAACAAGTTCATTGTTTATCGACACTTCAAAATGGATCACCTAGAAGTGGCCGTCAATATGGTGACACCTGGGTCTTTTATGGCATCCATAGACCTGAAAGATGCCAACTACGCCATTCCTCTCCATCAAGACTACAAAAAATTTGTGTGTTTCCAATGGAAAGGTTCCTACTACCAGTTCAATTGTGTACCCTTTGGGTTAAGCCCTGCGCCGAGAATATTTACTAAAATTCTCAAACCTGTTTTTTCTCAGTGGAGATTACAAGGAGGACATGGATTCTCCTTTATAGACGACTCGTTCGTCTGGGCGCAAGAGGTAGAATTATGTAAGGAACCAGCTTATCGTCTGGCTTCCTTGTTCTCCTCACTGGGCTTCACAGTCAATTTGGAAAAGTTGTGTTTTCAACCCAAAACAGCCATGGTGTTTTTAGGTTATGTGATAAATTCCAAGTCGATGAGTGTGTACCCTCCACAGGATAAAATCGACTCCACTTTGTCCAAAATTGACGAGGTCTTATTCAACCAGAACTGGTTCACCATTCGCTCCATAGCTGCTCTCACAGGTACCCTAGTGGACCTCACGAAGGGAGTGGACTATGGTCTAGCGCACTACAAGTCACTAGAAAGGAACAAATTTTGGGCCTTACTCCGCAGCGATGGAGATTTTGGAGCTCACATGAGGATCTCACCAAAATCTAGAGCTGAACTGTGGTGGTGGAGAGACAAACTCCCACTGGGGCAAAGGCTCATCCGACACATTACCCCGGATGTTGAAATCTTTACCGACGCCTCCCTATTAGGATGGGGCGCGGTGTGCTCCAAAGGAAGGACAGGTGGAAGGTGGCTTCCATCGGAAGAAGACCTTCACATCAATGTCCTTGAGCTTAAAGCCATTCACCTAGCTTTGCTCTCTTTCTATCGATTCGATAGAAACACCTTCTTCTTTATCAGATCAGATAACACCACAGCAGTTGCCTATATCAATAAACTAGGTGGCACTAAATCAGCTTCATGCGATTCAGTAGCCAAAGATGTCTGGAAGTGGGCTGAAGAACAGAATAACTGGGTTTCAGCCTGCCACATCCCAGGGGTAGAGAATGTGGTGAAGACACTGAATGGTCCCTCAACCCCTCCATCTTCAGAAAAATTTGTAAAAAATTGGGAAGACCAGACATAGATCTCTTCGCTTTGCGAACAAATCACCAGGTGTCACCATATGTAAGCTGGAGACCAGATCCCCAGGCAGAATTTATTAATGCTTTCTCCATAAACTGGAGATCATTCAATAATCCTTACATTTTTCCCCCTTTCAGGCTAATCGATCGATGCCTGAGGAAAGTGAGGGAAGACGGGAACAGAGGAATCCTAGTCGTCCCAGACTGGCCAGGGCAACCCTGGCACAGTATCGCGCTGTCGATGGCAAGACAGGTGATACGGTTTCATGGAGAAAACACCTTGATTCCTCTGCTTCAGAAGTCAAACCCACCAGAACACCTATCATCGTGCCCCTTGGTGGTGGTAGGTTATTAACAGATAAGATCAACTCCCTCAACCTGCCCAGAGCAGTGGCGCTACACTACCTGGACTCCTGGAGACCTAACACCAGATGGTCTTACAGAACATACCATAACAAATGGAAAGTGTTCTGCTACCTGAGGGGTAAAGAACCCTTGTCAACGGACATTACCCTGGGTCTAGAATTTCTAGCTCAGTTGTATGACAAGGGGGCGAGTTATAACTCTTTAAATGTAGCGAGATGCTCTCTCTCTGCCGTGATGGACAATGTGGAAGGCAAGACTTTTGGTAATCACGACATCACCCGGAGGGTGCTCACAGGAATGGGCAACAAACGACCCATCACCTCTCGCTACTGCCAAACTTGGGACCCAGACACAGTCCTGGACTGTTTCCGGGAACAATACCCACACTCCTCGCTAACTCTCAGAATGTTAACTTTCAAGATAACTATTCTCCTCTCTCTCATCTCCAGCCAAAGGGTTCAGACCATCACTAACATGCAAGTAGACTCAGTTCACCCTGCATCAGACGGTTACAATATTGTGTACACCAAACTGATGAAACATTCCAAAGTAGGTAAAGCTCTGGGAATGCTTAAAATCGACTGGTTCAAAGATGACAAGAGAGTGTGTGTTGCTACGTGCCTACAGGACTATTTGACTAGAACCAAAGACTTAAGAAAAAAAGGACAAAAATGGAGACCCCAAAGGAGGGCTAATCATTAGTCACACGGGCCCTTACGCCCCCGTAGGAACTCAGACTGTAGCACGCTACATCAGACAAGCATTACAGATGAGCGGAATAGACACCAAAGTCTTCACCGCCCACAGCACCAGAAGTGCTTCCACTTCTAAACTCCTTTCCCTCAACATGCCCATCAAAGACATACTGGAAAGGGGGGCGTGGACATCGGAGTCCACCTTCAGAACATTTTATAACAAACCGGTTATAAGGGACAAAGGAGCAAACAAGTTGCTCGTGGCCCACGCCAACAAAGATAGGCGGGCCTAAGACTGACTCAGTCAGGACTTATGTAAATAACTTTAGTGATAGTTAGTTCAGTTCTATTGGAATTAGGACACTCACGTCAGGGATCAGTAGCTTCTTTAAAAGTCCCATCTGCTCTGCCATCTATAGGAAGGCAGACGAACTAGTTTAAGATTAATCGAGGAATTAACTTACCTTACGAAGATTAATCATGACTGTAGGAGGATGACGACTAGAGATGGGGAGCAGCTGCCCACCCTCACCACCCTGGGCTCTAATATCCGGTCCATTGGACTTGGACTTAGCTGCTTCCCAGCTCATCTCTAACCGTACACTTGAAACAGTTTAATTAAATAATCTTCATCATCCTCCACTACTACTGATCCCTGACTACTTGCTTTAAAGCCTGCTTGAAGCCACGCATGCGCGCGTTTCATCTGCTCCCCATCTCTAGTCGTCATCCTCCTACAGTCATGATTAATCTTCGTAAGGTAAGTTAATTCCTCGATTAATCTTAAATTGTAGGTTATGACATATTTCATATTAACGCTTATTGTTGTGGATTAGTAGCCTTGAAAATCCACTGAAAACAGCCTGTACAAGTATTGATGTAACCAAACCTGTGGAGATCCCGTGAATATGTTATTTATTCATTATTTTTGTATTCAGAATCCAACCAACTAATATATAATGTTGAATGTGGTCTGGTGATTAACCCTTGTAAAGATTTCGAACGGTACTTCATCCATGTTTTATTTTGGGTCTTATTTAGACACATTTGAAGACCAGGAAAGCAAATGAAGAAAATATCGATTTGGAAGTATCCAGATATCAGAAAGAGAGGCGAGGTGGTCAGGAGGATGAGGAGGTGGCTGCTGCCATGCAAGCAGCTCGGGAGAAACGAAACAAGGAAGGACCTGGTGGTGGTGATGAGGACGCCATGAGTGATATAGATGATGCAGGCGACGAGGGAGCAACTCGTGGGCGGGGACGAGGTAGAGGGCGAGGGCGAGGGCGCGGCCGAGCTGCCGCCACCACAGGTCGGGGTAGAGGGCGAGGGAGAGGGCGGGGTGCCCAGGCCTCCACCCAGTTATCACTTCAAGATACCTTTAGCCAAGCCAAGTCCAAAGGCAAATCATCCAGGTCTTACATGTGCGTAAAATATTGTTATTATTTTCCACTCAAAATATTGTTTATGGATATTTTTTTTAATTTTCATTAAGAATAGGTTCCATTTTTCTGAGAATTTGCTGCGTCGACATTTAGTTATTTGAAATTATTATTATCAGAAATTACTCTCCTTTAAAGTATGCAGATTTATTTTAAGAAAAGATAGCGTAAATTGTCTAATCAAGTGGCGACCCCCAATTCTCATTCTGACAACGTATGACCTTGCTATGCATAGTCTGACCATAGCTGACCAAATAATTATAACTGCTGACTATATTTTTGGTTTATCATATATCCAAGGATAGTAATGGATTACAAACACAACTTTCCCATTAGTATTGAATTTTGCATTCGTTCCCCTTTGTTATCTTCCTACAGACAAGATTCTGACGATGAGGAGCCAACAGTGATAGATGAGGATTCAGACGATCCGTTTGATCGGGCCTCATCCTCCCGGAAAGGCAAAGCCAATGGTACTAGTCAAGGGTCGAGAAGTAATAAGTCTGTTTCTAAGAGAGGCGTTGACTTCAGTGATGACGACGACGACATATATGCTGCTTCTACCAAGAAAAGAAGACGTTAACCACCCAGACTTTCAGTATTCGCTATTTCTGAACAGCATTGGCAAATAACAGTTAAAATTGATTCATTTAAATTGGAATGAAGGCTTAAAATTGGTCTAGTTAAACTGCGTAACTATTTTTCTAGTTTTATATCAGTGACAGCTCTGATGGATTGTGTCAATGATAACATTGAAGTCTACTACCACCAAATGAAGTAAATGTTGCTTTTCCTGCATTAATTGAAAGGAATAGGGGATTAAAATTGATGGAATACAAATTACAATTAGTATACTCCCTAGTCCAACTTACTTCCAAATGTTAACAACGTGCATAATTATTGATGCTCTGGATTAGCGATTTATTTGAGATTTTTTTTTAAAAAAACTCTTATTATGATGGAGAATTTTATGCGTGTACTTTTGTGAAATTACCTTTAAAATAGGTTAATGTTTCCACTAGCGGACCCGTGTTAATTAATGAAATAATTTAGTGCTTTTATTAAGTCATATTTTCAGTAGTAGGAACTATTTGAAAAATTGTTGAACATACAATGTATTTCAGCCTTGGAATGAATAACTCAATTGAACCAAAATCTTGTTATACTGGTATGAATGAACTCATGTATCGGTATTGAGACCATCTTTAATGGGATAAATAAACCACTGTGACTGAAATAGATGACTTCCTTTTCTATAGATCATAGATGGAAAAATCAATTAAGCGACTATGTATATATTTAATCCTTTATTATGTAATTTTATGTTTCCATTTTACATGATACAAATTAGATTTTTTCCAGATTAACTATCACCTCCATGTCATCAACTCCCTATATCCAAATATTTTGCCTCACTTTCTTGTAAAGCTCTGTTAAAGGGACGTTTGCAAATAGTTATAGGTAATCTGGGTTTTTCAGTGGGGGTTTCACCCTTTGCTTTAAGTTCCTCTATTTTCATTCGCTCTAGAAGTGGGGGGAGGGCTACGCTATCTGGGATGATGTTCCGAGGTCGCTCTTCCTCCAGCTTGAAGTTCAAAAGCTCGCTCTCCTCGTGACGTGGAACCAACCGCCAGTCCGGTTTATAACATGAGCGCATCTTGAATTCTCCTTGGTACTCTCCTCTGAAATACTGGTGGCCTGTGACTCGGTGCTCAATGGAGTCCTGAAATCATCACACATATTCAAAATTAGGTTTCAGTAGGCCTTGAAAAGGCGTCTGCTAAAGGACTAAACATTAAAGCGAAGTTCCCAGGCTGTGAAGCTCACGACGTCCTTCACTATATACTGTTACATAAGCATCCTAAGTGTATGGATACAGTATTTTGACGATGAAATGAATCCGACTAGGCCTATGTCTATGTGGTTCCGCCGCGTTCCACCCAAAATAACGAAGTTGGGTTTTATGTCTATGAGTATTAGCCTACTCTCTGCCGGGTATTTCCTAAAAGCTCAGAAAATGATATTACCATAACCATAGTCATTTATTTAAGGCAGACAAATTAGGGACATAGACATAGTAAGTAGGCCTAATATCAGATAAAAAAGGAAAAAATAATGGGGGAACCACACAAGTTTAATTTTTTTCTTTCATGAATATCATTGCCTTTATATGCAAGTGAGAACTATCACGCATGTGAAACTTTGACCAATAAAGTTACCCCTATCCGTAGGCACACCGATTTTAAATTTAGCCATTTCTTTGGGCCAAAGAGTGGCAATAAAAATAATTAATATCTCCTATATTTACCACAAAAATAAACGTTTCGTAAATGGTCGGATTCCTATTATGAAGTAGACAAAACTGGCTTTACAATCCAAGTGCCTTCGGTACTTGTTTCACTGTAAATAGATCACACACTCAGCTACACTCACCCATGATTTCCTCATGTCGGGCTGTACACTTGTAAGGACGATGAAACTCGGCTCGGGATAACGCTTCATAAATGTGTTGCGATAGTAGAGACGGCCCACTCCAAAATTCTTCAAATTTGACAAAATTTCAAAGAGGGGCTTCCCTTTTTGAGAAGTTATACGTCCGACAAATCGAGTTGGCATCTTGGATAACGTTGTGAGCTTATATCGTCTCGACCTCTAAACATCAAGCACATCTCATGCTGTTTTCATGGAGGCGGCCATTACGGATTGGGCCCCTCACAACAACAACAATTATTGACGGTACCAGAATGTGACGGTAGGTGGCGGCGAAATAGCGTTTCGCGGTACGTGTGGTATTACAGGTATCCATCTCCATAATAGGCATATATAGCCTCATAGGCCTGCCACTATCTGACGTTATTGCATTTATTCACTGTGTCGGGGAAATGGACATGGTAGATGCAATACTAATATCATGTAATATAGGGCTAACTACGTAGGCCTACGCTAAGTACTGTAATTTAGGCCTACTGTTCTATTTGTTATTAATTAAACCATCTTAATCATTATGATGTTCCAGTGATTGGACTTTTCTAAATGCCAAATAGCCGTGCCATTATGCGGTCGTTAAGAAGACAATATATGAGGTCTATCAATATTAATATATATATTTTTTATCGAAATAACCCCCCAGAGGCGTTTCGATTGTGAGCATAGGCCTATTCTTACAAATACAACATCCTGCCTGCCGAATACTATGATTCGCACTTAATTAGAATCCAATCAATAGGAAATTCATAACTGCAATATTTATTAGTAAAGTTGACAAAAAAACTAGTTATTTTTTTTGTGTCCCAAATTGTTATTTATTCAGTTTTTTTTAAAATTCTGAATACAATTTATGATTTTAAAAGTTGATGAATTTTGAAGATGGTTGTTATAGAATGTTTTCATGGCAAACAACCATGCATATTTTTCAATTGTCAATCTGAAAAATGGTGACAATAAAACAAGAAATTTCATGAATACAACTCACAACATGTAGGGCAAAAAATTTAGGTTCATTAATTAATTTACTCCATACAAATTGTATCATTTTGTCACCACAAAATGGTGAAAAAAATACTATGGCCTATTATCCACATGTCTGCACATCACCAATTTTGAAAGGGTTTATTTTATCTCCTTCTAGGAATATACTGAGGCTAAGCAGATTCGCACAAAATTTGACTGTAAGGCAAGTTTGAAAGATTGTAACTTCACTATTTTTTCATTGAAAAAAGACCCCCTTTTCAGACCCTTCCCCCCTCCCCCGGCATTAAAGGGCTATCGTTTATTAACCTTGTTTCCCTTAAGCATGTTGTTTGTTTTCAAAAGTTTGCCAGTTCTTTGACCATTTTTTAAATAATTCGATTTTTTCACAAACCTTTCTTTCTACCACCGAATTGAAACTGTCGACTTTAGACGATTGTGATCATTAAACAAGTTAAACAACTCTTTAAGATTTAATCTGATACCAATCCCAGTGATGAATTTCGTAATTAATTAATATGACAAAAGGAAAGTTGATAAGTTTAGTACATGACTTATTGACTGTTAAAATCACTGGAACGGTTTTTTTTTTAATGTTTGCCCACTGTCGATACAATTGATTTAATAAATATGCAAACATCACTTAGTTGAGTCGAGAAATCACGGATAATCCGAACACAAGAAGTAGACAAAGACAAAAAACCAAAACACATATAATTTCCATTTTCCCCTTTATTTCTGGCATCCGTTTGAGAGACTACATACATAGATAACAGGTTGTACATATCACTTATTCCCCTGGTAGAAATGAGTACAGACCTTCTGGAGGGGGAAGAAGAATGGGCTAAAATCATAATTAGTGAGCATGCTCTGACTTTCCCAGTGTTGTAGCACTGCAAGGAAGGCGTCAAACATCGGTGGTCAGCATGTCATCTAACAAAGAGCCAGATTGTCGGTACCACCAGTGCTTAGACCAAAACATTTCAACGGAGTAAACTGGTTTGAATCGCTCAGAACAGTGATATGTCACTTCACCCATTCTCAGTCCAATCCTGTTGAATCTATGCAAAAAAGAGGTGGAATAAAGAGATCCATAGCTATATAGATAAAGGCCCTTTTTCAGGTCTCTTGTTTATGACGCCTCAGATGACCCAGGCTTGTCCACACTACTAAATGCGAAACAAGAAGAATTTCACAAGGGTGACCGAACCTATCAAGTGATTCTACAATGAAAACCTTTCCGACCTCAGCAATCGGTCATTCATTCAACAGCCAGAAATTTTGCAATGAAGAGAAGCTGAGTAAGAGATACAGGTACAAATCTTGAAATATCATAATAATCAAGAGTATTGTTGACTACATTGTGTAGAATAGTATTGCTATTACTGTCATCACAATAGACAAATGCTAACATACACTGGCAAGGTAATGTGTACGTGTCTACAGACTCTGTTTATTTTGAGAAAATGGCAGGTTTAAACTTTTACTTGGGGAGGCTTGTCTGATTTGTTTTCTCGGACATTGTGCTTTAATGGGGAGAAGATATTCGAACACGAACCAGCCGTGTTGAAGACAAGATACTGTGGGCATCTTACCAGGTCTATAGATTACCAAAATATGCAGGTAATTAAATGTTTTGAATAAACAGGTATTATGGCTAGGATGCTTTTTAACTGGTTCATTGGGTTCCAGCGCAATTAATTCATATGAACAATCACAGCTACAGCAAGACTATTAAGAGTACTGTTTTCTTTACGAAGAATGTTTCTTTTTATCATCGAAGGCATCCTTTGCATATTTAAAATGGTTGGCCAGACTTAAACAAATAGGGTATGATATTCATGAGAAGACGAAGATAGATATTAGAAAAAAGATTATACATTATGTAGTTGTGGAATATTTTACAGCCATAAATATGTTTTAAAGATTATATACACGTTCTGAAGCCCTCCCGGATGATATTATAGACGATAAGGAATACTCTAGGTTATATAGAACATATTAGTTTTAAGAACTTCTGATCTAGTTTCCTTAAAGTCTTTCCGACAATTATATTCTGATTAAATCAATTGGCTACAACCGTTTTCTACGTATACATAATGGTGCACACGAACATGACACAGAAGCTCAAACGTATACATGTTAATTATTCCTAAGCTTAAAGCATAAACATTTACGGCAACTTGATATCGATAATGAACAAAATTAATTTGGAAATGTAAGAAAAGCATACTCATGAATCTTTCATAAATGAAATCGCCAGGGTAACATTGACTAGAGTGTCATTATCCTTAACTCTCACACATTCGGTTAACACATCCCTTTAGATGACCTGCAACATCAATATATGGGGCTTCTCTTGCCATCTTGACTCGAAAGGTTTTTTTAGCAGTTTATTACTCCTATCACAGTGAGCCCATCCATAGTTTGAAGATGGGGTCTCATTAAATAATGTCCCTTTAACAATCACAACAATCCAGTCATTCAGATTTTTAACCACACCCTGGAAAAATATTAGGAAATATCAGCAGTCACAGAAAACTAGATCTTTTAGTTTAGTGGGATTAGTTTTGTAACAGGCAAGATCTTAATAACTATGGATGTAGTTCTCAAGACTTGTTTTCAATATCCTTTTTTCTGCCAACAAGCCCAGTCAACACTGTTGATTGCAGGGATTATATCTATTTCATCCACATTCAGTTATTTTCCATTAACAAGAAACAAGACTATCTTTCCCCGACTCTCTCTCTCTCTGATAACAGTAATTCCTAGATCACAATCTTGACTCACCCCTATCCGTGGTTGTTGAGAAGAAATCAATATTAGTAACCTAGATAAACCAAGCCTACTGTATTTCACTTAATAACCACCTATTTTTAATTAGTCTTCAGAACTTAAAACCACCATACTCGAATAGAATCAAGAACTCAAGAATGGGTGATATACAAGACGTATATAAATAACTAATATACTGATAACTACTTTAAAGAACCTTTCAATTCTTAACTCGATGAGTTTATAAATATAGGCTAGAGGCGAGACCACCTAGTACGCCAGGTACTTAATGTTTTTTTCCCTTTAAGAATGAAGAAAACCCAACTTTAAAAAGGTAATAAGCTTCATTCTCTATAAACAACAGCGTCTATAATAAATAGAATAAAGTTAGTTAGCACACTATATTCATTAAAAATGCAGTCACAAAAAGAAAACAATGACAACAAATCAAAATCACAAAAAGCTAAAGAAATCCCCGATACCAATCGAGGGATTTAGCACTCACGAAGAATACACGACACATTTTACGGAATAATACCGTCAAGGTACATTGGTGCCATCTGTGAATTGAAAATCAGTAAAATGCGACTACTTCAACGACTAACATAAATGGTCTTAAATATGCGCTAGCCATTCCCATCCCATTCACAATCTATGCATTTCGTAAATATTTTTAATTTAAGTATCCTCTAACATCATGAGATCATTACTCTTCTAAACAATTACATGGTTTATAGGATAGCATCTCTGATGTTTAAGAAAGTGAAAACTTGCAATTCGTCCGGCCTAGATTTAAGGTGAAGACAAGTTTGAAGTTCAATATTCAGATACTTCAATACTCTGTGACTACGTAGGTCTTGGTGAGACCGTTTGCTTCGCAAATCCTCTTCAGAAACTGTCCATAGTTAGGCCAATGTAATACGGCGGGACTGGGAAGCTTCACTTGTTTTATGTATCTGAGAATCTTTCCTCAAATATGAATTTACATATGCGTTAATCGTTACACGGAATGGAACGAACATGTTACGTTGGAACACTACTAAATAGCGTTCGTCCAGGAAACAATAAAGCGATGTACTCCACTTATAAAATTCTAGATTTTCAAGGTGGGGTCATCGATTGCACATTTTGCCCCAAAATTATAAACTTAGTTCATAAAATTAAGCAAATATCTACCCTTAAAAATTCCTGAAGCTTCCCACGTCCACTATAATACCTAAGCCATGAACAGATTTAGTAAACAATAATTTGAAATGATTAGCGAGCCTCCACTTATCTAGAGCCCTATGGAAGATGTAGAAGACCTAGTCTATTACATGTTGTATGATAACACCCCGAAACACCTCATACATTGTATCATATCAATATGTTCAATGGATATCGTGTAAAATACACAATAAGAAATATACACAACCCGCTACATCGCCTCAGCTACCTCCACCTACTTAGCTATATCCGAATATAAAGTCCTATAATATCAACTCGTGGATTTCATGGAAGGAAAATAGGCTAGAATGCCATTCCTACCAGATATATTATATTATAATCACTGATATGAAGCTATGACAACGGCACCGTCGTCCCAAATGCATTGCATCATTCACAGACCGTTTACACCAGATATAACCCATTACTACGCGTCCAACACGCCCTAGTATTACCCTAAGATAGTCTAGAACAAAACTAGTTTTGGACTCACGAGTGACGCGATTGTTTCTAAGAAAAAAAGGTCTGAAGAAAAGCTTATTTTCTGAGAGACGAAAAAAAGATACAAATACACATAACCATGGTAGGAATTATTAAATAGTCAAAACAAAAATAAAGCACCCGTGCGGACAAAGGTTATTGGCAAGTGAACTAAACCGTATGCAAACCAAAAAAATATCGGTTGAGTGACACAACACAAACTAGACAAGTGGGTGCAACAGAGGGAATACTGCATAAAGGCATACAAATAAGGGATCAACCCCCAAAGCACGCAGAAATCATGACCACATGGAGCAAAGTGAACGCGCTGGTATGGACTGGTATAATTTAACTTGGCCGGCTGACCTTTTACTTGGTGTCTCCACCATTTTTACATATTTTTTTTTACCACGTTCTGTGAGACTTTGCATACCAAATAGACACACTCAGGTTTGACACCTGTCATTAAACGCCAATAATCTTTTTACATTACAATTCCACAGACCTATTAACGGTCCGCACCTATATTGTATATAACCTTATTCCATTCGCTGTTCCCGGCCAATCGGAAGTTATTTTCCTGATTTGCTTAATACAGGTAAGGACAGTCGTTAGCTTGATAAAATGATTTCACAGTTAGATTGAGCGAGATGGATCATATTCCCAAATATTTAAATTGACACCAGAATATTGGCATATTTTGCACCACAAAATCATTATTTCTATTGATGACCAGATGGAACATCACGACTTAATCGGACGCATTATAATGATATATCCCGCTCTACACGGGGAGTCCTTCTCTGGTTTATCACATATCCTCCAGGTCCAAATCGCAAGCACGGGAATACTTTGGGTGACTACCCTGATACTCCTGCATTCAACGATCCGGAAACTACTTTGCTTGATAGTTGAAGCATCGCCCTGTAGCCTGCCTCTTCCTTTCCTTCTCCCATCCTTGGAATCGTAGCTCTAAGACACCCGAACAGTAAAAGTCTATGGCATCAGCTATTGCTTATTCCTCTCCACACAAAGTAATGAATTTCAACTGACAAGGCTGAGGGTAAAAGCTGTAGCCTATTTCCACGTCTGTCTCCATTCCAAGATACTGAGAAACTTGTCTTCAAAAAACAGCCACAAGTGCGGTATTAATGGGAAGGGAATAATATCCTATTTTGTAAGACCTTTTAGTATATATACGTTCTTTCATGTGTACTTGTAGTGTATGTGTGTATATATGTACATGAGGCTTTTTTACACTGCTGTTGTCATAGCGACTGGTGGCCGATGTCAATTTGTTTCATAAGTAGTAAGAAGCGCAGCATCCACTGGTTCCATACAGGATGGGCATGTGAAGGAACGCATTAGCCAGTCGTCTATACATTCACGGTGGTAGGCGTGCATACACGGCAAGAACCTCAACAGATCGCCCATGGTAAATTCATTCATACAAATAACACATCTGCAACAAAAGAAAAGAGAGCAATGAATCAAATATTAATATAGAATGTATACACAATGGCTTAAACAGATGGTTTAATCATTTCCAAAGGAGGTCAAAAGCATTCAGGAAAAGACCTAGCCTCAGTCCAATCCTTCATTATACACTGCATTACAACTGTTAGTATATACTCATATTTTTTCAGCTCGGACTGAGAAGGTGAAGGCAATTTGTCTCGTCTAAACATATACTCATATTTTATTAATTGGTTCCCGGTGGTATGCTCAGAAGTCCTTAAATCAAAACATGCACTCAGGCCTTAGTTACCATATCAAATCACTGTATATATATACAGTCATATTACTTCAGAATAGTTTCTTTCGATATTAACGATTAGGCCTAACTTTTGACATCGAATAAAACGCTGAGTCATTTGGTAATGGTACACGATAAGGTTGTAATATCCCATACATAAGAATATAGGATCTTTTTCTCCAGACCACCATCACCCCCATTATCCATGATACCATAATTATTACATTCGCGTTATCCGAGCCCGCATTGAGAATATCGGTAGCGCACCAATCCGGCTTTCAGAAAATACTTTTATCTTATCTCTTGATATCACAACATCATAAAGATCGAGGGTGCAAATATATATGACGTCATGGTCATATCCACCATTAATTTTGATACTGCTAATGTTTTCTTCAATCACTATCTCATATTTGATAATCATGTCCCAGTACTGTAGCTCTATCATTTACCAAGTCGGGACTCGACCTACGATTTTAGTTCTCTACGTTATCTTCGATCCTATTAAATGCAATTATTTCCGTGGGGAAAGGTTGTCACCCCGATGGATACATTATTGGGAATTTCTAACGTGTATATTTTGACTCCCAAGGTTTGAGGTCTGACATTTACCGACCTCGTGCTACATGACACCACCAGGAAGAAATAATTTGACCTAGTTGTGACGATTACTACCTAGTGGTGACGATTTAATCTTAGATCCGAGATATATGAATGTCGATTTAATTATTTTAATTCTTAACATTCTTTAATTTCAATTTTTAATTCTAAACATCTGTATCAAAGACAAGTTGCATTTGGTTTTAAATCAATTAGCTTAAAAACGCTTCTAAAACATAACCTAGCTTTAAAGAACATGCCAACATGCCCAATTTATCAAACTATGCGTGTTTAACACAATCGCAGAAATTGATTCCCAGAAAATTGTCAATCCGAACATTATGAAATGAAACGTACTAGAAGGACAAACTGCTGACTAGGCAATAATCCCAATACTCCCTCAAAACCTTGCTCAAGACTGGCTTCAAAGGGACCGGGTCCTAGCATGGCTGAGAGCAAAGCGACTAGAACACCGCCGTAAAAGCTTGCACTTTCGTTTTCAACTGCGATATTATAAAACTCACATGTTTCGATTATAACAGTGCCATGCAATGTATGACTAGCTGTACGGAAAACCAGTTGTATGATACGCATTTCCATTTAATCATTTATGAGACGAACGAGGCAGGCAAAAGCAGTGAATATTTCAGGTGATTCGGGCAACGATTCTCACATGAGTTTTGAGGAAGGGCGTGATGGAGCTTTTAACAGGATAAAATATATGAGGGAGTTTATCTAGAGACTAGACTGCACTCACAGCTTCGCTTAGACACAGAATGACAACGACTGGCAGTGGGTATTATTTAGAAACCTGCTATTCAGAGCATATCAGGGCGGTATTGAGGACACGTATAAGTAAAGTAGTGATATGTTACCATGTGCAAAACATCTTGATCGATTGAATGAAATGTGCGCTAAAAATAATATCGGCAATTGAGAAAAAACAACAACTCAGAATTGGAACATACTAACAAGAACACTGAAGGCCCCAGACTGACAAGATATCAATATATTAAATATATGAGTCATTCTACAAAATGCTAAACGTATAAATGGTTTGTTCTCTGCATTGATACATATTAGTATTCACGTATGGAAATGGACAGGAGCATTAAATATGTGGGTATACGTGAACAGACTAAAGAACATGCATTATTAAACAGGACTAATCTCTATCACTGATATATTTTCAGTAATGACACACGAGCGATGAGGTATGGGGAAGTTTAAAAATCAGAGTTGACGTAAAATCACCATGAACATTTAGAACCGCCTTCCCACAGGTAACCGTGATTGCAATCTATTTGGGATAATTTCATCTCCGACTGGATATTATAACGACAGAAATAAGTGCCAAAATAGCACCAAAACGGCTATTACTCAGGCAAACGTAAAATGAGGGCTTAATCTTAATGTCAGCAAATATAATGATAAATTCACTGGGTTGGTCTCAAGGCATATATATATCAAATCTGCCTAGGAAAAAGAGGACATGGATAAAAGGGAGTAACGTTAATTAATATAAAGCTGCCAAATTAAAAGGGTGTGGGCATGCAACCCTGGGCGCAAACATTCACCCAGGGCGTTGTCGGTTAGCATCGTGTCAATCACCCCAAACACACTATGATAGATTCTCCTTTAGGACAGAGGCTTATTCTCTCACATAATACCACGACCATAATATCTCGCATCCATTAGAAGGTCAAGATTGACATGTTTCTGGCAGTCTTTCCCGAAACTCACACACTACAGCTGCACATCTAGACATGTTGGTATATATGGAGATTGCAAGTGAATATTATATTATAGACAATGACAAAGTTATAGTAGACTGTCCAACCAAAAGATTGCAACACCTCCCTGTCCTACTCCTGCATAGATAATATCAAATGAATAAACCATTTCTCTGAAGGAGGAATAACATCATTTGTAAAGCTATCTCCGGCCGAAACTCACGAGGGCAAAATCCCCAATGGTTGATTTCTTATTGTGGTAATTTAATTTCGCTGAATAGATGTAGGTAAGGCAGCAACACGATATCACATAAGGAACTGCGGTCCATCAACGTTAGTATGATCTACTATTCAAATTACGCTAGTCCTTGATACAGTAGCTCCACTGGGACTTTTTTTTTTACAAGCAAGTATATGGTTATTGATAGTGACAAAGTAGAGATGAAACCTGCGACGGAGCCAGACTGAGCGGTTGAAACAGACCCAGACCAACTGATACATGCAGGCTAAGACAAACTGATTGCCAGTGAAACTCCAATACTCACTAAAAATCCTAGAGGTGTTACTACATAAGAGTTATACTAGTTTCTCATCTAGATCAGCAGCGAGTACACATCTTAATCAGTAAACCCATTAGCGGCAAGAACCATATACAGAGAGGTCCCAGAAGCCAAGTATATACAATGAACATAGATAGGGCCATTCATTCCTGCATATTGATTATTGGATTTGCAGCCTGGATTTACAGTCAGGGTAAACGGACTATGATGTAGATCTGTTAGTTATAGTAGCCGCACCCACCCACTGACACAGATTGAGAAATGTATAAATATGAATAGCCACCTCTCTCCAATGTCTGTCTTAATTATGAATTTATATGTTAATAAAATTATGATAATACATTACAATGCCAAGTGTGTTGGGGGAGAATTTGTAACTAACTTTTTCTGCTGTCCATGTTTCCTTTCCTGTCCAATATAGTAAACACACACACACATCTTACTATACAAATAACCTGGTTAACATGGATTTTAAATTTTTAAGTAAACTGTCTCGAGGTGTAATTTCTAATTCCACATTTTTTAAGACGACCAAGCATGTACAGGTACATGTCAAAACGGACAACCTAGTTGGTCTACGGATGGTTGGACTAAATAAATTCTGGAGCGTTTCGAACATTAATTTTGAAAACTAGAACAGACTAACTTCCAGGGTCTTGCTTCAATGGTTCAGTACGACAAACTTAACTATCACGAAGCAATCCATTTTTAGCTAAATAGCGTGATGAAAAAAGGGACTTAAACGATAAAAGCTACAAGAATGACATGTTCTACAGTAAATCTTTCTATCATAAAAAGCTATTACCACCAGGTCGGTTTATATATAATATATATATATATTCACGGGAGCATTATTTAAAATGACGCATATTATTTTAAAACGTATTAAGAGCATTGCAACTGCATGTGCACCATCGAACAAGATCTATGATTAAACCTCAATTATGACTACAATTATCCTGATTTTGTTTAAGTTACAACAGACAGTTTTGATGTTGCTTGTTTGCTATAGTGGCGGACGGGAAAATACAACAGTGGAGAATATAGACGCCGAAATTAGAGGTCGCAGGAGGTCATGTGGTCCTGGGGATACGATCACATGACACGACAACTACGGTTCCCTTGCCAACAACAATAAACAGTGTGCTTCAACTAAAGTCTACTGTATTCCAAGTGGATACATCGAATTCTAGAAATCGTACAGCAATATGTATGGGATTTGTATGTACGTATCATTGCATTTATATATAGAGAGAAACAAAGAGTAAGAGCGGAGGAGAATAGGTTGGGGTTATGGAGGGAGAGGGAGAGGGAGAGAGAGAGAGAGAGAGAGAGAGAGAGAGAGAGAGAGAGAGAGAGAGAGAGAGAGAGAGAGAGAGAGAGAGAGAGATAGGTGGATGAAGAGGGATGAGGAGGGAAAACGCAACTATAATCCTTACTCATTGTAATATATCGGCACGTGGATCCACGCCTAAGTCTTAGACCGTGCTCAAGTCATAATATCAAACAATATTGTCATATATATAAAAACTGGAGAAATTTAATAATGTCATCTATTGCTAATGTAGAATAAGCTACCAAAGGCTACCAAATGACCTTTCTCGCGATTGGGTAAACTTCCAGGTGACCAAACTTACTGCAAAACGATAACCAGACCCGCCATACATTCATCCAGAAACAACAATAGAGCTATGTATGACATGTTATGTGGTTTGTATAGCTAATACAATATCCCTGTATTATGAAAATCTAAAAATCTGAGTCTGTTATCATCGATTAATCGTATTTAAAGCATCATCTCCATATAAGGAAATGGCACAGCTCAACTTAGAATATAGAATAATCTATAGAATCTAATAATGAATATGATCTATATTCAGTGTTTTAAATTGATGATAAGAGATACAGATGGCAATTAAACTATCTTTTCATTGTGAAATAGGAAATAGAAGAGTGAAACTTTGAATTCTCTTCATAACCCATTCGTCTAGGGTAATGTATCTAAGTCAAAGCTATTCAATTGATAAGTCCATTCGAGGAGCGAGGAAGCAGAATTAGCATTCAACCATGAGCAGGGAAACGTAGTGAAGAAGATAATTCGAGCTCATAAATCAATAACCGCCAAAGAGACCAGATTTTCAGTCTGTGAAATCAGCACTTATTCCGATGTGGAATAATTTGCCATGGATTCCCTCGTTGCGTAACGGCCTTCATAATTTGTTTTCAGAGAGCTTCAGTTGTGACTTACTCTTTAGCTTTTTTGGCCGTACCGTCGTAGACGCCCGTAGGTAAATGCTGGATGAGGCCTAGGCGCTTAGCTATCTTAATCTGTTCTTCCTCAGTCAGTTGATGAGCCTGTCGACTAACGTTAGGGGTCGGATGGTACACTGGTGCGGACTCCTAAAAGGAAAAACATTAAAAGACAACTTAATATATTGTTGCAAGTGGTGTAACATAAAAGGTAACGAAGTATCATAGTTGTATATATATTACACAATGAGGTATAATATATATATATATAACTTCTAAGCATACCAAAAACGGGCAAACCAAATTTAGCAATTCTAACACAAACAATACTGATTTTCTAGGAAACAAACCATTATTTAGAACCGAATAACAAAGTTTATTGCCAGTATACGTTATAGGCAAACGTAGAAAATAATTGTAGATCGCAAGAGAACGATATATTTCTATTAAGACCCATAAGACATAAGTTAATATCAAAAGTACCCGATGATAAACAAAGCCTAGTCAGAGTCTCTCCCCTTAACCTCAGGCATTTACAATACAACAAAGTGATCATCACCGCAATAATGTCATGCTTAATTCCAACATGAAAACATGGTGGACCCGTCAGCCTCCTGGGGTCCAAGAAAAATTGAAATGAAACGCGATGTGATTAAAAAGTCGCCCTCTACATTATAACTCTCATTATATAATCTCGAATATAATCTGATATATTCCCAGGATCTCCAGTCCAGGAGGTCAATCTTTCGTCAAGGCCAGACGAACATAGGTCTATATAATGAGACTGTGACAATCCCTTTATTAAAAGTGGGAATTATGTGCGGACAACTTCGTATTTTATTTTGTTAGCACATATATATATCCCCTTTGAAGTTGAGGAGGCTTTAAATGAAGGAGCGTATGAACACACCTTATTAAATTCACATCCTCAATGTACAATAGGGTTACACCACGTGCCACTCCTGACATAGCGGGGGGGGGGGGGCACATGGCAAAGCATATACCATCTGCTGAGCCCCCGAAGCGACTGCACAAAGGCAATTCCCACAGCGAGATTCTTTTGTAATCTCACATCCTATACACGCCATATCACTTAATAGGATTTGACAATAGGGGGTCCTAATATCTCGAGCATGTATATACACTGGATAGTTTAATTTGTTGTGATACCACAGCTTGTATAGGAGCGTGGTGACCCTGGCTAGGCTCTGGGTTAATTTACACCTACAGATCTGCGCCTGCATGTACATGAAGCATCCAGTCAGAGGAACCAGAGACTGCACGAGAGCCCTGCTCCAAACAAAGGATCCATTCCACTACAACCCCACATCTTTTGTGGGGAACATTATGCTCCTGGTATACACCGCATTGTGTACAATGGTTGTTATCTTATACTAGTGTTATACGTATAATAAACTGATATAACAGATAATAAAACGGTACATATGTATTTGTGGTGCATATATATAGATCTACTGAAGAAGGTACTTGTTCCAACAAGGCATTATCGAACTAATTATATCAGGAAATTGGGTTACCCAAGCATTCTGGACCATGTATCCACGATGAAGGATAAAGATATATTACTGTGGGTATGCTGTACAAAGGGTCCCAGAATACGTGCTTGAAATAAACTCTTATACCACATGTCGATAACAGTCAATGAAACAAACAAACAGCCTTAGGATCCAGGCTTTTTCAGAATTATACACCACCATGCATGCAATGTTTATATTTTCTATCATCTCTTTAAAGTCTTTTAATAAAAATGGGGATAGATTCAATCGTATTTAATCTCTATAAATAGGGCCCAGAGATATTTTAACTAAAATTTATATGGAAAACATCAACATTAATCCTATCTAGTTACACTGACAGTCAAAACAGTTACTGTACACGATGTGGTGTACCGCTACAATATGATAAGGCTAGTTTTATTTCACTCCGTTTTATCTATGGATGCATTGAAATAGAGTGCATCTAGTAGGCATAATACCGGATACTGCATAAGACTGTGTCGCAGGGGACATTGTGCGATTAACCATACTGGCTCAATCTTCAATGCCAATGGTATAGATTTAGTTGGTAGACCTAACAATTTCCGTGTGATCTAAAGAAAAACATAAAGATAACAGATCGAAAATAAATAATAAGTGGTAGCCAGTAGTGCTAGTGATCACATCAGCCCAGGACAGTCAAACTGGCGAGGACCAAAATCATTATTAAATTAAGCTAAATGGGTAGCTAGCTTTATAGCCTAATGCCACCTAGCTAGGTATTGAATTTTCGATTAATTAAAATCCCGTTAAAATCCATGGAAGAACTATTTGAAATGTGTCAATTTTCAACTTGCCAGTCACAAAACGTTAGTTAATATCAATCAGTGAACGGAACCAAAAAATTGAAATAACTGAAAGGTCGTTAATTGGAGAATAGATAAAAGCTGAAAGGTCTTCAAATTCTCATACATAGGCCTAGGCCTATATCTATATAAGTCATAACATGTGGACTAGGCCTAATAACAGTAATACCGTATAGTAATTAATATAAATTATAATATATTAATCATTATATTATGGTATCGTAATTATTTATGGAGAGGTGTATCCGGTATGGGGGGGGGGGGGGGGGGGCTGGGGTCTGTATTCCTTTGGGTTCACTATAGTCTAGAGGGGAGAGGTTTCAGACACAGCACGTGTTTTAAAACAAAGGAGGATATGGCTGGTTGTCGGAGTAAGGGGCAATGCCAATGGTTGCAGTAATACAAGAAAATTAAAAAAGACACGGTCAATGAAGAAATTTGAGGGTTATTTCTCACTACACAGTGCCTCTATTAGGCTCTAAATATTTCCAATAACTCCCATGTATGAGTACTTCTGCCATAAATAACCAAGATTCTGTCAAGCAAAGGACTTAAAGAACTAAATTACTCTGAAAATTCCTTGAACAGCTGATAGATACTGGCATGGATCCCAGTATCCTCTCACGATTATTGGTCCAATGAATGGCACGTCACGAGCCAAGGCTACCTCAGTCGTCACTTGGTGTGCTTAGCTCGCATCTGCTTTGTTCTGGTACTGAGCAAATTGTAAACAAGTATTTTGTGCCTAATATACAGACATACACCACTGTTAGACGGTCCTAATCTGACCCTATCCCAAAAGTATAGACTATCTTAATGCTACCCAGCACAAAACATTGTTGGATTACCCCACTAAATAATAAAACTACTTATTTAAAATCATGAAGTCTGTGTGTGTGTGACAAGTTTCGCAGTAAGGTCGGGCATACCTGATATGGCGGAGGAGGTCCGAGAGTTGAAGATTCATTTGCTTCGCTACTATCGCTTCCTCGCAGGAGCGAAATATCGTCCGCTGTTGGCGATTTAAGACAATTTCCCATGGTTCAGGCTTTGTTCGATTGCCTACACATGAATATCAAGGCTCATTTTCTCGCGAGCCCAAGTGATGACAATGCGTGCCTATCCAGATAAATAAAAACATTGATCTGAGAACGAAGCAATATCAGTACGCTATAGAGATATAGTCCTAAGTAAATCCCCAAACTATTACTATATTCAAGAATAAACATAAAACTTATTGGAACAATATTAAGACACATTATAAGTTTTGTAAAGGCTGAAATATTTAGATATATGGAACACTTATTTAGGATCAAAACATTGCCCGTGGATATAGTATGTTGTGATTCGGTCCAAAAGAACTATTTTTCAGCAGACTCAGGAGGAATTTTTAGTTTCGTATTTTAGTTCTGGATGTATATTTTTGCGTAATTCCCAGACTTTAGACATTTGTTTGACAAAATATAATAATAGTAAAGGTTTATGTTATATATTTTTCCATTGCTTTTGATAAGCAGCTAAAATACTTCCCAAAATTTGTACGAAATATCCTTATTGCTAAACTTGGTCAGAGGATCCCACGTGAGATGGGCTACTGTTTACGTCAAACTTCAAAAGAGAATGGCGCGAGTTTCATAAATCCTGCTTGCAAGAATGTTAGAAGCATTGCATTGCTGTCTCTGGTAATCCTTTCTTCTCTTTGAAATTAGTGACATTTGAAGCCGAGTTATCCATCGACTGCCAGCATCCAGTGCGTTTGTTATAACTAACTGAAGTCTGAACTTGAAATTTAGAGCACTTAATTGCCCTAGCCCTAGCCCCAGCCTAGCCGGGCCTAGCCTAGCCTAGCCGGCCTAGCCCTAGGCCAGGGCTAGGGCTAGCCCTAGGCCTATTCAGCCTAGGCTATTCGGTCATCTCTCTAGCCTACTGTAGAGCCTATAGAGATGGCCGTTCTAGATCTGATCAGCTTAACCCTTTCCGCACTGGCAGGTAAATTAAAAGTAAATTCATCATTTTCCCAATTATATTTACCATAAATGTGTATCTAGGCTAACCCCTTAAAATATATTTTTGTTTGATTTAAATTAGATTACGGCGACTGAATTCTGCATTTTTCACTTCTCCCCCGAGTATGACATTGTGTCATGAATTAATATGATAGCCAGATAGGGCCTACCCATGGCAATTATGACGTCATCAGATAAAATCATGTGACATATGCATGTCATGGCATGACCATATGCACGTCACAATGCATATTTATTGGTTATTCTCATCAGTTCTACAATCGGGATGGGACATAGCCTAGGTTCAAATTTAACAAAGTTTTGGAAAATATAAGGTCTGAAGCATTTATTGGCAAAATTAAAAAGAAATTAAAAAAGAAAAATTAAAAAGAAAAATTATTATAAAATGGAATGTGTACTAGTAGTAGTGGGATCTTTCAATAAATACCATCGTTCATAAATGAACGAATTCTGCGTTGCCAGTCCGGAAAGGGTCAATTGTACGCCTACTAATTATAAACGTAGGCTTCATATATGCATGATGATAAATCTTGACATTCTTGTATTGCTTTGAGATATGATGTATTTTGTAATTGGAGATCTGGGACATGAAGAATAGAGAGCGAAAGCTCTATCCTGATTTGTAAGGAGGGATGGCAAAAGCCTACCCCTAAATAAGCTGCTTTATTGACCTGATTTACGGAATTACACATAATGAGCAGATGATTGTTTTATGCGCTTTCATGAATTAATAATGAAAATCTCACTGTCCATAGCCATAGATACGGTTATACTGATTAGAGCCATCGTATGGGGTGGATAGGAAGGCCTACCTTGTACCGTTATCTTGCCTTTCTTGGATAACATCGGGGAAATAATATCCCGGTACATAGATGGCTATATTTTCAATGATAATAATTAATATAGCTCTGTTTGTTAATATATACGGTATGCCTCTCAGTATAAATAGCTCCCTGTATGCCTATGCATTTTTTGAATCAACGTCAAAACCACTCATTATCATTGTTTAGGGAAGTATCGATAAGCCAAGATGATGAATGACAAACTCAATTACTGGCTTGAGACTATTACTCAGTGGCAAAAGCAAGATCTTCAACCCAAATGGATTTGCCAACAGACAGAGAGAATGGAAGATTTGGCATCATTCCTCCATGATCTCAAGTTTGCTCTATATGACACAGTAAGTGTTTGATATTATTTCGTATTACAATAAGAAACTTTTTTGTGTTCTATTTATATATAAGCAGTATACAATTTATATATATGTGTTTCTTCTTATCATGATTAAAATATAAGGTAGGCCTCTCGGTATTGTAACAGACTATAAAATTGGGACTAAGGATTTTTTATATAATGCACCAGTAGTATTCATTTTATGATATTCGTCCCAGGTAATTGGTCCAGTTCGCCACACTAAAACCACACTTTTATTATAAATAGGCCTACTTTACTTGTTGATTGATTGTCATTCCAAGAATACAACACGTATTAAAGTCAAATTAAACCATACACACGGCCTCTCTTCTCATTGGAACGATACTTTAATTTGTCCAAGAAAATAACCGTGTTTAATCTTTTAATCTAGATAATTGACTCACCTCCAGTACCAGTCAAAGAAGAATTCGAACACAATAAGCTTTGACCGATAAAGATACTGAAACCTGATGCTTTTATGATCCTTAGAAATATAACTTTCGAAAAGTAGAAATTCCATTGTTACCGAATACTGATAACGATTTTTTGCATTTTTCTTTTTTTTTCAGGGAAGTGTTGAAGAAATCCTCTCAATTTTCCCGCAAATTGGACAATTGCTGGGAAGGTTGACAACGATACCAACAGTCATTTGTGATGTTCAGGTTTACAAGCCACTCATGACCTGTTTGCTGATTTTCTTTGTGGACAGACCGAGCACTGATGTAGAAATTAGAGCTAAAAGTTGGGTCGTGGTAAGGGCTAAAAACTCAGTCATCTTGAAATGGATTGACTAAACGTTAATTATTGGGTCCCTTGTTTGTGGATTATAGATTTAACAGTTTTTTTTATTATATACTTAACAACTTTTCGTTTGCTTCCCACGAATGCAAACTATTTAAGCAAAACCTATATTATATACAAAATCTTAGTAACGTAGTTTTTAAAAAGTCAATACTATGTAATAAATTTATAATGTTGTAATGGGTGTCCGAACTGCTCAATTGTCATGCCCTAAGTATAACATTTTGTTCCGATGGATAACCATCATGGGAGTAACAGACTTAATTATATAACTTACTTTTTATAATCATAACTTGGAGGTCCCTAAAGATTTAAGAAGGACCCATTGGTGCGAAACATCGGACACAAGATCTCTAGAAATGTAAACAAAAGAGCTATCCTTTGGATGATCTACCCTCTATCTCATTTGAGTAGCCACGAGTTGACAGATTTTCACCTGTACATTACCTTTTATAATTTTACAGTCCCAAGTCAGAAGTACAATCAGTGTTTCCAGGGCGATGAAAACGAACCCTATGAGGGGAATACCTGGGTTCAACCAAGCAAAGATCAATTTAGATTGTATTTCCAAAGTGAGTGCTCTGAAATTGATATATAATCTGGATTTTACCAACGTTAATTACATGCTTTCAAGAGCTGTTCACTTGGTCTGACGTGCTATCTTTATGTTATCTATATTTTGTATGTGAACTAAATGTATGTTGGCTTTTTATTCTTCGTCAGGTTATAGAAACTATGGACCACCATCTATCGACAGGATTGGCATCGGCCACCAATGCAGATCTCGAAGATATCTGCCGGATATGTTTGCACTTTTCATGTATCCCACAGTTTAGCCACATTCTACAAAAAGTAATAACGCATCTAGGAAATGAAGCATCTGGGCATAGACATGGGGTGCTAAAGATGATCACTGACAATTATTTGGATACGATGTTTGAAGGTATTAGTGATTTAAGGTTGATATGATATCAGGGCAAAACCAAATAGATACAATAGTAGGGCAAAGTTCTGTAGTTAATCTGACCTTTTTTGTGTTTATTTATAAAAAAAAAAGTGCAGCGCTAAAAATAAGTTTCCTCTTTTCAGGTCAACACACTAATTAATTTAGTTTTTTGTTGAAGATCTTAGCAGATTTGCATAATCATAAAAGCTAATCTGTCACAATAGATGTCATTGCTGTACGATGCCACCATATGCCCATCTCGAAACAACTATTTCCATAATTCTACTTGCCTTTTCATTGATCTTCCATGTGTCCATGAAAAGCCCGTCAAATAATTTCTCTTCCATTTTTTCAGTCGAGGAATCTCGCCCTAGAATTCCATACTCATGTGTGTTAGGTCTTTGGAAAAGTTATCTACCTAGTCTTGAAGTATCCATGCTTAAGTTATGCGACCACTATTTATCTTCGCATATGATGTCTGTCATTGATTTTGACGAATTAATGTTTTCCTCCCATCTGGTAAGTATTCGATTACAAGTCATAATCAGTCAGAAAATACATTTTAGTTTCAATTTCTGTTTGAAACCTATTCTTCCCAAATTTAGTTGTGATTCCTTTCCACCTTGTTTCTGGTGCATGGTAGTTTCTGTGATTCGCGTGATTCCCTTTAGGTCCAAGCCTGCATAGACGATGTTCTCATATACCAGTGTATCTTCACAATTATCAAATCTATGCGAGAGACGACGAAGTGTTCATTTTTGGATCGTATATCAAGCGCATTACATCTTACTATAAGGAAAAAGTTCGTCAGATCAGAGTCAAAGGTATAAACTAATAAAAATAGCTAGTCTTAATGGGTCATTTGTTGAATTTTAATGATGACCACTCTATGAATTATTGGGTCAATCAAAAAACAATGCCAATAAATATCAGCTACCAGGGGAATCTAATTGACTATTTTATGAGAATGAATTTCTTAATTTTCCAATATCAAGCTTTCGATATGTTGGGGTGTTGTCTTGCAAGGCTAAAAGTACCCGCTCAAGCAAATAACGGAACATTTAGCGTGTTATAAAATGTTTAAATCAAATTGATAACTTATTACTGCTCTCCATTAAGTATATTCCTTCTATGTTCAAGGCATTCCACATTGTGAAACAATGGTACCCTGACGAATACCAAGCTTTGTTGACAGCAATGGCCATACCGCCTACAGGTGTGATCAAGTTACATCCGACCAAATTGTTCCGAGTTTAAACAGAAAGTACTTGAATTTTGGGAAATTGTAGCAAAATATTACTTCCCTTATTCCAATAAAAACTATTAGGCTACCGGTATCCTTAAGTTAATTCCTTCCCCATTATTTTCTTTGCCCAAATAACAAATGCGTCATTGTTCTGTGATTAAATGTACCAATGGAATTTCTCTTCAGAGCTCACTGCGCCTGCCTGCGAAAAACAGTTAGAAAAAATAAATAGTTTAATTAATACATTCCTGCCCATCCTTGATGAAACGTCTGGTGATGGAGCACGTTCTGCGTATATGCTTGATATCTTTGTCTTGTATAAAGATTGGTTTGATGCTGCCCTTATGTTGGTACTTTTCGGTAGTCAAAAGGTGAGAATCGGGGAGCTATACATATCTTTATTATTTTCGTCCGAGTAAGAGGCTCAACCACTTCATTTGCAATTTTTGAATTTTATTTGCATAGATTACTGCCTGGTTTACATCTTTATTGCAATTTTTGAATTTTATTTGCATAGATTACTGCCTGGTTTACATCTTTATTATATGCGCATTCCACTTGAGAGGTGCAATAAGTGGGGTGCATGTACGATAAAAACTCCAATTAGTTTTAGATACTTTATGACGATTCAAAACCAAACATAGGTTTGTATTTCAATAGTTTTCTATACTAGGGCCATATAATAAATAGTGAATGGAACTCGGTACTAGTATATTTATTGGACTTGATATTCAATTACTAGCACCTCGTTCCATCCTCTATATTTATGTTGACTGGTTATTCCTATAATAATTAGGTGGAAATCTAACCTTTTTTTATATTATTGTTAAGATATTAATTTCCTTTAATGTGTACCTGGAACGTAGTGGTGAATGGTCAGAAGTCTCGCTCGCCTGAATGTGGATAAAGCATAATATTTACTCTTGATTAATGAAGTCCTCTCTTTCAGATAATTACTTCTTGCTGTAATATCCTTATGTTCCATGAAACCAAAGCAATGTCAAATTATGAAAATCAGAAGGTAAGTACTCATTTGGTTTTGTAAATTATTTGAATGAATTTTAACATTTCATAGTAAAATTTCAGAAAAAAAAACGATTCATTTATGTACAAAGCTATTGAGGGATATCCATTTAAAACCTGTTTTAGGATCACCAATATTTACGGAGGGTGGTCCGTGCCCTCCGACCTCTGATGATCAAGTCGGACATGGAATGGAATATCATACAATGTTCAATTTCGTCCTTCGACGAGTCATCTCATAACATAGGGGCATTGCTGGGGAAATTATTACTTCTCTATAGTACCCACTCCATCGCTGGACATAGTGTTGTACACGAGGTCATGGAGAAGGTAGTTTTGCATGCTTTCCTTCATTTCTATAGGATCAATTTTGAAATTATATTCTAAATAATTAAGACGACTGAAAACACGAAATTATATCTTGACATGATTTGTAATGTTGAGCTCCATACTTTAAGATTGCCTGTATCAACACATTTGGAATATTCATTGCCTTAGGACTCTGATTTGAAAGTGCCTTTGCCATTCATATTTTTACAATTGGAGAACTTCATGGTGCTAGACTTAGAAATCACTCTTAAATGTATAAAAGCTTTCCTTGCAGGTGTTACATTGCAGTGATGTACGTTCAAAGGCTAGGTTCTTCGTAGATACATTGGCTTTGGCTGAAATATTTTGGGACACTAAGCTCAATCTTGTTCCCATGCGAATAACACAACTGCTGCAAGTAATAGACGATCTAGCGATAGATCTAAACCAGTCTGTAGATGTCATGGATATCGAAGGGGAAGAAGAAGAAAGGGATGCTGAACATGTGAAAGAATTAAGAAACAAGTTATTCAAATACAAAGGGCGCTTGCAATCAATTCTGAAATAACGAACACTAGTATTCTTTTCATGAAGAGATGTACCCTTATTATACATCAATAAATACGTTGAACAACCAATTCTCTAGTTACATAATAAATCACATATTTTATGCTTTTGACTATCATTATTTAGACTGATTTCAGACACAAGGGCAAAATGTTGTCCTAATTTAGAATTAAAACAATTTAACTAAATTAATTGGTACTATAATTATTTATTACGTAAAAAAATACGTGTATCGGTAAAAAAAATTTGTTAACCTGATTTATTGCAATACTCAATCGTTTTCTCAGCACGAACATAACATTATATTGTCTCATGGACGCTTTCTTTTGCGTTAACTGGATACAATCTAGAACTCGTTTTCACAAAGATGAATCAATATCGAGCAAAACCAATTTTACCCTAAAGAATACCTTTCTGCTATCAGAGATCCAATTAAGTAGATTTGAAAGGACACGATTCATGCGGCAAAAATCCTGTTAACATGAAAATTTATTAGTGTAACATTACATTTTTATTAAAGGATTGGCCTGCCAATAATTAATCATGAAAGACTTAAAAAGGTTGGTCAAAGGATCTGACTTAATTCTCATTAAAAATTATAATCAACATTTGGCACAAGCACGCGATATTCAGCTCTTCGATGCAAACACAAATTGCTAAACAAAACATTTTAATGTCGATGGAACATCGCTTGATTACTCGTTGGGAAAATGTCTTTCTGTGCGATAGACCTGTTGGGAAAATGGTTGACATATTAGATACTGTTACACTACAAGGAAGCCGTGTTCCCAAGGTTTGCCCACAAAATACTCAGATTTGTTTTGGAAACTGCTAGATCTCTCGACGCCGTTCTTGATAATACTCATTGCATTTTTTTTTAATTTCTTGGTATTTCACCAAGCACAGACAAAATACTTCATAACATTGATTGCCCAGACATGGGTTCAGTATTATTCCTAACATCATTAACATCACGACGTATTATACTAGCAGATTCGAAGCTTAGATGCCATACAGAATGCCATACAGAATAACAAATTGTATACAATTCAATGATAAAACAATTGTGAAATAACGATTAAAATGTAAGGTATGACAAATATAAAGGCCTTGCCTATTTGTTTATGCCAAGGCTCCGTAAAAAACCTTTAAACAAACTTTAACATGAATAAAGGCAAAACAACTGGATACCCCCAAAAGGATAGATATCGACAGAAATGTGTCTTATCCTAAATAAACGTGAACTACATCTTACTATTTGAATAGTTCTTGAACACTGTGTAGAAGTATGCTTTTTAAATTAGCAAACAGATGTCATTTTCCTAATATCCCATTTCCAGTGTTCCTGCAGTATTTGTCAAGTATTACTTGTTTAATATAATCATAATCAATGTTGTGAATCATTAACGAAAGACAAGACAGCGTCAGAGAAGCTGTGTACCCATGATAAACCATAACGATACGCTGACTGATAACCAGCCTCAATACATGAACACTCAAGCATATCCGTCCGATACGATGACTAAAAGATGAAGAGCCAGTTTGACCGAACCCTAGGAACAATAGGAATGACTTGGATACCCAAGAGTGATTTTGTGTATCGTTTTGATACGGACTTTGATAGTTGGATTACCACTTCTTCTAATGTCTTGGCTGTAACATATGATAGTTGTGATGATGTTTGATGCCGGCTCTTCGTTCCAGTTTTTCCAGTCGGTCCTGTTGAATAGAAAAACATAAATTTAGCCAAAAGGTCGTATAGAGACTCACTGGTTAAACAATTGTTGCGGGCGTGTCTGCGTGTCACTCCGCAAGGGACTAACTAAGAAGTGAAATAAAGACCCTAGCTCTAGTCTAGACACAGGGATGCAAGTTGGGGTATTCAAAATTGACGGAAAGGGTTCTGAGATGAAAGTATTATGCATATAGACATATATATACATGTATTCGAAATGAACTTTGCTTATGAGAGACAGGCACTGAGCTGCTGCTGCCAACCACACTGACTACCGTCTGCCGGGCTGCAAGCCCCTGCTCCCGGTAGCGGTGTAGGGTGAGTGCCCTAGTTGCACCATAGACGCTGCCCTCCGCTATAGGAATTCCGCTAAACTCCCGATGCTATCACTCTACCGAATTGCTAGCGGAGCCTTGGCTGACCAGGGATTGATGCAGGCCGCCACTGGTACATAGCTCTCCTGTATATTCCAATGCAATATTTATGTCTACTCTCGGGTAGATGGACATGCTATTCAGTCAGTACATTGACGACCAACCTTTTTAAAGGTTTTATAGATAATTTGACGAAATTAATTACACATTTTGGTAATGAGGAGATTAAAGGAAATCCGTCAACTGACGGACAACTTGCATCCCTGTAGACATGGTTCCTGCGGTCAGTAAAAAGTCAGTAATTTTGATTTGGGGTTTTTAAGCACCTTAAAAGTCAGTAATTTTCAAGGTACATCAATAATAAGTCCGTAATTTCCGATCGGAAGCTCAGAGCTCTGTAAAATCAGTAGAAGGGTCTTTATTCAAAATCTAAATTATGGTCCGTCTCAGCAAAAATAATAATTTTTACCAGCTTGTACGATTATTTTTTTTATAACCATCCGATATAACCATTATATCGCCTGAATGCGATGTATGTCACATCGCATTCAGGCAACTAAAATCTTTAATTTTAACAGGCGATATTTTGCAAAAAATTATTCCTTAAAAATGAGAAACTCTTGTGTATTTTAAAGACCATTTTTGGCCTGCTAACGACTTTATTTTGTCATTAAAAATCACTGGGACAATTAGTATTTTCTTCTGGTGAGAAAGAAAGGTAATAAGAAACGCAGAAAGACGTTGGAAATGGTGATGAAAGCGGAGTTAAGTCTTATTACAAAAATGCCCACATGTACCTTAATGAAATGTTATATCGAACCACTGTCACTATAGTGGTGCGCCCCAAGTTAGGGAATAAAACTTAAAGTTGCCTTGACTTATTTCATATGATTCATGATAGATTTATGAATTTTCATGATAGAATAATATATGATATGTCAAATAAAAGAAAAGATTCAGGGCTATCTGTATTTGAAACTGTCACATGCACAATTACAAGAATTCTTTTTCATATTGAGGGCTCTTTCCATGGTAACTGCATCTGCTGACTTTCAACTGTTCCCATGGCAATTTCTCTCAAGTGAATGGTACTGCAGCATTGGGGGCCATGTTGAACATACAAAATTAAATTTGCCAATTTTTTGCATATATGTCAACTTTGTACTATCATAATGGTAGAAATGGCTGTGTGAAGAATTGAAAGCCAAATGTCCCAAATTCGACCAATTTTCACTGAAAAATGGATGTTTAGGCAAAATCTGGACTGCAAGGATTAACATGACACTTTTTAGAATCACATAGAAGCCCATATTTATCACTCCAACAAATTTTTTTCACTGGCTCACTTAAGGGCACAAGCCTTTGCTGTGTTATATCACAAACTATATTTTCTGAATCGCAAAATATTTCACATTTCTGTAAACTGGAGTACATATTTGAGGGTAAAGTTAGACCAAATTTATACATACACTAGCAAAGTACCCGTCCTCTGGATGGTCCCATTCTCTCCCCACATTTCCCCCTCTCCCTCCCCTCTTCCTCATGCTCCCCCTCCTCCCTTTCTCTCCCTTCCTCTACATCCTCTCCCTCCCTTTTCCTCACTCTCCCCTCCTACAACCTCTCCCTCTCCTCCTCCTCTCCCACCCCACTTCTTCACTCTCCCACTCCTCTGCATGTAGTGGCAAATGACGTAGTATCTCACAGGGGCTTTCCCAGGCTATAAATAGTGTGTAGATCCCAATTTGAAAAAGGCTTCAAAATGACATTTTCCCCTTCACAAACCATATACGACGTCCTCCAGAGAGGGTGGACAGAACTCTACAGATGAGTAAAACGGTTTGTAAAAGAACAAATTCCGAGAACATGTGAGACAAAGAAACCCCCCCTTTCTACCTAAAGAAACCCCTCTTTTCTACCTCTTTTTGTAGAAATCGCTCTTCCTGTATATTATATGGATGACAATGTGATAAAGCTCTTGAACGATTTCAATATGTATGGTCAAATGCTATGAATGACAAGAACTGTATACATTTTCTATCTAATTGTGGAAATAATTTTTTTTTTAATTTTTTTTCTTTGATTCCTTACTTAGAAATACAATATCTAGAGTCAATCTATTTTAAAATTTTAATTAATTATCTTCTTTTAATTAAAGTTTGATATACATATGCGGGCATGATAGTCTTTTATTCTTGAAAAAAAATACCAAGAAAGTATTATGGTACAATTAAAATATAACTATTTGGAGGAAAATATTCCATTTTAAGGTTCTAAAATCATAATCACTTGAAACTTAGACAAAATTCAGGCTCCTGGTATCAATCTTATGTCTTATGAACAAAGAAAACATGTTAATTTTCAAGGATTTAAAAAAAGAAAAGGGTAATAAAGCAAAATCCCTAACTTAGGGTGCAGCACTATACTACCTATGTGTAATGCATTAGTCTAATGTGTTTTGTCATATTAGGCCTACTGAATTATCTTATGCATGTTTTGTGATGTATTGTGCATATTATAACTTAACGTAGTAATGCGCTACTCTCAGACTGTCAGTAGAAGATTTGCAAAGAAAGGATGAATTCAAAACAGGATATTTTGAGGAAAACAAAAGGATAATTTGTTCCAGTCCTAGATACATAGATTTTTTAGACAAGATAAAACATATATACTGGAACAGTTAGAACGGAATGAATACATGCAACGCTAAAAACCATGCTGGGCATGTTTGGATTTAGAGTAGACTCTGTCTTGAGTCCCAAAATGCCTACCATATAAAACTGGCCATGCAAGCGTTCCTGACTTCAATCTGGTTTCTAAAGGAAAGGGTGAGGATAAAAGCGAGAGGGAATTTATGTATATTGGTAGGCAGGCTCAATGAATATTACAGAAAATGCAGTCACTCATAGGCACTGAAATGAGTAGTCACCGATATATATACTCCTATTAAAGATAAGCTAAAAACATTTTCAAATGTTCTTCGGTGAAAGCTAAATGCTTATAATCGATTACTAGTATCCCAGCCCCAACATTTGTACCTTAGGGCCTGTTGAGTTAACGGAATGTGTTTTTATAACATAGAAAGCTAGAATTTGTTTAGTAAGTGAACATAGTTTATATGCTACTGTAACAGTATACTGTACTCCTACGTCGTGCTTCCATTTCGGCTATTTGAACGCCTCGTCTAAATGACCATCATTCAAGTACATACTGTAAATTTTTTCTTCACTTTTCGCGATTCACAAGTTCTATCCGTAGTTTATTTTCTATGACCCCGCTCCTTCTCGAGTTTCAATAGTTAGATACCAAAATTATGAAGTAATCAATTTGTCTCAAGGAACAGGCATAGAGGAAACCTATTATAAACTTATAATTATAACTTATAAGTAAAAATCAGTAATAGCTTATGAAATGTACAGTTGTGTATGGAGATTAGTATTCTAAATATTGTAATAATAATAATATTGTATTCTAAGTATTGGAAATAGGGTGGCGAAAGGTACTCTAAAGCTAGATAAAGGATTTAGGGGAAGGAAAGGTATTATAATATTTTTAATATTCTATGTTCTTTCCATCAATCAACGCAGGATCTTTAAATGTGCAACATTGGGAAGTCTTACTCTGTGTTTCATGTAAGATAGGAACGTGTTCCATCCTAACGTTATCATGGCCACATACAAGACTCGCAGATGTGGGGGAACGAAGACAAAGTTGATGGCTTGAGCGGCGGGCCACACCGCCCAATCGGTCTGAAAAATAAAGTCGGCAATCTTTAATAAATCTTTCAAATAATTGTTTGGATAAAGGATATCCATAATAGAGGGTAAACTGTATACACATATACATCTGGATCCAGGTGTTTTAATCTTAACGTTACTCAATTTTACAGTTCTACCAAGAAGTGTATTTCCTATATCATTATTTTTACCAGTGGGAAACAAACTGTTACAAGTGGTATAACACAAAGGACGAGAAAGAATTCCTGGTACAGGTGTAACATACCGTAGATCGTGTACAGGTATGGTGGTAACTAACTAGACATTGGTAATACATGTTCTTATATAATGGGGAGGCTTGCCGTCAGGTGAGCCTCCCTATCTGATTGGACGGTGGAGCCGTCTAATCACAGCTAATTAATAACCAGTGTGGCTTTAGCCTTCATACAGGTAAGAGGTATTGAGTTAAAATTTTAGGGATGAATACTTATGACGCAATATATATATATATTTCCCCCATTTTAATTACAAAGAACTGTCATACTTTATTTCGGTCATTTCACTCCAATTTGAAGAAGTCAGGTGTGAAACATCAATTTCATAGCACCACCTCGTTCATTAGATGGAAATTAGTTTATTTATGAGATATTGTAAACAACCAGGTGATTATGATTATTTAAATTAATAGAGACGGCAACTGCCATCTAGTGTTTCTATTACTAAGCAGCCCCCTCCCATATATCTCTCTCTCTCGCACACACACGCCTATCAGATCCCATTGTGCTTCTTTTTCATTGCACTGACAAATTGGTACCTTACTTCAAACGTCAAAATCGACAAGGGATTGACAATCCAATGTTATGAGAGATACATCTTCCTCTAGATTTATATCATATATTTTCTAAATATTATCTAAATGAAAAGATGGACTGGTGACATTAAGGTTTAGCGATTAACAAGACTTAGTCAGTTCTCTTGGTTCAAAACGGCGGCACTAATATTCCGACTTCTATAGACAAACAACAATGAATGCAGGTGTGAATGATTGTACTTTAACCTAGCAAGGAAAGCGTGTATATTTAGGGCAAGGTTAAGTCTGCTATCTAAGGTTTAAGTATCACCGTGATGTATACTTCTAAAGTAAATATCTATGGGTTCAAGTTGACCTGCGCGAAATGCATGTAATCGGTGAAGTTTGCTATTTTTGACCGCACTTGGCTATTTTAAGGAGGGATCCCATTGGCTAGAATGGATGGCTATTCTAGCGATGTTTTGCATACACTAAGCTTCAAACACTGGTTTTCATGACGATGGAAAACAGATGCAATTCACCTTATAAACTCGCCAAAATTTCCCTTTGAATTCCTCCCAGCTAGCCTCGATCTTTTGTCCTTCTAGGGTTCCACTACCTGCAAAAGATGTGTCATGAATTTACTCATTTGCAAAAAAAAATATATTCGTACCACAAATCTCTCCTAATGGCACAGACTTTATTCAGAATCTAAATCATAAGTCAGTATATATATAAACTGATTCAAAAGGATTAAAGAACAATTAACATACCCATGAAAAACGTGAACGCAAAGAAGGGAGATGCTACTACTTGGTCACATAATATCTTCTTCACAACGATTTGGCCAGTTCGTCCAGGAAGAACTTTATCGAGGTATGTGTACCACCCGTGATTGAACGGCCCGAGAAAGAGACCCATGGTGAACATTCTGCCTGGAATACGTTTTAGTACATATAATTTTATTGTCATTTATCATGTCTTCATACAATATTAACAAAACCTTGAATCTAGAACGGACATGCAGGGGAGTGGGCTCAAGTGTCCTCAACGGCGAGGTGTCTGGGTTGGAGAGAAATATACACACTAGAGATTCTTGATCAAATATTTCATAATGGAGAAGCGAGAAGTTTTACTGTAATGTTACCAAGTACAATGCAGTGCTCAGTTGTGTCACGAACTTTTGTATTTCGATTTTGTTTGGTTTAATTGTTATAGATTTCCATGTGCTCATGGAAAAAAAGAATATGAAAAGAGAAATCAAAAGTTCAACAAAATTATTCCCAAATACATTAATTGAATTTAGTTCAACGTTGACATTCGAAAAAAAGCCATTCATTGAACTTCAGCGCTTAGAACAACATATCACAGAACAGAAGGCTCCAAAATTAGCTTAACCTAATAAAGTGATTAATGATTGATACATATTGGGATATGAGCCTATAAAGGGATAATCGGATCTCCACCACGCTCTCTATCTGGTCGCGAGCTTGTTTACCAGACTGATATACTTGTCCTGTTAGGCCATGGCAGCGAATTAGTACATAACGGTCAACTGTCAATTGTGATATGAGGCCTTATTGTCCTTTCAGTGATAGAAAGATTTAGAAGAAAGTATTGATCATATTGAATTTAATAGGTATATAATTATTACTAAAATCTCGAAGCCTATTAACAATCTTTTCCGGAATGAGTGATATTTGTACATGTGTATACGTCCCTGCTCATATAGAGAAGCATAATAATGATATCATTATATCATTCACTATGTACACTCTACCGATACAATTCCGAATTAATCTCCCAATATATTTCCTTTTTGAGCTTCTTCATACGCGAGAATTGATGAAATTGGATAAAAATGATATTGCTGTGCAGCTGCTGTGCCGAGACAACAAAGATGTCAAAAAACAAAAGAAAGATGTATGCCAAATCGATTTTCCATTTGTACAAATCTAACGAAGGGAGTGAGTGATAGTGGTTTTACACCGAGTCGAAAACCAGTCTGAGTCATAATCATAGCAGTAGTACCACTGCTATGAGATGGGGAGACTGATCTGATAAACAGTCAAGCTGTGTGTGACTAACATGAAACATGAACGACAAAAACAACCTTGAGTGCATGACTTTGTAAAATATTGCATTTTCTTTTGTTATATATTTGGTTGCAATTTTTATTTCGGAAAAACAAATATAAAAAAGAACAACTAAATATACATTAGAGGAAGGAAATTAACAGAACACAAATTGACCGATATATAGAAATACTTACCAAATCTAGACCAGTCTATGGTCCTTATTTCTTGATTTCTTTGACCAGTGCTCCTACTGATAGTCGATCCAACCTTGCTCAGTGTTGGGGATTTGTCAAATTTTTCAATACTCTGCACTATTAGATCTCCGGCGCCCATCAATATTCCACAGCCAAGAGTATTAGTGACAAATAAATATTTGCCAAACATAGGCTTGCTTATACGTGCTGCCCACGAAGCCATGCTGACTGGATCAGTGATTCTGGTATTGAGGTAGGCTGGTAATTAAGTCACACGCCAGCAAATGCATGTAGAAATTGCACTCATCAGAATTCAGCAATCGGCTTCCAGGTGATGGTGGAGCTAACAATTGCGAAAATAGAAAAAAAAAAGTCAATTACAGCTAAAACCTGTACCGTATACTAACTAGTACAGGGTTCCCGCGGTCCAGAACACTTTGAATTATTTAATTACTTTTAATGACTGTGATTCACACGATTTTTAAAGACCTTTCAATGACTTCTTGGATTTGCTCTTTGATTCGAGCACGGTACTATAGCAGTAGTTTGGGCGTAGGCCTACTGCATGCAAAGGGAAAGTCAAACGATGCATACCGTACGAACTCATGCATGCATTATATTATATCACTTATAGGAATCCCCACTAGACTTATGTGAAATCTGTTAACAGTATTGGTTATTATAGGGGTGTATACAAATCGGTAGTCAGTGATTGAGTGAGTGTACAGTGATCAAGCAGAACAGCTGGAGACCGTTTATTTCATGCAGATAATACCGGGGCTATATGGTACCGTAGTCAATTACACCTGCACCTGCATAGTAACACTGATTTAAAAATATTATTTGCAATTACATGTGAGAGGGGCATGGTTATAAACAATGTCAATACCATTTATTTTTGTAATGAATTTAGACCCGTGAGGCCAAGGATACAATCTGAGTGATTTGATTTGATTTGAATACGGTTTTATCTATTCTTTTCATACATCTCCTGGAATTCTCCATATTTTCCTCAGTAACCTGTGGCACTACCTATTTTGTACATTTGTTTTGAATAATAATATATCATAATACAATATCTAGTCCTTTTCGTTCGGTTCTTGTGTACATTTATACATTATTGATGAATCAGAAATTCATAATTTCTTTCTCATTATGTTTTGTCTTAAATTTATTAACTGTTAAATGTTATTAGCTGTTATTCCAATGGCAATGGATTTTAAATCACTTCAAGAATACAGTTTGTTAACAATTCAATTCAATTCAAACATTCTTTATTGTCTTTTTGTTACAAAACAATTTTGATGGTCCAATTCTGGCGTGCCAGCTCTCCCTATGATAAAAATAAGTCACGAATAGTTATGACACATCTATTATTTCTAGGTGCAGGTATCATTCATATGATATATGGATGGATAACTGTCAAATGTGTCAGAATGAGTGCAAAAAAAATAGTAAATTTCTGAATTTTATAATTGATGATCGGTTAACTTCTGTCAGTTCTGAGATGTCAGAAGGAATCGAACTCGAAGTAGGCCTACACTCGTTATCATGTAGCCTATGCAGTTTCATGATTGTGATTAGTTTGTTGCTTTTTAAAAGAGGCTAGAGCTTCATGAAAAAGAGCAAATATAGGCCTAAGCTACAGTCGTACAGATATTTTGTAACATTTATCATAACACTAAAAGTTAAAACCAGGGACAGGGATGTAAATTTTATAACCTCCTAATAAAACATTGAACTGAAAGAGTGAGATTTAAGAATGTCACATATAGATGTAATATACCGGCACTGTTAAATGGATTGCAATTTCCATGAGTTAAGGGAATTCATACATCGACAACTTTGTAGGCTAACTAGTAGGCCTACCGTCGTAGGCTACAACTCGAAGTCTGTACTTACATCACTTTCAGAACTTCCAGAAGGGTGACATGAGTCCGTGAGTGGTGAGGAGCGATCCTTTCTATAATAGAATGGGAAAATGTCATTCCAAAGGCCCCTACCTTAGTCAAGATTATAAATCCCGTCAAGTTATCATTATCAAGTGAATGCGGCCACATTACAAGCTATTACAATGATTACTGGGATGATCTCTTTGGTTATCAACTGAACATGTCCGGAGCAGGTCGTGCAGCGATGCGTTCAAAAGATGCAACCGGCTGCAGATTTTAACATACGTTGTAACTGGTGCTGTGAGAAACAAGCATCTTCGGCACTCGATTGTTCAATCTCCCAGGCAAGCGAGAATCACCAAAGAGCTTAGGCCTAAATAAGCTATATTATAGGCCTATCTAAGCTCTTTGGAATCATTCATAGGTCTACAATTATTGGTAAAAGGGGGGATAATCACTTTTTTAGATATAAATAATAAAACTTTAATGCTACATAGTAGGCCTAGAATATTACATATAGGCCTAGGCCTATAGGCCTAGGGCCTTATATCTAGGCCTAAGAATTTTTATTCAGACAAATAATGCAAATGGGCTTGGTCCTTTATTTCACATACACGGGTGGTTCTTCCGGATACTCCAGAAATGAGGAATGAATAAATTAAATTAATAATACATGTGACCCACTTGGACCCAAAACGAGAATTTTGCTTCTAGAAATTTCAAATGTCTGGTGACTGATCATCTGATGTAACTCATAGACATCTTAGAATTTTTTGAATCTTTAGAACTTTTTCAGTTTTTATAATCAATATTTTCAGAAAGATATTTTTGGTTTAGTACGTTACCAAGGTATGTTGCCATGGTAACCAACTGTTAATGTAACCAACTCCTCCTTGTGCTAATGTTGCCTAAAACAAAATGGCTGATAATTGATTTGATTAAGATAAAAGGACAGAAATGTACCGTAGGCCTAATGCAAAATTTAATTTATTATAGGGTCTATATATAAGCCTACTTTCAAAATGGATATGGTAGTCCTATTTGAAAGTTATTTCGACCTAAATGTAAGTCATTGATTTCAAGGTCAAAGTTTGCGTCTGTGCAGAAAAAAAAGATTACAGTTTCTTAAAAAATTGCAAAAACTAAATAGTCTGGATATCCAATGAATGTTCATCTTGCAGTTTAATTGAAATTTTATTAAAATATTCTTCTGTCAATTTAGGAAAGTGACCTTCAGGTAACCTTGACCTTTAGAAAATATTTGTGGATAGGAAAAAAATCACTTTGTGAAAGCTAATTCTTTAATTCACTAATTTCTTTGTGAAAGCTACCATCTTTACGATTATTTCCACATATTATTTCATATGACCATGACACCTAGCTGTGTCCTTGACCTTCATCAGATAATGTTAGTGACCCTTCAAATCATTACCCAGTTTTTAAAGGAATATCAATTCTATGTTATATAGGCCAGGTTAGGCCTATATACCCAAACAATTATTAACTGGGGGAGTGGGTTGCTTCATCCAAACATAATACATGTGTTGCCATGGAAACACAATTGTTACAACTATTTTCATGGGACATATCGGCACTATCATCCAAAGATGAAAAAACCTTAGGTATTTAATGTCCTACTTATAATGTATTGTTTTGGGTAATGAGTAGATCCATTGCTATAACTATTGGTTAAACCAATATAGACCAAGTATAATTAATACATAGGAACTAGATTTTTGGCAGGGACATTGCTCAACTTTGAACTAGGGTACCATTAATTTTTTATTACGAAAAAATAATATGAATTTCTTAATTTTTTCATATTTTGAATCCCATTGTTGTCTTACATATGGATGTGTTTTGGTAGGATTGGTAAAGGTGAAGTGTAAGTTTTTTTGACGCTCTGATCCATATATCCTTGAGGAGACATGACTACCGTTTTTTCCGTGAAAAAGCCGACAGGCTACTCACTCAGCACTGATCGAGGATGTCATACCTGATACATTGGTGAACGCAATAGAGAGAGAAACGCCATTTATTGCCCATTTTTCAACATCACTGTATAGAAATTGGCAATTTTATCCACCGTAATCACATCTTAAGACATTTTCCTCTCAATTTCGTCTAAAATCGATGCATTATTAATGTACATAAACGATGCTAAAGTCAGGTTCAGGCATCAGGGCCCGCACACATAAAAAACTAGTCTTTAGACAATGTCTAGGCGAAAATCTTCAATAGAATCCCCGGCTTCAAGGACAATCTTGAAATCTGATTTTGTGTTTGTCTCCGGTCTCTGAAAATTAGACAATGTAATTGTCTCTAAAATTTTTGTCCTTATTTACGGTAGTTTTCTGGCGGCTGGCGGTAGTTTTTTGCATAGAGATACAAGCTATTTTGTAAGATTTGCAGCAGGTGCACAGATAATGGAGAGACAATCAAAACAAGACAATTTTAAGTAGTTCTAGACAATATATCGTGTTCATAAAGCAGTTTGTCTATTGTCTCTGGGACATTTTTGCAGTCTCTGTGACAATTAGGAGGCCGAAAGACCAAAAACTAAGGACAGCTCCAATAGCTGTCCTTAGGTGGTTTTGTCTTGAAATGTTGGAGTTTTGTCACTAAATTCACAATATTTTGAGACAATTTTGGTTGTTTTACATTGAATGCATGCAGTTCATCTATTGTCTCTGGGACAATTCTATTGTCTCTGGGACAATTCTATTGTCTCTGGGACAATTCTATTGTCTCTGGGACAATTCTAATGTCTCTAGGACAATTTTGGGCCGAAAGAAAAAAGAATTAAGGACAACTCAGATAGCTGTCCTTACAGGTGGTTTTGTCTTGAAATGTTGAAGTTTTGTCACTTAATTCACAATTTGGAGACAATTTTGGTTGCTTTACATTTCAGGCTTACTCGACCGCCAAACCATGCCAAAAACTACTGCCAGCCACCAAAAAACTACCACAAGTTAGGACAAAAACTGAAGAGGCAATATATTGTCTAATTTTCAGAGACAAAGACAAAATCGGGCTTCAAGGACAAGGACAATCTGACTTTATGTGCACACCTTTCGAGATTGTCCTTGAAGCCAGGGATTGTATTGAAGAATTTTGCCTAGACATTGTCTAAAGTCTGGAAAGTTTCAAAAAAACCTTTATTCATCACTGATTACTTACTTGATTGCACAGGTTAAATTCAAATCTAAGGCAAAATTGTCTCCAAATTATAAATTTAGAGACAAAACTTCAACATTTCGAGACAAAACTGCCTGAAAATGGCTATAAGGACAACATTTTTTATGAGCGCGGTTTTGACTAGATTTGCTAAAAATTGTCTCATTTTAATTGTCTCTTCTTTATGTGCACGCCTGCAGAAATATTCACAGAATGGTTGAACATTGCCATATTCCCGCACGCAGGCACAGCCAAGCTACATTTGGGCCTGCCACTACTGCTGCTATATATGAGTAATTCCACCAATTGGTCGACAAAATTATGACTCTAAAATAGATTTTTGAATTTATAATGAGAAATCTTGGTCTGGAGTTACTTTAATCAATTCAGTTTGCTTCCCAGATCGAAAATACATCAGAAATACCCAAGTTTTGCATATCTGGCATAAATATTTAAAATTCTAGAGGAAAAAAACACTGTTTTATTGCCTAAAAATTAACGAAAATATTGCTAATTATGAAAAAAATGGTGTAGAGAGAGAAAAAAATATGTCCACTCATGGTTCCATGTTTATTCAAATTTCATATGATGACCCTGGGTACCGAATAACTTGAAAAAAATATGTTTCTAATAATCCATTGGTTGATTTGCAATGCAAAAATGTCTGGGGAAGTCAGGTATGTCACCATAACGTGCCTATTTAAACCTAGAATAAAAATAGATTTGAAACCCAAAGGTGAGTAAAGTAGAGATGTTCTAAAAAGGTTTCAAGGTATTCGCCCATATAATAATGAAAAAAGTTGAATATTATAATTTTCTTGGGAATTAGAGCATATAATATGTATTTGGGAAGGTTTTATGTCACCGTAATGCACTTGTCAATTGCAACCCCCCCCCCCCCCCCAGGGTAGGTAGGGGAATGGTAGGGGAATGTCTGAGAAAATATTCCCCCACCCAGGCAGAAATTTCCCTTAGTTTACAGCAATATAAAGTGGATGGGTAGGGGAATGTCCGCCAATACTCATTTTATACCTTGGTTTGCAAGAGAGGAATAGCATTGAACATTGATAAATGTAAAATGATGAAAATTAACTCTGGTAATACTAAAAAATGTGATGGATTGAATGTGTATAAGTTTGGGGATCATATTATTACTCACACAAGTGAGTATACGTACTTGGGTCTGACTATTGATGAAAAATTGAATTTTAAATCACATTTGAAAAAGAAGTTATCTATAATACAACATAAAAGTAAAACATTATCAAGATCTAGACATATATTTACAGAAAAGATGTTTTTAAATCTGTACAAAGTGACAGTTCTCCCTCATATTGATTATGGGGATACAATTTATGATGGAACGAGTAATACAGCAATGTTAAAAAAATTACAAGTTATCCAGAATAATATTGTACGTAAAGCAAAATATTTAGATAATAGAACAAATGTTATAGAGTTATCAGAAGAATTAGGTTTACCTTTACTTGAAAAAAGAAGAGAGGCTCATCTGTTGGAGATGGCGTATAAGTTATCTATGATACAAGGGGAAAATGTTAATGATGATGATAAAAAAGAATTAAGATCAAATAAGGGAAGTAATAATAGAAAACTGAGAATTCCAATACCACACACTGAGAGAACTAAACGATCTTGCTTGTATAAAGCTCCTCTCTTGTGGAATGCAGATGAAAATGCATTTTTTGATGGTCACTATGTAGATGATTTATTAAATTTTCGTATATACCTTAAAAGGTCTTATATGAAAGGAAAAATGGAAGTATGAAGACAATACTGAGGAATAGTTTGTATAATATTGAAAACTGTATGAAAACTGCTATTCAAAATATGCTGTTGCATATTAAACTTGCTATATGGCAAATATAAAAATTCAAAATTCAGGCTAGTTAGACTTGTATGAAAACATGTATGAAAACATGAAAACATAGAATATATGATGGAATTTTATAACATTGTATAAAAGTAAATAAGAAGGTGAAAAGAGGACATTGTATTGTTTAATGGAAGAGGCGCATTATACCAGATTATTTATTTAAGATGTTTTTATTTGATTGTTATTGATGTAAATATGCTAAATTGTATTTATGGCCTTCATGGAAGAGCTGGGAAATCTCAGAACGTTGCAGCCTATTTCCACTGATGTAATTGTATTTAAAATGGAAATAAAAATATTTATATATATATAAAACATATCAGATGGTAAGATGCACTGGCTAAAGGGGGACCCACACATGAATTGACATGGGCCGATTTCAAAACAGAGCCGATTTCAGCACTACCAATGTTTAAAAATGTGAAATTGATAGGGCAGAGGGTGGGGGCAGTAGGCTTCCTATCACCAAAAGAGAGCCTAGATAGACTCCATTGATGAAAAAACAAACTCCTAGGGGTGTGGGGGGCACACATATACCTACAGGAGACTTGTGACATATCCCCTCCTCCATCACCCCTTACCCTAACCCCCTCAACAACCCCCTCCCATGAGCCCTCCCCCCCCACCCCCTGGGACCCCATACCCTAACCCCTACCCTAACCCTACCTCCAACACTAAAGGATCTTGACATTTCTAGTATAGGGTACACTCAAATTAGAGTACCCCATCATGTTAAGCACGTCATGTTCAAGCCTTACACTATTGAAACACTATATAGAGGGTGGTTTCAGCCTGTATAGTTCAAACATGACAGTCACTGGAATTGGGGTACCCCACTTGAATTAGAGTCCCACATCATGTTCAGCAAGTTGGGTCCAGGGATGACACTGTTGAAACACTATATAGGGGGCAGGTGCTGTCCAAAACACTGTGTGGGCTGGAGTCATGGAAGTGGGGTACCCCACATGAATTAGAGTCCCCCATCATGTTCAGCATGTCATGTTCAAGCCTGACAATTGAAACACTATATAGAGGGTGGTTGCAGCCTGTAGAGTTCAAACATGACACTTAGTGGAATATAGTTTCCCATATAGTTCAGCAAGTCATCTTCAGACATGGCACTCATGAAACACTATATAGGAGGTAGTTGCTGTCCACACATGTATAGATAGTGGTTGCAGTTTGTATACAGTATGCCTTTGTAGCTGCTGTCCAAAATGCTGGGGGGGCTAGTTAGGGGTTGACTCTCTTAAGGGGGCCCACACATGGCTGATTCTAAGCCGATTTGTATGTATACATGAGTATATATCATATATACATATATGAATGAATACATATATGAATGAATGTATGAATGAATGTATATATGAATGAATGCATGGGTGTATGGATGTATGCATGGTATATGAATGTATGCATGGGTGTATATGTGTATGCATGGCTGTTGATGATGTTTAGAATTCAGATCTGATTAATGAAAATTCAAAAAATATTTTTTCTCCATCTCTACAGAGCTATGTCAACCAAAAACACCATTTGCAAGACTTTTTTTTATGATGACCCTTATATTTTTGCAATACTAATTTAAGATATAATCATTCTTTGTAACCATCTCATCTATTTGCTATTTTCTAAAGTGTCCTCCGAAAAGATTTGCCCCAGGGGGGTCGGGGATTTACAGGAATTTCTTGTCCTGGGGGGTCGGGGATTTCCTCAAATTTCCCAAAAGGCCAAGGACATTCCCCTACCTACCCGGGGGTGGGGGTTGCAATTGACAAGTGCATAACGTGCCAGACATTTAAATTAATAAAAAATAAAATATTTAGAGTTGAAAAAAATAAAGTATGGCTGAAGGTAAGTCATCATATAGCCCAAACATAAACAGTCACATTATCCCCCTGCTCTGCATTATTGCACCTCAAGAGTGCTAAAACATGATGTCACCGTAACACCGTAACATGCCAGCACGTTACGGTGACATAAATTATGTGACATAATAATTATGTGACATTAATTATGTACATGTATTGTGTGGACACATAAAGAACATTTCCATAATAGTTTTGCCTCTAAATACTTAAATAGAACTTATATTTACCTTCATAAACAACCAATACAAGTATTCAGAATAGTCATCTTAACAGGAAAACCAGGGGAAGAATGTTCTATACTTTTGTTAATCATAAATATAATGGATTATATGTGTATATGAGCAGAGGATCAATCATTGCCACTGCCATTACCATGCATGTGCATTACCATTATTATTTCGTTATTTGGCTGTAACTTTTCTTCTCTCGTCCTCCCAGGCACTAGTGGAAGAACAGCTAACGCTGAACTAGCCCTGGTAAAAAAAAGTTAAAAAAAAGTTAAAAAAAAGTTAAAAAAAAAAAAAAGTTGGAATATTTTCACAAATTAAAAAGCATTACTAGAAAAGTAATTGAATATACTCTCCACAGGATGAGCTTAATTGGAAACGCATGGATATATTTAATAAACTGCCTTGAAATTTGGTACATGTATTCTTATGTCGAGACCTATGAAGTACACAACAATTAAAAACATTATGTGCATATTTCTTTTTATTTACTTCTTCTGTGCCCTTATCAGCTAGTTTCCATCACAGACTCCAAGAAGCTATCCTGACTACAATATTTATTATTAACTTTCCCAATTTCGTTTATATTATCAGCAATATGTGTAGTTTAGGTACGAAAAATAAAAAATCAATAGAAGCAATTTAAAAAAATTAAGAATTTTCAGCCAAATGTCGACCAATTGGTGGAATTGCGCATATAGCGCTGTTTGTTCATGCATGCTCGCACAGGGTGAGAGGCTGCATGGACAGTGTCTTACACACAAAACAATAATGTATTTCAAGGTAGGAGGAAGGGAGAGCAGGGCGAGTGGTGGGCAGTGTCATTGAAAATGAGAAAAACAATCCATATCTCCATAATCCATACAAGTAAATAGCCTAAGACTTCCCCAAATTGCCATCAAATCTTGCGGTTATGCTTCTAGATGCCATGGAATTCTATTTGAAACATGTCAAATTTACCATTGATTTACCGTCCACATAAGCACTCTGCCTACGGCATTGTGCTTATGTGGACAAATCTTGTCCAATAAATTTTCAATTATTGCCCGCTCGTCCCATTCTCTCTCTCTATATATTTTATTGTATTTGGCATCCATTAGAAGACCTGAGTAATCAGAAATGGAATACAATCGATCAATCAATCAATCCACGGTGTTAATCTTTGTTTATGAGTGAAGTTACATTAGGCTGGGGATATTGCTTCCATTCCATTATAATACAAAAAGGTTAAAATTATTGAAATGATTTGTCTGATATTGCATGCACAATTGGATTTATTGGATTTCTTAACAAACGTTCAATTGTCGGGACTCCATTGGAATAAATGAAACTGTTTGGTTGCCATGAAAACAGATGAAAACGCAATCATATATTTCCTAGAAGAACACTAACTTCTATTGAAAGTGCATGTCGTCTCCTTATTTTGATGATTTTCATAATATTTATGTCCAATTTGCACTGAACCAAGAATACATTAAGTTCCAGAATGTTCAGGATATGGTATAATCCAAGTGTCCTCACACAGTTATCCTCCTCCCCAGGGGAAAATTTCCTATAAGATAAGTGATATGTACAATTCGTTTAGATTAGAGCATCTTCGGTACCTACTGCATGAAATAGCGCTGAACTGCAAGCTGATTGTTCTAGTATTTAGTTTTTGTCAGGAACCCATAAAACGCTCATTTTCAAAAGCATGGTTGACATTTAACCTAAATATCATTTATTTAGATTTAATTTCAATCATTTCAAGGTTTCGAATTTTAAATATAACTAAAACCACCACTATATTTGCAAGTTTAGAACAATCATTTAAAAGTTGCGAATTTTGGATACAATATAATTATGTTCTTGGAGGAAGCCTAAAAGAGATTTGCAGTGAATACACAATAAGGGAGTTTGAGATATACACAATCTAAGTTTGATATATCATGGTTCCCGCGGCGGCCCAGCCAACACCAAAATTACTGACGTTTAATTAGTAATTCGCCCAATTTTTACTGACTTTCTATACCGACAAAATACCGTCATGTTTGGCAAGCCAAAAAGGCTGTTGATGAGGTAAAGGTATTTCTTTGTGTTCCAACTTCCTGTCTTCCTTTAGATATTGTTTGCAAATTTGCCGGCTAATTTAGCAAGATCTACTAAATGCCCCGTGGGAGTGGGAGAGAGGGAGAGGGAGAGGGGGCGGGGCGGGAAAGCCCGGCTCAACCCTCAAACCCTAAAAAATTAATCAAACCAACATCTTGATCTTACCCCTTAGTATATTGGCTGATTTAAAACAATCCTTTTGGGCATACATATGCCGGTTCAGGTTTGAGAATATAGAACGATTATAAATATGAAAAAGTATGTTAAGACTTCGGTGATTTTGAAGCTATTTCAATTATATTCCAGACGCTCAGTCAAACTGAAACGACCTAGTAAATTTCCATAACCGTCAATTTGCTAAAAGTTGCCCAAATGGGCAGATTTTCCAACGCGCGTTTCTGTGCACCTCTCTTACTTTCTGATACTAAGTAGATCAGTAGAGAGTCATTGAAGATAATATTATGTCAAAAACACTCAAGTAATCAATTGAAAACGCCCCTGCAATACTGGGCACATACTAATAATTACGAGGTTCATATAATTATGGTCATTTATAATGACAAAAACCTATAAAAAGGTTCTCTTGATAGGAGTGGCAGAGGGAGGGATTGAGGGGCATTTTGTATATTTTAGAGTGTCGATTACTGACGTCACATATGGGTTTCAGTGCCATCTTGTGTGAAACCCAGTTTTATACCTTATCTTTTCCAGTGTGTGCCTTAGAGTGACGAGAAGTTAGCTATAAATGAAGATAAAAATAAATGTGTCTTTGGCATTGTACTCATGAATCCATGATCTTTGCTATCCCCAAAGTGGTCATTAACCCCTTTAGTCACTTTTTAAGGTCTCATAACTAATCGATCCAATTAACATATTATGTTAATTGGATCGATTAGTTCAGAGGTACTAGTGATATTATATGCATGTCATCATGTCTGCAAGACCTATAGGACTGATTTGACGTGCATCTTCTCTTTGTCGGAGTGACTGCAAATAGCTATTTTCGCAATCAATATAACTATTTAATTGATTGTTCATTATCATATTATAATATATGTCTATAAAATTCAGCTTTTAATATTTAGTTCCAGGTAAAAAAATACGCTGATGGAGTTTCTGTTTGCCAGCGATTACTCCGATGTTGTGATGAAGATAATTCGACCAATTTTGTACACCTTTCATTTAATTCCCACCCCAGTAGATTAACCATGTGAATGTTGAACATCCTTCCAAGAATGTATGTATGATTCTGCCAGACTAGACATCGTCATAAGCTATTTAGGGTGTGGGGGTGGGGTGTACGAATTTATACATTTTAACAAGAGTCGAATCTTCGCGAATAAAACCAGTACGGTACTAATGCAATTCACGATTATGTTGGTTATTAAAAAAATACACAAAAGGTCAGAAGCCATGGATAAACGGATTATACCGTATTTGAGTGAATGGTTACTTCTACACGGACTAGACCGTCATTCATTCCCGACTGTAGAATTGTACGTCTCACGGTTTACCCCCAAACTTAACATCCGATATCGGCAATTTTGATTAATTTCTAAGCATGTGTCGCACTATTAGCAACACAAATAGGTCAATACGTTTAGTTCAGAACCTACAAAATAGTACGTTTACACATCCCTCAGCCAGGGAACATACTCAAAGTCCTTATGGGTGAGGGATGGCGTTTTTTCAACAATGAGAAAATAGGGGTTCTCAACTTTGGTTTTCAGATAACGAATGTCTTTATTATAAAAGAAAAAAAAGATTCATAAGAAAAAACATGTTTCTAAGCACCTGATAGATAGATCTTTTGGAAAATCATCAGCATATAAATAAAGTTTTGGAGAAGCCTTGTTGGTGCTTTATTGAATTAAGTTCAAGACATAGGATATAGGACTTAATTTTAATGAGGAGAGATTATTGTGTAGTATAGAATCATTGATGGATAAAGGACTTTTCGGACTTCATTGAAACAAAGACTGAATTGTTTATTAATTGAATATTAGTTCTGCTATTGGAAAGTACACAACACAAAGAAACGGTCAAGGATTAATAATATATTTTATTTTGCAGCTTGAATCATACATATGGTAATTAATCTTATAAAGATGGTTTAAGAAGGCTGAAAGTAACGTTCTAATCATCAACACATCAGTTATTGATATGTATTATAGACAATATTCATATTACTGCATTTTGTATACCTTATTATAATACTATCAGCATATATATATATAATATAGTCAGCACAGGCAGTTGATATGTTTCATCAAGGAAATGCTTCTGCCCACTGTAATCATGCTTAAATCAAACACATGTAATCAACATTTGGCCTCCTTTATTATGCAAAAACTCTCAGAGTATAAAAATAAATCATTTGTGAAACATCATGATGCAGTGCACGCCGCACCGTTATTTTCAACAGTCCATTATTTCTGTGAATTACTGGAGACCAGTCCTGTTACTATCATGGATATACCCACTTCTTCGGAGGTATTCAACCATTGAAGGTTATTGCTGTACATCAGCTTCGAATAAAACAGTCGATGGAGTAGAAATAGTTTTTTAAGGCAACCTACGAATACAGGCCATGTCCTTTCCATGAAAGTGATAGTTTTAATAGAGCACACTGGGAACAATTAGTAACGTATTAAAAGGGATTTGGACAGAGTTCGTTTTAATTATAAGACTGGGACGTATTCATTACCAACAATTTCAGGACAAACCTGCCTCAAAACGAGAGCAACATAAAATGACTGTCTTTGACCGATTAGGAACAACAGTGTTTCTACCAAGACATTGGACAATTAAGGCTCATTCTTGCATAGATATAGTTAAGAGGAAGCTCAATTTACCATATCTTTTCCAAGGACTGTCACTATGCTTTTATATAGAATTTAAAACATTTAATATTATATTATGCCTTAGCTATTCATATATTACCTATATTTGATACCAGCCATCGTCTATACATTTTCACTGCAAAATAATGCACATTTAGCACCAATTGAAATAAGGAAGATATTGAAAATTTGGCTTATTAGGTATAGAATAATTCTCCTTTTCCGTCAATTATCGAATTTTTAATGATCAATACCAAGACGTCTCATTGTATTAACGAGAACAATCGCCGCTGGAAGGACATTCATATCCTCACTAATTGTAGGTGACATAATGTAGGGTAATATGGTTCAGGCAAGACCACAAATTAATTTGGGAAGAAGTTAACTAATTGAAAGTGTACACGAACTAGCCGAGCTGATGGCTACAATTAACCACATAGACAGACCTATACAGACTAACCAAAACAACAATCAGATAACATGTATGTAGTTTTCGGAATCTAATTTCTCTTACTGATAATACTGAATTAAATATTGCATCGAAAACTAATAGGACACCTAATATCAATCATACACGTGAAAGGGATACATAATTTAATATTGTAATAAAAATTCATTCTCATTATTGCTCATTGTTCAGGAATTTCACGGACATATTGGTGTTTTGTTGTATATCGTCAACGATTATACCATCAAGGTTTGTGGTGTTCATTGTCGTACAAAAAGCAGTAGTTGCTTTACAGAATTAACATGACTACACATTTGTCGTACTACCCTCGGGAATCCAAGTATGAGGTCCCTTATTGACGCACTGGTTCGATGAATGAACATAAGTTGCGACTTGCTAGATAGATAGTCTTATATGGTGTTCATTTAAAGGTTGGAATACTTTTGATTTTTACTCTTTTTCAACAAATCGAGCGATGATGAAATATTTTAAAATGACAGTCATGTTCCGCAGTTAGTACAACAGTCTGGACCATTTTTCAATATTTTCAAATCATATTTGTCAGACATTTAGATCATCCTATCGCGTACATAAAGAGGAAAGTAGAACTGTGATTTTTAACTCTGTGAAAAATCAGTTAAAAATCAAGTATTATTTTGCCGAAAGAAAAACTACCTTTACCATTCTGTTAAGACAGAAATATTTCTATGATTCTGTTAACACAAAACTGCAAAAGAAGAATCGTCAATTTTGTGTTCCAGGACATGCAACAAAAAATGTCCCCCGAGAAATATTCGCTATCACTGAATATGTTCTCCTAAGGTTCTGTTTTAAAATATGTCACAGCTGATGGGCATGAATATAGTGAACATATTTGCAACAAATAAAAAAATTCATAACAATTGTATTCATTTCGTGAATCAAGATGGATTAAGAGGCTAAATAACATTCATTAGGATCTTCATCCGGGAGGAGAATACTCTCACAGTCTTCACCTAGGCTTGCAACTAATCCCAAACTTCCTCCGATTCTATCTTTCCAACTTTGAGTGAAATCAAATTGTACATGTAACCAACTGCTGTATGCAAACATAATCATCTTGGAGACGATGTATACATAAATCTGTGCTTACTATGTATTTCACTTATCAGTTACCAAATAAATGTAAGGCATCCGATGTCATACGGGTAAATATTAAAGATTGAATCAATTTTTTTAGATAGCGCCATGAGTCAACATATCTGGCATTTAGGACCGACTTTCCGTAGGTATTCACTTATTTGTTTGTCGGTTGCCATCAAAGTAGATGTTCTTTGTTGCTCATTTCTTATTCTTCATAGTATGGGTTTAGTTCGTTTGTGAAGCACCAAGAGAGTCCAGTGAAACTGGCTGAGACAGAATTAATTAAGTAATTAGTTGTCCACATGTTAGTATACATAATAGTGAAGTTAGAAGGCTGAGCCTGATGAGTCATCATCAGAAGCGTGGTCCTTATACTTCGCTTTGCGGATCGTCTCAAGCTTGCGCCGTGCCAACTCAAGCTCTCTCTCCTTGATCAAGATTTCTTCCTGGGCCATAATGATCTGCAAAAAACCCACAGGTTAGTTTAAGCGCAAGATATTAAGTGTTTTTTTTTAAAAAAAATCATCTAAGGAAAATGCAATTAATCAAACTTAGAGTGACACTTGGTTTAGGTTATAAATCTGGAAATGATGGATTTAAAAAAAAGATCTCTCACCTGAGCCAGTCCGCCAACCATTCGCTGATTGATGTTAACGTTGGTTGTATCGTCGTACGATTGGAAGTTCTCACTTGCTTGCTGAGCTGACTTAACTAAAGCGTCCGTCGCTTTCTTAACAGCATTTCCAGCACCCTAAGAATAAATTTTAAACATAAGCATCACAATTGGTAATAACAAGGCACACATATTCGAAAGCAAACTTTTTCTCAGTTTTATTACAACATTACCATATGTATGATAATTATAGGGGAAAAAATCACATAAAACATTTCAGTGAGGATCCGAAAATTACCATAATGATCCACATTAATGCCATCATCCTAATTTACTAATTTTTTTTTTAAATGGAAAACGATCATTCCTATTTACATTTTCTTTTTTCCATATACATTTCTATGATTACTATTTGGTAGTAGAAAATATCCTCACCTGCAGCCTACGCATAGCCACAGAATCTGAGTCAGACTTGACCTTGCAAGCGACCAGAAGCTGAGCGGTGGAGGCGGCCACCTGTTTGGCGGAGGAGATTAGCTTCTCCTCGCTAGCGTGACCTTGCACCATAGAATTAGCTGCGTCACACAGACTGTGGGTGGCCGCCGCTACCATGCGTGCGGCAGAAATAAGTCCTTCTGACCACTGACTGTCTTCATCATGATCCATAGAGAATGACCCGACCTGAGCGTTCAACACAAAAAAGAGGGTTTCTTTTTTAGTATAGGTTAAAACACAAGCTGGTGCTGATACATACAGCATAGTCCAAAGAAAGAAATGTTTTATCAAATGTTAATTCCAGCGCTTTTTCGATGTGTCCAACAACTTTTACGCAACAATTCACTAGGCAAAACTGGTCTTAAGCGATGGTTACGAGGATCTGATAAATTCCGAACACTAAAACAAGAAGTGAAATCAGAGACTATATCTGACGGTGTCTAACTGTATATAATAGGCTGAGGTCCAAAATATTAAAAGAAATACCCATTCATTTGGATAGTGGGTGTCACTTATATCTATTTTCTTCAATTCCATGATGTGAAAATAACACAGGAAGACTGAATACTTTACTATGAAAGAATAATTGACAACAACTTAAATAGAATTCCCAATCCAGAGTCTGGCATATGTGCAAGTAAAGTGACAAATACGGTGATTGAAAGACAGTCTATGAACTAATGAAAACGTATCTCCACCACATTTAAAGCGACAAAAACAGATATTCGGGGGGCTTCTTTAGACAATTAACCCATACAATTAGACGTTCCTCTCTAATACCTCGATGTAGCAGAATTAGTACAGGATACTATGGCGATCATCTACTTGTTATACATGTATGTTATACAGTTTAATAAATCAAAAAGCCGCCCCCAACCCCCGCCCCGACAAGTGTAAGAAAAAATAAGAATAATGAAGCACGGAAACTAGTAACTGAGTTCTACAGCTAAAGGCAACATTGTCACCTTGTTGAAAATAACGGATCTCAACGTGTCCTCTAAAATTGCCAGGTATGGCCCTTTTTCAAAACACTTTAAGCTTTTGCTTTTAGAGAAAATAAAAGCGTGAGACTTTTTAACCCAAGCATCTATTAGCAAGATGTAAATACTTTTTAAAGAACTTTTTAAAGAGAACAGTATGATTTCTGGTAAAACAACTCACTCCACTTCCGTTTTGGTCTACAGGGGGTCCTTTGAATATCTACATACATAGTCAGAGGAGAGAACAGGACGATGAACCAACTTTGAACATTAAAATTAAAGAAACCAACCTTTAAATGTATTTACTTAAACATGGTATTAAATTAAGAGATCTAAAGTAACGGGGGTGAATTGGACTTAGTAAGTATATAAATATATATATATACACAATAACTCAACTTTATACAATTACCAAGTAAGTAGTAAGGGGAAGGGGAACCATAGAGGAGAAGGATAGTGATAATTATATTCTTTAAAAATGAAATAAATGGACTCACCTTTCCTTGCGCGACCAACTCGCGTTGGGCTGCGGAGGCCGCCTTGACGAGTGCAGCCGTAGCAGCTGCAATACTTTGAGCTGCTACAAGGATCTGTTCCTCGAAGTTTAAGCTCTCATCCGCACTCTGCAATGAAAAATATTCATTTGAAAGGTTTCCTGGGAGTGCTTTAGAGGCAATCATGGAAAGATCGCTGCCATAGCTAATTTAACTTCTAGTCCCACACCAACTTGTTATGATACGTTCTGTAATATTTTCCCTATACAATTCTAGTCATATATTGTTTCATACAGAATTCATGTTATTAGAATAACTTCAATAGTGAGGCGACGTATTGCATATAGATCTATGTACAATATACAACATCATTTTCAAAGCTAATTTAAACACTTCTTTATAACAATAATGGTATCAGATGATCAACCCAATTCATTTGTAGTTTAAAATCCAAAATGGGCATTAAAGGTAGGAGCATGCACAAGATGAAACAAACTCCAAAAGATTAAATTAAAATAAAAAAGCAAAATGGGCTTGTTACAGCCAAGGGGGCACACTCTCTTGGGGATATAACCATAAATGAATATATGGTAGAACAAAAATGAGTAAAACAGATTTAGATGTATCTTATTAATCTTATCCACTCGTGTCATTCTTAATCAATCTTATTCAAAGAAAACGGATGTGTAGGGATCAAGTAACTTAAACCTCACGACACACAAAATAACATGTTAATAGCATGTTCTTCCAAAAGTTTAACATGTTAATATTAGTTAATGTTATTCAGTGGGCATGCTTAAATGTATAGTGCAGTAGAGGAGAGAAGGAGCATGGGATTGGGAAAACTGATGATGTAATAATTTCAGAGAATCTAGGCAAACCTACTTGTGTAACAACACCATGCATATACGGAATGAATGGCCTTTACCTGTTTCCATGGCAACAATTAGACTATTACTAGTTGTCATGGAGGTGAGCAAGAGTGCAGAGATTTGGTTGGTCGTTGTTTGGTGTGACGTCATATTCGGGGTGAGTTGCTAGGCAGGGTTAGGATAAGCGTGGTAGGGCTTCCCGCTGTGTAATACGTTTGATATCCGGTGAAGTCTTTATTTAACCACCAAATATATCAAACATATCTCTCAGCGGTCAGCAGTGCCCAGACCACACAAACAGTGACCACTGAATGATATATATATACACTTATACCTCTAAATTCGTATAGCTAGATATAGAAATACATTTCTGTGGGTTGTCTACATAGATATGTATGAAATGTATTTAATTTCTTGTTTTTGTGCATCAAGACTTGATAATTTTGTGAGAACGTAAAACGTCGAAAATCCGGTAAGGTGTTATTGCATTTAAATTTACTTACTATTTTTGGTCAAATAATAGCCAGAAATTAAGGTATTTTGTTAATTTCATCTACAAAGAATTCTTCATATGAATTGAGCCTGCGAATTGATTAGTATGATGAGCACCCTGTAGGCGGCGTCTTAGCAAGTAAGTTAAACCCTCACCTCTATGTTAAAATCTTCTAATGCTATAAGTTAGTAAAGTTTAATTATGTTTTGAAGTCAGACCTCTTTATCTTTTTCAGGTTGTTCGATGATTGAGTTAAACATAAGTGTTAATATCGTTCCCACCACCAATTTCTTGTTCTTGCACTGTACATTTAGGTTAGTTAGCAATAGTCATTTACACCTAGTTATTAAAGCGTTAAAAATAAGGCTTTGTAGATCCACTGCGGGTCTGGGACTGATCTTGAAGAGGAGCCCGTCCAAAAGGCCCTGAGCAAGCGTAACCAAGTCTTCTCATTGTTTCTCCATAATCACCTATATATCGTACCTAGCCTGAACTGATATTCCACCCGCCATAGGACAATCATTTCTACTAATTAGACAGACACATACTGCCAACATTGGTAATTTTAGGCATGTCATATGAGATATGCATAAATTGGAGGCATTTCTAAATATGGGGAGATTCTAATCGTACAATATACGGTACATGGAATGGCCATTTTGTTTATCAGTTCAAGCTAGGTAAAACTTAAGGTGATGATGACTGAAAGATAAGCAAACACATGTAAACAAGTGAGGACAAGGCGTCCTAAGTGAATTACCTTGGGGAGTTTTCTTGGCTGGAGCTGGGCCAGTTTCCTCGAGGCGGCCTCGATCGAGTTAGCTGCTCCTAAAAGCTCTGCTTCGGCTATCATGAGAGGATCGTCCGGATCCGCCCAGTCACTCCCTAGAAACAGAGGAGTAATAGACAGTTTTAGAATTGTTGCGTTGCTAGCGCGTACGTACGCAGCCGGGGTGGAGCGTATAATTTCTGGGCGTTCCGTAGGGACCTTGGGTTGTAGAATGCCAACCATCAAGTCTCATGTGATGTGAGTATCGAGAATAGGCGCGAACGAAGAAATGATTATTTATTATTGCAAAAATGCTGCTTTTCAAGCCATTATCAAGTATAAGCTTAAATCCATTATCTGTCATTCAACATCACATTTAGGCGATTCACTGTTAGTTAGATCTCGAGTGTTTCATGAAAAATGTTACAGGCGACCACACAAAACAAGTGGATTTGGAAAAAGGAACGTCGAGAATGTTATACTATCAGTATGGTAATACACATATACGTGAAGTAGCATCTATCAAACCCATAACAATTTCTTCGGACATCAGTAACTTTTCTGATTTCAAAAAGTAAAATAGAAAAAAATCATAAAACCTAGTGTCTTACCTACAATGTGCCAAGATATAAGCCAAATGTAATACAAGAGTTTATACTCAAATGACCGTGTGCAATACAGTGTATACAAAAATAGAAAACACAGATAAAGTATTACCACCGTCTTTACAACCAGAATGGAGATACATGCAGAGACGATCATGCAAAATAATTTTGTCACAAAAAATAAGGATAATGAACCTTTGCTGAAATTTGTTCGGCTCAATACGAAAAATTTCACTCTTATCTAATCTAAAAATACAAACATGGAAAAAGAAGGGTGGGTATAAAAACAAGTACTGAAATATTTAAAGCAAACACATGTACAGCTGAAATATAAGTTTTGGCCTAACTTGTCACCATTTTCTTCCAAGGACTCTAACACAAGATTGAAAGAAATTCCTATATTCAAGAGAATGCAATAACAGCATTTTGTAAAATCATTTTAGATGTTTTTTAAAACTTCAGTTAAGAAATATGGGCCAAGATTCCGATTTCCAAAGTTCAATGTTGACAAGTTACCCCAAAGGCACACTCATGACATGGAAGTGAGAGTAAACTCAGATGATTACTTTTAACCTCTGCAGTCTCCAGGGATTTGGTGGTTTCTGTTAGAATGCAATAATAAAAGAGGCAGCGAAGCAGCAACATTAGTAATCAACCGTGTCATGTACAGGGGTAAATAGAGTGTGTGGAATATGTACAAAGTAAAGCATGTTGTGATTTTAGTGAAACTAACCTAAATTATGATCACAACTTCGGTTTTTTGGATAGGCGAGTGTACGGATGAAAAATCATGAAGGTTCTTTTCTAATAAAGGCCCGCAACAAAAAATGCTCTGGACATCTTTATTAGGAAATGAGTCATAAAAATTAATTCTCTTTTGCGTCTGTTAGTCGTAAAGCAAGCGAAGTTTGGACCATGCGTGCAATGGATATTGATATACATTTCCACATAGGACGTCAAATATACATAAGCGAATTAATGAATAGATGAGTGGAATTTTTCAATTATATGCATGTAACTATTCATCTTGATCCGCCGTGAAACATAAAGGCAGCCCTTCCCATATTAATCTGCAGTGGACAGTAATTAACTTCTAAAAGGACTGGCTCAGGATGAGATATATAAAGTACATGTGCAGCAAATCTATCCTAAGTCGGGCATAATAATTTGTATCTAAGAGACACATTATTTTAGATAGAAATTCGAATCAGGTGGCTACCGACTTAAGCTAGGTTCACTGTGTTTGGCTCTGGGGTGACTATTACCATATTTGGGCGAACCCCGGAAGTGATGTCATATTATAGAATGGGAAATAAATACAGTGTTTTTCTCATGCACCACACGGGGGCGCTAACTACTCATCTTTTTCATTGACCTTACCATAGTATTGACTTCCAACTAAAATTAAAAATAAAGTTTCGTTACAATTAACACATTCCCTCTTAATTATCCGCCTCCGACGGCTTAAATCGAGAAGTCGGGAGATAACATAGAGGCCAGATGATTGATACACATCATCCCTATGTTTTGATAACAACAAATCTTCATCTTTCAGTCGTCGTGGCGGTTCACACGACTACAGGTCAATTTTAAGAATCGTGGACAATCACAATTGGGTTGGACGAACAATCATGGGATCTTAACAATGTGTATTAGACTTAGTAAATATGAACACTATTACATAAGTATGAATATTACACAAGATAAAAGGAAGTGTTTCAAAAGGAGTGTTCCTTAAATCAAAGGAATTGAGAAAGAGAGAAAGGAAACATCAGTTTGCAAATAGGAGAATTTTGTTATAACTTTAGTAAATTTCAGAAGCCCAAATTACAAACAAGAAGTAAATTGGCATTATCGGTTAATGTTTTGGAACAGGGGTTGTAACAATATCAACTTACACTATAATACCTCTGAGGTGATTTCATAAGCTTACCTTTGATAGCCTCGGCTGCGTGTATTAGCGCTGTCACCATGGATGCCACAGTTTTAGAGATTTCAGACAGCTGTTGTTTATTGTGTACTGTAGGCTTTTGCATGATCTGAAGCATAAAGACACGATGATTGGCAATTTGTATACCTGTGTTAATTGACTGTGGTATGACTCACTAATAATACAGGCAAAATCCTAGATAGAAAGGCGAATTCTGTAACAAACACATTCTAAGAATATAACTTCTTATCCAGCTCTACTTCAACGTGACAAAATTTACCAATGAAAAGGGAAATTGTTATGTTAACTTAACAAGGGAGCAATAACGCACCAAGTTGACTTGTTCTAGAAGCACTTTGTACGAGGAACCCAGGTCCTTTCCACTGTCAAGAGCGCGTTGTTTGATATCACGCGTCTCTGCCCCCAATGCTGCACCTTTGGTGGCCTGAAGGACATCTGTAATGGCCTTCCTGCCAAGGTTGGCAGCCGCAATGACATCTTCCTGTTTACCGGACTTTCCAGCCGCCACCGCCTTAGCTGTGGCGGATGTAATGAGGCGAGTGGTACGAATCAGTTCCTCAGGTGTGACCTTACGAGCAGTGTGATCCGTAGAGGTATAGTTCTGCAATGTTAAATTAAGATTGTGATTAATAGGCGCTTATTTGCGGCATCCACAGCCCATCACTAGCAGGGATGTATAATAAAGTTACCTCCCAGTTATGAGGAAATTCATAGTGTTCCATATTTCAATTGATTCATCTACCTTATGGAATTATCTTATCTTTATCAACAATCGATCTGGCTATGCCCTTAATATTTCTATTGCTACCAAACATAAGGATTAGTATTTAAAAATGAGGCAAACCGGAAAAGAGGTACAACGTCTAAAGTCGTCTGCATGATAATAAAAAATGAGCAGACGACAATTGGAGAAGAGTTCTAGGCATAACTTGGCAATCCCACCTTAAGTTCTTGGCTGATAGCCTCGATGCTGGCCTCCAGGGCACGGGTGCCACGTGCCGCCTCATCTTCCACCGTCTTTACAGTCTTCAGTAGTGACGTCACGTTAGTTACCATCACCTGTAGAGTTCAATAAAGTGACCATCATTATAGTGACCATCATACAGTGACCGTCACAAACTAGGAAGCTTTGGCCGGAAGGTTAACATCGTTATTTGTGTGATCTGTACATGACCGACTTCGTTATATTTTAATTTAAATGGACTTATGCATTCAGAACAAGGGTTTAAAGCATGCCATGGGAACATCCTCTTTTAAAACTTCTATTTAAAAACTCAAAATTTGTAAAAGAGAGAAAAAAAATCATTTTAGATATTTTTAACTATTCTAATCAGGAAAGTTCCGATATAATGGCTGATGTATCTATCAAAGCTTTTAGTTCCAGGCATAACGGCCTGATGCCGCCCTATAGCTAGTATTTTGAGGAAATGTATGGATACGACTAATACGACAGGAGAAGCGAGGCTCTGTTAACTAAATTTTTAAAAAATCTGTATTTTCTATTAGAAATACGTCATCTAGGTTTCGACATCCGATATTCATTTTCATATTTTAATACATTGATTTGTCCTACCTAATGGGTCACAGGGAGGTAAGAATGGTCAAGGGAGGTTCAAAGGAGGATTATAAAAAGCTAATATGCTGAGCTCAAATAATAAAATGCTTCTGATACTGACGACATACCATGGTCAAATATCCTCCATGACAGGGGTCATATAGTAACAATATTGGAGAAAATATAGTACATGTATAAACAAAGTTAAAACCATGATTAAAGATATGGAAATTATATTAATTAACCCTCTCAACAATTGAGAAATAATGCTTATTATTCGAGTCAAGTAATATTGACTTCTCATATAAACATATTAAACCACAAAATTATTCATAATACAATAATCCACAATATGAAAAATATGTACTGGTGACACAAGGGATTTACATAAAATAAAATGATGCAATACGAATACATGCGACATTAATACACCAAGAAATCCCACAAAAAGTACATAATGCAGAACTAATATACTTCATCCAGTAGTACAGAAAAAAGATCGTCATTAAAAATAGGGGCTTAAATATTTGTTTCTGGGTGGGATACATGGAAAAGGTGACTGGGAAAGAAAAACTGGTAAATAAAGAACGCAGTTCTGAATATATTTCAGGAAAAATAAAGATTTTATAAAAGGCGATAATGTGAATCAATTATGGATTGTTAGCTCCGGAGCATAATTTTTAAGCTATCGATGATAATAAGAATCTGCACCAAAATTCATAAATAACTGATACTCAGGGGGAGAAAAGATATAAAGGGACAGGCACACTGAGGTAGATAAGACAGTGTCAGACAGATATGGAAGAAAGACAGGCAAGAATGGTAGTGAGAGAATGGTTGGGTGAAGCATCAGGGAGGGAGCCAAGCGTTGGGGGGAGGGGAAGAACGAGGATTTACCTTTGCAGAATCCTTCAGAGTTGACATGGCCGGGTCCTGGGCAGGCTTGCCCGAGGCGTTCTTAGTGGCCGAGATGAGGTCACCAAGAGCTGCTGCTACATCCTTAACAGCGTTGATAAGAAGTACCTGAAGGTGACAGGTGTCTATGTATAGGTAACCGCTACTACACCCTGGGCAAGCTCAGTCCTTACCCTGTCTGCTCAGACTAATCCTCATTTGTATCCACGCAGAGAAATATTAATGTGGATATTATATTTTTCCATCTAAGGAATACATACCCCCTCCTCAATTTTGAACATCATCCAGTAAAGAATTTTCAATTCTACGTGATTTTTTATTTCTAAAAAGTAAAATATAATCCCTTCTGAATACCATGCTATGAATCCAATTTGATTTTGATTTAGATTTTCCCCATCATAATGCCCTATCTGGAAATAGGTACAGGCTGAGCAGATTTAAGGTGAGCTTTCCCGTTTATGCATTCAATAGACTAGAGTGAAGAAAAGAAATACAGTATCTGTACAGATATCTAACGAATACAATTCCGTCGAATTCTCTATCACAATTCAGGCATGAATAACGTCCTAAACGAATCATAACAGTCTACGTCTGATTCCCATTTTTACCAAAGAATGATAACACTCTTCCGAAAAACAGAAAATTTATACAGCAAGGCAAATAAAAATCTACAAAACCACTGAAAACAATCCCCCAACCACATAACAAAAACAACAAAATATAACACCACTTCTCTCTCTCTATATATATGTACATTTATTACACTTGCAAGGCCTCGCTCGCAACAATTCGTTCGCTCCCGAAATCAAAACATTCTACTTTCTCATTTGCCTCCGCAAGTTAACAACGGTGAGAGGTTTTTTACCTGTGCCTCAGGTTGTTTGGAACCAAGGGAGGATGCCCCGTGCTTGACGCACTCTGACAGCTTAGTAATTGTCATGACTGCGCTCTGCGCCGCTTGCGCCAACTGCTCCTGATTAGATGCGGCACCAGCCACCAAAGTCTTGGTGTCCTCCACCAGAGATTTAGCCGTTTTTAGAATGTTTTCCCTAAAAAGGAAGGCAGGTGTATTAAGTTACAGCCGAGGTTAAGCAGGCTCTGGTTGCAGCCGTTAACATCAACGTCAATATTTGCAGGGAATTGTATCTTTACGATCGATGCCATCAATTAAAAAAATAATTCATTCTTTTTGCACTGGGCCTTTAAAGAAATAGCACATGTGCAATAAATGGTATTCATCATTATCTATAGTTCAATGATGTGACTAAATGATTAAACGAATGGTATAAAATGAACCATTGAATAAAGCAAATGAAACGAGAGGCGTAACAAAACATAAAATTCAAGGTCAAATTAAGACAATACGAAATCGAAACAAAAGGGAAAGGCTGTATGCAATGGCTAACAAAAGATTTAAACAATGTCCATGCAATGGTTGAGAAATGAACCATTGGTAAACAGAATTCTTCGCATAAAGAGGATGCTCCTTTATTACAACTAGCACATTCGGTAAAACCAGACCGAAGGACATACACTCACAAACACGAGGATTATATATTCCGTCCATATATTTTCAGAGAGCAAACTGAAATGTATATATGGATCGACACATGGGAAGACGTAGGACAGCAAAAGAGGGGATGAAATAAACATAGAGATAGGACGACAGACCGGGTATGTGCCACGATTATTTTTAAGAGACCTTATAAAAGAAAGGTTCAGTGATCTCAATGTAGCAAACATGAATCCATTTTTTGGTGAATAATACTGAGATAGAGATGTTGGTGAAATTTGACTCTGTAACTGCAAACATCCGCGCATGATGAAGGTTTATTATTCTCCTTTCTTTTTAAAGCTCTCCTTCCTTCCTTTTGTCTATGTGATAGACATTTTGAAAGAGAATAGAAATAAAATGGTTTCCCCACCAAGATATGTTTGTACTTTAGGATTCGTAAATTCTTCAGATTTTCCGAAACATTTGTGCATCTGTTCGTTCATGCCATACAAGTCACAACTTTGCACAGGTTTAAAACCGGGAGTATATAGATGGAGTCGATTAGTCAGAAGAAATTGTGGGTGGGGGGGGGGGGGGGAGAAGAAAACCAACCAGTCAGTCAGTCTATTATGAATAAAGATGTTTCCAAACCTGCTTTTAACGTAAGCATGCCATTTAAGGAGAGCAAACACAAAGGTGCAGAGTGCCGAGACAGAAGATAGAGTACGAGTACCTGGAGGAGTCAAACTTGGCTTTATACCTGTGATCCGCAAAGGCTTCGTCGCCTTCTGCATTCAGTGTACCCGCCGATGCGAACATGATGGTGGTGTCCAGGTCGCCAATGATACCGCTAACTGTACTGGCAGCATTGATACAAGCCTGTGTGCCTCGGGAGCCTGCTTGCAGCGCCGACAACACTTTAGATACCTGGCAATGCAGAGAAATAGCAACATGATTACAGTTGAAAACCGACACAGAAAGCAGCGCTTGAAGGCTGTATTGAAAGGCATCGGGTTATGTTATAGGGGAGAATAGTTACATGACAATTGCTAGTCAACCGATCACGAGCTTCGCTTTTGAGTAATTTAAACATGAAGACATGAGGACAGAATATGGAAACCTTTAGTGTTCAGTATTTGTTGCACTTGTTTTACATTTCTGTACTGGGATCAAGTAGCTTTGAATGATAGGGTATAACTGATGGCAAATTGAAATAGTGGTAAATGGCAATTTTACTAAGGTAAAAAATATCCTAATATTGTTGGGTATAACCAAGATAATCTCAATCATCTGAGGTAAGATTTGTATACCACATCTTTTCCCCAATATCAAAATCCCAATATTGTTCGATAATTGTTAATCAACACTCAAATTAAGAGGACAGTTGATAGCACCGTTGATATACTGAGATTAATTAAAACTAGAGCAAAGCAAAGAAGGGAAGGGAATTTTATTTGAATACAATGACATTTTATAGCCACTTATATTATTAAAAAGGTATCGAAAAAGAACGAAAAAAAGGTATCATAAGTGGGAATGATAAAAAATGAGAGGTGCATTTAGTTAATATGGGATGTGTTTTGTACAAATATCAGGCGTCTTATCCTAGACATAGTTTCCCGAACAAGGTAAAACGAATTATAGGATGACATCATATATAAATCGACCATTGTAACCCTTTATTTATGTAATGGGATTTAGAAGTTTAAATGTCATATTCAGATAGAATAAAGTACAACATCACCTTGCCAGGTTTTGATAAACACTGGTAAAGAAACTTAACACAACTAACAAGAAAAACAACATGCTGGTACAGAACCAGAAACAAAAACTGATAGGTCATAGGACACACAAAAGCCACACAACACTACGGAATTCCACGAAGGAAAACCGAACTTAAACTTTCGATTTAAAGAATACTTAATAGTTATATCTATACATGCCTCACGAATGTCTCCATGAAGAGAAGCCAAAAAGATGGCTGTCTGATAGGACAGAGTATACCATTCAGATATCATAAAACATCAGTTCAAGTCACACACATGCAAGGGTAAGAACATTTAAAATTATCTCCTATAATCTTAGATACTCTACATAATGATTTTCGTTCAACTTAGACAGCAAACATCAGCTTTAAATGAAAGCAACAGGCCCTTGCTTCAAGAGATTAAGTCCTACTCAATAGATAAAAAAATAATTCCGAAATAACAAAGAAATAACCCATTAATCTATAAGATTGTATTAGTTTGTCGCCCTAACATTAATGAAAAACCATTCATTTCATGCAGAGTATGGAGGCAAAACTCACCTTTTCTGAAACGTGCCTGGCGTGATCTGCCAGATCGCGTTTAGAGAAACTGTCCGTAGGGTTAGACTGAAGCTTGCCGGCGTCTTGCGTGAGCTCCATACATGATTTCCCCAGCTCTTGCACAGCGGCTCTGATTCGGTTAGCAATCTGCAATTTAAAATTCAAACATATTTATCATTGTGATGGCTTGGGCGTGGAGTCTTAATCTATCTGTATACTTCGTTTGGTTTGTAGATTTGGTTTGAAATATTTGTTCTGAAATGACATCGATAAATCCCAAGCATAGACCTTAAACATGTTCTCCCAGTTATTTCTGCCATGTCTTCACTGTCTTTGTTACTATCCAACTTTCCTTTATAACAACTATAGATCCAGGAGATACAAAACATTAAATTAAATTAAAATATTCTCAATACAATAAATATATGGGACAATAACACTAGACCTAGTAGATGGTCAGCCCACAGATCGTGTAGAGAGTCTGGCTATACGATCTACGGTCAGCCTACATGGCTGTAGCATAGACTGTCAGGTAATCCTGATTCTCTATTATACAGTAAATATTACTCACATCTTGGCTTGTGCATGTTGCCATGGCTCCACACGAGTGGTTAGCTAACTGTGCATAATCTTTTGTCAACTGATTTGCAAGGCCTCCTAATTCAGCTACATTGCTTCCGGACTTTCCAACCTGTATAACAGATAAAGACATATGTGAAGGAAATATAACTACTACATGTCTGGATAGCATGTCGTAAAATTCCAGTAAATGTGAAAACAGACTGATATAATTTCAATCACTATTATAGAATACATGTACTATAATATTTCAGTTAAAAAATGATAATACAAATACAAAAATGATAAAACATACCATATCTTGAGATGTTCTTGCTATTTGCTTAGCTAGTCGAACCATATCTGTTTGGAAGTCAACAAAGGACATATTTCCCGATGGTATCACTCGCTCTTCAGTCTGAAACATTTCACAGGGCATTTTGTCAGATAAAAAAGAGAAAAGAATCTTGCAAGAAACTTTATTGGACAGATTGTACCGAATATCACGTCTCAAATGATGAATGGTAATACATCGATCATCTTAAACTCCCAAGCGCTCAAGTCGTATAAATATAAAATCCAATTCCCTTATAGAAGGATTTTCCACTCTAGACCCAGCAATAATGGTTTTACCAGGGGCCTAGCTAAGCAATGATCAGGGGCGCTGTTAGATCTGACAGATCCGTTACCTTGGATATGGCCTTAGCGATGTTATCAATCATAGCTGTCACATGACCAGCTTGGCTGTTGGACTCTTCCAACGTGCCAATCAGTTCTTGGAGGGCTTCCTTCATGCCATCTGTTGCTTCGTCGATGGTCGCATGGGTATGTACGGCCTTGGGGTTACCACCACCCTCTTTGGCAGCGAATGTCAGTTGGAGGGCGGCTTCAGCAACCGACTTGGTCTGGTCTATAATATCCATTTGCTGCTTGGAGTTAAGCGTCTTGGAGGCAGCGCCCACGGCGCCTGCCGCCAAAGGATCCATGTAGTTGGCGAGGCGAGAGACCTGGGGAAGAAAACATTAATTTGAGGTCATTTGGTGTTATTATTATCACTAGCAGTTGCAGTAGACGAAAGAGAATAGTAGTTGAATTCAAGTAGTATAAGTAGTAATGGTCTGTATTTGTTTTCTTTTATATTACTGTTATAAGTGGTATTATGACTAGTATTATGATTTTATTAGATTGTGTATATCATTGAAAAGCTTAATAGGTAGGATTTTATTCCGATGACATTGGAGTGGCAGATTCTCTTCATAAAAATAAATTCAAATTTAATACGCCAGAGAGAGGGAGGGAGAGAGAGAGAAAGAAGAAGCCCAGCAAACAATACAATACTCACCAAATGGCCGAGCATTTCAGCTTCATTCTTGGCCGAGTTCCGGATGGTTTCAATACTTTCAAGGATCTCTCTGGCAGCATTCATCATCTGGTCCTGGAAGCCCTGAAGAGTCTTTTCTCCTTTCGGCTGCAGACTTTGGCTGATGGCTGCCAACGAGGCTTGATCGAGGTCGCGGATAGCAGTGTTGATATTCTGAATGGCCAAGTCACACTCTCGCTGGCCGGGTGCGCACTCCTTGATGGCGGCCAGCAGCTTCTTGATGGCGTCGGAGACACTCTTGGAGTGGGCTGAGTACTGTTGGTAAGTAGGTGGGTCCCTTGGGTTGACTGCTAATAGTTTGGCTGCCTGAACCATGTGACACGCTCCATCGATCATCTGAACACCTGCAGATCTCAGTGGTTCCTGCGCTTTTCGGGCCTTAAATAAATTAAAGGAAAGCAATCCCATTATATTGATTTTCAAAACTATTCATCAACGTCCAAGCAGCGGTGTCATTGAAAAGTCACGGGAGATTCAAAAGAGGAAAACGAGGAAGAGAAGTGCACATCAAGTGATGTCATTCTTATTGGTAGTATTTTTCCCCTGGTAAATAAACAGTTGAGGTGAACTTACATCGTGGCTGATTTTGGCTGGGACACTCGCAAACTCCGGGCTACAAGCGAATGTTGTAAGTTCCTCAACGGCACTGACTAATGGTCTTGCTGCTTCGGCACACTTCCGCCTGTTATCTTCATTGAATTCATTGTCCAACACCTGGAAATTAAACCCAAATATACTTCAAATACACAAGAGAATCGTTATATATTTCATATTTTAGGGACAATTCGATTGCTAAATTTACATCGTTGAAACTGCGCAGAATACATTATATTTCATTTCTGAAGTGTCATCCACTAGTTCCCCCCTCCCAATGTTTGAAATTATTTCTGTCAGTTTGGTTGCTTTAGGGATAGAGGTGCCCACTCTGAGTTAATTTCGTCGCCTCTTTTTCCCCCATTCATCCGTTTCTGGCCTTGGAGAAATCCTTTAAAACGCACCTTTATTGCTTTTACAAGATTGGCTGTGCTGTTGGCAACATCTTTGGCAGATTGTACGAAGTGTCGTTTGGCTACAGGGTTATTCGTTTTTGACGATGCCAACCGGCAGGTGTTGCACAAGGCTGAGGTGTGCTTGGCAACTATGGTGGCAGCAGACAATACCTGGAAAAACAGTACAGAAACATATCCTTAGAGTCGAATCTACACCAAGGTATACAAAAAGGCAGAAATCTTAAAAAAAGATGGAAGTATAATGTTTTCTTTCTATAGTAACTAATACAATTTTCCTTATTTTTCTCCGGCTCTTATAAACTGTTATCTGATAGATATATTGATAGATGCTCATTCGAAATTCAGGTCTAGTGTTTCTAAGGAAGTATGTACATGTATGATAAATGGTAAGCCTATGAGCTAGAACGTATGTAAGGCTTTAACTACCACTAGAAGATATACACCCCCTTACATCGACTATGCCTCAGCGATGCAATTTCCCTAAATATCTGCAAAAACAGGAATGTAAAACATTTCCCAGGCTTATACACCCAACCACGAAGTCGGTTATTTACTATTCCTTGCCTGCCTTCAACAAAAACGGAAAAGCACTATATTTGCCTCGTATTCATCAAGTAGGAGACCGTTTTTCTTAGACACACATCGGCCTTTTTCGGGGGAGTGTTATGCAGAAGTTGCTTGATGGATTGGATATCAGAGCTTGACACGGCCCGAACATTTCCCTCCTCGTTAGGCCGGCTGAATAGTATAGTGGAGTAGCATACAAATCTGCTGATATGGGGGATTTCATTCCCCGTGGGATTAGTAGCAAACATGAATTTTGCACCACAGAGTAGGCGCGTATCATAATCTATGGCAGCAAGGCTAGGCCCCCACAGTGCAATTTATAAGGACACGCATAATTGATTGTCTTCCGTCGGAGCATATAAGAAATTGCATTATTATGCTTGTCACATTCCAATACTCCACGGTGGCAACTTATAATAACAATAATGACACAAGGCAATGTTGTCCCTGCAAATATTTGGTCATGGGCTATACAGATTTTAATTTAGCAAGATGTCATAGGATATATTTCTGTTTCGGAGATAGCAGAGGTTTAGCCTAAAGGAAATGCAATCAAAACGTTAATGTAGATACTCTAATAGTACTCATTTTTTAGATCATTTGACAGAACAATTCTGAAGTTATTATTTCCACTTGTGCATCTTTTCTAACAGAAACATGAACACCAGCCCCAAGCATCGTTGGGATAGATATGTTACTCGGGATGTCATGTGCTCTTTGGCCTTGGGGAAACACCGGTGCTCATTCCATTGTGGACGCTAATATCATTTATTGCATTATAAATGAGCCTGTCCACTGAGTAGTTCCGCATATTTAGGGAGGCGTGGGGAGAGAGAGAGACAGAGAGAGAGAGAGAGACAGAGAGAGAGAGAGAGACAGAGAGAGATGGGGGGGGGGGGGCACAGAGAGATAGTGGATAGGCGGGGCAGACAAAAAAGAACTCATGATAATTGGGGATGCCCAAATATTCCCCATAATTATCGTGTCCACGTGAGCTTCACGTGGCCATGTCATCTACAACAGACCCACCCCATCACAGCTCGGGGTGGGCAGCTACTCCACTCATTGCCACCAGCCATCTCCAAAGTTTACAGAGTATTAATGCGGGCATTATGACTGACTACCAAATGTAGCGTGCCATTTGGTGAGAAAACAGCCGGCCATGCTTTAATGACGCTGACTTGGCCACCGCCTGCCTATTTGGGTCATTTTTTACGAGGCTTTATTATCCGTTTGCGAATACGGCAAGTGTGGTAGGGGAGGGAGAGAGGGTGCTCAGAGGGAACAACTGGCCATGATGAGGACATCATGGAGAACATGATGGTCGCCCGGGACACTGTCCGGATCAGTGCCATAATTGCTACTTACGACCTAATATTGTTATGATTGTTCTATGGGACTCGAGGGTTAGATCAAATTCGTGGTAGGGGAAGGGTGGCCGACTTCTGACGCTAATGTCTACATTACTTTCATACTATGTTGCCGGTAATGGGGAATATTGTTTGCTGAAATGCTACAGTGATGCCGAGGGTGCTTTATGTTCCGGGGATAGCCCAGGCGGTTTAGCATGAAAGAAATGCAATCAAAACTGTTCTTAATGTAGATGAGCTTATGCTAAGGTTGTTTAGGAGAAAACAGGACTCGGAATTTATACAAAGAACGCATACCCTACACCTATAATTGAAACAACATATGTACACTTCCTTATACTCTAAAATTAAGGTGCACTATTATTATAGTCCAGATGCAACATGTTAGATATGAACTCAATTCAAAATGAATTTAATGTATAATACTCAAGTTATGTTTTGAACTCAATGAGATATTACCCTATAGCGATACATGGGCAGGACTACCTTGAGACAAATAGATAGAACAACTCTAATGAGTTCACGAATGTCATTCACTTACGGCAGATCTATAGTGTCCCAGAGCAAGAGTTAAGTCCCACATCCATTACCACGGCTGCCTGAGGTGCATTTGGTGTACGAGCGATGTACGGCAAAACACCACAATGGTAAGTCGGTCGGCCGGCCGGCCGTGGCAATGGATACGGGCCTTTACACTATGGATGTCCTCCCATTACAGTTCTAATATTTATTAGTTACGACGAATAGATACCACACGCAGTACAGTTTCAAACCGTTTTAATACAGTTATTACACAATAGGAGAGAGAGTTGATGTCACAAATACATTAGCAACAGTGCAAACTTTGATGACACAGTGAATGAGTTGAGTGTTAGGACGCGAGTCACTCCCACATATTAATGTCACGTCACCCCAGCCTTACCTCATGTACTCTTTGAAGGCGTAAGTGCGCCTTTAAAGGGGTAAATAAAAATGATGATCAGACGAGGCATTTTAATTTATGTTACAAATAATACATCTTGAATCCCGATTAACTCTCCACGGTAAAAGTTAATCGAACATAGTCGAAGCGTGCTAGGCCACCCGAGTACACAGGTGACCTGTATGATGTGCTCGCCCGGCCGATCTCCACAGCCGTTTATAAATTTCGAAATTCAGGAAAACTATGATGTTGTCACAGATAAGGGTTTTAAAATTTCATACCGCCATGTTTTACAGGGGTCAGCGTCTCGCTAACAGCTCACTAGATGTAATTCTTAAGATTATATTTTCTCTTTCAAACTTCATCACCAGATCGGTTAATTCTAATACGCTCGCAGGGGTGGAAATAATGGGTAAAGGATTTCTCCCGTCGCCCGATGTTAAGCCCTAGTCTTGTAGATAGAACGATTTATTGATCATTTGCAATGCAATGGAGTTTGAGATGAAAATTAAAAGCGCGATATCTCTTCGCAGTTTGGACAGACTGTCACCTCGCAATGGAATTTACTAGGGACACCCTTCATGCGGATCACATGCAAATCATGACAATCGTAAATTCCTCTCCTCTAGGGCAGCAACAAGGCAATTCCGGCAGTAATTTAGGATAGCGCCTTTTGGGAAATCACTGCGCTGGAATAGGACTTCTGCCATTTGATGATTCGCCATCATTCAAGCATAAACCTTAGGCCCCATCACTAGAAATATCTCCGCACTAAATATCAGCTTACACATAGGACAACCAGGGACCGCGTTTTTATTTTTAGCTTAGTAAATTAGATATTATCCCCACTTAGAAGATAGACTGGGAATATTCTGATTTACACTAAGAAAGAAGGCATGGTTAAGGAGACTTTGGACACAGGGCTCCCAATAAAGTGATTATAAATGGGACATGATAGGAATTTTTTACCGATTTGTACTGTTTTGCCAATGACATTTCCTGGTGTAGAAATAACATTTATGTACAAAACAAGGATGGTTACAGAATCAAGAGATCAAATCAAGAGTAAAAATACAGGTACCGTGCAAGATATAGGTAATGTATATCAAAAGAACTAATTCCGAAACAGAAAACTGAAAGAATAATGATTTTGTATAGCGACATTTATTGATATACATTACCATATCAAACATCAATTTAAAACAGAAAATCATCACAACGAGTCACGAACATGACAACAACCAATTGTAAAACACTGCTTACCATCTGTTTAAAGTCCTTTAGAGGGCGAAGGGTCAAAGTTAGGTGAGAACGATTAGTTAACTATAAGCATTATTTCAGGAAGCAAAATTTAAATGATTTATTTGCCTTTTGACCATGAAAAGAAACGACAATTACCGAAACTGTTACACTAACTAAATACACGGGGCATAACGGGAAGAAATAAATAAAATAAATATCGGCACTAATTTACATGCCTCGTGGGATCAATAAACCATGAAAATAAAAGGGGACAAGATGCAAGTTGAACATGATTATTTAAATATTATTTTTGACCAATCCAATTTATAAATCGTAAAAAAACATTACTCAGTTTCCCCCTCACAATGACTATTGATTAATTTCCCTTGGGTTAATTAGGATATTCGCTAAGTGCTATTAGTATCTTACCTGCTGTTGAGAAGAGGTGGGGTTTGTGAGGTTCTGGCACGCCATCTGAATGGCCTGATTAGCCCGAGCAAATTGAGACTGGTCTACAAGACCTGGACGACCTGGCTCACTGGCAGGGTCAGCAATTCCAACAAGATAGGCAGCCTGACAAAAAAGGGAGCAATTTTAGAAAATGCATTTTAACAAGTACCATGCCTCAGACCGAAATAAATGATGTAGTTAATCAATAATCAGTTCAAACAACTGTTTGTTAAATACCACCTCTGTCGATGGGATATAAATTATAAAGTTCAGAATATTAGCAACATTTTAGAGTGCAAGGATATCCGATGATAAAAGAAGTATGGAATATACACAGTTCTATGAGTTTGTATGCTGGGAGGCAGCAGAATTACATAGCTGGCATTTGGAAATGTATCCAGCTCTAACGGCCATATGGTGCTAATACAGGGCAATGGCATTCCATGGCATTCCCAGCATCCATCATGGGAGTTTTTCTTCTAGACGTATTCGACCACATAACGACTAAAAATATGAAACAACCTACCTGGGCTGAACTTTCCGTGAGACCGCAAACAGCTGTGGCGAAGTTTCTGACGGAATCGCAGAATTGATCCAGTTCTCCCTCCTTGGCATGATTACTAATGCCAGTCATGGAAAGGCCAAGTGCCTGTAACAGAGGAATAAAGGTATTTTTATTCCTTATGCAGAGATTAACAGTTGGGGGTTTCCTATGGTCGCATGGTATATTTCCATAAAATCTGAGCCAGCTGACTGACTGCATGCGAAACAACAACGTATTAGTCAGTGGTAATGGTGCCAGATGCAATAACATGGATACTTTCATGAAATATCTGAAGACTGGTTCAAATGGATACACAGGGTTCATGGTTCCAATCTCTACGCGCCCAAGATAAAGCAATGTACAGTCCTTCAACACATGAGGACAGGTCTTCAATAGGTGCTGCTGCATGCACGCGTAGAAGCAACCTTTAAGTGTGCATCACATAATGGACCTCTTTTCGTGTTTATCATATGAAGCATAAACATTCATAAGAAAGATGAGTGGATAGATACGCGGAACAGATTGGAGAAAGGGGCCTTCAAACCAGGATCTATGACTCCAATCAAGTCCTTATTGGGCCACATAAAACACATCATAACTTGAGATGTGGCCTTTCAAAAGAATCACTTTCTTTCTTGATGTCAACCATAAACCACCCATGCAATTGCCTTTTTTATCAGCATTCTGGACATCCCAGAAGCACTGGGTTATTTTGTAGCAAAACAGATTACAAATGGCCTTAACATCTCTTCCAGGAGTGAGGCCCCTCTCGGAGGGTATTCTGACAGAGGGGCAACAAAACTGATTGTTCCTTTTGAAAGTTTGATGCCCCTCGTGTGATGGGGGAAAGTGAGGTGGGCTTTGGTGTCGCCGTGCACACATGTAATATTTATGGGATGGTAGCCTGTGTCTGGCGCTATATATTACGAGGCCGGCCCAGGCTGGGAAAGCCAATGGAAGCGCGCGGCTATTGGAGATCTGTTTGCAATGCCTGAATAATACAGTGGCGGGCGTGAGAATAATAATTTGCTCTGACCTTGCCTCTGATACATCTAAGGCGGAACGCATATATCAACCCAAGCTATCTAATTCTCTATCGGTTTAGATGATATTAAGACTCTAGGTGGCGACACTGGGACAAGAGATTTAAAAGATAAGGGTCAGGTTTGGGATCATGCTCAACTCGTCACTTCTAATTTATCCTGGAAGTGCCCCCCCCCCACACACACACACTAATTCCAACCAAGGAAACTCCATTTAAATAATCGATTTAGATATTTCAAAAAACGGTCAGCCGCAAACAATAAATCCACCACTTCGCGAATACAGATCCCCAAGTAATTATTATGGGTTACTTTATCATACAAACTGATGTCATCCTCCTCTGTGAAGAACAGACATTAGTCCTATTTACCACACGCACCGGTAAGATTTTTTGGGTGAACAGAATTATTCCCAGCATTTGACGACGAGCATGAATCTAGGACAAGAAATGTGAATGTTATTTTAGGGATGCGTACATCCCTAGGTGTGATGGCCGAAAGCCCACTGCCTCTACCATTTTTCTACAATGGATGTTTTAGATACTGTTTCCCAGTCGCAGCATTATGGGGATTACCGAGGAGATTGCCGTCAACACTGTGACAGGGGCCCTTTCTTTGCCAACTGTTTCTCCAGCTCGCTGCTGCATACGGATGCTGAAACAAAACGATCCATCACAAATCCACATTCTTTTTTCGGAGAAATATGGGGACATCGTATGCCACAAAAGTAATTGGAGCATGCGGAGTGCACATAGATTGTGAGCCCTTTTGAAGTCTTGTAACCATTAAGATTAATTTCTATCTGAAACATATCAGGGCGAACAAAGTAAGGCGCCGAAGTAAAATGATATCTAATAGGATATCAAGAAACATACATATTTGTATGCAGCAGTCTTCAGATCAATATGCGTTTCATGAAATGAGTCACTCGGGTACACTGTACTCTTCACTGGGGCTGGATATCAGCATTCACTATTGCACAACAGAATTTTACGAGGGTTCCCAGCAGCGACCTGAATGTGTTACCGATAGGCCATATAATTATGATTCAACCCAATTTAAAGAAAGCGCTAGAAATGTAAATACCCAACACAATACATGTAAGCTACATGGATCATGACTAATAAATACACAATAAACAATATGTATACATACCTTCGATTTGTCCATGACTCCGTCAAAGCATTCAAAATAGGTGGCGTCGCTGATAGGCTCAGCTGGGTTCTCAATGACATTCCTCATCATCTGCAAAGACAAGAGACATACATTTACTCAGTTGTGACTTAATGCTGTTAAGAACACCTGACGTTAATAGGCATAGAAAGGATACAGATGACAAAAGAAGAGATTTGGTGACGTTTTAAAGCACCAGCCAGACGTGATGGCCAGGGATCTCCGAGCATTAACCCTGCCCATATGGTAGGTTTTCCCAGTAAAGGCAATTTCTGCTTACAAACACCACATGCCCGCCTGTCGTGTAGATCATTCCCGCCATATAAGCCAGGATTCCACAAGGGAAATCATTCCTCTATAAATATTGATATCTTTTTAGCGGCCACCAAACGGAACGCCAAGATAATCCGAGAGGAAATAACCATTCCGTTAGATATGAACAAAAGATGTAAATGACCTTTAATGGAATTAACACAACTTTAATCACATTTGACAACACATCAGAAACCATTTGATCCATAAAGGTTTTAACTCTCCTCGGCTGCTGATTAATGGGGAAAGTAAGCCTATATACATAATAAAAAGTCAATACGTTGAGCTACTAACGAGGTGTGGCACAGGGGCCATTGATAGAACAGAGATACACTTTCCCGCTACAGATAGAACGAACTCTATCTGGTCTCCAAAGCCCAATTTTTCATTCATTATTTGGTCAGTGTCTCGGAGGTTACAGTTATAAAGTACATAACACAAAGGGCAGTACCCACGGTTGTGGCTGCCCTAAGTTTCCACCCTTCATTCCCTAAGGCTACGAAATCAATTGACGGAGTACCCATAGAGACCTCTTCCCATCTAGGATTTGCTTTCTATTATTTTCTGTGCCTTGCGTGAATGTGGTGGATATCAAGGCTAGAAAACTTGCCAGAGGCACTATACTGGGATAGATTCCTGGATTAGATCGGAATGATCCGGAATGATCAAATTAGAGCTAAACTCAGCAGCAAAAACATGGTTGTTGATAGCTAAACAAACGGAATAACCACTGGAATACAAACTAGAATAGGTATGCGATTCAGAGAGAGAGAGAGAGAGAGAGAGAGAGAGAGAGAGAGAGAGACAGAGAGAGAGAGAGAGAGAGAGACAGAGACAGAGAGAGAGAGAGAGAGAGAGAGAGAGAGAGAGAGAGAGAGAGAGAGAGAGAGAGAGAGAGAGAGGGAAACTCACCAACACTGGAGAATGTCCCTGGAAGCCACATTGGATAGATGTGACTGTTGAGAGATATTTGCGAGGAGAACCTCCATTATAAAGATCATATATGCCATCAGATCTTTCAAGGCAGAATGGTCTCGGGTATGGTGAAGAATGGGTGACTAATGCTCGCCTCTGTACTGGAATATATTACGTCTTTACACATTGATTCCCCGAAGACACCGGTATCCCAAGAGTAACATATATTGAACCACCGTCCACATGGCTTCCCAATGTCAAATATCTCCCGCTCTTACTCTGGCCAGGGCTGATAGTTGGAAGGCCTAAGCAGTCATAATGGCTCGGCTATTGAAGACCAGAATGGATGGAGGCCCGACCTCTAGTCTCCCAATGTCCATCCGATACAACCTCAGGCCATAGATTCAACCTTATCCTGTGCATCACCGCTCGGTCCACAATGGGCAAATGCATTCTGATCGCTCAGGTATGTGTGGAGTGGTCGTATTACTAGCAGTCACTCTTAAAGCCTTTCGGAGGCTCTCTGTATACCAATGAGTTGAACAAAGCTCACTTACATGTCCTGCCTACACTGCTTTGTAGGTGGCGGACATAAAGCGTTCTGTAGTGTTAGGTGTCGGTGTGCATAGTGCCTCATATCTCAACACAGAGGTAAGGAGGTTCTGACTGTGACTTGCATGCCTGATGCCTTAGAGTATGATGCGTCTTTTTCAATGGAATGTGTTCAATACAACTGGATTCACTTTGGTAAGAATGCCCGAAAGGTGTTCCACATCTTAAAGGAGCGACGTGATACCAAAAGTGGTTATCGCATTTCAAACTCTAATATTTGTGCATTGCTTGATAAAACTTCACACTCTTTGTTTATTGAATGAATAGGATGGGAAACTGGAAGTGGCTTCCCTCTTGGTTTTGGCACAGAGGAAAGGAAGTCGGTCCCTTCTGAGAAGTGCTGAATGCATAAGCAGGATAAGAATATGGCCGTCACACTGGTTTAGGGGCAGACAATATCCTGGATGTTCGCGAAAATATTCATAGGCTGCTATGATTAGGGAAAGCTTAAATTGGGAGAGTTCTGGCGTGGTGCTTGCCTCCAACTACTGATATGGTGGCTAAGGCTTCAGGGCTTGTCTGACTCGGGTGTTCTGGTCAGCCTCCCGTTGGCAGCTTTGGCCGCCTGGCTTATGCCAAATCACGATCCCCTAAGCCTACCACATGGCTTGAGTCCCATAGCAGAATATCATGGGAAATCCAATAAGCATAAGGCAAGGTAGGCAATGGCCCTTCACTCCAACAAATATATAAGGAGTTGTAAGAGAGGGGAGAATATGCCTCTCATTCACTTTATACTTTGCATCCGCTGAATTTCGTCCACCTCCAGACCATAATTCTAGGACGTCTCGAATTCACATTGGCCAGAGATTACAATCTCGTGTTGTGCCTGGCACCAGCGGACTCATTCTGAGCACCACTTTGAGTGGAAGCCTGTCGGGAAAAGAACAGGCCCAGAGCATAATCTGTGATCTGCTTTTCATCCGTAAAATTTGAAGGCAGCTGCATGTTTGTGTATCACATGTCTCAGGAGAACGGTGCGATACTGATTGTGGCTTTCCTGTATCCACACCATGCTCTGAAAGGCTCCAATACGCATTATTCGCCCCATGAGCTATTCACTCAAGAAATCCCATTGTGCATGGCAGTAATTTGGATTCTACCAATCTGACTGGAGCTCGTCCAACCTGCAAAGTCATCCAGTGTCAAGGACTACTTTCCGTATACTACTTACTACATTTTCATTCCTGGAGTCGCACACAATGGGGTATTGCCCAATTAGCGACACTGAGCCCGCGGGATTCTCCTAATGAAAACATGCTTGACTTTTCTATACGCCAAATACTACTACAGGCCCTCATCAAATACAACATATAACGGTGCACTATACCATAAGGCCACTTCAGAGAAACCTTTGCATGCATTTTCAGCAAGTGTTTCCCTACGATAACCTTAGAGAGTAGGGTACCACGACAAGAGTACCACAAGTCAGGGCAGAGTTGTCAGAAATAACAACCAGGAGGTAGGAAGTATTGGAGAGTTCTAGACTTGAATAATGGCGGTAATAGTCACGTGGTTGTGGCTCTAACTAGGATGCTAGGTCCGAGGTAATCAATAAAACCACTAAGACGGTCATGCAGAAACCCATGCAGCCTAAATCCCTACCAACAATTATTTCCAAACACTATTTCCCCATTTTCGGACATTCTTGTCTTCAGTTTCATCGGGCATCAACATGACACCCACTTAGGGTGAGACGTAGGAGTAAATGGTAGGATGTTAACTTTTTTTTAAAATTTCATTTGAAAGGCCATGTACATTAAATTAAGAATTGAGATATATAAGAAAAGACGCAAGTGAGCCCTACCCGGGTGTCTTCGTGCGTTGCCTTAGGGACCATATGGATCGAACAATATTTCACATCTCCAAAATGTATCCAAGTAGGTAACAAACGAAAAAAAAAATAAAAGAAAACAATCCACTGACTCTACAAAGCGTTGTCTTGCTCATTTCACCTTATATTCGATTGATTTATTTACTGGTGAGGTAAGAGCATCACAAAATCATTACTGGATTGTTATTTAAAATTTAAAATATAGCCTCCTGTGGAGGTTAGGTATGACATATGTAAGACGAATACTACATACAAAAAAACATCATAGGATAAGATATCGAGATCTTTCAAAGGGATTCCTTATGTGAAATTACTATTTTCCCTTAGCTTTTTTAACCCTTCCAAAACAGATATTCAACCTACCCCGAACTACCCTGACTTGATTATATCATTGATTATATGCGTGGTCATGAACTAAATCTTCGAGTGGCACTCTAGTGATGCGCCTATACTGAAGCTAGCCGATTGTTTAAGTAATAGAAGGGTTCACACTGGCACCACCTCACTACCACGCCCACCCAGCCTTTCACAGTTCCACCTCACATTTCACTCCAGACACCAGCAAAGCCTGTCTTGAACACTGACATTTATTCAATCCTTGGTTGAGTTTGTCTTCAATTGAATCTACCACCAAAAAGAAATTCATCAGGTCAGAAATGCCACCTGGGGTTTTTACTTACAGCTTGCACATCTGCCAAACGAACATCATCTTGCCGTGTCGATCACAGGCATGCACTTTAATTTCCCACCGAACTCAACACGTTTTTCTTGCCTCTTTCACCTCACCCACACAAATATGTCACCCGACTGTAGGAGTGGTCTCGTTAAAAATCTTAATAAGATTTTCAATAATGATGATGATGACAATGTGCTATAGTTCTTGCACCGACTAAAGCCTACGCTAGTCATTCTTTCGGATCATCGGCAATGCACAGTAATAGATCGACCTAGATTCCTAATAATTAACACACCGCAGACATCAATCATCGGGCACTAAGAGGGTTGTAAATCAAGTTTTATGTATGGACAATAAATCACGATCTTCAATCCTTTTCAGGGCGACTCCACGTGGAATTGAATTGAAATGGGTTCTAATGGAAAAGGGATTTTTTATGTCGATCCGTATGAAATGCATTTCATTTTCCAGCAGATAAAAATTGATAACAAACACAAGCAGTGTGTTTGTGGAATGGTGTGGTTGGTGTCTCGAAATGAGGGCATCTCTATTCATAATGAAAGGAGAACAGCTGTCTTTTCTAGTCGCCTTATACGGGCAAGATCGATAGAAAAGAGGAAATATCTTATCTTTGAGACCCACATATTGCCTCATCGATCAGAGTGAGCAGATTGTGACGAACAACCACTGGCATTGCTTCAAAGAACGTCTATAAGTAAACTATGATCCAAGAAGAATGGGCCTTTCTGGTTATTGATGTGGGTTATGCGCGAAGGAAATGCATACAAGGATGGGTGGGATGCGCGAAGGGTATACTGTATGATTGAAGGGGGTTTAGTATTGGCAATGAGAGAAAGAGTCCTTCTCTGGGTAAAATGCAAAAGTTGTGACATCGCAGTAGATTATCAATCATCCCTATAGAACGTTAGAGACTGACCCCGCGACCTGTTTCTATAAATCCAGTATGAGCGGGTCGCCATTGGTCAATTATGTCTAGACAGCGCAGGGGGTGCAGGGCGAGTGGGCCATCTCCATAGCCTTCCTATAATACATCCATCAGATGAACAACCCATAGATCATTACACAGCCAGCATGGTTCAAAGACTAATGACTGCATTCTACTAGCGCGGGCCGCCATGAAAAAATATATCTATAGAGAAATGTATGAGATGGAGCTGGATTATATGGTGTTTTTCCAACAGGCACCAGGCGGCGATATTGGTAGGATGTATTCTTCCATTTTGGACTCCGCCAGTGCCCGGTCTGCCAAATGATGGGGATCACAGTTTGTTATCTGGGCTAGAGTAGTGATCCCCTATATGGGCTAGCTTTGGGGATGCCTGTCTCATACATCAACAAGCACTATCACATGAGGGCCCCGCAAGTCGATACTAAAATGACCCCGAATCAGCAGCAAGCCACCTCCTCACGGACATTTGTATTCGGGGTGAGGCTACCGAAACTGCAATCCCTGCCGATGAGGACGCGCCCCGCTGGCTTGATCTCTTGGACTGAGGGCAATGGCAGGGGGAAGGTGATGGGAGGGGGCTGCTGAGAGAGTGGGAGGAGAGGAGTCCGATAGTAGTAAGGCTCTCCTCTCCCCTCAGCTCTACCGCCTAACTCTGGACTCTGCTCTCACCAACCACCACCGCCACCGACTATTAGGCCGGAGGACAGGCAAATAAACGCTGTGGCCAATGGCATACAACAGCCCGTGGCGAAATGAGGCGTCGCAACCCTGAGATTCGTGATCCCTCTCTTAGAGAGAGAATAGGGCAGGCTAACATCATGGTCCACACCGGATTGACCCCAGTGAATCACCTGTGGTTGAAGGTCTAATGGCACTGGAGCACCACTGCCTCCAGCCAATTCACTAGCAATGACCCACACCTTCCTCTCCCTCCATTCCCAAAGCAATACCCTGCTTCAAAGGACCAACCCTCTTCTCCAGCACTGCGATACAAGAGCTCCCCTTTTTCCCTCTCCACCGACTCCTGTTATGAATACAGAACTACTCAGCAAACCAATAAATTGTGTATCAGCTCATCTGTCTTAGAAATCTCCTTGGTCACCACCCTTCCGATCTATATTGCCCCCTGTTGGGGTTGAGGTGTCAGAGGCCAGCGTCATTGCACCCCCGACTTATTTGCCCCCGACACGCAGAAAGAGAGCAGGATCAATAAGTGATCTGTTGTTATATCATGTTCCATTACCACCGCCGGTGATTGTCCGGTGCACAGATCGTCACTGACATAAATCTGCGAGTAGCTCATGAATTTTAAACGCTGGCGACCCTCAGCTTACCCCAATCTACAACCTGCAATGGACGCTTGTTTGGTATCGGGGTTCGACGATGGATAGCCCCGCGGTCGACCCCGGCGACATCATGGGGTCGCTATGCGATGGGAAGCTAATGTCACCGGACCATTACGGCAGGAGAATATTGCGCACGACATAATCCCAGGAATTCTGGAGGGATAATGGCGAAAGGGGCCAGCGACTCCCACTGTGATCTCCTGTCATATCCCAACTTTCATGACCAGCTTCTGAGCAATACAGTTAGCAATATTCACTTTATGGCCGGGAAGCATGCATATAATGTCCCCCACCGATCTCATTACAAGAGAAGGCGTCAATAATAGCAATCCCACTCTATCAGCGGGCGCCATGAAATCATCTACATCCGAATCCCATGTTTGTTCTGCATTTTTAAACAGGCAGGCCGCACAGGCGCCAGGAAAAAGTATGCAGCAGAAATTCCCCTGAACCTATTTGCATTTCAGGTGGGAACGGCTGGTTGGCGTTTTTCTTTCTAATATGGGCGTGGAATAATGTCCACACGGTGTGATAATACGAGCCGGGTACCTATCAACGTTTGACAACCATTAGAAGCAACTTTATTACAAGGGGCGTCATGGTGCTGCCTAGGAAAAAAGAGACCTTTGAAAAACTCGTGCCCTAAAAAGGCGGACCAGTGCTCAATTCCATTGATTATGCGGTGATTTATATGAAGGACAAATAATGCTGGGGGAAACATTTTTAACCCTCCCGCCCATGAACGGCTCCCTTATGATAGTCATCAGTCACTGCCGATACTCAAGCGGTTAATGCCATAATAATTAAAAGTTTCATAAGCAATGGGAAAGGGACTAGAAATTCTTCCTTTCCTGCTCCCGCTTCAACACTTCAACTTAATAATTGACAGTCTGGTGATGCCCTGGGTCCAAAAGCCCAAGACGTATTTGCTTTTCGAGGAGGGATTACGCCCGAAAGCAAGAGTAATTTCAGGAGTTGGGTTTGTGAAAATGCCTGCCTGCCAAGGCTGAACAAGTAGTGAATGGATGGCAAGCCTCTGCAAAACAGGAATGTCTCACTGAGATATTTAATAGCGGCCAATATCGGTGAAGATTTCTAAAGGTCCGGTCAATATATTTTGGTGCACAATGTCACAAATATCGACAGTCTAAACAAAAGCCACTTAAGAGGGAGGCATGCAGATAGAAGAGATAAAAATGATCCCCGAAGAGGAAAGCAGGCTGTACTATAGTTTATCGTCACCTTGAATCTAGGGACAGGACAGGAAACAATTACGAGCATGGAACCCAATATTTGCACTTTTCCCGCCAATCATGGCCGACAAAGGGTTCATTTCCACTGGCAATCATTCGCGCCGTGTTGAGGAGCATCAACAATGGCGAGAAAACCTCGCCGCCGTAATGTGACACATTTGAATTTTCTACAAAACTTGCCCGCCAAAAAGATAATTACAATGACAATTAATATTTCAAAGGAAGTTGGGAATAAGGGCTTTACAGCAATAGGACTCGTTTATCGAATAATGGACCACCTTCAGCGATGTTAAGTGAATGGGCCATGCCAGGTCCATACATTGGGGCTGGAAATATTGAAAAGCAATGTTACAGTGGTTCGGATATTTCCTACTAACGACCGTCAGCTTCGTGAATTGAAAGAAATCTATTCATTTCTGCTGACATAACACTGTTTCTGTGTCACCAGCGATACAGGTGACATGCATAAAGTATTAATCATACAGGATTACAACCCTCCTTAGGCTATATCATAAGGGAAATAAGACACCAACAATGTTGGACCCTCTGAACACACCAACATAACTTAAAGAATTCCGCCTATGGTGTTTTGCCGTTGGCTCATCTTGAGCAGTAAAAATGAGCCTCATTTCTTCCCCACTGTCCCCGTCCCTTTTAATGCCAGCTGAACATTAATCAGCCAATAAAATAATGCCCTCGTGATTAAGCTCTTCTAACAGAAAACCAACGCACCAATTCGCAGTTTATTTCAAGTAGAGGAAGAAGGAAGTTCAAGATGAATTAGTATTCACTAATAAATAATATATCCGATGAGCAATCTAACGGGAGGACCAGGCAGAGGCGTCATAATACTCATCGTTTGGGGGGATATAAAGTGATAGATAAATGGCGTCTTGGGAATGATTTAGTGCTCTTGATTTAAAAATATAAGGCTATTGTTTGAGAATCAATCACAATTCCCACGAGGAAAAGGGGCGACTATGAATAATAACATCCATCTTCAACCAGTTCCGTCGTGAAGGTCTACTTTTCAATCATGAATCGTTCGTAGCTAAAACAACTCAAAATAAAGGGTGGTTAATCTCTCCAATGATATAGTCCCTTGAATATTTAGAAGTATTTCGATGAGAATTTCATGAAGCGGGATGACGACATCATAGGGTAGTAGCTAATATCAGTTGACTAATGACTTCATTTTTTTCAGACGAATGAAATACACATATTCACAAGTTTATGATGTCCCGATGATATCCACAGCTGCATGCGATTGCGTTCATACGGGATGCAATAGATACAACTATAAAACGCATATTTGGCCATTGCATTACAACGAACGGTTATGATAGAAAAAAACTCATGTAGGACATTGAATGAAACGTATCGCAGCAGCGAAATTTTCTGTGTCAATTAACACGTTAAAAAAATGTCATCAGATGAGCTAACGTGTCAGTGTCACTCCCCCCACAACTAAGGGGCTTCAGAACAAATATTAGATTGAAATTACTAGGGTACACTGTCTGTACATATTCTGCATCTCTAAATCTGGAAAATAAATTATAGTTCCCCCAAAATATATTTATAAAATGTATCTTAAAGCTTACCTGGATTTGTCGGAGGGCATTGTCACATTCCTTTTGTCCAGGAGCTGAGACAGTACAGATATTGATGAGGTGGTTGATACTCTCAGTTACTTGTCTGAAACAAAATATGCATTCTCTTTATTCAATACATCCACTGTGGGGAAGCCCCAGTTTGAGACATGAAAGGTTATTCAAGGTGTTAAGAAGGTGAAGGACAAATTTGTTATATTTGAAAAATTTATCTTTTTAGATACCCAATTCCTGATGTTATGCGGTTTATCTAAAAAAAGGAACACACCTTGCTGCTTGAGCTAGGAGATTCTTGGCATTTGGAGCGTTGGGATCGGCCATCCATGATTTAGTTGCGATGAGAAGTTTGTTGGATGTCATGGAGACACTCTTCATTCCAGATACTATCTGTGTCCTGGCGTCCTGGTCCTTCGTAGAACCAGCAAACTCCATGCCACTGTCCATGAACTCTGTATAGGCCTGACTAAAGCGACCTGATGATTTGGCCACTTCTTGTGGGGGGCCACGAGATGCTGTTACTATCTCACTCGCAGCTTGGTTTAGGTTCACTGCCGAGTTGTTCAATTGGCCTTGAACCTCTTGGAAGCTTCGGTTTGATTGTGTTATCTGTAGAGCACAGAAAGTAAATAAATCTACTATGAAACAACGAAATTTATGTTTATGAATGTCAACGAGAGGAATACAGCTTAAAGATGCATTCTCAGCTATGGAAATACTTGAGATATAATGACTACCCTTAAGTAAAACCCTCTAAAGTCATTTATGATCAAATCTTCAGGAGACACCAATCAAATGAAGAAAGACTGAGTAAAACTAAGAATAATATTTCTAGATCGATTTTTTTTGCCTGTAGCAACAGCATGACAATGTCTGGGACTGGCTTTCGATAGTCCTCTTCCAACCAAATCAACTCTTCTTAACACTACAACAATGGCAAGCTATTAGTTTTAGGTGATTTCTGATCCTAATAGTTATCGCATTGCATTAAGTTTGGAAAGATAGTTGATAGACACAAATGGACATGTCCTATATGGTATTTAGCTGATGTTTGTGAAAAGAAACACGACTGATTTACAAGTACATGTACGTGCATAGCTGAGAATGTATCTTTCAGGAAGAATAGGACGAATATATTCGTAATCGAACATATATACATACAGAAGGTTTAGTTTTTTTTAATAATTGATGATGGTAGCATTACGAATAGATGTGAGTCATACTATAATTGGAATGGAATAATGAGAGATAGTCACCTGCAGGTTTTGCAAACGTTGGCTAATGGTTGTGACTTGACGTATGGATTGGTCAACCTCCCTCAATCCAGGCAAACAATTGACGCAGTTGTTGAGAGCCTGGGAGACAGCCTTAGCCACCTGGAAAACAAGGCTTCACATTAGCACCTATATACGAGGGTGCATTGATTCATGGGCGGAACACTATGCAGAAAAAAAATCATTCACTAAGATAATTGCTCCTGCATATAGATGCAGAAGGGCTTATATGCTATATATCCATATGGGAACATGACAATACACCTACATCACTCAATTATATACATTATATACCAAAGAACAGACATCGAACAATACAATAAACAAAATAAATCGATGGGATGGAAAAGAACCATCCTTCAAGATCTAGAGAAATGGAATATTTGTGCTTCGAATGTGCCCCCAAATATGCTCTATTTCAGATAAGGGCCGATCGATCAATAGAGAGAAGACAATTAAATGCACTACACCTTTACAACTACAATCAATAGCTCTCTCAGATTTCTCTGGATAATTCCAGACAATACGGGCCGGGAGATTGGAGTTTTCTATTTATTTTGATCAAGTGAAAGGTGGCCTAGGCAGCACCAGAGAGTGAATATCGCTATGTGAGAAGGATGCGGAAACCTTATCAGCAGAGCTTAAAATCCATTTGGATCTGACGGGGGCACGTATGAATTCCCAGATTACATCTTCGCGCTTCAAATGTTCAATCAAATGATAAGATCCCACAAGCACAGAAGAGACTATGCATGGATTACAGCAGTGCGAGTGATATCAGGGTCATTGCCCAACGTCGATAAATGGAACAAAATTTTAAGCAAATTTTTAATTTTTAATTAGCACAGGGTTGCATTCATACAAAGTGAGATATGCCCCTTATTCCCAAACCCTGATTAATCTCAAACGATAAGTTGAAATGACACGCTATACGACGATATTTGTTAGTGACACATAATATTTTAAAGCCTGTCTAATATTGATTGGCAACTCGGCCAAAGGATTTTCCTAATCTTGCTTAATTAGAAATATTCCGCGGCGATGGATATCCGCAATAAATGAAACTTTTTATGGTTATAATTAAGACTGGGACGTGCCACAGAGATCCCAGTTCAATTACAACAAAAGATACTTTTCACGGAGCACATCCAGACGATTAAGCCTTTTCCCGGACTAAGCTTGTCCCTAAACAATTCTATTCTACAGGTAAAATCCAAGCTATCGAAAATACACGGCTTCTGAGTAGTCCTGAGTACTAATATCAGATTGAAATCTTTGTGCACGAAAGTTAAGTTAAAAAGACCGAATATGAATGAAGCCATTGAAAATTGTATTCCATATTTATTTCAGGTGCATGATTACGAGTGGGACTTTCAATCGAGGATTTAGTTCAGTTAAAAACAAAGATATTTTACATAGCGCACAACTCAAATCAACGCCTTTCTCTGTTCGATGTTATTCTTTAAGTTGAAATAATTCTGCGGAATTATGAGAACCCCGAGCAGGAGAAATAATACAAGAGTGCCGTAATTTCACTCGTATATGAAAACATCATAGAAGGCCCTTTATATACTCGTTATACTTCGTTTATATCTAACATTTGACAATGTAGGTTAGCCAAAGGTGGAACCCAAACTCAAGTTTTGTCTGAGCAGACCAAAGACACAAACACCCATTATCAGCCAGCAGATGCAATCAGACAGTAATAGCTCTCAGCCTCGAACCATTCGACTGCTAGCACATTAATTTTTTTCATTTCTGTTAATTTGCTTGCAGGGCCATTTGATGTGGGCTAAATAACAAAGCCTTGTGTTATGATGTGGGCTGGAGCTAATTCAATTAACAGCTTTGATTATTCATGGTAGGCTGCTTGCCAGCTATGTGCTAAGTCTCGACTGAGACGATACAAATGCTAAGAACGACAGGACCTGCAAGGTTACAATGAGTAACAGCACATCCCTATTAAGCCATAACTGTAACTATATATCCCCATATACCAGTCCGGCATGATTAGCATACCCTTAAAAAGAGTAGACATTTTAGAGCTGGTCCATTTATCCTGTCCTGCGAGTTGGCATTCGCGAGAGCGATGCCTAATTAAAGCGATGTTGTATGTTTGCAGGCTTGACTTAATCTCTTCCATCGGGACAAGGGAACCCCTTAATGTGAAGAAATCATCCAGTTGAGAAAAATATATCACGTAATTGGGATCGATAACTCTTTTTTTTAAACAAAACGAATATACAATCATTACACATACCTGGGCCAGACGTGTCTGATTGTCAGGGTTGCTTGGGTTGTTAACCGCCTTCTTGGCTTCGTCAATTAGATTGGAAGATTTGTCCATGACGTCTATTGCACAGTCTATAATCTTGGCTTGTAGAGTGTGGTCATTGGTAGTGGCTGCCACACCTCGCACTGCCTGCATGAGAACTTTGAGGGCATTGGCCGTATCCCTCGCGGCGATGCCAGTATAGTTCTCATTGCCCTGGAAAGGAAGAAGAAAGAGAGAGCAATATGAGTGGGGAGTCACTTTAGGTATCAATCTCAGAAAGAGTATAGACAGCACTCTCTAAGCCACGCGTGGTCCTGCGCCAATAGAATCTCTTCAAGTCCGCGGCGAAATAGAGGTAATGGATTCATAATTCGATTTCTCATCTTTAGAAATATTACCTGCGCTGCAGCTGTTAGTAGTTGTGCCATTGAGGAGCCGACGGTTTTTGATGTGGTGCCCAGTTGCATTGCACAGGATTCAGCCTGCAAAAGATTCATAAAAGCATACATTAATGCTCGACATTAAAGCCACTGTGGGATTCTTTTATATATATAGATATGTCCGCACAATCGCGGTCAACACGTTCAATTCAAATAATAAGAAAGCTAAACAACACTCGTTCATGAATATAGACAGGCTTGGGAGCAGGGCGCTCTTTTTTTCTTAAAGGTAATAAGGAAATTGAGCTATCACCCACCGTTTCGCCAGGGAGCGGCACAAGTCGACCAGCAGCTGCTGTCTTTTTTATCTCACTAAGCTCACGCTCATGTGATTTGACCTGATCCATCGCCCCATCAATCTCTAGCGAACCACAGGCCTCCTGGGCCTTGCTCGAGGCCGCTCGCAGCTCGGCCAGGGCGGCACCAAGGTTTTTGGCCGCATTGGTAAGGGCCATGCTGGTCGGTTGGTCAGCAATGGTTGGCACGGCTGACTTGGATCCGGTGACCAGTCGCGTCCCAGGTTGGATAATGTCTTGTGCTGCACTGATGAGGACAAGCTGGGCAGCGGCGCTCTCGGGGCTAGCCATAGTCCCCTTGATGCCCTGGACGAGCTTGGGGATATTCTGGTCAGCCACCGACTGGAATGAATATGGACAGGAGACTTAGGATGGACCATTACATACAGGATGCACCCGACAGGGAGCTCAGTCATAAATCACAGTTGTGTATCACAACCCGGAGTCGGGCGTTTTATGAAGTAGGGGCGTATTCTCAAAGTGCTTGACATCAAGAAAAAGAGGTTTTGGTTGCTATGGAAATGGCTTCTTAAAGACTGGCATATTGCCCAAGTACAGATATTTTATATTCCTTCTAACAAGCTGGTCGTGGTTGGAGATTATAGAAATGCCCATGTTAAGAGCTGGAGAAATACCACCACCTAGCTAGGCAATGTAATCAGGGTCTAGTTCAACTGGATGAATTAATCTGGAAGTCTTACATTAGCATAACGTGGTATGCAAAAAACGTGGGCATGGAGAGTGGGCGAAGGAATGCATGCATGTGATCATGAGAGCACGAATGGGAGGAAGACGGTGGGGGAGTGAGAGGGGAAGTGGAGAGGAGAGGGAATGAGAGGAGTGAGGACATGGGAGATAATTAAGACCCACCTTGCACTGCTGCATGAGTTGTGTTTGAGAGGCATTGTCCTTGTTATAAGGAGTTGCTGCTTGGGCTGCATTAATGAGCTGAGTTGCAGCAGCTGCAGCGTTTTTGGCGGCCGTCTCTAACTTCTTGATCAATTTTCTCTTCATGGCATTGGCTGCGGCGGCATTGGTTGCAGAGCGAAGTTCTTCAGCTGCACTCCTAAGACCACGCTGCTGCTCGGCGTCTTGGGGGTTACTGGCGCATCCCTGAAAAGGTGGCAGGAGGGTGGGCCCTTGTTAATCATCACATGTACAACAGTATACAGCAGCATCAAGCATTCAAGAGCAAGTGAATAAATTCTGGTACTTTTTTTGTATGGCCGTGCACCATGCAGCATGATTTTTGGCCAAAGAGCAGAGCTGATGGGGCGGGCGAGGAAACAACTGGCAATTATGGCATTACTCTTTGGCCAAGATGAATGATTATTATAAAGAGGTGGCCGACTCCAGCAGCTGGGTAGATGATGGTAGCTGCTGGTGCCGGTCTTTATGGACGTTGTTGGTTGTGGTAACGTTTATGGATGAAGATGGAGAAGGATGATGAATGACCAAGGAAAGATGGAGGCAGGGAAGGGGCGCTGAGACGGTGAGGGATAAGGAAAGGGAATAAGTGAGATTGAACTGCCAACACACCCATGCTAAACTCAATCGCAGTAGTCTTGCTTAAGGGCTAATAGAAAGAGCGTGTTTGCATTTCAACCTGGTCTTTGTGATTATGAAAAGTGCCAGACTACAGACCATCGCCTTTCAAAAGCCGCCTTAAGCAATGCCATTGCAAATGCAAAACCATGTCCTTAACGGAATTCCTTCCTTTGTTAAGCAGACTCCGATGCATTCCATTCCATTCCTTTTTAACGAAATTATTTCTCTTCGTCTGTCTTGATTTATTTTTACACTGTTCCCAATACAAACAAGGCACAGATTGCGACAGACACACCAAAATGTGGAAAATGAAATAAAAAAAAAGACCCTAAAAAGACACTGGCGCATGACTAAATCTAACATTTTGTTAGGATAGAAAACTGTATATATAACTACAATGTTAGTACATACATCTGAGTATAGAACAAAAGCACAAACAGAAAATAATGTGACCTAAAGAATAACCTTGTCAAGATAGTTCTTTCTGGTCATTTGGCTGGTGAGGGTGCTGGTGGCCTGGATCACCTGGTCCACGGCCTGATGAAGGCTGCGACGCTTCTGGCGTTCCTCTTCAGTTAGCTTTTTCCCACCCTAAAAAGTCATTCCATGATCAATTATCAATTAATAGCGGTGGGGCATAAGAACAGAAAAACTCAGGCAACATTTTCTAAAGTAATTTTTTTTTTATCTCGTTTTAGTTTTCTCCGATGTCTTTTTTAAACAAGGGAATCTTGGGCAGTCTTTGACCGTGATTTCAGTAAATGGGGGAAACAGATGAGCATAACTGTGAGCGTTATGATGAGAAATACTATGGTGTTGGGTAGGGGGAAGGGGGAAGCTAGCTGAGTTGAGGACATTAACCTTGGGCCTGATGGTGCCTCCATCCAGAATATCCAGCGTCAGCAGACTGGTGGCAGTGACAACCCTCTGGGCAGCAGACTCCAGGTTTTTCTTGGTTTTCGAATCCTCATTATCTGTATGGTAGCCCTTATCAAACCAAAATGTTTCATTAGTGCCTCGAGCCTTATCAGAACGAGAATGGACAGTGATGGAGTGGAAATACCAAATCAAAATAAGTGAAATTTTACAGCAAATAAGTGGAATATTTTAAGCACCTCCATGAGGGTATTTGTGAGACCAGCTGTCGCAAGACAGAGATCTTCGGCGAAAATTTTCATCGACGTTCTGAAACGTTTCTTTTCTCTGATGGTCTCCCTACGTTGGTACCTTTCCCTTCGCACCACTTCTTCCTCGGTAGTATACCCTTCGGTGGTATATCCATCGGTGGTATACCCCTCAGTGGTATATCCATTGGTTGTATAACCTTCAGTGGTATACCCACCATCGGTGGTGTAACCGTCTGTAGTGTAACCATCAGCATCAGTAGTGTAACCGGTACCGTCGGTAGTGTAGCCGCTGGCATCTGTTGAATACCCCTAGAGTACCGAGAGTCGGACGAGAATGAGTAAAACGCTTGGGGCGGAGGAGAAATTATTAATCAAATTAACTTTTTTTTAAAGAAGCAGAGTGAAGAAATAGCAAAGGGAACTCAGAAGTGAACATAAATAACCTCTAGTATATCTGAGGCGAGGGTATTGGTCGCGGTAGCCAGATCGCGTGCGGCTTGCTGAAGGTTCTTCTTTCTGCTTCCGAACGAATATCTCTTGCGATGATCCTAAATACATAGTGTAGCAATATTTAATTCGAGTACAGTATAAGAAAGCACATAAAATGAAAATCCAGAGGGAAAACAATGAAAGAAGCACAGCATTGATCTACATAAATTAGTGTAACTGTGCGTGACGGGGAATGCAGATTAGGTAAGGGCATGAATAAGAAATCGAATCATAGCTCTACCTCGACATCAATATTTAGGGTGCTTGTGACACGCTTCATACGAGAAGCTGCTTTTTTAAGAGATATTTTCTCTTCGAATTCAGAATCACTAGTACAGGACTCGCTCGTGTATCCCTGGAATGATTCAAAGCCCCAATGAAAAAGATAAATGACGCATAGGATCAATAGGCGATGGGAAAATTGAGATGAAATCCAAAAAAGAAGTAAATAATTCAAGAGGGCTAGACTGAAATAGTGACCTCAATAATGTCGCCGGTGAGGGCCGTAGTTGCTCGAGCAACATCGCGAATAGCTTCTCTGAAGCTCTGCCTTTTCTCCACCCGTGTCTCCTTGTAATTCTAAAATGGCCACAAAAAACTAAATATACTCTTGGGCTAATTGCAAGGCTATGCCTTGTCCCAAATGTATAATTATTCAGAATGAAACAGAAAGGAAAGACAAGTTAAGTCTATTTCAATGATAATACATCATTGATAGCAGCAACGTATTTAAAGGCTCCTGGGTATTTTTATAGTAAGATGCTGGTAGTGGGGGTGGGGCGGAGGAGGTGGAAGGAGTTACGTTTAGGTCATCATCTAGTAGCAGCCTTTACATCAGGCCCTGCCGTAGCAATTTAGAGACAAACTCTGTAGGGAGTTAACGAAAGCTATTTTTCATGAGCCACGGAGGGGAGTGAGAAATGATGCCCGAGAGAGCTGAATCAGACCTGGATGATATCTTTGCTTAGATCGTGTGAGGAGACGTATAACTCCTTGACGGCTCGTTGCAAAGTTCTCGGTCGCTCGTCCTCCTCAGTTTGGTATCCGTGATTATCACTTGTGTAGCCCTAAAACAAAATGCCAACGTCAAATGACAAGTCCGCGCTATGACAGATCACTTTCCGACGGCCGCCGAAATTACAAGGCGGCAGGGGAAAATCTGATAACTCGGAAGCAATGCGTTCTTATCGTTCGAGAAATCGATGGCTACATAGTGATATGTGATTGAGCAATTTGGGAATTTGAACCTCGAGGATGTCGTTAGCGAGAGTGTTGGTAGCTGAGCACAGATCTTGCGCAGCTTGCTTCAAGGTTAGCGTCCCACAGGGCGAAGTGTCTGTATCGGTGGTCTGCCCCTGAAAGATAGTGTTCTTTTAAGTTCCATTTCTCCATGCATAGGAACACCGGGCCAATGAATAGAATATTTTCACTTCTCTTGTCTTCTCGACCTCTAGGGAAATTTGCCAGTCACAGTTCTCTCTATTCTTTCAAAGCGCAGTCAAACAATCCGGGATACAACTTATTAGGAGAGTGCTGATCGGCACAGAGATGTTACTTTATGGGATTTAGACGTCTTTCCTCGTAGATAATGAAAGGCCGAATTGGTAAACATTTCATGAACGTGTGTCAAAGACACAGAGATAATTTCTGAGAAGTTAGGTGCGATGGGAAAATGGCAAATGAATATTTATGATGAATTTACACCTGCAGGGGAAGATATTTATACGTGAATCAAGACCGATGGTATTGTAAGGATTGAACATAAAAAACAACATATACGACATAGGCGTTTCAAATAAAAATAAAATGCAAATCATTAACAGAAAGCATGGAAACCTCAATGATGTCAGACGCAAGGGCACTTGTTGCATGGCACACACTTTCAGCAGCTTTCCTGATTGTTTTCCTTCTAATAGTATCAGCGTCACTAGTATATCCCTGAAATAAAACTCCAATTAGTCACAACGCCAATACATGGACTAAGGGCCATTTAGTAAGGACAAATTGACAGCTTTTCTTATACTACTTACAAATACGAGTGAGTAAACACATCACAAGATTATGAAAGGGACTTAATGAAAAGTCAGAAGCTTTTTCTCAGTAAAACCTCAATGATTTCCGTCGTGAGGGTCTGGGTGGCGGCGGATAAATCCTCAACAGCCTTCCTCATCTTCCTGCCCTGATTCTTGTGTTTCTTCTTATAGTTGATCTGCTTACCCTGAGGCACATCAAATTCATGGCTTAAGTTACAGTGAATTAAGTTAGTAGAATTGCTTCGCATGCAAAACCCACTGAGTTAAATAAAAGCAAACCACTCTTTCAAACCGAACAATGCAAGGAACCTTCTCGATATAAAAACTGGAATTGGGTGCAATCTTTTCAAGTAAAACAATCCATACCATTAGTCGAACGACATAACAGCACACATTTCACACTCAACAACATGCATGGAATATCCAACATATTTATCATTTTATATACAAATATACATGTACATATATTATGTATATATAAATAGAATAGAAACATAAAGAAAGTCATCCTGAAAACAGAACTGAATAGGACTACGTCTACAATTGGTTAAGGCAGGATCTGGATTATACCTCTCGATGCTATAATAAATGTTCGTACACACCAAACGCCTAGTTCCCGTTATTAATATAACTACATGCTGGCTAACTTTCCTCCTAGCATTTACTATAGGAACCCTCAATTCATAGTTTAACTTTTAAAATTAACTAGCTGATTGTTAATTTTACTAATATATTCTTCTGTAAAGACAGGGACATGCTGCTGAATTGGGTGCCTGCATGTGCATGCGGGCTCGAAACATAATGGAAACAAAATAATTAACACAAAGCAGACTTTTGACCAAACATAACGTAAACTTACCATGGAACATCTTAAACTCGATTTATATTTATCATACTTTATCTTATCGATAAGGTAATTAATTGGTTATTAAGAGTAAGATCTTATGAGATAATATTTGCAAAGGGTCCTACATAACATAGATTTACTTAATGGAAATCATAGGGTGCACAGATAGGTAAAACAGACTTCCTTTTCCCTTGCATTCTCCAATAAGATTTTCTAGCTTCATTATGGGGAATTTACTAGTTTTCCTTCCCCGTTTTCATCGAATGGCGTTAATTATTATCATACTTGTCAATAGGTTGACCTAGCTCAAGTGATACAATTTAAAACAAATCCTTCACTGTAAGAATGTTATTTTAACTTGGTGCATAGTTATATATAATGGGTGATCTAATGCGTTTGGCATGTAAGGAACCTTCAGAATGTCGGTGGTGAGGGCCGAAGTGGCAGTACACAGTTCCTCCGCTGCTCTTCTCAATGTATTCTCATGGCCAGAGTCCTAGCGCACAAAAATGGTTAAATTACTTTAAACTATATATAACAACAATCCAATTATCAAGACATCTACCTATCGTTCTAACTATGTACAATGTGCCAAGTGTTGGTTAAAATGAACCATTTAGACCATGAGGAAAAACAACCTACTTAATGTACTAGATATTTGGAAAAAGGTCTATGGGTGGATTGACAATCTCACACTATTAAATCTGGTACTTAATCATTAACAGGTATTGTCACTTGAGGAATGTACAGTTACGGCTGAGAGTAGAAGATGGTGTTGTGTTGCAGGGCATTAGAAATATTTTAACAATGCGGCCAGTCGTTGGGGAATCATTGGGCTGATGATGAGATGAAAGATGAAAATATGCATGGAAGGAAGATGTCCAAGGAAATTATGGATGGCAGTGAAGTGATGTTGACAAATGAGAGCAAATGGAAGACTGAGAAATGACATGTTTATGACACAGCGAATAAGCAGGGTTTTTAGACCAGCGAAAATTTGCCCCAGCCTTGATTTCAAATTTAAGCAACAACAAAATTAAATAAGACGAAAATGCCGGAGGGTCCGACACTTAGGCTGAAGGAGCTAAAAGAATGCCCAAAGCCCTGGATGCAGTTTTGAAGGTCGCTCTTAGTAAAATCGCCAAATGTGTCAAACGAAGCTGTGGGATTTGAAACAAATCCGTTTGGGCCGGGTTTTGGCCTCCTCTTGCTTCGATCAAAAAGCGATCTTTTTAAGAATAAAAAAAGCGACTCCCTTTGGTGGACGTGGCGCCTTGATGTTTTGCCCGTCCTATGATTCCTTTGTTGGCCAGTGAATGATGACGGCTCACTGTCACACCCATCCCTACCCAGATCCATACAACAAACTCCTTTCGCTCTTAAGAAATATTAGTCGGCCATTTTACCACGGTCCCTGGATTGTTTCTCACCGCTCTACCATTTTACAATACATCGCACTAGTAGTACTCGTGTTGTGCCTTTTTCACTGCTGATCATTTTTGCCAAGGCAAAACTAAATTGCATTAGATGCCAAAGGGGTTCATGTCGGTGCGAAGAAGATGTACTGATTGGTGATTTAATTATCCACATGGGAAATAACATGTCTTTAACCCCCATAACGAGGAAGCAAATTGTATTCTTACCTTCGCTGCTTCCACCATGCTCGCAGTGGCATCGGCGAGAAGCTTGGCAGCGGCCAGGAGCTTTTTCTGCATTTCTGAATCAGGATGACTCTCTGCTTGACACTTAATTGCATTGACCAATTGGGAGGTGGCCTAGAATGGAAATAACATCGGAGTTAGTCCCTAATCAGGCTTTCCATATTGGAAACAGGGGCCCAGTAGGACGTCATAGCTTCAATAATTCCCACATCACAAATCAATATCTGGGAACTCATTTTAGTTTGCCCCTAGTACTTTTTTGAGATACGAGCAAGATTTTCATCAAACATTAAAACTGCACTACCATAATATGTTCAACGATTAGTTCAACTTCAATTTTGTTCAACCAATCACCTTTTTGTGGTAATTAAACTTTTTTCAAAACCACTCTTCAATTTAGTACTCTTAATAACTTTTCAATCAAGGGATCTCAACGACTTTTCAATCTAGGGCTCTCAATCTCATAATTGCAAGACAAGGAACATATCCTATAAAGGGAATAATTTAAGATAATATAAAACTAACTCACCTGGGCAAGAATCCTTGCTTGCTTAACCATCTCTGGTGTGTCCCCCATACTTCCAAATAACTTGTCTGTGGCAGTCAATATAGTATCAACATGCCCATCGTTGCTCTGAAATATAAAAAGCAGATTCAATAAAGCATCATTTAAATCTTGAAATCGAACTGGGCACAACAGTCCGGCCGTTGGCGCACAACGTCTTTACTTTACAATCTTACAATCTTTAGATAAATAATGAGACGCACAGAGTATTTAAGAACCTCACAACCAATGCCACCGGTATTCCAGCATAAATGTAATAAGACTCCCTTGTAAGAGTGTAGTGGATAAGGTTTAAGGCAGATGTAGCGCTATGAGATATATGAGGAATATGTAAATGATGCATGCCCTAAGCAAATTGTTATGATATGTTACGATACTTACATCACGGTCACCCGCTCCTGTCCGTATATGGTCCAAAAGGTCATTGAGGGCTTTCGTAACTGCAGTTGCTGCTCCGCCAAGATCTTGCAACGTTTTGTCATCCTTGGTCGCCGACTGGAAGGGGAAAAGGGGGGATAACTCATTAACATATAATAACACACGGCAAATGAGTAGCGTGTCAGCGCTGGAATCAACGCGTAAAAAGATGAATGTTCTAGCGCACATCCCTCATACGTGCTGGTAGGACTTTTCCGGGCTTACTCACAAAGGATGATTAGAAGTGACTGCACATATTTGCATTCAGGAGATAAGAGTGAACAAGGGAATGAACGATCGCTTGGCCTCCTCCTTATCCATCAGGAACAGGCATCGTTACCAAAGCCTAATTATCTAGCTGAGGTTATATCCGTGTGCAAAGACACTATACTTGCACTATAGCAATCTACACTAAGGTGTCTCCAATCCCTCTCAAACCTTAGCCTAGCTACAATCGTTAATCGTTAGTGCACCGATGTGTCTTGTTCGCTAAGTGCCTTGATCAGGTCCCTCGCCCTTTGCCAGATCCATATTCATTCCTTCTGTGCGCCCAACAGTCCGGCCGTTGGCGTACAACGAACATTGCCATGTCACACTAACCACTATTGATTGCCCATCGGGTTATATCATAGACCAGAGCACGGTCTATCTCGTAGCATAAAAAAGAGGAAGCTCTGTTAATAATCATTCTGCCTTCTATTGTCCCAGCCCCCGCGCCTTGTCATGCAATAATTATAAACTCGTATAATGCTATTGATATTCACTAACGATGCTTCCAATTAATACTGGGGAGTGTTGTGTCGCGGCAGCAATGATAATCTATTGGACAGGCAGACTGGCTTGATTTAATTGTGGAGGACCAGGGCACAGACCCACTTTGATAGATTACACATTAAGTTCACAATCAACATACGGAGCCAGATTTTCCCCAACACTTTCCCTCATTAGCTAGGTCTAATTTATTTTTCTACTCATCGAAAGGCTGACCCGATTCACGTTTCTCGAGAGCCTTACTGTCTAGTCGCTGTACTAGCGAGTAGTGAATGCTAGAAATTTATATATATCCCACAAAAGATCGGCATACTTACCCTCGATGTATCCACAACAGTCTCAACCGAGTTGGCAACAACTTTGGCAGCCTCCACCAACTGCTCTTGGCATGCAGGGTTGTGTATTGTTGGTGCTACAACCTAATGGAGGACAAGAATAGGGCAAATAAGTATCATTATCATGATCTTTTAATATGGAGAAATACCAGGCAAACCCAATGGTCCATTTATGCAATTACATCCAAGAATGACTCATCAAGAATAGGAGCGCTGGGGAATATTTTCTCAAAAAGCAACCTCTGGAATAGCTCTATATTTTTGCATCGGATGAAAACACACTTAGATAATAGTAATTAATTGTCTCGCGTCCTTATTCCAGCGACCATTGGCCGGGATCTTTTATGTACGCAACGGAACGCTACAAATACAAACTAATGTCAGGCCAAAAGGGTGTAGTGTTTTGTTCTTGGCCTAGTACAAACAATCAAGATTGAGTATGTGTACATGTGTCAGAGGGAGAAGCTTTTAATCAGACTCTCTGTCGATCTTTCCATTAGCCAAAGTGACCCATATCAAGGGGAGCCTGGGAAAATAAAAGAGGGAAAGTGAATGACGTTGTTTGCACTGACCTTGGTGCAGGCTACTAATTGTGACGTAGCGAGGGCGCATGACGTAGCCGAGCCGATGACTTTGTTCTGTAGGGCCTGATTCTCACACTTACTAGCTACACCTTTGGCCTTCAGGACCAGTGCAGCTGTAGCGTTAGCCACAGCCTTAGCCAGAGCAAGAAGGGTATCCTGTAAAAAAAGAACCAAAGAACATTATTCATGTTTATTTAAAATTTCACAATTGAATAGTTCAAGCTTTACTAACATGATGAAGAAAACGACTTACACATAGGGATATGAGAATTAAAGTGAAATAAAATCGTTATGGGCTATTTCAGATTCATTTAAAATACTACCCAGACATATATATAGAATCTGATGTACGGTCTCAACCACTTTTTATTCTCTATAATACATCGCATGTTTAATGCTGCATAAGCTACGGCGCACATTAATTTTCAATATACGAGGGCTTTCGTAGGTCGCTCGTGACAATATTACATCCATGAATGATGTATGGGCGCGAGCATCAATATAGGTTCCTTTCACGTACTAGTAAGGCGGCATCGCCTACGCAGACCGCTACCTATAAATACAATAAACGCTACCCAACCTAATTTTAGAAGCATGGGAAAGCAATGAAAAACAGCAAAAGCAACCACTGATCTTTCATGCCCCTTTTCTATCCCTCAATGGCGTATAGTATATATGTAACCGATACGACTATATACATATGAATCCATAGTGTCACAAATATATTGCCTTGAGACAAGGGTTCGGAGTGTGTGGAAGAAAAGAGTATGAGAAGCTCGGTCGAGTAGCTCCTGCACTAATTACCAGCAGGAGTACCTCTATCAGCAGGCTCAATATTGGCTCCTGTCAAAAACATTGGCTTCAATTTAGATTACTGTCACCTTATAGTAGCCAAAGCGGTAGTGATGACTGAATGATATCTCGCAGAACCCTATAGTAGGGTCCACAATTTCTGTCCACGTTTAGATAGGAGATGTGATATATAGCATCTTGCAAGTGGGCGAATCGATAGGATGGTCTGGACGATGCTTTTGTCTAGACACTGGAGATCAATCAAGATGCTCCCATCCATGTTATTACATGCCTTCCGAGGAAAGTTCCCTCGGGCGTACCGTCCATTCAATTATGTGTCTGATTTAACAAGCGAAGACCTAACTTCCCATGTATTCAAGTGCTGTAAGGGACTGGTGTGAGGTTTTTAAACAAGAAGCCTTCCCCTTATGAAAAGCACTATCTTGGATGCACTCCCAACACTCCCCCATGCGTTTAACAATAGCATCTGCTTTAAGTGACAACAACGCCTACCCAACACCTGACCAATCTCCATGTTCAAAAAGGGAATGTGGCCTCAGACCCGTCACGGCCATCGCTTTCTCATCTATTATTAAAGGCGACAAGGAAGGTGAGAAATTAGCGTGTCATTGATAAAAGGAGCTATGGTCATATTTCTTCTATCGAACACGACACCCTACTGAGGAGCGGTAGCCGGGCCTGGTTCCCTAAATCCACATCGTTTTCTCTCATATTTCATGACAGGTGTGGCCAAATGTGGCACAGGTGGGCAAATCCCATTGTATTTACCTTAACGAGGGTACCTGTAGACAACCCACCCAGATTCCATCTTTTCCATTGTTGCTGGTAATTCACCGAATCGCATTGAAAATTCAAGAGATAAGACAGCCTCACGTATTTCCAGATGTATTTAAATGTTCCAAAGTATGGCCATTTACTTTCTGGAATGATTCCAATGCTATTTTTGTTAGTAGTATGTTATCTATATGATATTTATCCCATATTCCCTCCCATATAGGGGAAATCACCATTATAATATCATGCCAGGCATGGGCGAACCCTATATACAGAGAAGATAAGTGATGGATTCCTTGTTTACCTCGAATGCTCGATCGCTCTCGTCCTCGTCTTCTCCCACTTTGCGCATGATGTCATGGCTGGCCTCTCCAATCCTGTTAGCGGCAGACAACAGATTCTGTCGGGGCTGTAAAGAGAAGGAAATTCACTTAACCGAGGTTTGTATATATACAGAGATAAATAAGTCAGGCATACAATAGGAGGAAGACTTAGTAGGCATTCAAATTCATGTGTTAAGACATGAACCAAGTGCGGTTATATCGCAGCATATCAACTGCGAGATCATTCAGAACCTAACCTAGGTTAGTAAAGAATTAAAGCCTATCTCTGACATAAAACGGACTCATCAATGATTACATCAATTTAATACAGTCATATTGGAGGGACACACATTTGTAATCTAGTGGTATAACCGCTATATACAAAGCATAATGAAGACCCTGTAGCAGGAATGTGTGGGCATGGGGGAAATTGCAACCAATATTTGTTATGCAGGTCTATAGAAGTCACTCAGGGACTCGGGGACTCAGGAAATAAACTTGCAATGTTTTGGGGTTTTTTTAAAAAAAAAGTTGCAATAGATCCAATATAGTGGCAATCAGAAGTCCAGCTATTTTGGGTAAAACATTGTGTTATATGCTTATTCTCATATCAACCTGGAGTTTCAGCATGCAGATTGAATATTAAAAGGAACAATCTTCATAAGATTATTCTACAAAATCTCGCTAACACATATATATAATTTAGGAGACGCCTTATATCTTGGGGGACGGTTTTAAAAAGTATCCTAATTATGATACAAATTGTGGCAATACATGTGCAGCTAACACAACAGTCGGAGGCCTGAACCAATGAGCCTCACCCACGATGGGCAAACTGGAATAAATCTCATCTAAAACGCTCAGAAAACATCTCATTACCCATTTAGAGTGCAGCGAATAGAGAGGAAACTCATAAGATAACGGAGAAGCACATCAAGGTGTAGGCAGTTGTGCCTCTAGATTCTGGGACCTGCATAAGCAAACCGACCAAGTCCACAAGCGTATTGTACCCCCCCCCCCCCCCGAACACCCAGCCATCTCCCATGTATAACGAGTAGTGCAATCCTCCCTGTCAGAGCTTGCCTATACCTTGCATAGGACGACGACGAGTCCACCAGCATGGTTTGTTGTCCCCGGGCCTGTATTTGCATTCCTTTTGTGCGCCAGCTCATATCAGTTTGACGGACAGGCAACTAGCTGAGAGGTTGCACAAACACGGCGCCTACTGAGGAGTGATCCCGCTGGACATGGGATGGTGGGTGATATCAGAGCCCAAGTGGCACTCCTCCTATACCAGGGACTCATTCGTGGTCACACAGACACGTCCACTCAGCCAGGCCAAGCTTGTCAAACTAGAGCAACATGAGCCGGCTCGTCCCATCAGCATGCCTGGCCATCGATTGAGCCCAAAGCCAATGTCTACTCTCATCAACTAATTGAAAGTGTCCATTTGCACTCCGTATGGAATCCCATAACTCAATAGTCCTATTGTTTCTCATCCTTGCAAGCGGCTGCTTTTCCAACTCTTTGGAAATTAAAAGAAATGAATAACACCCACTGATGGTATTAATATCTCCTGAGAGGCAAAAGCGATAATAGATCCTAGATTCAAAGTGTCCTCATTGATAAAGATGCTCGACTTTGATAATAATTCACGGACATTTTCGCATCGTCCATTTTCTTTTCCAAACCATCTAGTCTATGAAAAGGATTTTTTCCGCCTTAGACCACAAGAATCTATGATGGGAAGAAGCACTTACCAATGATACACAATGCCGGTTTTCTGTCTGCAAAACCTATGCATCTTGCCTCGGGGGCACACACAGGATTCCTAGTACAAAAATGCCTCCATCCTCTGTCCTATCCTAGGTGGAATGAGAGCTGCTCTTAGCTTCTCTAGTGTTGTATACCACAGGCCAGAGCCACTCCACTCACAGGCCTGCCTGGGTGCAGTCATGAAGAATGAGGGTAAAATGTACTGGCGAGGAGGGTGACATGTCAGCTAAGCGACTCATACCAGATCTGGCAACACTTTTTAGACGAGCTAAAGCCAGCGCAAAATGAGTCCGGAGCAGAACGCCCCCGGGCACATAGCACATTTATCTACCATCATTATAAATAATTATCCCCAATTTCCTACATTGTCGGTTGCTGGGTGCAGGCTATCTATGTGTGGATAGTAGTCGGGGTGGGCATCCTTGACACCGCACACACATGTATTATTCGGAGCTTCCATTATTGTAAACCCCACACCCTTGCTCCGTAAATTGATACTATGAAATGAGTGATGCAATTCCAACATTAGCATGTGCCGGGAAAAGAGTGGTCGGGGCGCGTGGATGGACAAATAATGGGCAGGAGGAGTGACTATGAATGTGCGGCCTAATTATTCGAGCATATTGTTGGATCACACTGGAAATGTAAAGCATCAGAAGCGCGTGCATTTTCCGAGAGGCCTTCTCACTCGGTGCTTGCTTTCTGGACCTGTCTTTCTGCCTTTTTTCCTTTCAATTCACTCCTCTCCTCCTGTCTATTCCTTGCCCTCTCCAAACCCATCTCATTTCGGGCTGGCAAACTCAGAATCTCGTGTACCAAACACATTTTCTGACGGCAGTGCATCTCAAATGGAGGAATAAAATCGAATCGTGTCGACCAGCACACCAGAGATGGTTGAAATGGAGGAAGAAAAGCTGGGAGAGAAAAAATGTCCAGGAAGGAGGAGAGTTCTCTTCTACCAGCGCTCAGATTGCTGCTGTCTTGCTCCACCATCAATGAAGGCCCCTCAATGTCAACCACAATCAGCATCTAGGCTAATTAGCAAAAGCTAATCAGGGGGTAATTAACAAGTCAAGTCTGGCTGCAAGGCAAGAAATGCCACATCTTCAATCAATGTTTTATTGGTCCTGGAAATGCAAGACTTTGGGTGCAATCAAAAATCCTGGATCCCGGGATGCAATGATCCAATAGGATGGCGTTATTGACTTCTTTTAAATATCTTGTTCTATCTCATCTCATTTCGTTGCGGACTCCAATCGCCTTTTGATCATCTTCGCCTTTCAATCCATTTTGACTTAAAATCACTGAGCTTATCGCCCTGACTTCCATTAGGAAGACGGAACTATCAGTACCAACTGGTGGAAAATTGTAAGTCTTGATACCACTTGTTTCCTGGCGGATCTCCTATATAGAGGCAGTACCCAAGAAAGTGTAATTTGTTCCTTATCTTAAACACCGGCGAGAATATAAGTTCAGATACAAGGACGAGCGAATATGAACACTTAAGAAATGCACATTTCTACAGATATGTGAAGGAAATACCCATGGCGTTTTCCCTGATTCCTTCATTTGAATGGCTTTCCTGCAAGTATATCCACGACAGAAAGAATGAGCGTCTTGACTTGACGCTTCATCTAGAAATGGAACATAACGTCCTTGTCTCTAATCATTATGATATAATATGCCATACCCCCTTTAATAATGTTCCGATAGGTGACCCATATGGTATCAAAAGAAAACCATCTCTTCCCATGGCTCTTTTTAAATGTGCAACTTAAGTGTATACTTCTTAAAATCACCTGGTTTCCACTGTAGGGTTTATTCCACGGTCAGAGGAATTCCAGGAATAAATTCATAATAAAGTCTTCCATGAAGAGAGGGCCAAGAACACTGATGATTCCACTACTTCTATTAAGTTGGCATCGGGAGAAAATGGCTCAGGTTGAAGCAATTCGTCTAGACACCCACGTACAACCTGCGGAGGGCGCTAGCTCTGATAATCCTTGTCGGCAGATGCGTGACATTTGACAGTCACCAAATAACCCTGCAGGAATAGGCCATGTTAGATTATATGCAAATGCACCTTGCTCTTCTTTTTAACTTTCAAAGGGCTTGTCCCTTGATATTTCCGCCTCGAAAAGATATAGATGTCACTGAATATACAGAGAAATAATTATGTAGTTAAAAAGGGACAAGCTTTGAACATTCACATACTTTCGGATTATGTATTCCAAAGGACAGGCATCGCCGCTGAGTTCCGAGAAAAAACACGCTACACATAAATGTCTGCTCACAAGAAACTGGCAAGGAGGCCATAAGGGACGGCTAAACGTAGGCGTAAGACAACTTTATCAGACAAATCTAATAAATGGAAGCACGAGATGACTAGGCTGCATCCCCCAGCAAGCGACATCCTTTTTAAGATTTATCACAAAACAGATGTCATGCCAATTCCATAGGAATACCAATGATACGCATTGTTGCTAAGGACACTGGGCGTGAAATGTGGTATATATGGCTGGGTGCATGGACAAATAAGAACATGTAAGCGATCAGAAGAGTGTCGAGTAATTGGAAAGAGGTGCCAGAAGCATGGGGGATGGAGGGGGCAGGGGGAGATGGGGGTGGGGGAGACTTGTGGTAGTATGACCGTCAGCAGGCTGGGGAAATCTCATTCCATTCTAATTACAGGAGAAGACGTACACGTGGGGCTTCACTGCCTCTCCAGAATCTGAGGGTCCTCCTGTTCTCGGCCTTCTTCCAGCTGCTCCATCGTTAACAAGAACATTGCAAATGGCAGAAGCTGCCCCAAGCGTTGGGTGCATATAGATATATATGCGTAGCGCCTATAGGAGGCGGTGACACCCTCTGCGGTGCTGCTTCTGCCCCTATATGTTTGTAACACCTCCCGCATCCTACACCACACCCAAATCCAACACGGGAGTTGCCACGCAGGCCAACTACTAGTCTGATCTGCAATCAATCACCCCAAAACTGATTACCACATTGCTGATCTAGCACTTCCGATGACGCCGTCCCTAAATTACCAGCATTTGTCGGTTGCTCTGTTGTTTTACCCCTCCCACGACTAAATTGGGAGTCTCCGCATAAGGCTGATAAATATCCCCAGCCAATTATTCATGGGGACACCGCTTTGGGTCTGGCAAGGAAATTGAAGAGCAAATCCCGGAAACAAGAATGAAGATCAGGTCTCTCTGGTGTGAAATGATATTCCGTAGTCATCCTCAAGACCTGACAGTACCGCTGAAGATGCAAGAACTCTCACTTAGTAATATTTTCACCCATGGATTATTAAAATTATCATTAGTAGTAGTAGCAATAACACAATTACTACTGCGATACAAATTGTATTGGCAAGATAGGTACACGTCGCCATGAACTTGAAGTAATCCGATAGTTTCAGTTGTCAAACAAAACACACCAATACCTTGATTAACTTCGTATAATAATTTCAAGAATTTCCCAAGTTTTAGAAAGAAGTCATTTGGGGATACCTCTTTTATCAGCTAGGGAGTGAGTACCCCAATATCCTCAATATCAGTTGCATACAGAGAGGTATTAAGTAGCTATATAGTCGAATGGCAATAAGCATTAAGCATGCTTCATTGACTTGCCTTAGAAAACTAGGCAAATCACTACATCAATATACAGAAGAGCATGATAGGAATATGAGATTCACTTATAGGTTTCTTTCAGAGCATGTTTGTATTTTTCTTGGCCCCTAGACAAGGAATTACTGGGTCATCACAAACTATTGACAGACGCATTTCAAAGTGCATCCCAGTTGCTTCAGGAACAAGAGAAAAGGCATAGTATTACGGATTTACAAATATTTAAAGCCTCTCCTGACAGTCTGCTTCATATCGATTGAATTGGCACATATGGAATTGGATTATGCAGTCAATACCAATGTAAGCCAACTTAATCAAATTTCTATGAATCTAGCGAGAAAAGAATTCCTTTAGGAGAGAGATTATCTCAAAAGCCGTTCAATTCAACAAGCGCGCTCTTCCTACTTGCAGGGATAAATATTTTTAGTTATTCCTTCGCTAGTTACAGACTACGATGAGTGACAGGTGGGACGGTGTCTATCGATCGAGACAACAAAAAGCCAATGTGGCACTTGCACGAGGCACAGTGTTTAATGAATAGAGACTGGCACTGAAAATCACAGGTGTGACTAACTGCCCATCAGACCTTGGCCAATGCCAGCTCGCTCTATTGGCACAAATTGGTTCCACAGTTATCTCATATGGTCAGTTCTTTTATTGAGAAGTTCATTGGTGAATGGCTTCTAGACAAACCAAACTCTCTCCCCTCTCTCCAGTGTGTTTGCAATACTAAGCATAAATGAAGCAGTATTGGTCGTATAAACGAACCTCTATTAGGCAAGGGGAGATAATATCTGCGTACATGTTTGAGCGCGCTGTGCCACACAACTATGCGGGCGAGGAATTATGAATCAGTCTCGGGGGGCCACGAGGCAATGGAGCCCCAATGGATATCAATTTTAGATCCATCCAAGATAATTTAGATCCCCGAAACAATGAAATGTAAGCATCCTCTCGAGAAAAGGAAACGATGAATATTGAAAGACTTATCAATAGCAACAAAGTCGTTCACCGAGGGTTTGTGAATGTGGGGAATTCGGAAACAGGAGTAAAGAGGCAACGAATTTAAATTAAAGGAGGTAAAGAGTGAAGAGAATTCCTCCATTTGAACTTGGTTATAAACAGATAGAACGCTTTTCAATGTGTTAAAGTCGTCTCAAACCTTTCTATCTATGCTTATAACCTCGAGGCATTTCTATTCGGAAACAAATTATTCCAATTGACGGATGTGCTTCATCAACATAACCCATTTTCCTTGCTACAACACTATCCTCCTTATGAGGACGTTAGTAATGATATTCGGTGACTATTGACATGCAAGCCTCTCCCACTACTAGGACACGTTCAGACATAACGTGAGAAACGCAAGCAAGGAGTCTCTCCACTATACATAATAATATTTAATGCTGAGACCACTTATATCTCGGGCCCGGGGGGCTAAATATGAATGCAGCCAATACAATTGCTACCGCATAGAATCTGGCTTCTAAATAATATTTCCACCATGAATATATTAATATAAAAAATGTCAACGAATCAATATGTGTATTTGACACTAATACAACGCCAGAGTTTTATAAGCACATAACCTCTGATTACTGCCAAGTATATCTAAAATCCCCCGGCCTACATTCTGGTGAAAATGGTAATGAGTAACATAGGCAGCTACATTTCCTGCTTCCATGTTCCCATTTTGAAAAGATATTATTAAACTAGAAATAGTATATTTCCTCCAGCTACAAACGTAAGTGAATGGCATACATATATATAGGGATCTGATGGGATCCCATACATCAGCTTCTCCGCTACTAGGAGTCGATACTCTCTATATGGAAGAATGTCCTCGGTAACATAGAGACTTTGTGGTCAGGTTCTACAGCAAAGGTCATGAGGGCACTATTGAGCTCGTCCCTCTAGGTCAGCTATATTGATTGACTGTAAAAACCACTTCCCCCTTCGCATCATAGACCTAGTTACAGTATACAAGAGACAGTGGATATAGTACCCTTGGTATTAAAGGTACAGCATGGTGGAACAGGCTGTATGGTTTGTTTGTTTTTTATTCAAAATTGGAAATATAAAAGGAAAAACCGTAAAGAATTTGCATATTACCGGCTCCCATAGGGAGTGTACATGTGTTACTAATATCTTAACCAATAGACATCAAAACCCAAACCAAACACTCACAATAGAAAAGATAACTATATGTACTATACCAAAATACAAAACAATATTTCAACTAACATGCTGCTAATATTGACAAACTGAACTTAATTTCTACATCTATTTGAGACATAAAACATTCCAACAATAGAAAAGAACAGTACTAGTTAATACATATTTGACTCAGAAAATGGGATTATTTAACTATTAAATTCTTAACTTCAAAATAATAGCATTCTTAATATTGCACGGAAATGAACAGACTGAACACAAATGTGTTAGGATTTTCAAAGAAATATCATATATCAGGATAGTGCCGCTCTCATACTAAAAGAGGACACATATACCTTGTGCGTTTGGTTATTATCCATAAAGGATCATATCCCTTCAGTTTAAAACACAGTAAAATGCTTTCGGACTGAGATCAAAATGGAACTGAAAATGAATAACTTAGAATGAAAAAAGAATCCAACACGACAGCCTACATGTATGTTAAGGAGAAGAATATGAAAGAGAAAATGCGTACACATTGCCAGCATGTGATATATCATGACCGTTTTATGAAGGGCTCCCTTTTGTCAGGGAACCTTTAAGGAAATATCATGACATCCGTAATGCTCAAGTCAACTAAAGAGATGTTGGCATTATGCACTGTAACGCTACAACAAGGATAATAACGTCTACTTTGTATTCTTTACTTACAAATGATACTTCTAGATGCTGTCAAAGAAAACATACAGAGAAGGGGAAAGTTAGCTGATGCAAAGTAATGAGCAAAGGCGCTTCAGAAACAGGAATAATTTGAGCGAAATGTACAGCTCGGAGGCAATCAAAGCGGTTCGGTTTACTGTTATCTCAAACAGGAAAGGCGTACAGACTGATGTCTTCTTAACATAGTTGCGAGCCGTTTTACACCAGGGCTGACATTTACAGTGATATTTTATAGACTAATATCTAAACGCATCTTGAATTACTTATTGGCACAACGATTAAAAACGATGTCTTTTTTAAAAAGGTTTTGATTGCCTCCATATAGTAGGTTCAATTCATCCATCTAGAGTTATGGTGCGCTCAATCAGTGCAATCGTTCAGAGAAACTATAGCAATAGATATCAAATGGCCTGGTTTAGTACAGAAAATCAACAATAGTAAGCGATATCTTAAGAGTTAATGGCACTAAGATAATAAGCCATAAGTACAGCAAAGCTGGTGAACTAAATTTATGATAGCAAATGGCAGTCATTCTACCTCTAATTTTTGTAATGCTTTCAATACATTGGAACGGCAATTAAAAATGCAAGAAGAACTGAGCATACATCAGGATAAATGGTAACAAATACGGGGAAAAGCGTCGGGCGCAATTACAGATATCATCTATCAAAACATAAATATGCAGTGAGATATGATTTGGGAATATCAGTGCTGTGAATTCAGACACCATGAAATTATACTAGTCATTGTAATGCATTCCAAATGAGGAACCAATGCACGAGGCAATCAATTTTAAAGAAAGTTTTCTTCATGCAATGATCTAGGAGGTCCAATAGGCCATCAGCTGTACCCCAAAAGAGTGATTTTCGTTCCGGATTTTGGGCACTACTTTTTAGTAGCAGATTCCTATTGCTAATATCCCATATTATAATATCCCAAAAGTTCTCCATGCAATTCCTGCCAGATTTTGAGTAATTGGGCCTTGTTTCTGACAGTGCAAAGCCTATGGAGCCAACGGTCTGGCTTCATTTTAATGGTCATTTTAATAGAACATCATTTATTTGATGAATGTTGAATCTTCGGTCATACCAATGATTTTTTTATTGATTCCAGAACTCCAGAATCTTCTGATTCTGAATCTGCCATTTTTAACTTTCTAACTTTTGAGGAATTTTAGTTCTCCATGTTTGGAAAATAAAATGTAAAAAATTAAATAAATAAATAATAAAAAATATTATCTTCTATATTTAGAATAAAGTGACTGATATCAATCAATAGAGAATACTGTGCCCTAAAATTGTTTTCTTTTGACCTAAGATGTCAGTGCATTATTTTCAGAGTTATTAGCAAAATGCCTCATAAAAGTCAAGGTCAAAGGTCATTAATCGTGAGGTATATTGCAAATAACTCTGAAAATAATGCACTGACATATTAGGTCAAATAAAAACAGTTTTAGGGGACATCATTTCCTATCAATTCATATCAGTCACTTGATTCTAAACCCATTAGATAATTTATTCATTGATTAATTATTTAATTTTTTAACTTTTTTTTTTCAAACATCAATAATTAAAATTCCTCAAAAATTACAAAGTGGAAATTGGCAGATTCGAAATCAGGAGATTCTGGAGATTTTGAATCAATCATAAAAATTTAGTAGGCCCGAGAATTCAACGTTTACCAAATAAATGATGGACTATTAAAATTACCATTAAAAATGAAGCCAGACCATAAGCTCCATAGGCTTTGCACTGTCTGATTGATTGCTCATTTTCTCAAAAACTGGCACGAATATCATGGAGAACTTTTGGGATATCATAATATATAGTATTAGCAATTGGAAACTGGTGTCAAAAAGTAGTGCCCAAAATCCGGAATGAAAATCATTTTCTAGCCATATTCTGAGGCTCAGCTGATGGCCTACAAGAGAATAAGGGCGATTTTGATTAATTATTCCAATTAAGGATGTGAATCATCGGAAGCCATCTCTTTGGACCTATAGGCGCAGAGGTATTGGAGATACTCGCTGCTTTCTCGTGCGGATCCACAGCTTCCTGCTTTGACATAATTTCAATGTATAAAAATGTTAAATGACATGAACTTACCTCGGTGGTTCCAGGTTGAGCCGCTTGGAGAAGGTCAGTAAATGCTCCAGCCAATCGTCGAGCAGCTTGTAAAAGTCGATCTCCTTGGTCGTCTTCCTCTTGAAGAGCAGCCAGAATCTTCACATCCTTTGAGAACTCGTTCACGTTGGATGAGCTGACAACAAGAAAAGTAGCCATGAATATGACATTCACGATGCTTCACAGATAGACACAGTATCCCAATATAGTAAGGTTCGTACGTAGCGCTGTTTGGTGAACCTGTTTCGTGGTTATCACTAGCTAGCTATATAATATCAAAGAGTTCCAAAACGTGAAAAATACTGCCCAACACTTAGGCCATAGTTACTTATGCTGTCAGAACAGGGTCTGAATAGGGGAATATCTAGTCCAATGGGTCTAGCGAGGCCACTGAACTGATCATTACAGCCACAATGAAAGGGTAGAAATGGGGCACAATATCATTGGGATTTATGGCAAACCAAGTGGGTGACACTGGTTCTACTTCCCAATATGAAATGGTTCGTGGGACACATCAACGTTAAATATGAAAAGAATTAAATGCTTCTTATGGCCATGTTTAAAATTGAACGAACTACAGGTATTATGACATTTCATTTTGGAAAAACAAATCTTTCGTTGAAAGTACGGAATATACCGTAGTTGGAGAAAAGACATTCATGATCTAAGAACATCAATCATAATTATAATGAGTACGCAATATTACATAACAAATATAGATAAAAAGCGCTTATAACAAAATGGCTTCGTGGCTAGGTGTTTCCCAATGATCTAAGAATACTTGCTCACATTGCACAAGTAGGAGGAGACACTCTATTGGGTCATGGATGAATGTAGGGGAGGTGGGTTGTGGCATTATCAACAGAACTAATTACACAGGTGAGAGCACCTGGGGCAGGACTCCCTTCACACATGGGTTATCAGCATAATTGGATTCAATATGCATGGGATCGGGGTGACCAGTGTATGGGCCAGGTGTATCATACCTTTTCACAATCTATCCAACAGTTCTATTTAAAATCAGGCCTACGTTCCAAGATATAGCTGGCATAAATCTAGTTTTACAAATCGGAACAGAATGCCTCCGGTAAATACATATCCCCTTGAGTACCATTAAAAGAACTAGTGTATTACGAGTGTTGTATGTGGGAGAAATGTAGATTGCAGGTAGATGTATCATTGTATATGACCATCAATTCATGTTGGCCCCGAACAATAAATTAGTTCCACGGGAAACATGTCCAAATATAGGAGAGACAGAGCAGTCACCCACATGAGGTTTAACCATCTATTTTGTGGAGGGGTTCTCATACAAGGAACTGGGTCCTGGAGCCAAGTGAAGGAAGGTATAACCTCCGATCAATCATTTCACAAATCTTTCATCTTGGAAGGAAGCGAAGTGAAGTGATCACTCACATTGTCGCTACAGCCGATCCAACAGCGCCGTAGTCTGTCTCGTCTTCGTGGCCACTGGTGAGGGTTACAACTTGGGCTGTGGCTGCATTCATGGCTGAAAGTTGCGCTCCTACGGATTGCTTTGAGAGGTCTTCTCTCTGCTGCTTCCATTGCCGCGATTGCTAAAATTTAAAAGGATAACAATTAGTCCACTGTCAGCAGAAAAATAAATTCTAAAAAAAAACGTCCGATAGGAAAATTCTGTTCAAAAAGCAGAACTTTTCAAACCAAAAGTAATTTTGCAGCGTATATATAAATGAAACCCGAGTGATTGATGAGACAGAAATAGAAATGCAAATCCCCCTGTCTTACAAAATGGGGATCAACGTTAATGTTATTCTGCCTCAAAACTACAGAAACCACTTAAGGAATATGCAGGAGGCTATGTCTGACGCTAAGTGATTTGCAAGAATTTCTTGCCCACAGGACACTCAATATTCAGCCCAAGTAAACAAAGGCAATCCAGTGTGACAGGTGAATTCTTGTTGTACATATGAAAGGAACAAACACGCAACACGAGTCTTGAATAATGGATTCAAAAAGCAAAAGAAACAGTTCCGCCGCTAGTGGCCATGGAATACATGGCCCGACACGAGGGAACAATCAACTTACCGCATCAGAACCCAGCTTAGGAAGTGTGGCTTTGTTTTCCAATTCAGATTGCGCTTGCATAATAGCAGACATTCCTGTGTCGATGGTGCCGAGGAAAGCCCTTTGGGCCTGACTCATTCCTTGAACCCTGGCATTCTGTCCCTGAGGAGAACAAAAAAAAAAGGCAACAAAAATTAATCGATGCACTCTTTTTATGCAGGAGCACGCAGGAAAAAAGGAAATTCATGAGATACTTATTCTGCTGAAGTAAGTAATCCACACTTTTTTATTTCTCCTAATTTTATACGTGACTGTTTTGTTTTATGGTGACTGTATAAACTTTAACAGTGCTCTGATGGTTTATTAGTCTAAATATTACGAGGTTGCATTGCAGTCATATACCAGATATGCAAGATGAAATTGACCTAACACATCTATGTTTTACGATTGGCCACATTGAATGGGACAGAGCTCTAACATCTAAGCTATAACGTGAAGTTAATGAACATGGACTTCAACAAGACTAGATCGAGTTTCATGTTCATTATACAGAAGAAACATTAATTACATGTGCCATCAACTACAGTAGCTTGGAAATATATATATAAGCACATCATTCTCAGTTTGCAGGATTTATTTCACTGACAACTCAATGGGATGTTAGAGTAATATTGAATCAGGCAAACTGGCCTTTGTAATAAGGATTAAAATAGGGACGAAATGAATATGAAATGAATCGATTTCATAACCGGTAATGTCACAGCTCTTTACGTAACACTGAAGGTCTAATATAGTATTTATTAACACCAGGACTCACGATGCACATAGCACAACGAAAAAGGTGTCATAATAAAATAAAAGAGGTGAACATAATGGTGGATTCACGCAATCGGTGGTACTCTCATTGTGTCTGAACTACCATAAAGGCATTGTTTCTATTTGTTATAATAACTTACGGTATACTGCTTTTATATTGACGGGGGAGGAAAGAAGGTATATTACATTATAACCAATGTGATAGGTCATGGATTTTTTTTAATAACATATCCTCAAAAATTGGGCCAACCTAAATAACCACAACTGTAACCAAGGCCGAAATGGAGAAAGGTTTCACTTTTTGTATTTTGTATTACTACTTTTTCTTCTTATGTAGAATATCATTCTGATGGTACTAGGATCTGGATTTCTCCTTTTCAGACCAGCAGATTCCAAAAAAGACTTTTAATTAAACAGATTAACTTGATGAACTGAGAAAAGAAGGTATGTGAAAAATAAAAAGAAGAAAATGAAATTAAATCACAGAAACCAGCAAGCCATGCTAGCACACACTCACAGCCGTGGGAACATGACCGCTATGGGCCTGGTTAGACACCTGAGAGAACTGGGCGCGCTGCATGCTGCCCATTTGGTACTGGCTCTGTCCGTTGTCACCCGCCCTGAGCACTGCTGGAAGCGCCACTGAACCAATGTTGGCATGCCCCACCGATGAGCTCTGGTGCTGGATGATGGTGGCTCTAGAAAAGTAAAGGAGACACAAAAATTGGTTAAATTATTGCAGATTCTCATTAAGGACTTCATTAAAAGAGGCTTTTTTGGCCACACAGTTGGCGGGCGGCAGCTGGGGCCAAAGGGTTTGGGCTTACTAATGGCGGGCAATAAGTTCTTGATTGATGGATTGATGTAGCATGGCGTCAATTGGTGTTGAAGGTTATTTCTTCTGCTCTATAGAGTTCTTCTAATTTCTCAATTTCGTCAAAAGAATCTCCTATTATATTTCCTGGATATCCCTATCTTCAAATGGCAAGGAGGGACAGGAGCATTATTGTTACCAATATGGGTTTGTTATTAGGGACACATTAGCCCTTTATCAAGGATTGTTTGAAGGCCAGGTGAACATACTAGAATACATAGATTATATAAAATTCTATTAATTGGTACTTAAATCTTGCTAAACAAATACCAACATATAATAGAATGATACCTTAATGTTTATCACCAAAGGCCGCGAATAATACGCGCATATCTATGCACAACGAGTCTTGCTGAGTGATAATCATTTAAGCATTAAGCAAACCAAGACAAGCATTTCACTGATTCCATCCTCAAGTCCAATTTCCATTTCATGACTTTCATCAATTAGTTGGCCATGGTCAGATTGATTTTAATATCATTACCATATTTAAAAGGGGAACCAAAGTCGAATGCAATTGACTGCAAGAAATTGGTCAAACACTGGTGTATCGATTTTCGAAATAAGATTAAGTTTCACATAAAACCTGGCATAATTATGAAGCTGGTACAATCATTTTGGTTTCTATTTATCCTTACTTGGTCATCACATAACAACCAGAATGCAAGTCTAAAACTGCAATATTCTATTTAGAATAATTATGTCAGACATAATTATGAATCACTATCAATTAATGTTTTAACTTGAGGATTGAAAACTTATTAGATGCAGCAATAGCCCACAACGATTCATTTGTTTAATTCTATTGTAAAACTAATACATCATTACCTTATTTAACAAAAAGAACAGTTAAAATAATCATCTCTAGCCTTCTTTCATGTAAATCGCTTCCATGCGACGTAACAATGCTTGATTTGACAGGGCAATTTGTGAATTCTATTACTCATACAGCCAAAAGCAGTGAGATAGGAAACTAATGGGAATCGTCAATAGTCTAACCATGCATTCTCAATAATATAGAAATAAGGGGCCCCATTCAAGATTGATGGCACCAGAGAGAGACAGGGGACACGCATCGACGTCAATGGTTCTGACTAAGGGAGTTAAACCCTACAGATAAATGGATGTGTCATATACAGACAAAGCGTTGAATAATAACTGGGAGATGGACGTGCTGTTAATAATATATCAGGGCCAAATCTTTAATGCCACTACCATTCTCTAGCGAGGATTTCACATTAGGGGATCACCACGATCTGGCGATCATTTGTGCCTTTGTCGGGTGCGATTCTAACCCGTATTCCACGCATCTAATCATAACAGCAGTTTCAGGGAGCAATGAGATAGGATGTGATCTATTTGTTCAGTTATTTTTGTCCACTTAGTTATTATAGACCTATGAGGCACTTGGCAAGCGGTAAAGGAGTTGTTCTCAAATGCAATAAAAGTGCCTTTAACCTCCTTAGCTATCTTCGACGAGGGAAGGAAGTAGTAGCATCATTCGGAGAGGGAACATAGTAGCCAATACGCATTTTTATTTTCAAACTAGCTTGATTCAAAAGCCCAATTCAAACTAGAGAAAATGAAGCTTTTGCCACAGGCAAGGTTCATATTTCAATCAGACTTCCATAATCCGGCAAAAATAGATCATTCAAATTGGTAATCTGAGAACGGATACACGAGCATCATTCCAAAGAATTACACACTTCCTTTGAAGTGGTTTTGATAGCGGGGAACCAATGGAATCCTAATCTGGAAATGAGAGCGCACTCTCGCGTTCAATAATTGAAATATGCCAGGCTGATATAAAACATATCACTCAGAACTCAATTGACATAATGTTGAGATGAGGGATGGGTTCCGTGGCTGATATCGACCAGGCGCCTGAACACCCCAGACATGACCTGACCCAGATAGGTTGTTCCCATGATCAAAAGAACAAATATTTATTTATGAAAGCAAATCGGGAATCGGGCGATAGAATCAATAATCCACTAAAACTTGTCAAACATTTATCTTACAGTCGTGGCTTCCGCTCTCATAAATTAATATTGCACCAAGAACATGTTGGCCTGTAGAAAAACATTTCACAAACCAATATTACTCAGGTTCAGTTATCAATCGCAAGGGCTTGGTAGGCGTAACAGAGGAACGGATAGAATCAGTAGATAGGCATGCACCAATACTGGAATAATACATGTTATCTCCCTTCATCTAAAACTGACAAAGAGAGAGAGATACCCCTGCCCTGGCTCGGACCGCCATGTATTCTTCTATATATACATGCATCCTACCAATCTGACCAGAGTTCATCCATCTTTAATACGGCTTTTAGTACGGGCAATATAACGCTCAGACAAATTTCCGACCGAACAATATTAGTGTGGGTCGGGCCAATATACGGGTGATTGCTTACCCATCAATATTGCGCCTAGCCCGCTGATTAAGCCGGCCTACATGCCTGGTGTCCTATATGAACATGAATATTTTAGGCGTATTGGCAGTCGCATTTGTGTCAGAGATAGGTACAGGGCACAGTATTCAATCCTTGCATCACCTGTCTTTCAATTATAAAATGATTTAAACAATGCTTGTCATTGGATTTTTATAGCCACGGCCTTCCATTCGCGGAAACCAGCCATGGTAAAGCCTATCCGCCTTTCATTCTTCCATTCATCTTTTTCCCCCGATGTACCGGGAACTATAGTGCAAGAGAGGACTGGCTGGAAATGGCCCTAGTTTGCATCAGTGGAGGCTATAGTGACTGGATGAGGAGTTTTGGAGTGTCTGGTCATTGTTCTGTACCCTTTCACTTGCTGACCCACAGCAGTAGGAATAACCATACCTAATTGTACAGGTCAATCATGTTCTTCAGAGAGTAGGAAACCCAGCATGAGAAAACAAGGTCTACCAACCCCAACCGATAAGCTCCACTTAATGTGAATCAGCCCTCATGATTGATATTCTGAATCAAAGACTCAATAATAACACTAGGGGCTCTGCTAAAAAGAGTGCCCCAGAAACGAGAGCCCCCTACTTGGTTCGTGATTGATATTTATAGGGCTGGTTACATATTCAATTGACCATCCGGTCATATTGATCTAGACTCGCTTCGGCTAATTCGATTACACCTTTCCAAGAGTTATTCTATCCCTGTTTCCAATTTAAGGGACGGAAATAGAGATACAATCAAAGACGGCAGAATTGGTTTATCTGAATAGAATGCAATTGCATGGTTATTTCCTCCCAGCTATCTTTTTTTTGAATAAGAGAAAACGCATAGTTTAAATAGTTTAAGTGGTTATCAGTAGCCTTGTGTTCACCGCAAATTTGAGGCACTTAGCTTTCAAGCACTGTCCTTATTACATCACTGGCAATGTGTAATATTTATTTGAACAATGTCTACCGATTTTAATTAAAAGAAATAATTGGTTTAGCTAAATTGTTTAAAACAGTGCAAGGCACATAGTAATCAGCACAGGGTTAGCACATAATAACATTATATGAAGGTTTGAGCGAGGGTCAATCATCAACCACATCGAGACATAGTTGAGAGTCACTTTGTAGATCTCATAACTTGGTTAGAACACAGGGCTTAAAGACATCACCTTTGAAAAGCCTAGGCCGATTTCAAAGGTCCTAGTCAAAGGCCAAGTCAGATGGCCTAAACAAGGTTATTTAGAAATTCATGGAAGGTCGCAAAGGGACGACGATTTGTTGATCAGGATTTGTGTGATGTATACTTCAGTAGTTAGAATGCTGCGGCAGTAGCTAAATTCTGAGAGTGATGAATAACTTAGGGTCTCCCACTTGGAAAGCCTGACCAGGCTTTGCACCAATATCACCAAGAGGGTTGAATGGGCGACAGAGAAGAAAGCACCGATTACCAATTTGTCATCTCGTGGGTCAGACACTCAGTTCCCAAACTGACAGCCTAACAAGGTCGGCGACATTCTGACACGGTATATAATTCCTGTGTTTGTAGATACTCGCTCAAACCATTTGCTTGAATTGCCTATGCTCTTTTAAAGCAGCCATCCAATCATGAGTACACACGGCCCTCCTTGGTCCGTGTATTGGGCTCCTTATACATGAAGGAACATCTTTTTCTGGTAGTGACCCTCGTGGGGCGACGAGTGCAGAAGTTTTGGTCGGGCAAACAACATTTTATCTCTGCTTGAATGTGAAACCCACAAGGAAGAAAGGGGACAGGAATATATGAGGTTTCCATGATGTTATTTCATGGAATGCTCATGCAGGTATTATTACAAATACCTGCCAATATGAACAGCTACGGTCGTTAAGAATAGAGCTAGCGTCTAAAGTCATAAATAAATCTGGTATGGTAATGTAAGTCTTCGCAGAACAGTCAGGTGGAGTGAAATTCGCACGAAAGGGATATTAAAGCGAGGAGCGAGGGCTATCTTTTAGAAAATCTTCATATGTCAGCTGAAGACCTTTTAATATCAGTCAAATAAATATATTGATTTATACATGTAGACACCCCTGATCTCAACTCCAGATAAACCAACAGACAAGTTTAGTGTTTTAAATTCTATTTTCAATTGACCGATGGGGTTGGTATCAATTTTACCACATCAGAAATATCGCTCTCCAATATTCCCAATTTACCGAACCAACGGGGACACTTGGAGAGCAGAGTTTAATTCCATGGATGGCAATGTGGACAGTATAGACAGAACAAAAACGGTCAATATTTGGAGATAATGGCAATATCAAGCGTGTTCCCCCACTTGTAATAGCATTCAATTTTCTAACGGTATCACATTTCGTCATAAGCAAACAACGCATGGAATGAACACCCCCGGGAGCCTTGCCTCTATGATTGAAGCAATGCTTCAGAGCCCTGCAAATATTTGATCTTAATCTAGCCTGTTTGCAATTCCATCCATCGATTTAAGTAAAATATATTTGTCAGAGGGGGCTATATGTTCTACCCTGGAGCTTTAGAATCGCTTTTTATCCAGTGTACATAGACGACCTGTATATAGGACTTGAATAAGTAACGGCATATCTAACTTACTTAGCTGGTGAAACGCTGTCTTCGTACATAGTGGATTCCTCATCTCCTTCAATTCCAAAGTGGTCTTTGGCCTTTTTCTGTAAAAAATGAAAGACTGGTACTGAATTGTTCAAAACGCAAACAAAGTTACAATGTTTATAACACTGACTGATAATGTTTGATGCTGGGCATAACCATACTTATTGTAGGAATAAAGAAAGAAAACATTGGAGGGCGCATGAATACAAAATCAATGGTTGAAGATGTATACAGTCGAAAGCACATGGCTGGTGAGGGAAAAAAAAGGGGGGGGGGGGGAGTTAATCGATAAACACAGAAATACATGGAGGTAATGGTAATCGATCGTCAAATAGGCAGCCATGCCTGGTGGGAAGAATATTACTCCATAAGGATGAGCAAAAGGGAGGAGCTCAAACTTTGTAATGTAAATCTCAGTATGGATTGAGTAGCACATCCGCTGTCACCGCATGTGCGAAACAATTAGAGGTGGTGGATAACATGCAGCGATGGGTGGCTTGGGAGGGAACAAGGCATTGGGAAACATAAGAAAAATTAATACAGAAATGGGAGGAGGTATGCAAGGACTATCTTTCTCGGAAAAAGACAAGTTTGTTGAAAAGATTATATATATATATATATATATTATATGTATGCTATTCCTGAATTGATAATAATACTGGTCCCATCGGGCTTATAATTACTTTCTCAATTTTGTCTTCATATTCATTCATTCAATTGATTCATCAACTGTACTAGGATTGCTCCTCCTTTCAAGCTATTGATACTATAACTCATACACGGGGTGGATCGTATTGGAAAGTAACCGGATGATATATGAATGAAGATTAATGTGAGTGGTATATTAGTAGAATTGTTCATTGCTTTACTTTTATCTGTCTTTTATGAATACAATAATAAGAACCGCATACAATAATAAGAACCGCATACCAACTATCTTTTAACTATATGGGCATGACGTAAATACAAAATAAGAAGAAATGTGATTATAACTATTCTTATACAGGATAATAAAATATACATATTTTGCATTATTGGGAAACCAAGGCCAGACTACATCTATTTAACAAACACGAGGAAATACTTATGCCACTTACTTTCTTAAGGATGATATCAATATATCCAGCAATAAGTTGAGAAATCTGTTCACCTTCCTGAGTTTGTACTGAATAATATGAGTCAGAGTAATCTCCGAAGTCCTAAAATAAAACAAAGAATACATTCAGTGTTAAGACTATACTACATTTATACTGCATGAAATACAGTCTCCTTTACTGCATGCACTGCACGAAATAAGGTTGGACATACTGTAGGAAATAGCATAAAGAAGACCCTATTTCATGCAGTACATGATACTGCACGAAATAGGATCTCAACTGCCGGTTCACTGCGTCATATGATTCCATATATAAGAAGCCTATATATTACTGCACGAAATAGGGTCTCAACTGCTGGCCCATTGCATCATACGGTTCCATTGGTAACCTAAATTGTTACTGCATGAATTAGGGCCTCAACTGCTGGCCCATTGTGTCATATGGTTCCATAAGTAGCCTAAATTGTCACTGCATGAAATAGGGCCTCAACTGCTGGCCCATTGCGTCGTATATATCCATATAGTTATAAGTATCTCACTGCATAAACTGCCTGAAATAGGGTTCCAACTGCATATAAGTAGCCTAACTATTACTGCATGAAATAGGGTCTCAACTGCAGGCCCATTGCGTAATACGATTCCATATATAAGTAGCCTACATATTACTGCATGAAATAGGGTTTCAACTGCTGGCCCATTGTGTCATACGATTCCATATATAAGTAGCCTATATATTACTGCTTGAAATAAGGTCTCAACTGCTGGCCCATTGTGTCATACGGTTTCATAAGTAGCCTATATATTACTGCATGTACTGCATGAAATAGGGTCTCAACTACCGGCCCATTGTAGTCAACATGACCCATCCGGTTTTGATAATATCCATAACGATGACAGCATTTCATGTGAATCAAAGTATAATGAGAAAAAAGTATAGCATTATGCGGACTGAATCCATAAAGGTGCATGAGTCAGCAGATTTCATGTTGAGTGTCATGAAGGTTAAACATAAAGAAAACACATACCAAAGCACAACCATTCATATGTGTGCAATATGCCAAAAGGTATTGTCATTGACAATATACTCCTCCAATTTCCAACCAATTACACTCAGAGAGCACAAGGTTTACTTATGTACATAGATTCTCTGTAAGCATAGATTGGGTTAATTGTGTTTGTGGAAGATGTAGAGCCCTGTACACCCGGTTACACCAGGATCTAGAGACTGCACCGGCAGAAGATTAGACGAGCATGGCTCGACTAGGGCTGCCAAGAGACGCCCGTCAATTACCGCGGCAGATCTGAAAACCGTTTGTCAAAGCGACTCGTCATCAGACAGCCGTTATGTGGGTTGGTGATATGAGAAAGGATAAAAAGAGGTTTACTTCTTTCATGCTTCATATGAGATGGATAAAATATGGATGTATCGCCCAAGAATAACTTACCAGCGTGAAACTGTTAGGCGAGGCTGCCCATCGTTTGACGGTCGTCAATGGCCATGTTTTAAGTATCTGTAAAGACAAAACAAATGATAGATCATTAGATGTTGAGATAGTTATGACAGAGTGCATGTTTCTGAATTTAGCTCAAAAAGATAAAACAGCTTGAGTGATAGGAATTATATTAAAGACGTGCAAATTAGGAAGCATTCATCTAAGTTTAGCCTCATATACAATTTGAAACAGAAGCAAATTTGAACCATCAATAAATGTTAAATTAAACAAGGTATGTAGAACACGAGTATGACAAGAATGCTAGGGTCTCTAGAGTCCAACTATATGTTCTTGTGGGGAAAGTACCATCTATTTGGCTTGGCGTGGTGAAGCTGCGGTTGTTATCAAGGTAAATAAAGATCCACTATATAAAATTGAATCACTTGCCCAACGTGTGGCCATTCAATATCGCTCAATCAGCACCCATAAAAGAAACAACCAATGACTATGCTCGATCTCCGCTATTTCCCTCGCTACTATAGACATTTTATTTTCAAGATAACTGCATGTCAATTTCCCACCACTATAGAGTGTCTTATGCGAGATAAAAGCACAACAATAGCTACTCAGCATCACTAGGCGGGACATGACAATGACTACTGGAGCTAAGCCATAACATAAGACAACCATTTAATAAGAGTGGTAGTAGTAAATGCCAATAGTGTCTCTGACGATCTTTGATAGAAGTAATAGACATATATAACACGCCCTTAATTAATCGTGGTAATTAACTAGGAAGGCCGGCTATATCTTTCAAATAACTCCCTCATAACTCCTCGATCTAAGATGTAATCTATTTATTTAGGCCATGCGGTTTACTCATATGAACCAGATGGCCATGAATATGCTAGAGATGGAAATGATAAGGTTGATTTTGCCTCCATAAGCAAGGTATTAAATCACTGTGTTTACCAAATGATTATTTCATTATACATGGTGGAGACGACTATGCATGGCAGTGAGGTTGCAACAGTGGCACCATGACCAAGGCAAAAGGGTGCTTCCCCTCCGCAAGCCCGCCATTGCATGACATTAGCATGATCAACACATTATTGGTACCCGGTCCTGATGGAAATTATGTCTGATGCGTGCGCATTAACCTATCCGCAAAGCAGCATTTTGCCGTGCTTTTTACTCATTAATAAAGTAAGTTTGGTGCATGCAACACAACTTTAGAGCGTCCGCATCCATTGAACAACCGGTCCTATTCTTGATATCTCTTTAAAACGCAGATGGTGTCATACCTTCAGAACCAAAATAATTTATTGCGATATGAATGGGGTCCCATTCTAAAAGGGGACACACAAGATGATAGGCATATAATATATAATGTCGCAAAAGAGTATACCATGGTGAGCAGAAGGTAGGAATTGGCGACGAATGAGAGTTGGTGCAGGGGATTGAAGACAGGGACAAAGGGCGATTATCTACACCCAAACACGGAAGGAAGGCCGCGAAGAAAAGGTGTTAGGGTGACGCAAAATAGGGTCTAAAGGTTAGATGATTACAGAAGAGATAAAGACAGAGAGAGTGGGGAGAGTATAGTAGCAAGGCCGAAGATGGAAAAAGGCATAGATATCGTCTAGTCTAGAGAGTAGCGTGGCTAGGAATGCTGCCTCTGCTTCACCATGCCTGTGAGGAGGGGGAGTAAGCTCTAAGCCACCAGAACCAGAGCAGACACATGGTTGTCGGTGTTACTCCGCCAGGCAAGGTTGGCTTAGAGAGAGGGAGAAAAGAGTGTGGGTGGCAGAAGATGGGAGAGGAAGAGGAGGATAGGGACGATGATGGGAAGGAGGTGGTGGTGGTGGACGAGGAGTAGGAGTAGGAGTAGGAGAGGAGGAGGAGGGGGAGAGGAGGAGGAGGAGGAGGAGGAGGAGGAGGAGGAGGAGGAGGAGGAGGAGGAGGAGGAGGAGGAGGAGGAGGAGGAGGAGGAGGAGGAGGAGGAGTAGTAGTGGGGTGGGGGAAGGCATACAATATCTCCAGTGATGAGCATGGAGGAGCAGGTACTGATATACATGAAACTGCGTCCAGCTTGGCTTGATGGCATAACAAATCTCTTGATAGAGCAGAGTTAGCGTGAGACAAGACTGCAGTCGCTTTAGCAATCTTCTTCCCACCTCGTAGCTCAGTCCCATTTCCCCCACACACCAAAGCGCCTACCAATGTAAACACCGGCGGCTCCGACCTGCTGTGTCTGAGCAATATTATCTGCCATAGAGAGACATGCAGACAGACATTCAATCAGCACAGTAGTCTGAGACGGGCCTTCCCGCCCGACCAAATACAGCACAGCGCGAGCAGCATGCTCAAATCTCTCTACTTGGTAAGTACCCTCTGGATACACCAGCTCCTCTACCGAGCGCAGCATCCTTCCCCACATCCCACCTCAACCCTCGTCCTCCACTAGCTTCTCTTGATTAAAAGCAAACATGGCTCAATCAATCTCTTTACATCACTCACAAGGTAATCTTTCGAAACAACTATAAATCTTTAATGTCAACTGACGCGAGAGATGTGTCGAATCACACCAGCGACGGTGGACGTCGACTGGGTCATGTCTCAGAACTAGAAGTACACTCGTCTACATTTTTAATAAGGTGGAGAAAGTAAAAGCATTTCACCAAGTACTGTGTAGGAAAGGGCTTCTATTCTTGATCTCGAAAACATCGCAATGTTGAAATGGAATCTTGTCCTATATTAGATATGTGCCAAACACCTACGACCTCGTGGAAATGTGCATAGTTATTTTACCCTGTATTATTCATTCCATAGCTTTGGTGAAATCACCTCAAACAGATTGTACTAGAGCCTCTTAATACATGCTTGCAAAAATTGCCTGAAGCCAAGGCTAAGTAATCCTATTAGTGTACATATTTCCCGAGGCCAGGCTTTTTCGACAAATTGAATTATTTGTAAGTGTAAGGAGCAGGAAGGGGTTGACGGCCGAGATTCATACTTCCCTGGACGTCCCTCAGATCAAAGCTGCCCACACAAGTGTTTTACACGGAAAAAAATATCATGGGGCCCTATTTCCCAACGCTTTGATGTGTGTTGAAATGGATTAAGCATAAAAGTGCATGGCGAGATAGGCAGCTGCCTTTGACGGGGAGGAAAGGGGGGTTGGGGGTGGAGTTTTTAAAGGAACCTGCTGATTTTGCGACATTAAACATCTTCGCAGACCAGTGCCTACTGAATCGATAGCAAGTCAGAGCGACTAGGAAATTTATCCCCCAAAGAATTCAATTTCAGCTGGTGGCCACGGGGTCCCAAGATGTAAGGCTCTTCTCGAGTTGAGCGGGGATTGCAAGCAACGAGTTGGCGCGGGATATTATGCATAGTAGAAAGGCATAAAGAAAACATGCAAATTGAGCGACTTGCTAAAGCTTAATGATGCCGGGGGTTAGACCCTCTGGAGTTTTGTCTCGTGTAAAGTAATAACCGACAACAGGGATTCCTTCCATGCTATCATACGCATGCCTTACTCGCAGGCCTTACAGCTCGACAATGAAAGGAACACGGAGGAGGCAGTGGCGAGCAGAGACGGCATGATTGTTAGCTCTGGCAGATGGGATTTAAGAAGGTTGGGACGCGATTATTATGTAGATATTGGAGTAGCAAGTCGTGGAGGAGGTGGACAATAAGAGGCAGTGTTGACCCCCACCTGCGGGCACTGATATAACCTCTCCCAGGAATGCATTAAGAACTTTCAAAATGTGAAAGGATATATATACGAGAAGTAACAGTATATCCCCCTCCCCTACGGGGTTATACTACAAAAAGTCCTGATGATGTATACTGGAGGAGGTTGAGAACGGTGTTGTAGCTGTATCACATTCATCTACAAATCAGATTTCTTTCCTCCTGCTTTCACATTTTTTCCCGCCCCATACCTTTTGTAGCAAAACCGACAAAAAGCTCTATCTCCATATTATGTCAGAGATCGCAAAAGAATGTGAAACGTAAGAGTCATTTGAACTTGCAGCATGATTGCAGTACAACCTGAGCTTCATGAGAATATCAGGACACCCGAAATAGGATACAAGAAAATTATTTACAAGAAAAAACCTTATCATTTTTGTCCAAGCTTCTATTCCAATGTGGCATTGATAGGTTATAAGAAAATAGTGTATATAAAAGGTGATATTGAAAAGGTAATGGTACATATGGAGGGTCGGACTAACACTAGTTACCAAGGTTTTAAAGGTGGAATGTGGCATAATATAACCAGAAGTTCATCATGGGAATTCTTAGAGGGGATGGGTGAATCTCGGACTGAGCTGGTTGCATTCTATTGACACAGTCAGCGGATCATGATGACAAAGGCAAAGAAAATGGAGAACTAAGTAAAAAAGAGAAAAGAAGCCAAATCCCCTATGCTTTTCTTGTCAGTGGAAAGATCCATCAATAACACAGTACCAGAAAGGAGAGGATTTACTACTTAATCTGAAGGAACATATTGTCTCTGGGAAGAAAATCTTACCTCTTTCGTTTTCTCATCCACTCGCACAACACTATCTTTTGTGATGCCAAGCAGCCGGGGCGTCAGCTTGTTCTTGCCTTTCATCTTTTCCTGAAAAGAGGTGTATCGCATTATCAACGTGAGCCCCTTCGTTATCGTCTCATGCTCGACTGCATGCCTCGAGCTAACAAGATTATCACCCATGATGATCATTTACTATAGACTCTCCTCAATGACTAGCAATAATTGATGGGACTTAGAGGGTAATCTAACGTAGGATTGTTAAATACAGAATGGACCCTATGTAATATTCTCTCTTTTCCCTCTTTTCCCCCTACAGCAACTCACTAAATAGGTCTGGGTTCATTTATGCACAAATAGGTGCCAATAAAACGTTGAGTTATTAAATTACTCTGTACAAGTTGAAAACATCGGTACTTAGTCACTAAAGCAATCTAATGAGAATTGTATATATGAATGAGACGTAATCCCCGAGAGAAACTGAATAATTTTCGAATGAAAATCTCTTGCCCATTGTCCTTTTTTCCAACAAGATGCCATTTAGGTATAAATTGAAAATTCTCTATGATAGAGCCTTGATATTACCCAGCAGTACTATGATAGAATGTTAAATAGAGAACCTTTATTGGGATAATTATGATATTTTCCTAAATAGATATAATAAACGTTACTGCAAGAGCTTACCTTAACCAGGAAAAATGTTATTCCATACGTCTTCAACGATCTTGCTAATTGTGTGTATTTTACTTTCCCGTCAATCTCTGATAATCCAGACATTTTCTTGTGTTCCTAAGAAAAAAGAAACATAGGGGGATTTTAGTGATATCACAGGCTTCGGGAGCTTTTGACAAAAACAGAAATGTATGTAGAGAGTAAGGCAGCTAACATGTTATGTTTTGAAAAACAGTAGGCCGAATCATCTGGAAAAATTTGTTCAGGCAGTAATTCTGAAGTCCCTGAAGTGGGGGCTATATGAAAGGGAGCACTGTCTAGGATGAAGTATGAACAGGGGAAGGCTAAGAAAAAGTATTGACGGTTGGTGGGATGGACGCTTTTATAGAACAGCATTAGTTCAATCTTCTGATGAGGACGACCTTTATAATTGGATTTCTACGACATGGGCGTACATGTATCCCTTTAATGGATCTTGGCTTTAAGGCACTCTTACTGCTTTTCTCAACAGGCCAGTTCATCTCGGGTATCCCATTGTTCAAGAAGCAAAACGACCCAAACGCTATTAATGCAAAAAAAAATACCCTCCAACGAAGCAGGTTTGGATGTGTATGTATACACGTTTCACCATGCCTCATTACGTATTTCAGGCCGCTTCCCTTTGCTTTTGATAGTTCATTCATAATTTACTATTGCGCTCAGCGCACCGACAACAGAGCATTTACAAAATGCCTTCCATCAGGTAAGCATACACGTCTCATTTCTCTTTTTACCCGAGAGAGTTGTATTTTTAGGATGCCCAGTATAAGGCTTCGCACTCTTCACAGGGTTCCCATTAGTATCATGTAACGCAGGCCCAATCACTTGCTAAGTCAATACTTTTCGTTACAGACCGCCCAATAGTACAAAGCAGGGGCCCCACATCCTGCCAGGCAAGTACATAATGTCCAAATTAGGCCATCGCTATCTCTTTGCACTGCATGTTTGGCAGTACACTTGCTCCGACTAATTTTGCGCCACCCAATCCTGGAAATATTTATCGCGACTCGCGGGTCATGCTTTCCTGGTCTGCCTTCCCGAAGGGACAACGTAAATTATCAAGTAAAGCAAGAAGCCACTCCTAATAATAAAGTGCTATGTAATATGTCACTTTACCAAGCATTCGTAGGAAACGAGTGGGCATTTGTTTCAATTCCAATCACAGTAATTTTAAAGCCATCTGTGTATTAGTTAATGGTTTATTAGAATTTATTCAATTAAGCATTTTAATGCCGCCGTATTGACAATAACATGAATGTCAAGTCCCATAGGCCTACCTTTGAAGGAACAAACTTTGAGGGCTATGGTCATGGATTATTATTTAATCTGCAACCAAAAACAAGTTGAAAGTAAACCATCATAGGCGAGCTGGGAATTAATGGTTAAAACCAGTATTTCTTTACGTCACAAACACGTTGTTCCGCATATTCCATTCCGAATTACAATGATAGAACCTTGGATAACACAAAAATCCATATAACCTTAAAAACAATAGATGCCCTTAATATAAAGGAAAAACTGGCGGCAGGGAATAAAACTAATGTCTAATGCATTAGACTATCATACAAAACGCAATTCCATATGTTCATTCATTGATATAAGCTTTCGCCTTTACATTGCAAGATGGATTGATAGATACAAGATCAATTACCAGGATTCATTGATAGGATAAATAGTCATTTGTGTACTGCCAATATTATGTATACAAATATATTCTCTAACATCCTTGTTCGGGTTCGTACTTTTTCTGTAGGATATTACCCCTCCCCCAATCACTCTTGCCTCCAGTAGAGATAAAAACGAGGTCGTATATGTGGCATCCATTTCATTCTTTCATATACTGGGCTATTACACGAGCAACTAGTTCGTGGGTTAATTCATGGTAATGTCCCTTCCCATAAATACACTTCGTTTGCCATCCCGACAAAGAGGAATGTGGGTGCATTAGGAATGTGCTTATTGTGTTTGTTTGGGCATCATCCGTTGGCCTACTTTCTTCCGAAACACTGCGTTAACCAAGTCAATAATATGAACCTTGACATAATGTAAATTTTTTGTATGTTGTATGGTGCACATTCGTGTGACACACATTGTGAGAAACGAGCACAAGGATATGACTATAGTGAATAAGGGAGGGGTTAAACTCGCTGAGGGCACTGTATCTCCGGGGATGTATTCCACCTTACCATAGGGAACACGAACGCTTTATCAAAAAATCCCGCTACAGCAAGTCTATGAATGTGGGCCGTGGGAAAAGGAATCATAGAAGAGCAGGAAATGTGTAGAATGTGAGGATTCTGACCTTTGCTTCCATCTGAGTCCTTCTAAAAAAAGTTCTGGGCTATTTGACTAAGTCTAGTGGTCACTGAATCCTTACCCTAAAGGTCAATGCCATACACCTTGTGCCATAGAATTCGCATTCGATTTCCTGCGTGAGAGTAGAAAAAATAAAATCCCAAATTTGGCATACGCATAGGACCACGGCCATGGGGTTGCATCAGTCTAAATTATACTGGGGTTTTATTTAACAAAACAGTTGGGCAAGCTTTTCTCATCTCAATTTTTGTCCAAACCTGTCCAAGAGATGAAGTTCAATACAGATTTTCACCCCTTTCGGATTTCCCCATTTTGTATGAATGAAGCGAAGCCCTTTTCACTTCAAACCCTTTTCTCGACAGGAAAAACCGCTCTTCTGGTAACAACTTCCACTCCAATTTAAGACTGCTTTAAGGAAAATTAACAAGGAAACACAATCTTAGAAAATGAATGAAAACGCGGAACAAAATGTTTTAAAATCAAACAGAAGAGGGCCCGGTAAGGAAGACGATAAAGGGCTTGTCGGATGAACCTTGTAGGAAAATTGTACTGACACGGCAGTACATGGTAACAGAAAACAATGTGTCTCAGGGATGACCTGACTTTAACTGGATTGTATTAGTTTCCTTCCAGGAAGGATTCGGGCCCAGTTCTTTGAAGGGCGAACATGGAAACGGGAAACAGAGGAATGGGACTGGCAGACGACAGGGAGGTCATGTCAGAGGTGACGTGATGTATCCTCATACATGTCACGATGCTCCATTTGTCATTGGTTTTAGACAATAGGCCTCCCGATTATGACGTGGCATGGCGCTGGGGGAGTCAGCGTTCTTTGCTTAACTCCCAGGAGTGATAACGCAAGTTGTCGGGGGAGACCAAGGAATCCATATAATCAATCTATGGAATAGATTCACGTGAATGATAGGCAATGCCAACGCGTTATCCAAATAGTGAAATAGTGTACTAATGAAGATGTCCTAGTTTAGAACCAAGCCCTAACCCTAAACACAGCCAAAAATAAAGAAACCACCAAAGCCTTTAATGTCTGTGTGTACAAAGCAGTAATACCATAATGACTAACTTCATAGAAAGTTATGAAAATTTTATGGGATTATAGAATGAATTTGGCATTTTAATGCCGCCATATTGACAATGATATTAATATCAAGTCCCATAATAATGTCAAGTCCCATAGGCCTAGCTTTGACAGGGACAAACTTTGAGGCCTATTCACCAGGAATGACGAAAATGGGTACAGATAATCTGATACAATAGTAATGGTGCGTCTCTTAATCAAAAACGCCTACTTTCTGAATTATTAATACATTCTAGTTGTACTACCAGATAATAGAACTTATGGGCCGGCCTCTGTATCAATTAAACCAATCTATCAGGGAGTGTGTGCATAATAGCTCGCTATTGGCTATTCCAGAATAGGATATACATATATGTCAACATCAACAATGAACATGTAGTTCCTTTTTAAAATCCATGTGGTTATTTAACTGTTATTGTAGGTAAAACAACTTACAGATCAGACTGAGAACTAGGCCTACGTAGTTCAACATGAATGCACCAGTACATCACATTCGCACATTGATTGCTTTTGGGCCAGGCGGTTGGCCCTACTTAAGCGTAGCCTTGCCTCCACTCTGATAGCTGGTCTGTTTGGCCTTTGGTCCAGCAGTCGTGTTCCGGGCCTGAGTAGGCCTGTCATGACCTATTCCTGTGATGGGGAAGTGACCCATGGTCTATGGAGCTCAGCTAACCTCGTTAAGGCTGGGGATCTATGGGTGCTGACGAAGCACTACCTCAGCCCCTCGTATCAACTGGTTGCCGATGCCCTGCTTGTAATGGGGTTGGTGGCTGACAGGCCCAGTACCAAACACATCTGTTATTATATTATCCTCCATCCCCGAAGCTCTCACCAGTCTCACCTAGTTCCCTTGACAAATGGCAAGCCTCCTCCACAGCCTCTAAACACAGCAGTGTTACGGCCGTGCGAGAAGTGACCTTATTCGAGAGGGGCTTTTGAAGGCGCTATCTTCAGATCGTTAGTAGCTGGGATAAATATGGCAACGTTTCGCATCTAAAGTTAAAAGGTCCATGTTCGGGCCATGAATAGCATGGGGGTGAGCTGGCAGTGGCGGGAAACACCACGCCTGGTAACTGGCCCTCGTTTACAAGGATGGTCAGACAACATTTACTGCACAGCTCGTTCGGAAGAGCCACGGCGCGGAGAAACAGTCAGAGAGCTCGAATTTCACTACACACTTCATCACCACGTTATCATATTACTTGCCTTAGGCGGGCGGTTTTTAGTTTAACATGTTTTGCTTTGCTTTACACCTCAAAAAAAGAGGAGAACCATATCCGAGTCAATAATCAGCATCGCAGTTCTCACACTGACGTGCGACTCAAGACACCACCTGGAGTCTGGCTGTAGGGCTTCTGCTACCGACAAGGAGCATAAGGCAGTGCCACCCACACACACTCACAGGTAGGCCAAGAACAACAGGCCACAATATAATACAGATGGTGTTTCAATTGTATATAGATAATAAAGCATTACTTGAATGGTTTGAAGAGTCTGGGTAACAAGCAGAACTAACCGGCTGAGGGAATCTATCAACTGCTACATTAACTTATAGGAGGAATAATATTAACCTAAGTTAACCAAACTTTGAGTACATGTAAAATGTACATATTAAGTATGTGGTTAAGATGATAGAATAATTAATACTCACCCCAAATACTTTCTTTTCGACTCCCTTTAGCTTCATGTATTCCTTAGGGAGAAACTCTTTCAATCTGCGATGAAAAAGACGGAATAATTATAAATAGTCATCTAACCACGGTATATAATCTCTGATAATTTAGAACAATAGCTAACTTATAAGACCATATAATACGACTGTTATCCTATGTTAATTTATAGATAAGAAATGCCTAATTTGAAAGGCTATATCAGCAAGACATATTTATAGGGATTCTCGTGCGAGGTAATTAAGTTCATGGAGAGGCGTTCTTACTCGAGAAATCCTGGTTTATGTTTCCGCTCATCATAATCCCCGAACTGTATCTGAGACTGCATACCAGCGAACTGCAGGGCTTCGTCCATAGTGACAGGATGAGCTCCTTTCAAGATGGCATCCCTGGTCTGTTAAAGAGACATGAAGATAGTAAATGAGAGGGAACGGTTCATTAATCGTGCTCTGACAGGTTATCATCATCACGAACAGTGACTGGCAATATCTCCTCTTAGATTAGATTATTTGATGTACTACTAACCAGGTAACAAGGACAAAGAAAATTGACTTTTCTAGGAAAAATGATAATTAAAAAAATACCAGGTAATAAATACAAAGATCGGCCTTTCATGAACTGCTAAGTTATAATGAAGAATGTGACAAGTTTTAGTTGTAGTATATCGGTACTAATATGTTACATACATACTGAATGGTTGGATCACAATCCCAAATAAAATACAAATATATGAGTAACAATATTCGCCTCTTAAGACAAACCCGAGCGGCATGGTGTACCAATTAACCAGTATTAGTTTCATATAGATTGCATTGGGTCATGGTCAGGCGAGACCTTCTTATTCAAAAAACGTCGAATGTATAAGGTTTTGTACCAGTAGTAATTAGAGGAACAACATAGAAGAACAGCGTTGCCCTTCCCCTCAAAGAGGATTATACCTTTACCCAGGGGTGCCTGAATTGGGCGAAAGTGCTGAAGAATGAAAGACAAGACGAAAGGACAGGATATCAAAGGCGGGAGAGGGAGAGAGTAACGGAGAAAACATGCACTGGGAGGATGAAGGTAGATATAGTAAAGGCATAAGTAAGGAGGCCTCGTTGGTTGATGAGATGAAGACAGGAAGCTGTAACAGGTGATGGGTAAAATGGTGAGGGAGTTGGACAAGGTGAGAAAGACAAGGTGAATAAAGAGAAAAGTGCCATGAAACGGATGAAGATGTGGAATGGTCAACACGAGCGAAAGTAAAAGGCGAGAAGAAATGAAAATTACTTTACGTCAAAGAAACAAAAAAACATGAAAGAAGAGGGGGATTTGATAGAGGAACTGGGCAGGGGGAAACTAGATAAAGGTAAAATTGGATAGAACAGCGAGAAATCTGGGGGAAGACTAATATGGATGACGAAGTAGCCGTCCACCTAAAACTAGATTTCAATAATCCACACATAAATACGGGATGTCCTTCACTGTGATCGCACTCATAAGCCTAATTATTTATATGATTAAAAAATAAGTCAATTCCCACGGTTAATTCTGTTAAAATTCTTATCCTTTTTCAGATAATGGTTTACATTCCGCTAAAGGTAATTACATACAATTTTAAACAGATGGCAATGTATCTTCGTATCGAGTTACTGCGAAAATACTGAGCAGACATGGATAGAAAACCTTAAGTATGATTCAGATTAAGATGAATAACCTGATGGTGTTGGGACTCACAAAATGAAGCTTTTCCACCATTGCACCAACATGTGGCCAAATACTAAAGGCCCCGAACAACAGGTAATGGACGTCCACAATGGCTTGGCTGCAAGCGCGCAATATTAAGCAAGAGCTGTTGCATTTACCCATTGAGGCAACGCCCGGGCTGAACAATAGGGGAGCCTAACTCAGGTTACCTCGCGGATGATGTGAGTCCAATGCTAGAATGAGCAGCACCATGCCCTCTGGGTTAGATTCCATTCACCGAAGGGGGAGTATTGGGCTGTATATCATGCGCTCCTTTTAGAGTGGGAGAGAGAGAGAGAGGGGAGCAAGAGTAAGCAATTCACAGACTCTGTTATCAAGCATCTCCAGTGAGTCATGGTCTCCGAGCGACTTGGGCATGAACGCTTGGTGGGCTGGATTCATAACCACAGCTTATTGCTTGGCTGAGTAGCTCAAGGTGGTGATATGGGTCTGACCTGGGTCTAGGTCAAGGCATTTCGAAAGAACAGCTATTGTCACTTCCCTAACTCGAGCCCATGCAGATCCATGTCATACCGCCTCCCATATAATTTTCCATACCAAGGCCAGCAGAGTGAAAACCGTCCAAGGCCCAAGTCAGACTTTCTCTCCTTATAAAGCCACCACGGGTCCGCCACAGTTATTTCCTCAGCCAGCACCCCAGTTAGAATTGAACCATTCAATATCGCTTAAGCTCCCTCCACAAAAATGAATGAGATATAAAAAGAGCCTTTATTCAGGCCGGCGCCCACCGCCCACCGCCTTGCTAATCTGCCAGCTATAAGGTACTTGGTGTTGTGGCCAACTTGGAAATCAAACCCTGCACGCTTTTGTATGCGCCGATGCAATTTCCCTGGCTCGCTTGATGAATTGTGCCCTACATCAACCAAAATCTGACCAGAGGAATGGCACGGGCGCTTTAGGAATTTGCACACCACATGCGCCCATTCCTTCCTAAAGGCCCGGTCCCAAGCTGGGCATGTCTATGAATTGACAAGGTCCTCGGCGACCAGTTTTTCAGATTCTTTCCTCCTGAACATGAAATCGATAAACAATGATATCTTGCCTTCTCAATGCCATTTTCACCCAATGCCTTTTCATAACGTTGAGGGAAGAGGCGCTGGGAGAATGTCTCAAGGCATGAATCAATGGGTTATCCATCAAGTGCACTCAACAAGGATGTCATGAGTCGTGACGCCAGAGTTCAAAGGTTTCGCAGACCGCCTTTAGGATATATCAAACCGATCAATGGCGGTCTAGTTTAGGCCTAAGGCTCAGTATTGAGGACACAAATGGGTCAAAGATGCTGGCAGAAGTGTGCTAAAACATACGTAGGACTGATAACAGAATAAGGGAAACTCGATTCAAAATATTTAATTGAAAGTAGTATATGGAAATGAACCACATCAAATGGCTACGTACCCGAGTCAATTGATTTGAATGATAGTAGTATATGAAAATGGGACGTACACACAGGCAGGGATTAGAGCTGGACTTGTATTAGTGCAGAAAAAATCAACCCACCTGAACATATAAAAGGTTAAGTTGTACAGGGTCCCTTGCATCGACATTCTGGTCTGAGAAGAAGAACTTCCTCCGGAGAAGCAACGTTTCATTTACATCGATCCCTTGTTCTCGTAGTGTCTTTGAATGATCCAGCCAATTCACTGCAAAACATAACGATTCAAAGGAATTAATACATATCAATTTAATTATGTCAATATACAGGGAATAACAATTACTAACCTAATTTGATAATAAGGTGAATGAATGAATGAATTCTTTATTCGAGACTATACTAAAAATGGCTACATGTTTCTGGACAAAGTACTAGATTTACTCAGATTTGTCGTAATGTAAATCGTAATGTAAATCATACGCAAGTCTGGCTAGGGAAATGGCACTTGTCCACCCAGAATGATAGAATTGTAACAGCATCGGGCAAATTTGTCCCAGGGTTTCACTTGCACGTCAAATAAAATGCTCAGCAGTCCCAGGGTTTCACTTGCACGTCAAATAAAATGCTCAGCAATCTTTAAACGCAACACTGGAGTGCCAATGTGTCCAGTAGAATGACAAACATTTAAACTTTAAACAGGACCGGCAAAACATTCCCACATCACTTTGACATAAATGCCAATAATATTCAGTTTGCCCCCCAGCTGGCATGTTTTGAATCAAACGGAAGAGTGGCTACTGGCCCCAACCGAATGAAGTCTCTGTTTTTTCTTTGTCCGTCGTGAATCAAGGAGCTGATTGAAAGTTCCACTCAAACGAGACTGAAAACCCCCAAGCAAAGAGACCTAATCAGAAGCCTTCACTTCCAGGCCTAAAACAGTTCCGGCTATGTAGTGGGCAACCTAATTTCTCCAGAAACAACGCGACTGACCTACCACCCTCGCAGACACATCAGATGTTTGCAATAACTTCATTGATTTATCTTTCAAATAGTACACGTTATTGCGACGTGCCGCTATTGGAATCTAACTTTCCGTACACTTTTTATTATGAAGCTCACGTCTCTAAAAAGGTGTTTGCCAAAGATGTGGTAAATGATCAATTGACGCCCCAGTCTTTGACACAACCTCTGTTTCCCCTGGTAACCACGCGCTGCCCCGACCTCTACCGGTCAGCGCGGTTACCATGGAAGGAGCCCTGACACGCACGCGCGACATGGGGTCACGTGGCGGAGACGAGGAGTACAAGTAGTCCACTATAGCTGGCTGGGTGGTCGCCATGACAGATCTATGACAGATCCGTCCCGGAAGGGAAGGAGGCTCATTCAGGCCATTCTCCATCCATCTTAGCAGTTACAACGGGCTTCAAGCGGGCGCTGAATAATACACGTGGACTGGGGCCAAAGCTATTACAATGGATGCTGACATGTGGTAATACTGACCGCTGAGGCCCCCTCTAGCCTATTACCCCGATACCTTGTATTTTGTCAAATAACACCTCGTTAAAAGAGCACCATTCATGAAGCTAGAGAGTCAGGTGATCCTTCAAAGGACAATTGTAAAACCTGCCACTTGCACTCGCAAATCTATCAGTCCTGCACTGCTTTTAAAATCCCTCCTCCTTCAGGAATCAATAGCTTGAAGAATGCGCAAGGACTTTGGAACTTTTCCAAAAGGTTTATGTTATGAGGATAGAATATATGAACATAGACACCGGTCTATATAAGGTTTTTATATTGTTTGTAATGAAATAAAAGTTTAGTAGCCTCTACTGGACAGAAAGGCGAAGTTGCCAGCCATTTAGGTAAGACTTTAGTTCTAGGCAGTGAAACTATTTATCTGAGTCTAGTCTGGCGTCCCCTGAAACGACCATCTTCATTTTATACACAGTGCATCAAGATCCATATCCATGGTCTGATTAGATAATATCCGAATAGCAACGTCTTTCAAGGAAAAACACCAACCTCCAGTATAGAAATCGAAATAAACAAGTCACTCACAGAGTGCCTCGATCCTTTTATTGGTATGCTATGAGCAATTGGAACAACAATCGATGCACACCTCAAATGAGGTCTCGAGAAGAGACCTTTATGTCAACCATAACCTCCAGCACTACCAACCACTTCGATTATTTCCAGAGGGATGGCTTTTGAACAAAATGCTTTCAAGCACCGACCTTCAGGAATATATGTTGGAGTTAAACTTATATATCGTCTATCCTGGGTTAGATGTGCCCTGAATAGTGCAGGAGTAGGGCCTGGGCTAACAACCCCAGGGCGTGTAGCCAATATGTAGGCAGCGGATATTGCAACCCGCTGACCCTTCCACACAAGCGGATCATTCAAATACTGGGAGATAGAGTGCTTGTTTAGGAGAGTGGCAACACTCCAGTGTCACATATATATGTAGACACGTTTTATAACCAGGGGCATATAAACGCTCGTTTCCATGCACTTGGTAAGATGAAGGTTTCCAGCCGTGCGCAATTTGCGGGCCATTCGAATAGAACGTGATATCATCTCGTAAACTGTTCGTGATCCTAAGGGCCATATGGGGACAGGTCTAGCATTAATAGGCCTAAGGACCCTTTTCACTACACTTTCTGGCAAACTGATATCAGCCTAGACTGGTACTATGATTGCATATATATTCCCAGTAAATGCGTTGGCAACTAATGTACTCTCCTTATCTTATTTAGCCACGTATTCACGAAATTACATCTTGATATACATTACTAATTGGAAATATACGTTCTCCAAGACCCTCCCACAAAGCTCGATGAGACGCCTGTTTAAATGGCAGACACAAACCTAGAACATGTCATGTCCTGTATCCCCTACCACTCGCCCACACACGATTCATCTTCCTCAGCCAAATTATACGAGGCCAGGCTTATGAAAAGACCGCAAATAGACTGGCTTGCAGGGCGATAACACAGGGCCCCTTGGGTGACTTCTCTACTTGGATAGTCCACTATACTCGTTGGATAGACAGGCAAGATTCTACGTGGCATATAAGAATCGCCCTCGGTAGCTGGCCCTCCCCAGGTTCTATCTTCTAGAGCTGCTAGGATTCAAGGTTCCTTTATATTATCACAGGTAGTAGGAATGGATGGTCAACAGGTGGCACTGCCCTGCGTCTGCTGCCTAGCGACCATGGGTAATTGCCCTAGACAGCCCGACCGGGATTGATCCCTTTTTATTGCAAGTATTGGGGGAGTGATGGGCAAGGGCGGCAGGTCCAGCCAGGGAGTTGGGTTTGCATGGAGGGTGAGATTGAAGCACAGCCCACTCATTTATATCTGGACATAGTGAGACAACTGTGACATGTAATTAATGGCATTTATTGTAGGCCACAATTGAAGGGGAACAATGGTCAATGGAATAACCCTGAGTCATTCAATTTATATGACCAATGATTAATGAATAGAATATATATTCTATTACTTTGGGATAATTAAATACATGGGCGTAATTTAATTTCATGTATGGGTCTTTAAAGTCTTTATAATAATATGCTGTCAAACGTTTAGTAAGGAACGTAGGGAAAACATCGGTTTGACTAACCTTTCTTTTTACACTTTTGGATGTTATGTGACTACTCAGTTGTCAGAGGGATGAGAACTACTATGTGAGGTCGTTCAAAGTGACCTTCAGCTTCCTTAAAGAACATGACATAAACTGAGCAATATCCTGCACGAATCAAATAAGGATGCGGAGGCATCAGTCTCGAGTCATAATGAAACCCTAGATGTATTATACCACTACGATAATCAATTTAAGATGAAAGTTTTATTGGCATCTCCTATTTTTTTTCAAAATCTTGTTTATACATAACTCATGTGGGCATTTTCCATGAATGTTGAATCGATACACATCACTCGGCGGATGGGCTCTATTAAGCACAGATATGGAGACCCAAAGCTGCTCACGTCGAAATCCAATCAGAATTAGGCCATTTCAGTTCTTAAATGAGATGATTATTTTTTTACTTAAATGCCCATAATTAAAGATGGCATGAATTACAAAGCCTTTCAAAAACAAGGAAACATGAAGAATGGGTGTGGGGGGGGGGGGGGGGCGAATTGAACCTAGGAGATGCATGCCCTTATCGAGAAAACTTTTAAAACGGCCAAAAGCGACTGAAATATTTTGATCTGCCCCAAGTTCAATAAAATGAAAAGACCCATTCACGACGACTTTAATATAAATCAGTTTATTATCATTATCATGAAATGATGATGTGATTGTGATTGACATCATTCCTATTTCATGGAATGGGACTTTGTTTCCTCTTTAAATGGCTGTAAGCCTCATTTCGAAAGAGCACATAATCGATCCACGCTGGAGCGGGGGCATAAACAACGCTGGCACCTTTCAAAACGAGGGGAACAATTAGATAATTACAGTACCTCCAAATTAACAGCCCGTGGTCGTTTATAAACAGCTTATTACCGTGTGCTCCCATTAGGTGTGTGAAAGTTTGAGTCTAACCTGTTTTGAATGTTGTGGCTTTGCGGTTTGTCAAGCAGAGAGAGGCAATTTGTAACGATTGGTGCTTAGGACAAAGAGCAAAGTGGCTGAGAGGAGATAGCTCCCAGAGGACGTTCTGTTTACTAGCAAATGCATAATTCAGAAACGGGTTAAATGCCCCTCATCACTTAGAACATGTCCCAAATAACAAGTAATGAGACTGGCCTGTGGCATGAGTGATTAGTGATCCGGTAATATATAGTTTCCAGGCTGTGACTCTATGGACCGATCCATACTAATTAAGGAAATATGACTTTACAAACAATCGCTTTATAAATAGTCTTTTGACGTGCATGTACACGTAATAGTAGATTGATTTCGTTCGTTCAGTATTTATGATAGAAAAGTGGTTATCAGTCAAATGGTTGACGTTTGTAAGTGCATAAATAACTATGGAAGAATTATTCCAACCCGAATGTTAGGGTAGCTAAACGCCCAGAGCACTGACCTATCATATGAGTAATGCTATAACCATTCTGCGACAATTCTGTACCGAGAAGGTAAACACTGAAACTGTGCGATAAGTTGTTTAGAACGTGTTTGCTAAATTACATTATATATGTGTTATAACTCGCAAATTAAATGTTAATATAATTTGGGTATTTTATCATTTTAAATATACATATCAACAATTTATGAATACAATTGCGTTTTTTTCTAACTATCAAATTGTAATCTAATGCCTTGGCCTGTAAATGAAAAAAAAATGCCGTAATGGAAAGCGCCAGATTCGGTTGTATATGCTACGTAATGGATTCGTTACAGCTGATACGCGCTTAAATGTCATATTACTATCCATGAATGTCAATATCCAAGGGCCTACGTTCCTGGGTGAAAGTAGAATGACAAATACCAGACCAGAAAGGCAAAGGTGACCATCATTACGATGTACCGAGGATTCTCTCTCAAATTCTTTCTGCACAAATTGCTGCTGATTTATGAGACCGTATATAATACTGGAATTCCCTAACACCAGTTGCATGAATGAAGTTCAGGACAGGGCGAACGAATATATGTACATATAACTCTGTCGGAACTGATACCACCTATTGAAACAACCACTGGCAGCGTTTCACAAATTATCACCTGCTGTCTGCACTACGCATACCAGGTACTATTTCATCTAAGATTGATCGGTTATGGGTCCATGAAAACCAAAGGGATCAACGAAAGAGTTCGCTTACTCAATGATAAGCATCACTATCCTTATCTCAACGCCCTATTGACTCACATCAGCAAGGGATGGCTCATAATTTGCCAAATATATTTTACTTCGACATAAAGGAAGTTAGCAGGAGACGCTAATAAAGCCATGGTAGTGACGCGTGGTGTCGGGCGACAGAATAAATTCAGTCATATATTCAATGAGTTACACCTAGCGACACTGATCGTTTATTCACACCTGACCTATTAAGAGCACCTGATACAATACGGAGGGCAAGTATCAGACAGAGTTGAATAATAATGAGGTTCATTGGCCAGGCTTCAATGTCCGCTCTTTAGAAACATAAAGGGTCCTTGTCTACTGAACACAGAGAGTGGGGTTAATGAGATATATATACTAATGAATTTCTAAAAGCCAGGCGGTCATTGAGAGAAGTATGAGGACTTTACTGTTGGAGTGGTAATGTGTCAGTTGACTCGTGTGACCCCAGAACTTAACAACCCTATTTTATCAGCACCCCTATATTGGCAAGCGGGCTAGAATGGATTGCTTCCAGATAGGCCAGAATCTATGAATACATATGAGACTAATTAGGACTTGCAAAGAAAGCGATAGAGGAATATTTAAGCGGGTGCGTCCGACAGTGTTAATAACTGTCGCCACTATCCGCAGCGATGCATGGGCGACGCGGGTAAACGTGGCTTTATTGATTTTCATTATTAATGCAGTCGCTCTATGCAATAAATTTCGGCGGGAATAACAGGTCTAACGGGGCGAGAGTATTGCGAAATGAAACACTTAAACGAATTCGCTTGGGCCTTTAGAAAACAATTATTTTCCCGTTTGTCCCATTACGAAATTAGCAGACCGTCGTCGGGCAAATAGCTTGCCGATAGTGCAAAGTTTAGGCTTTTATTCAAAATGTGTGTATACTCATCTGCCCAAAATTACCATCGAGATTGAATTGGATCGCTCTACGCATATTAATGTTTAAATGCACGTGGAAAGCACGGCACCTCTGTTCAATTACAAATATATTTAAATGAAAATTAAATGCCAAATATTAACATTAGCCCAATCAGAGCATATCAATGTCAAAGAATTGTCATAAGGTAACCACACATGAGTATACATTTACATGTAAAATGAAAGCAACCATTTCCTACCTATGGGAAACCATGCGAGGTCCTTCCTACGAGAATTAGCCGAATCAAAATACCAGAAATACTATGGAACTTGTTGAGAAGTAGCAGTCTACTTTTGTACTGATCAAAAGTCAATATTGAGATTCCAGTACGGCCTATAACTTTAATGGAAATAGATATTGTCACTCGAAAAGTATTTGAGCGCCGTGACTTAATTAACGGGTCAATCTTATTTGCCAATCGATAGGTGCATGGAGGTAATGCAGGATATCAGTGCAACAACCACACACGCACTCGTATGTGAGCACTTTGGGCGGGCAAGAGAAGTTTCAACCAAGAGAACGTATGCTTCTGCCACGTCACCTGCACGCGTTTGTTTGATCAGTGGATCCCAGTACAACGGGACCCATTTCGCCCCGCATCCATTTTCATTATACCACATTGATCCAGCTAAACAACAGACTTGTTTCGGTGTCACCGAGCATGGCATGGACCATGCCACTCCATTTAGCCGCGGTGGCGCGCGACTCGGCGATGTATTGCGCGATCGCCTGCAGCGGCAAGGGCGGCGCTAACCCTGCTCTTAGGTGTCCTTCTTGTTGTCATGGTCACGGCTGGTAATATCGCCATATTGCATGCTCCCGTCGGAGATCCCATTCCACGCATCAGCCCCGACACATTTTTCCAGCCCCCCCCCCCTGCCCCCCACACACACTCAACAGTTCTTCTCCCATTTGAGCTGCGAGTCCCTCCCGTCCCAAGCAACACCAGTACAACCGAATCCACCAATTTTACCAATTGTATCTCACCAAACATGCTTCAGGATATCATCTCCAATAAAGTTTAGATTGGGGAGATGAAGATGTAATCTGGTTAGTCTAAATTCACTAAGAAGTCTATGGAAATAAGTCTTGGTGGATGGAAATGGCCAAGCGTTGCAGGCGATGTACTGGATATATGAACTGGGCCGATTGCCCCAACACACCTACAGCCCACTTGCAGCACCATTGTAGAAATGAAATTCAATAGGTATCTGACATTATTTGGGGTTGAAATAAGTCTATAAATCATGTAGTATATCAAACAGTAAGACAGAGAATTGAAGTCTTAGTGAAAATGTGGAATGTGGAATGAGGAAGTGTACCATTGGGACAAGAAAGCTCGGTTGAGATGATAGGGACTTTTAGACACTATAACAAGACCCTTTCCTAATTGAGTTGGATCTTAATGTGGATGCCGAGAAAACATCCGGTACGGATAACAATTAATGCGCTCTCATTTCCCATTACACATATGGAATTTCCTTAGAAGAGAAACCCTTGATGAATATTAATAAGGTCTTTGGACATATCATGGACTAAAGAGAATGTAGAAACGTGAACATTTGGTATAGAATTCCTAATTCAAATTACTTTCATCCCATTACCTAGCTTAAGAATATAGTATAAAGACCTTGGCTGCCGCGACAGTACTGGAAGTGCATGACACTCAGACATAAAATGAAACGGCGACGATTCTACTACATAGTCTTTGTATCAGGTCAGGTTAGATAGGGGAGGGGAGGGGGAGAGGAGAATAAAAAAGCTCAGCTAAAACGAAATGTAAAATCGAGTGAAGCAAAAGAATACTGGGAGACCAATAAGCAGTACTTTTATAAAAGAGTGCCTAAAGGCCCCATAGGCAGAAGAATTACGAGCATCTTAAGCCATTATTTTACCAAGAACACACTGAGATGACAATAAAGACATTTAATAGGCGGTTCAGATGACACCTGCTAACACCTCCTATTGCCGAGGCGTCTGCAGGGGAGAGATGATCAGGCGCACACAACAGGTGACAGACAAGCTAGGCGTGCCCACAGGCCTTTCTCCCAGCAGCTATTCATAGGCAATAGACTACAACAGGTAGCAGGGGCTAGAGTTGAAATACCTCGGTGGAAAAAACTGAAATATCATCGGGCGGGGCAGCAGACGTGTGATCTCACGCCTACGGTATCAGCGCTCTCTGCCACCAGGGCCAAAGGCAAACCCATTCGTCAGTCACCAAATACACTGGCTAGACATGTTCGTGGGTGTTTACTTAGCAAGCTGACGTACAGCTTTATCATATAAGATTACTTAAGAGTTCTGACATGCGAGACAAAGGAGGCGGGGTAATAATATCTGAAGCCATCCTCCAGGGAACACGAAATCAAATGAGCAACGACCCAGCATATGGTGAGAGCTTTGCTAACGATACAACACATTATTCATCTGTAAAGCGAAGAACTAAAGCATACATCAATTTAGACTAATGATATCCATCTGAATGAAGAGAAATGAAGACAGGGAATAATTCGAAGCGAAAAGCAAAGCAGAAGTTAATGCAGAATGTTCAATGGCAAAGCATCTAAAAGATCTCTAATACTGAGACGGGAATGCCGGTATGTAGATGGTAGTTTGACACAGTGAAATACTCACACTAAATTGCAGCTTGGGGGTACATATAGGCATAATGTTAGCACCGAGTCCACTTCAACCAACTCCCAGTTGGACGCAATAGCGCGGAGAGGCAAACGTCTGAAAAGGCAGGCTGACTTGGGTGCTGGTAGTGGCCTGCATACTGCTGGTGGTGTTGGACCATGTCCGGCTACTCCCCCAATTCCTGTGCCAGGCCTTCTTACCCGCTTCGGGCGCTTCCTCTGTATCACAGAGCTCCAAGGGACGACTGGCGCCATTTCTATGCCGATCCATGTTATTCACAACCTCCACTGGCCTTACAATCAGAGCTTGCATAGCGCTTCCCTGTACCAAGAAAACCCCTAGCTGGGCTACAGTGTGTAATTTAAGCCGCTTCTGTATTTCCTTTCTCCTTCCCTTCACCTCCTCCTCCTCCTGCCCCTCTGCTATGTGGTTCTCCTCCTATAGGGTTGTGTGCTTGGAGCGCCTCGTTTTTGATGCTCCTCCACTGCATCTAAGGGTCCTGTATCAGTGAGTAAGAGCAGACTCCAGTGTGCTGGCCTGTGTATGGGTTGGCGGACTGCTGTGCGCCTTCTGGTCGACTGGTCGTGCAGGAGCAGGAGCAGAACAACGCAGGAGCAGCCCCGTAGTCATCAACCACGCCACTGGCGGCGTGAATGTCTCCAGTAGAACGCTTGCGTACAGTGGCGACACCAACGACAGGCTCCAGGGCCAATGGCTCGCCTTGTGAACGCGTTTCCAAGCAGGAGGAGACAGTGAATGCAGCCGCCATAGATGTTGAGTAAGAGCAATTTGTCAAATGAACTGAGGGGTGCCACGATGATGTTCAGATGTAACTGGCGCCAGAGATATAATTTCACATGATACTACAAATCATGAACATCCTTCAAAATTATATTCCAACTGAAACATCCGAATCACATGAGAAGAATACGAAGATAACCTTCAGATAAATGTTTGTAAAATGTGATCAGTAGTTTTAACAATTTCTTTCTGATGTCTTCAGAAGTTTTGCGGAGGTAGAAGAGGATGAGAGGCAAGGACTAAATCCATGCAGATATAAACAGATAGGAAATGCAGTGGTGTGTATATATTAAATGATACAAATGGTCACACGAACCCAGGGCCAGCGATGTTTCAAGTAGCGTACTTTGCAGGAAATGTTTAACATCCATGTCTGCATAGGGTATTAGGAATGTTTGCAATCTGACAAGGGCTTGTTCAGTCGTTTGGCAGCAGCCACAGCCACAAGCAGTTCACTTTAGTTGCGACCGTCCGGAGAGAAATCAATGTCCAGTGCTGCAATACAGCTGAGCAGGTGCTTCACGCAAGGGGAAGAAACCCTTTTCGATAGGCTAGCAATGTGCGCAATCCTTCCAGATACAGAGGGAATTAAAACTGCCACCAAGTGCCATGAAAACTAATGTCAAAATCTCAAGGGCGTTACGGATACCAGGGCCCAGATAGGTAGTGGATACAGATGCCACTTTGCAAGAGAAATCACTGATAGTAGATCCAAGTTAGCTTTGGCTCTATCCGAATCCTTTCTTTTGCCAAGACTTACATTTTGCTTGAGCATCTTCCCACCTAAGCCATAGAATGCTTCTCATGGCTCGATCAAGTTTGTCCGACTGAAGCAAATCCTTTGCTTTCTTAACCACCATCACCACTCCAAGCATGTCCTGCTCTAGGGAGCTGGCGAGTCTCTGCCCCATCTTCTCATTATCTCCAATCTTGGAAACCGTCATCATACCCATCTCATCTGAGTATTCACGAACAAGCACCCAGACGTAGCGAGAAGCACTGGAAATGCTGATGACGGAACGTAGTTTGCTTGCCTTGCCTTTGCCTTGCCCCAAGTATGCGGGGAAGAGAGCTCAGTAGTAGAAGAGAAATTGCGAAGGGTGAAGATACTCGGTACCAAATGAGAACATCTCCGGATGGCCGAGAACTGCGGCAGAATGATGAGACGCCCACCACTACTATAGGCAGCGCCTTATTGGCAGATGGTATAAATGGTATGGAGGAGAGTGACAGAGTGGTAGTAGTAATGGGGCTGAGGTGCTCTTCTCTCCGCGCGCCTCACGCTCCATCTGAGCGCCAATTGCCCAGGTCGTACCTCCTATAACCACGGTGGCGCCCCCACGCCATGGGAAATCCTAACCAACACGAGCGTCCCTACTCGCCAAGGGCAAGAGTGCCGACTTCGTAATGCTTGCAAGTCCCGCCCTAAAATACAAGCCAGCACAGTCCCTCAACTTCCTTCCCCATCCCGCCCCACCACTCTCCTCGGAGATTGCAAGACTGATTCAATGGGACACCTCCGTTGTTCCGATTCGCAAATTTGCAAAAGATTGTTTAAAAAGAAAATGACGACGAATCAAAAGCAGTTTATGGGAGGGAATGATAGGGCTATACATTCGAGACGATTTCTTTTTTCATCTATAACTGAATGGGATCCTTTTCTGTGGTTATGGTCATGTTTCAAGATCAGCCATGAAACGTGAGATGCCCAACCTCAGGTCTTTAATCTAATGCTCAACGCCCAATTCCTTGCCAAGACAACACGATGCCGGAGTCGGTACGTTCAAAACCCGATAAATGACAATTTAGCATGCTCATATATAATTGGCGTGACACATGCTATAATGATACTACTATATAGGATCAATTTAGAAGAAGATGGTCATGGGAGGTATGATAACCTGATGTTCATAAACAGCTAAATGTATATATGACATGCGAAGGGGGATCTTCAACAATTACCAGTTTAATTTAATGAAAGACAATACAATCCTAAGTAGAAAATGAATAGTATGTCATCTTCCCAACCCTGTAGTAGCAGTAACATGAATACTCAGAACAGGATTAAACGATCCTATGAATAGCACACCAAACACATTTTTGAAGATCAATGTCTCTCAAAAGAATATTTTAAAGATCAATATTAGGGCCTTTCACTGGAAGCTTACACACTAAATATATTGTATTGCTCATGCATATTTGAAAGGACATGCAGGCTATATAATATTCACTGGGAAGCTGTGGTTGGAAGCACTGTGTTCTACAAACCAACTCCCGAGTTCACCTGTATGCCTGAGCATTAAATGGTGCCGTGCAGAATATGATTAAAGTGGTGTTGGTAGGACAGGGACAACAGTGAAGTGATACCATGTTTACCAATGCCACAGATATAGATGGCCCACATAGGACAGTCACATTATGCATTCTACATTTTAAGAGTGAATACATGTACATCGGTGGAAATTAATATGCAAGAAAGTGGTGAGAGATTTGCCACAAGATGTTCTCAAACGCGCTCAGAATAATCTTTACCTGTAGGTTAAATGAAACCCTGAATTAAGAATAATTTTATTTAGAGGTCAAGGAGGAGGTGTTCAGAATAATGGGCGGGTACGTTAATATATTTATCAGTGATAACCCCTAGTATTAGGGCAGAATCGTGAGCTTACAAGGGTGAACGAATTGGCAGCTGCTATACAACAATTCGTCCATAGATACAACAAAAAATTATTACTATAATTGTATAACCAAAACATTCTCAGTATATCATCGGTAGCGGCAACGCTTCGGAATTTTGTATATTGATCATTGAAGACAGTCTGAAGATCCGATTACATTTAGAATGTAGTGACATGCTCGTTGGGACGCAATACCTCAACATCTGAGCTATAGGCGCACCGTCGCCGCCCAACAATTGTACCTCCCATCTACCAGCCACTTCCCTGCTTCTGTGGAAACGATGCGAATAAATGCCAATATCCTGTCACATCCGAGTATAGGGAGGCAACTTGCATAATGTCATAGATATTGATATATGGTCTACTAACTGCCTATCAGCGACCTTACATCCACAGGAGAAAAGGCCATTCATGATAAGTATTATTGTGCATGTTACATCACATGTTATTATAAGCGCAGAATGATTATACATGTTTTCATTTTAACGTCGTAAACAGTAATCTTTCATGATTTGTGACTGCACATTTCGTCCTGAAGTGAAAGTTTGGAAATAATGTAAAAGAATTGCCAGAGAGGCATCGGCAACTCAACAGGTTGATTGGCAAGCTCAGACATGTAACAATCGAGGCCATGACTTCAATCAATGTCTGTAAATTGCCAGCATTTATCCTAAGATTGTTAACTGCAGGGGAAACCCCTCCCTCCCTCCTCTCCAAAGGTTTCCTGCCATGCTACTCATAAGCTAGAGCTTATGTGATAAGGAAATCAAATATGGGAGAAAATTACATGAATTGGTCTGGAGAATAAACTTAGAAGTAGGTCGGCCGTGTATGCATGATCCATCACTACAAACTAGATGAGGACATTGAGGATTCTCGTTGATCTGTCCATCCCCAGATATACAGAGGCGATCCAAAACTCTCAGTCATTATGGCCGTTTGACAATCAGACAAATAGGAGTCTCATTTGTCACTCACCAACTCTCTGAGCCCTTTACCATCGACCTCTACAGTCCCACTGATCTTACCATTAGCCGCCATTTGGCCCAATTGCCCGTCTGGCCTGAGCAAGTGACCCCCAACACTAATAGGTCACAATGTCCCACTACCCTGACGTACAAACCAACAGTAATACAGAGTGGAAATTTGTCCCGGGAGATGAAATAAGAGTGGAACTATAATACTACGGAAAGTTGACTATAACCAGGATTCCTTCACTCCATTGGTCCATACAAAGCTTGGGGGACAGATGACTTTGGCGCTTCTGCGGATAAGTTAATCTGCATAATGCATAGACACCAATTCTACTGAGACGACCCGTGGAAATGTCTCTCCCACTGACTGCTGTGCCCATTATGCTAGACCCAAAAAATGTTATCGTTATATTGGGTTGGCGACGCAATCTCCTGTTGCCACGGCCAGTTTGGGTAAGCACACATCGGCAATTGGGTAGGTCAGTGACACCTGACAGGAACCTGCCACACTAATGATAGTTGGTCAGGCAATGGTGCGTACAGAGACGGCACATTATGTGGCCTGTGTCTACAGCCTAGACCTTAGAATTAAAGGTTTCCAAAATACCAATGCCTTGCGGTTGATGCACCACTGTCAAGTATACTACGTGGTCTGTGAGTATATCCAAGTATATGGCCGACCCATGCCATGACAGGCTGATTTCCACCAGTCATGCAGGCTAACAAATTACCTTAGATATATTCCCCCCCAGACATTTAGGTATAGAAAGCCCTTGACAAAATGTTCTCTGTATGTGACAGCCTCGGCGATTTCCAGTCTTGAAAATCGCAGACAGTCACATATATAGTGAAATAAATTATCGTTGAGTTCCCATAATACCGCAATAAACGCATACTGTGCTTCATACGATAGATGTAACATACTATACCCTAGGATCTAGTGGGATACCCGTCACAATAGCCGAGCTTTGAAAAGATACCCATGATGTATAACTTCTTAAAATGCAAATAAAGTTCAAATATCAGAGTACACGATAAACACTATTCTCGTTCACTCTTTGTCATTGATAGAACAATATATCAACAGGGTCTCGGGTGATTAATTGAAGGCAAAATACAATATCGTAAATCAAAAGGTCCGAGTAGCAGGCAATAATAAAGAGCATTTATAGAATCACAGCAGCTTAATCTTTCCCTGCCATAGAGTGAAGCGGTTAAACAAACACGGAGAGCAGATATAAATTTGAAGGATCGGGAAGTAGTATAATGCAAGGATCATTTGGTTCTGGGCTATCGTGTTCATAGGCAAACAGAGTATGACTCAGGAAACAACCTGTGCTTTGACTGTACTGTTCAAAGGCGGTTCAGCACAGGTCCTAGGGCACGTATTAGGAATACGTGGAAATCTATATTGACAAAGGAATATAAAAGAAGCCGACAGTGAGGTGCCGGAGGATTTAGTCTTTGGGTTAATGAGTGTGAATTCGATCCAACATGGCACTCGATGCAACAGTTCTTCGCCCAGCGGATTAGGCGTCCTAGTACCTTGCCAGAAAGATCCTCCCAAGCAATTGTTAAATAATAAAACAATTCTCCGAATACAATAAACAATGGCGCTGATGTGACAAAAAGACCAACTGATTAATTACGTCTGAACCTGCACGTTTGACACAATCAATCAGCAAATGCCAAGTCTGGCTTCTAGTGTAAAGCACTTGACATCTTTTGGGTTTACCCCATTTTTAAAGCTTTCAGACCTAGAACGGAAACATGCAGACAATTCAACGCTTCGGGCGCTATCTTAAAATACCATGGTGGCGTGGGACTGGGACAGCTTCGATCGGCATTTACACCTGGTAAATAGGAATCGAATTCAAGTGTGGCTGACGCCATTTAAGTGTCCTCGAAAGAAAAATTGGTGAGACCAAGGCCAGGGGAAAAAGGCGTTCGTTTACCAGCAGAATTGTGCCATGAATGGCGACTGGTTAACAAATGACAGTTTACAAAGCTATAAATCTGCCCGGCTCAAGTTCTTTTGGCTTTGCTCTGATTCCAGATATTGATTATTAACTTGGGACGCGGATATCTTAATGTGGAAATCCCAATGCTTGGGATGGCCAGAGACAAGGTGGATGGCCAGAAATGCAGCATTGTCGCCTGTGTCGCATAGGTTTGGGAGCAGACAGCTGGTGCTAGTATTTGCCTACTGACCGGGGTTTATCCACATACTTGAGGTTGTCTACTGAAGTCCAGTGTTCTGTGTTTGGCCATCACCGGCACGGGCTATTTACTGGACATCGTGTACACAAGAGTCCAATCTCGCCTCCACATGGTCGGCCCTTAATGAAGCCTCCATGAAATAGTGCCTCGCCCACCTAACGTATGCCTGCCAGTTTAATACCAGAATCAAACAACAATTGACAGACCGATATTTTGCAGCACAAGCATGTGAATCACAATAATTCGTACATCTGCACAAGGGCTAACGGCTGGTACTTTGCATATAGGAGATTTCCATCGCCCTAATTAAAACATGGAGATTATGTTGTAGGCTCAGTGAATAGTTGCTAAGAGATGAAGAGATCATCCTGATATGTACCTCAATATCTAATTTGTTAAATGAATCAGATCATTAAGGGGAAATACCACTGGGTAATAAGAGCAGGGATTAGGGGAATAAGCAAGAAAGGCCAACATTCCTGTATCTATACCTAATACCCAAATATGAGAGAGCAAGATGGGAGTAATAATGAGGTGGGAAACATTAGTATGGGGATATAGCCAAGGCCTTGCCATGGCTTTACAACTCGGGCACACAATGTTCAGTCATACCCGAACATGAAAGCCCTTTCCATTCCGCGCACCACTCGCACGAAAATAACCGCAGCAGGTTTTCTTTGTTTCCCGATTTTCTTCACAAGTTGGCCCGACCCCTGGACACATCCAACAGCCGTTGCCACTGAATTTGTAGGCAAACAGACTGGTGGGTCGCGCCCCAATGGTACTGTCGGCGAGTCAGCTTCAGTGGCGCACTTGTTGAGAAGTCTTATCGGTGCAGGTCCTCCTCTCCTGCTCCACAATACTCTCCCCTTACTCCAGCGTATAAAGGAGGGCATCCAGGGTCAGCCAGCGAGTACTCCACTCACGCCACGCCAGCCCCTGTTTTGATATGAACATTATAGCACGGTAACTGGGCAGTACCAACGACTGAAGCCTAACCTAGCATTTACACCTCTCCCTAATGGTGTCTTCATGTTCCCGCAAACTACATATTACGTGCATAATGGCCACTACATTATGGACATACATCCTCCAAATGGTTGCTTTTCTCTCGTCTACGGTTACCACAGTCTTCTTGCTGAGGAAGAACAAATGTTTTACCATGCGACCTTGAATCGCACCCAGAATAGCACAGATTGTTGGAGGAAGAAGATAGGACAATTTGTAATTTGTATGAGAAAAATATGTATTACAAAATGTGGTATTCACACCATTTCCCCGGGGTAGATTAGTAATAAAAATACGTGATTTACTTCATCGCCTACAAACACCATGTCTTACCATGGAACGTATACTTACATACAAAATTAAGCTGAGTTTGTGATCAATACAAGTCAGGTATAATGGCCTATTGGTAAAAAGAAGATTGAACTTCAAAACGCTTTTCAAGTATCATCAATTTAAATTCAAATTTGTAAAGAGTCTCGGTAAGATGTATAACCTAGAGAGAGCCATTTGGTTGTATTTGTATAAGATGCTACGTACAAAGCCTTTAGTCCACCAAAAGCCCTACAAATGATTCCACTTTGGAGCTACTAAGCCTATTGGTGGTGGTTTAGGAAAGGTGAGCAGGCGAACTGCTTCAGTTTGTACTATACAAATCGCCCAAACATTTTTCAGCAGAGCCTTTAATTGTGAAGCGAGCTTCAAATGAGTGGATCAATATGCTTTGCCAGTATATTCTAACAACTTTATTCCAGGGGCGCAATGAGTATCGCAAAATCGATAGTTAGAGTTTACATTGATAAACCACATAAACGACCTATTTCTGTCTGGGACGAGGTACGAAAACTGATACATGTTTGTCGGCTCACCTGGCACCATATGTTTGCTACTATGCGAAAATGTTGATAGATCATATCAATTTACAAACAGCCTTGAAGGTGAATGAAAGAACTACATTTGCAATATTATATCAACTATATTGTTGAGTGATGTTCCAAAATGCATTGCACAGGCGTTTGCGTGAATACAGACGCCTAGAATCGTGGAAAACTGGACATTGAACACAGAGTAACATATTCAGTTCGTATGATGAAAACATACTGCACAAAGTTAGCAAGTTCAGTAGGGAAATTGTGCCGTGAGGCTTACAAATGTGTTCAAAATATATGTTGCGAATCGGAACAAAGATATTTGAGTAATCCATAAGCAAAAATACATTCAAATAGGAAATTTTGATTAAACTTTGATATGACAGTTGCTCATGTATTTTATGAGATCATATTACTTTTCAAATTGATAATGAACTAATTCAAATCGACTAGATCCATGGAAACTGGGTTGTGAATATCGCCTAAAAAGAATAAGGGACTTGATCTTAAACCTATGCCCATGCGCTATTCTAGCCCTGGCCCATTTCCCCTCTGGCCTGGGAATTTTATCGAACATCTACAATGGGTGGCAGGCACGGTCGTTCCATCTCTTTCTACGCATCAACTTGGCACAAGGGTTACAAACCAGGGGTGGACCCGTCCTGGCCTCAATATCTTCCCTCGCCTGCGTTCATTCATCTCTCCTCCCATCAAGAGGATATGACCGTGGTGCTTATCTCCGCCCTTCACAACTATGGCATCCTTACGGACGAAATATCTCCCCAACGCAACCAACGTTTCCTCCATGAAAACAACCTTTAACAGTAGATGTATACTACTACTACGGCTTTCCCATCAACATTATTCCCAACCCCCTGTATCGGAGCATGTGCTTCATTGAGTTTCTCGTACACTACTGTCAAATTTATTCTGAAGCATTTGATTATGTCCAGGACACTATGGATGCAACCGACATATTTTAGTAAAGTCTAGGTGTAATTGTACCAAGGAAATACCTATGACCATGACTTATTCAATAAGTAATTTAGATAACCTTAAAATAGTTTCATCCGAGGGATTGGATTAATGGAAGTGGTGTGCCTCTCAATGAATGTTCAGGATTTGGGGTAATATAACACTATGACTTAAAGATTTCGAATGAAGTGGCTCATACAAGAACCCATTCACTTCTCATGAAAGGGATAAGATATAGAAAGGGATTGCTGTACACGATATTTAATCTGTACTGAAGGTGTGTGCGCTAGTAAGGCTCACTTAAAAGAAGAAATATTGCCTGGGCCGGTAACAGCATTTAAGTGTCAGTTATGTACATTTTTTATACACGCATTAAATCTGGTACTGCGTTATCCTAGTAGGATAAATTAAGACTTTAACCTACAGGTTGGATGAAAGAAAACAGATACTTCCGAGCTAGCTTCCCATGTGGCAATTATATCAATTCGAACAGACCCCCCCCCCCTCCAAAAGAACAACAACAACAAAAAACACCCCAGCAACATGCTGATTAAATATTGTCTTAATTTCTTCATATATTACAAGAGAAGTCCCTTGGAGCTTTTCTCAGGTTTATTTTTAATCCAGTTAACACTAATTATTTTGATTAATATATATTCTCGGAGATCATGACGAACAGGGAGATAAACAAAAGAAAACAAAGGTAGACCATGGGTTATCTTCTCTATTTAGATTAATAAAGGCATAAATAAGTCAGCCTACCCGCGTGTATACCAACCTTTTAGCATATCCGCGTGCTCTCGATGCACTCATTGGCTAGTACTTCTACTTCTCACAGTACTTCTGTACATATATATTATGAAAGCTCACAAGATGATATGAAGATTATATCACTATCAAACGAGCAGAGCATGATATAACAGAAACGTCATCAATTCTGAACCATGATTTGTACCGAAGCGCCTAACAACCCGACCCGACATTGTACCTGTATCACGTACTGAGTGTAGCATACAACATTGACATCCAAAGCCATTTAGCCACTCGCCTTCGTAGTCAGGCATCAATGTAAATCAGACCACTTTCAGGGCCAAAAAGCCATCTTAATATACAAATGGACTTGGCCAACTGGCCATCTGCATTCAAACAAACTAAAAACCGGTACAAATGGAAACCGGACCCCATCCATTGTGGGTAAAAGCAGGTAATTTCAAAACGTTTATTCTGCCTAATACATCATTTTAACGCGCCCAGATCGAAGGGATTCCCGCGGAAACGAGCGCCCCTGTCAGGCAATATGAGGCACCAAGGAGGTTATTGCTAAGTCAATACTCATTGTCACTCAACACGGCATCTGCGCTAGATCGACACCTCCCCTGCTTGACTCCTACTAGGGACTTGAGATAAAAGTGCATTCTTTTCATTCGAACAACGAAGAAGAATATCTCTCGACTTGACAGGCGTTGTACAACCAGAAGACATCTCCTATTACACCTAACAAAGGACATCGTGCAATGATATATCACGTTATGGAAGTATACTCTTCCGACAGAAGAACAATAGTAATGGAATTACATGAAAAATCTTAACTCTTTGTGGGAAGTCAAAAGGCTGGGTGAATATAAAACATTGAAGGGAGATGAGACGCCAAATCGCATGTCCGTATCAAACGAAACTGTCGCCTTCGCAAACACCGTTTCCTAACCGAAACCATGCAGAAAAAATGGACAAAACCCTGTCGAACAATAACGATCGCATGTCTGTATATAACGTTCCAGGAATTGAATTGAGAAGGAATTATGCAATGGGACAGGAATGACGGACATCAAGTTGTTAGATGAAAGGTTAGGGGGAAGCTAGGATTCCCCCTTCAGGAACATGGGGACGGATCTGACAATCATTCCTGCGTGCCCTTTTACGGTTCAGCCCACCTGGGCGTTCTAGCACGGGGGAGAGGTCTGTGAGCAAGACCCCTGTGTACACCAATCGATCTTAAGCTGACTATTTACCTATTCAAGACGCTGATCACATATTCAACCATCCGTACTCAAGGGAGGCAAGGCGGGAGTCTTCCAGGAACGGTGGCAGTTTCACCCAGTACAAGGCATTCGGGGTTTCAAGCCTTGTTTTCTCAGGGTCGTGTTAGCTGAATACAAATACTGGGGTTCAAACATAGAAACGGGTGGGAATGCAGCACTTAGGCTCGACGAAACAATCCATGACATAACATCTGTTGCTTTGGGAAAAGGTTCTCTCAAGTAAAAACCAAATTATGCATGAACCCGCCAGCTTATGAAATATACTTGATGAACTTCGTTGCCATAAAGGTTTTATTGATAGAGGGCATACCATCATGCGAATTGTAACCCACAATTGGAGCATGTGCAATTAATGCTCAGTGAAATCATGTGTGTGTGTGTGTGTGTGTGTGTGGGTGTGTGTGTGTGTGTGTGTGTGTGTGGTGGGGGGGGGGGCTTTAGGCCCCATCAACAATGTTTATTTGTCATATCAGGGCATAAGAGGAAACATGCAAAGAGGATGGGATACCCTAATCCTCTTTTCAGATCAATAGCAATGGTTCTTTTGCATGCGTACACGGTTTCTAATAAATGTAAATATCTTAAAATGAAATAGCGATTGTAGTCTATTGGGGACGTTATTAACATTACTCAGTCATAAAATGTAGTGCTAGCTTTTTCAAAAAGATTTTGTATATAGAAAACGTGATGAATGAACGTTGCCAGTGTTTAGGTTTAAGCTGGTTAGGACTGTAAAAAAAACAAAAAAAACAAAACATTACTCAGTCATTAAGCCACATCTCCCATTATATGGAAACAGGTTTCACCTGTAACGAACCATGCCTTTGCACCTGGTGAATGAATACAAAAGCCTGCCTCCCCATTAAAGCGAAGCAACTTCCCAGCAATAATACCACATCTAATACCAATTCATCAATACCCGACACAAACTCTGGGAGATTGCATAAGTCGGGAGACAATTGTAAATACAACATTTAATTATGTTTCATGGCATTGAATTTATGAATGCATGCTAAAGAGAGCATTTAAGGTCAGTGAAACCATCATTTTTCAGTATATATGAACCTTTCAACATTGTGACAAACTGCACGGACGAACATATATAATTGAACAGAGCGCCCTTCAAAATATATATATTTTGCATCTCGAGCCTTTCAGAAACTCAAATAAAATATGGGATAATAATTATGACAACGTCACACAGAAATAGCAGGTACAGAAAGAATATTTGACAGGCAAGACCACAAAGATAGGAAGGGTATTAAAACATACTACAAAAGCCACAGGCGAATCTGATGCCATTAAATGACAAAAACAGATGCTGTACAGCCCACGTGGTAACATTGGATAGGTGAATGAACGCCGTACTTTTTTAGGATGAGGCCTACTCACACGATACTCATTACCTAAAAGAAGAGTATCGTTTGATGTATAGGTCAAAAGAGGACAAAACATTCAACTCGACAATAGCCGTATTTTGAAAATCAAACCTCACACACAATAGACTATTGCATACAGGTCTATAGAAATTGATGACCACCTTCTTAACCCGAGCACTTTCTATTAGAATAAGAGTATAGTCGTAAGGAAGAGGCTTATGATAGTAATGAAATCAAAAGTGAATCAGACAAACCGTAGCTTTAGACAAATAATTGACACTCTTAAAACTAAAATGGTTAATAATCAAATGGACAAAGTAACCTATGGAAAAGCGTGCGTTTGAATATTTCCCTAAATACTTCTTGCTAGGATAAAAGTCACAATGGCTTCAAGGGATCATTCAAATCTCTTTCCACTGAAGTAGCAATTGTAACAGTGAAATACACTCAAAGCAAAGAGGCTAGCTGAATATATTCTCTTTTTAGAAGCAGTGAAAGGCTAGAATATTATTTTCTGCACATTGAAATTAACAATTTAACGTATTTGAGGTTATGTTCCCAACTGGGACCCTCTCCCCGAGGGAATTGGGAATAAAATCTAAAATCCAATATACAATTAATGCCAATCTGTGAAGCATGGTTACACAGCAGTAATCTGCGGCGCTGCGCCAAAAGACGTATGCTATGGTTTTCTTTATTTTAGATTTCTGATGTACTATATACTAAGTATGTGAATCTCAGGGTTGTGCTTCAATGTACTGGCAGAACACTGGTCGGCGGTCCGCGATCACAGTTGGCCCACTGATAAAGCCCCACATCCACTAGGTCGACTAACCCCCCCCCCCCGTCGGGTTGACTGCAATAAGTAACTGTTAATAGCGGGCATGTAATTTATTGTTAAAAATTGGATCAAATGAACGTTTATTCAATTGAATTGAATTCGATAGAGCCTTCTGCGACTGAGTCCTTTGATGTCGCAGACTGGAAAAATGGTTTAGTGGATACTGGGTTTAAGTCATCAAGCCAGGCTTGTTGCAGTACCCAGGTGAAAGAGGCAATGCATGCACAATGCAATGCAATGCAATGCAATGCAATGCAAAGCAATTGATTCTTCTGTATATGAAAATGTACAAAGGGGGCTATTATGTCCGTCCATTATGTTGAAACATATTTGTGTTCCATAGCTTGTTTTAGCTTTACGTTAAAATAAGTTGAGAGAAGACTACTCGGATGTGGTATTATCCATATAAGATATATTTTCCCTTTATATTAGTGTCAAATAGTATTCAGACAGAAGCAATTGATTCAATGAATAAATACAAGATTGTTGATAGTTGCTTCTTGTCCCGATTGTGACGAGATGAAGGATATAACCCATTTTCTCTTTAAATGCAAAATATGTTTCTTCCTGGGGACACCTTTAGAAGTGTCTCTTATTGATTTAGACCTGATAATACCAGCGTTCAATGGTGACTCTCAAGATATAGAAATGTATAATGAGAAAGCAATAACCAGCCAAATATATTTGATTTTCATATTGTTCTAAAAAAAAGGGGGGGGGGGATGTTGTTCTAAAGAACAAACTGATATTTAAGCTTTTAAATAGAGATAAACTTTGGTACAAATTGTATCTGTATCCAGTCCTTTCTAGAAGAAGTAAGCTCGCGGTGTTCGAAATACGTAATAGCAATTCACTCTATATTTCTTTCTTTGAGTGCGCCCTAGTATATGCCACAGATATCTTACCTGAATAAAGAAATGTAAAAAAAAAGCGTTATGATGTTTCATTGAATGAATTCTAGATATGTGCTGCTTCGTTTATAAATTAAATGCACTGCCGTTAGTATTCAGTTCTGTAACTCTTGCTCATGGCGTTAGGTAACTTTAGTTTTATGTGACTGAGCCTTGTTGCTTTCTTTGCCTATTTAAAGGAAAAAGTGGGATATTGTAACATTATGATCAACATTTTTTTTTAATAAATGAACAAAGTAGAATTTTCCCAAACGAGAAGGGTGCTCAGAGAAGAAGACAGACAAAGATGGGCCCTGTCTCGAGAGAGGTAATAGTATTTTCTTGGTTTAATTCATCACGGTGTGATTTAATGCTGTTCCACACGAAGTCTGACAAACACTTCATAGGCCAGGATGAGTAAGCTTCATAGACAGATAGGCAGAGTTGGGAGAAGTCTGTGAAGTAAAGTATTCCCTATTATTAGGTATGTGTGTTCTGTTCCTTTTGTGTAAAGCAAAAGGCATAAAGCTTAAATGATATTGAGACTAGAATCCAAGTTGTAATGGAAACATTAACATTAAAGCCAACATTAAAATATTATTGTCTGGAAAGCGCTGTATATATTAGGTGTTCGTAACCATGGAAACTATTGCAATTATCAAGTAAAACCGCATACGGAATTGAGTTTTGGTTAAGTTCTACTGGAAATATTTGAAGGTATAAAATTTTTTTTTAATAAATGAACAAAGTAGAATTTTCCCAAACGAGAAGGGTGCTCAGAGAAGAAGACAGACAAAGATGGGCCCTGTCTCGAGAGAGGTAATAGTATTTTCTTGGTTTAATTCATCACGGTGTGATTTAATGCTGTTCCACACAAAGTCTGACAAACACTTCATAGGCCAGGATGAGTAAGCTTCATAGACAGATAGGCAGAGTTGGGAGAAGTCTGTGAAGTAAAGTATTCCCTATTATTAGGTACGTGTGTTCTGTTCCTTTTGTGTAAAGCAAAAGGCATAAAGCTTAAATGATATTGAGACTAGAATCCAAGTTGTAATGGAAACATTAACGTTAAAGCCAACATTAAAATATTATTGTCTGGAAAGCGCTGTATATATTAGGTGTTCGTAACCATGGAAACTATTGCAATTATCAAGTAAAACCGCATACGGAATTGAGTTTTGGTTAAGTTCTACTGGAAATATTTGAAGGTATAGGGAGGATAACGAAAAGGAGGGCGAGTGTGCAGACAGACAGCAACAGGTGCAGAAATGTTCTTACCAGTCCTGGTTATATTATTATATATTGTATATTTTACACACAAAAGGCCCTATTACAAAATAACTAAAGGATGGTAGAAGGGCCCTTAGTCGGACTCGGTGTCTTAACGGTCGCTAACTATAGCTTTCCAACTGGACGTTGATGACGAGAAATATACTGACAGATCATGCTAGCCGGACTACCTCCTGTTCATTGTACAAATTGATCAGAGCCTCGGCAGTCACACGCCAGCAATTAGGGCAAAACATAACAGCAGTTTGGGCGTGCCTGACGAGGGGCTGGGAGGAAAGTAAAGAAAAAGGTGCTGGGCTTGCCACCTGATCACGTCGCCACTCCTGTCTTTAGTCTCATTAGACTTAATACATCTATAGCCGGGAGACATGTATGCTCGGGGGTGGGTAGCACAGATTCTAGCATGCATCCTTTAATTCATCTCCATATAGGGCAATTAACCTTGAAGTAGTGGCGCGTGTGCTTGATTTATTGGAAGGCATTGAGCGAGCAAACCTGACCTACGCTGTACCTTGAAGCATCAATCACCGCGCCCTTCACCTTGTCCGCTCGACTGGCCGCGTCCAACAATTCAATAATGCCACCCCCGGTTAAGGAGAGAGAAGCCTAACACAGTGGATGAGATTTTTTGTGTCAGTTTGGATAACGTCGTGATGATGATGCGCAGACAGGCACCTGACGGGAGACCTCTGTTAACACCCCCACAAACTTACTGCCAATAAGGACATGGGCAGAGGTTGGGACGGTGCAAAATGCTACAGGCATTATTGAGGGAGTAGCTCATAAACTATACACCAGTATATTTATCCATCTCCAACAGTGAAATCTCTATTGATATATCATTAAAAGCCGTCTATAACCTCTTCCGAGGTAGAACAAAATTGTTATTCATAGTTTTATTCAAGACTTGTATCAAATGCTAGTATTACCATGGGCTATTTTTGCACAATAAATATGAAATATTTCTTGCACCTAGACAGTGGCGTATGAGTGCTTCCCTATGGAACAAAGCCGGTTTGCAACAAGTACTGGTTACACTAGTACCACAACCGACATTAAACCAGCTCAGATGAACAACACAGGGCCAGGACTCATGCGACAACAACACCTGCAGGAGTCGCACTTTCCTTTCAGACATAACACCGGAGATAATGCATTGGCAATGAAGATGGTGTTTCCTTGCTCACTGCAGAAATTAATCACAAATGTAGCACAAGCTCGGGCTGCGGTACGTGTTGTATGACCTTTACACTGGCTTCTAGCTGCCTCTGAAGACGAAGCCAACGCACTAATGGTTGCCAGGGCTGCTTCTTTGAGCTAGGCCTAAGTGTCATATTAACTAGCCAAATGCCTCCAACTAGTCGCCCCCATTAGGAACCATTAGACAGCCGCACATGGAAAACACTGACTGTCCCCGGGGGTTGAAAGACAGTTGGCATCCCCCAGTACTATGCAGAGGACGGAAAGCCCCTTTTAAGAAGGAAAGTTAAAATGAAATGTCATGATTCCCCAGGACGAGACGTATTAAGTGTGGGGTCTTGATCTTTGAAAGGTTAATCGCAACATACGAAACATAAAGTCAATGATGTCCATGCCCTTCCTCCTACCACTGGGCCCTAATGAAAAACTGAATTATGTAACTGATACGGCAAACACTCGAAATCAAACAGACAGAGCTCCGAAATCCAAACACAAAGCATTGGAATTAAATATTACAGGGGATGTGAGGGTAAAGAGTGCTTTCTGAGGAGGATGTATGATTGCGGCAGGTGGTCCAGCCGTCTATATCGGCGCACAACCTCCATAACATAATGCAAACACTCAAGACACAGCTACCCTGCTGGCAAAGGCTACATAGATCACATCTCCCTTGTAAACCTCAGTGCTTACTCCAGTCTTTTATGCCCTATTGAGAATGATATTACAAGTCATAACTGTCTCTTATCATTTAGGCTTGCTGGGGAACGATCTGTACATAGCTAGCGTTCCTTCTACTTACATATAGTAACTAATGACACTTATGAATGAGTGTGTATGAAATAAAATTCGAACACAGCCAGGTCTCTCAGGTTTCTCTGAGTGTGCAGGAAGGACATTACTACAATGTTTTGTAGGACATTCCTAAACATGTTCTGCCGCAATAAGCATGACAATCAAGGCCCTCCAGTTCCTAAAACGGACAAGAGCAACAGGATCCTAACGAGTCCACAAGCATTAGTATGGTCCTAGCTTTAGAAACCCCACTAGGTTGGCCCTTCCGTTGCCAGGACATTGGTGCTGGCTGGGCCAAAACTGGTCATCCCGTCCAAAAACAATTAGATTAGGGAATAAGAGAGTTGTACGCTCATCACCAGTTCGACGAATAGCAAGTTTCAACACGCCAGAGCCACTCCAGGTAATGTGCGGTGCCACATACAGTGACCACTGTACACTGTCCCAAAGGATGACCACAAGCGTCCACTCTAACTATGTCCTACCCTATTCGTCCATTAGCGCCAGGCTGTGTGGACACAACAAGCATCGCGTTGTGCGCTTCAGTAGGTGAGTTGGCGTCCCATCTCTGTGCCTGGGGTGAGGACCTAGGAGGTGTGTGTGTGTGGGGGGGGGGGGGCATATAGTCCTGTCCAGTGTGGAAATGGTCGATGGGGTGGTAACCAGCCTTAGGGTGATATGATAAATGACGCTGGTGTTCAGCCTGTAACTCTAAAGGAAAAATTGGGACCATCTCGTGATGAGGACAATGTAAAACGGTGGTGGGGAGCGCCCAGTGAGATATGGAAAATTCAATCATATCGGATGAGAAAACCGGCACGAGGCAATGAAATATGTGACTTAGCAAAATGGGGCGCGCCAACCCCCACACCATCGCCAATCAAAAACACCGCATTATCTAACAGTAGCATCAAATCGTGTCACGACAATTTTGAGCACGATATAAATTGCCTTGCAAGAGATCTATCGGTCGCTCATGAATATGAAATATTTTCTTTCTCAGCATTGAAATTGAGCTAGATTTTGTCAATGTTTCAGGGGGTTATTTTTTTCGACATGACCGGACGCTCCCAAACAATTTATGGGATAAAATGGTTTTATTCACAAAATTACAATGCCGTGGATAGCTTTTCAACCTGATCAATGGTGGCTACAGTGACAGTCGGGGAGAACCTGCAGCTATGGTGGGTTACGATATCGATCAATTGAGCATTCCAGTTGCTGAATGCGTTAGCAATACGGAGCACAGGTTTTACAGCAGTATCAGATGTCAGTTCATCTGTTTCAGAAGTTTATCACATGTGAGCACAACAAATGTAACCGTGTCACAGCTGCACTCATCAGCAACGCCTAATAAATAGTCCAGCTGCATAAATGTCATGGCCTTTTTAGCGCAGCGCCCTCCAGTTCTAACCGGGCGATGCATAGCGGCCTTATGCATTTATGGTAAATGCTCAATGGGATACACCCATGATCCACCCATGTTACCATGCATGCATGCATGCAACCTTTCATATAATTTAATTGCCAAATGCGGTGGAGCCATGCTTTTTAGACACGTGCAGCTGTCGTTCTATCAACGATTAAATAGTATTGTGTAATAACATCTAAGATAGTGAACGAACGTTTACGTTTAAATGGTGGGGGGTACAGACAGACAGAGAGTAATCTTTCTGATGCTGGGGGTACAGACAGACAGAGAGTAATCTTTCTGCTGGCATAGCATCATTTCCATAGAGAAACGTGTCACTCAAAGGCTGACCCGCGTTTGGGATCCGGAACCACCAAGGTCATCAAGATAGCGACCGTGGCAAGCGGAGCTCAATTTGTTAAGCAAGCCATATGTCGGGGCGTTGTCCTACTCGCCGCGGAAGTGGACTGCCCTGATGAATGCGAGAGCGCATGCGTGGACCGTGTAAACTTCTCCCAGTCATTCAGAAGTGGTTGGGGACACGGGGAATGGTGACTGCCTGCACCAGCCACCCCACCATCGTGATGGAGTGTACCGATCCAATATGTATATATTGACTTTTGATGACACACAACTGACGGGTTCGATTTGCGCCGGGCGGGTCGACCTGATGGATGGTCGAGGGAGTGAACCTGGCTATTGCTTGTGTGGGATGCAATGCAGCCAGCACAGACAAGGCCTATAGGTTGGTGAGCGAGGAGATCCAATTAATGCAAGTAGTCCAGGATCCACACAGACCAGCCCAGGACCCTGACCCTGCCCCCGGTGGCGGGGGTTGGGGGCCCATCCGGGCAATCAGAATATTTTTCTGCTCTTCTGCCTGGGCCCATGCTGGGACTCGAGCAACATTTGCCAGCTACTCATCACCCAGTCGGGGCCAACCTGCGCACAGAGGCGAGTAGCTCCCTACACGATCTAAACAAACAATGCCAATTTGACATTTCGGATATTCCCTTCTGATTCAGCCAAGCAGAGTATGTTTTCTTGTCGTGCCCCACAGTCGAAGATTTAGCCGCAGCTCATCAGTACAAGAGCACAGGCAAAAATATGTATGCAAACACATTGCGGTTCATTACATTATATATACATATGCATGCAAACGTCGATTCTATTTCTGGCAAGGTATCCATAAAGCTTTGTCGTATACATAACCATAACCAGTCAAATAGCATAATCACAAGGCGCAGAGATTTTGGAGGAGAAAACCTTTGGAGAAGACAGATGGCCTTCTCTACCCCCCCCCCCCCCCCCCCCGCCCTCCCCGGCACAGAAATGAATCTGAAATGTCGTCTTGCAATCCTTCAAGAAAATGTCGTGTTTAATCCCCCCCAGAACAAACGATGGCTGCCTTGGGAATGAATTACAAGGGCTCACATTTACAATTTTAACGAAGACATGTCATTCATTAAGAAAAACGACCGAAAAAATAAATCCAGGTGTTATTAAAATAAAATATTGCCTTGTTTGCTGTAGCGTTCATCAAGTTAAACACTTCTGGTTCAAGATGTGGGAGCTTTGTAGCTTTACAGCAAGGTGATGGCGCCAAGAGCGATGAACACTGGCATGGGCATTAAGGCAGTAGGGGGAATCTGATGCAACACTGGAGTGTGATATAACAGGATACGGCCCTACACGCCTATTTAGATCGCTAGAGGTTAACTATCTATGACAGTATTACCAGCCTGTAAGCATCCCTTCCAATTGACCATTAGCCCTGGCTTCAATGAGCAGATGTCTGTCAGAGACGATAGATATTGGCTTCAGGCCCAAGATAGGTGACTCGAAAGAGAATGTAATCTCAATAAATGATAGGATACATCAATTACATCTTACTGCCGTCCGAATCAAAGATAGCAGATGCCCGTCACAATGGGGCCACAAATGGCTTTATTATGCTAGGCAGCTACAGGCCTCCGATCAAATATAACTATGTCTCAGAGGTCATCTGCATTCATGCAATATTAGATATGCATGGTGGGTTTAATGAATAGTTACGTTAGATATGATTAGTATTAATATACGTTGAGCATAACTTTAAGGATAAAGGACTACGGTAATCTGATAAATCTATTTAATAATAATTCTATCATGTGCATTCCTTGGGGGAGCACATGTTCGAAATAACACTTTGAAGAATGCAATTAGATTTTCAAAAGCTGGACTTCAAGGAACGAGTCCCTATAGGTAAAAAATACTCCTTAGAAGGGAATTCAACAGCGGGAAAGACTAAACCCTTTAAAGGAAGCATGCCCAACAAAATGTGAAATTTTATAGTCATGCTAATAGGACAGTGCAAAATCACATTCTCATCAGGCTTCGGAATGCTTTTGACATTTCCTGATTATTGGGGAGATATTATTGCAATTAGCAATGTCAAGTCAAATAGAGGGAGACACAATGGATTAGATAACAGATTGCCCGATACAATTCAGCTCTTCAAATATCCTCCCCCTTTCATCATATTTTCAAATTCAACACTTCTTTTCTACTTGGGTATGGAAGTGGTGAACTTGATACGAGTGATTTTCTACAATGACGTTATCGATTCCCACTGCAGTGAAGAAAATACACCAACTTTTTTCATTGGAAAACTATGCTGATGCAACAACGCGAGGAGGGACATGGTAGTTTTTGCCTAGAACGAGAGCTGATGGATTTTAAATGATCGCGTTGAGCAAGGGTAGAACCATGACTTTGCATACATTTTGGATGCAAGGATTACTGAGCATAAGAAGTACGACAAAAGGTCCTGATTACGTCCGTGATATGAATGCATGGCGGTGTGATACCCCGATGGCGTTGATAACGAGCATGGAGGAACAAAAATCCTTTACTGAGTCCCGAGCATGGACCGATGAGGTTCAAGAAATCGATACAAAGTCCAAGGCTACCATGAATTTAAAGTGCATGACCAGAGATGCTGTCCGGAGAAAGCAACTCCATCCCACTCTGCCTTGCCAACAATCTCCTCCATTTTGTCGCCATCTCATGTTTTATCACTGCTCTCTTCAGTCTCAGATATCATCCAGTATTTCTATGAATGGCTCTCTATTCCAAGTCATCCACTTTACCTATCTCTGTTTCCCTCTCAAGTATCACTCGCATGCTCCAACAAATCCTCTGACAGAAGGGACAGATTGAAACTTCTCACCAGTTTGAAACAATTACTACATTTATGGTATGGGATTCTGAATGCCATTGACGTCCAAATAAGGCTAATCAAGGAGACACGCGATTTCGTGTACGGGATTGTAATACTATCAGGCAAAGAAACACGGCATCAATTATATTCAGAGAATGCAGCGCAGGAACGAGGGCAGAAAATAAATTCTCCTCGAAGGAAGCCTAGAGGTAATGCATTTATAGTTTCATGCGAGGAAAAGGCGATGTCTTAATCTACTTCCTTAACACGGTGTCATTCCTCTAGATGCAGAAGGCACTACGCGTGTTCTAATAACTCCTTAAGTAATTCAATAAAGGGGGATGTAATAACTACATGTTAACGAGACATGCACTTTTATTTCGATCAACATATTTGAATATGTCTATAAATTTTAATGGATGACTCTGGCAATGCTCTATGAAGATATGCTTCATTCATTCAAATCATAAAACATACATATAGGTCTCCGATCCTCACAAAGCAAGTACAATTTTGAATGAACTGAAAATTGATACAAGTATTATCTATCAAGGACCTGGGACATTACATGTCAAATCTGGCAACACTACTGAAAGCGTCAGAGGAGGATTTCCGGGACAACAATTGAGAAAATTTTAGTTCTAGAATTCCTTAGTATGTGCATACATTACTACATGTCGGCTAACAGGGCATTATAGACTACATTTGTCTACCTCCTAGACTGTGTTAACAACGAGAAGACAGTCCATTGTAAAATTCCCACAGAACTTCATAGTGATGCTGTGTAGCGAATCCCAATCGAAGCAGCAAAAACTATATCGCACATGCCAAACATTCTCAATTCTCAAAGACGATTTGATGGGTGTATAGATAGGCTTGAAGAAAACAAGGCCTCTGCATCGCGCTTGAATATTCAAGCTTAAAGGGTGGATGCACGACTTCCAGCAGGACCGGATTGGGACAATAAAGCCTACACTAGAGTAGCATGTTGAGATATAAAAACAGAGACTTACATTCATCGTCCGTGTGAAGCTTCCTCTTCATCTCATCTAGTTTCTTTTGATCCTTGGCTATCGATCTGTCGCGTTTGAGGGTGAGGGTTTTCAGTTTCTCATCTTCAGGCAGCTCTTGTACCAACGAATACTCTTCATGGTGCGTTATTCCTGGAGAGAAAACACAAAGGTTGCTTAACATGCCATGGAATGACTACGAGATCTAACCTAACAGAGGGCCCAAAGCTAAAAGGGCATAGGCATCACTAGCTTGTGCCATTCCATACTGGAGATTTATTTGACAAGGAATTCCTCAAATTAAACTTCAAAAGTACGTTGTATTGGGCATAGGCCTGTCTATCCTGTGCCATTTCGTATGGAAATTTGTATTTCACAAGGAAATCCTCGAATCATACTTCAAAATGGTCTTGGAATGACATGGATCGATGCTGTCCTTATACCAGGACATGGATATTGATCATTATAGGAACACCCAAGGCCAAAAACAATTGGAATAAGACAATGCTTCCCGAACGCACCTTATTGAGCACTAACCTTGTCCATGTTGAGCATCAAACTACAATGTTCAATCTAGCGCATCGGTCACTAAGTCTAATAACATTGAACAGGAATAACATTGGCACCATACACAAACTGACTTGTTAGATTTGATATTGTGGCCGTATATATACTTTACACTAGCTGGATCATATACATTCGCAATATCATATCCATGGAAGGGACCACTCGGATGTGGATGGAACAATAACTTTGTGATAAGAGAAGGACAGTCAAATCATAAATATTCCCAACATTCCTAACCATTCATCGGTATAAGGACATTCTAACACTTTCCACTTCCGCTATAGGAAGAGTGTCCATCTTCAGGATCTATTTGAAAAGGAATGGAAGCTTAGCAGATCTCATTACTACTGTGACTGTTTATTATTCCCTGGTGTTTCAGACACTCATATTCATCGTTATAATTTCAATCCGATAAAAAATTCTATCAACTTTGTCAGAATATCCCAGGGGAAGGAAACAATTCCGAGTTGAATGGAATACAAAATGGTATAATTGAATGAAGATGTAAGATTTGCCTACCCTTGGGGATAAGTTAATGTTTAGTGGGAGCAACTATTTTTCATTCGCCAAAACCAATAGCGTGTCATATATGTTAAAGAATACCACAAGAAAAGAATCACAAGAAGGCGTTTCTTATGAATAGGCACGAAGCGTTAAGTCCCCAAATAAAACTTTACACAAAGCTTGTCTCCCTGAAGGGACCACGGGTGTTATACTTGGGAGATTAAGTTGATAAGAGGCAAATAAAGCCAGTCCTAGTATTTCTGCTTTCTCAGCAAATTACTGCGAGGAGAACCCGGGAAGTAACTGTATACTGAGGCCATGAAATGGGGGTGACTTATGTTTACATGGAACAGCTTTCACACCAAGAGGGGACGTAATGTATCCCCCAATCTATACATAAGAACAATGTCTGCGAACTCTCGCGGAATTCCTACCCAAATATAGCAGAACCAGAAGAGAGGCATAATATCGAAAGTAGACTACAAGGATTTTTTTTAAAGAATACTATAGAGAACGCTTTTCAAAAATTAAAAGCCTAGGCAGGCGTGGCAGTTCCACCCAACCAAAAAATGTGAAGGAAAGAATCTAAAGCTTCGCGTGATATGGCATTTTCAAATTTGGAGACGGTACCGGGTCTAACACAGCCCTTACACGCACGAATTTAGAATTCTGCAGATGAACGCCGGAAGAACTACCCTGACGTCTTTCCTTCGAACGTACAGGCCACTCTCATCCAAACCGCAGGCCGACAAATATTTTACCTGGTGCTCGATTCCCTCCCTGTCCCCAAGGGTGAATGGAGAGACGGCTGTGAATTAGCGACTACTGAATTTACAAGGTGCAACCCTAGTCTCCCCCTAGAGCTAGAATCCAGTTAAGGTTTCCAATACTCATCCATGTTCTAGCCTCAGTCAACAGTCCCACTTTCAGTCCGCACTCAGCTATACAGAATTTTTAACGCCGCGACCTGCCACCCTACCTGTGCTTAAAGCCTGGGTTACCGTCTTCGTGTCCTGATAGGCATTTATCACTAACTAGGTCGGAAGGGTGGGAGGTCTTTTAAACCATACAAGAAGAATTCTTTAAGAAATGTGCCACTTCTAATTGCATAAGAGAAGTGATGAATTTAATAATTTACCCGAATGGTAACAGTATAAAATTGCATGCTATCATCTTGCAATAAACTTTCAATTATTTTTACTGGGAAGTCAACATTTGAGCATATGGGTAATTCGTAGGAATTCTGAGGCTATTGGTCCTAAAGGTGGAAATCGTGTTCGATTATTACAACAGGAAGGAACACAATTAGAATGTGATTTAGAATGATAGGCAATAATCATTTTCTGATAAGCTGTTTAACAATCGTCGAATAGGAAATCCCTCAAATAGATTAGAGTGATTAGCTTAGAAATTATGTGCCTTAGCATCCCCAACCAACCTCTCATTTTCCGGGCTGAAATCCCTTATATAAGCAACATTATCAAATGGAATTTGCCATTCTCGATTTCCGGCATTTAAGCCCCTAGGAAGGCTGTAGCTAAATCGCATAATCATCTTTTGAATAATCGTCCCGAGGATGAGGAAAATATGTGAAAACATAAATATAATACTAAATCCATGGCTCAGAGGCTTTCCCTATCATATGACGAGCCGTATAGTTCTTTGCAATGGGAAATTTACTTTTTTTAAAGTAATCCTTCTTTCTGAGCGAGGTATTGTTTATCAGCCCAGCTCTAAAAACTGGCTTTTATTCGAGCTTTGGATGGCAAATTCTATCCCATTTTCATCTGCCATCATAAAGACATTTTTCAAGGATGATATGAGGGAACGCTTTACGCTCGAGTGTGAGTAGTATGTAGAAATTGGGCAGAGCTTCAGGCAGCGAATGCAGGTTTTCCTACATCCCACAGCACTAGTGGCCCTTTAATCGCAAGTGGCGCCCACATCGCCAGCGCCCGGGGGATAGCGGGAAGGAATTCATTAAAAGGCACTATGTTATGCGGTAATTTGTTTATGTCGCAGGCCTGTCTTACCTATGCGGAAGCAGATGGTAATCATAAGTTGTGCGACTGTGTGGCTGTCATCCACCTGCAGTGTCTTGACACTCCCGTCCAACATTCTAACCCGCAAGATCCTCTGTTTCTTTCTGTACTCAACGACATCCTGCAAAAAACAAAGAGTAAACAAATTTCAGACATCATAACAATGACAATTCTCTCTATATAATATTATAGGACGAGATAATAAAGAGGGCTTCTTTAAGACGTATATATGTCTCTTTATAGGCTTGAGGTTTTTTAGTATCCTTTATTGTCCTTGTCGTTTGTGTATGTACACACATAGGAATCCTTATCTCTTACCCCTGGTCGCCGGTGGCAGTCTCGGTAAATAATAAAACATCCAATTACTGAACACACTCTGTCATGTTCACCAATATTTAGATTCAGTCTCGAGGATCAATGCTTATAAAACACCATCATCCATCGATTTTTTTATTCGAGGGTTTGGGGACGGTCCATTACTTTCTCAGTAGCCATACATCTCCCAGTTTAGCTGATTAAGTTTTGGAGGCATGCTGCGAGGTGTTAGATGCTTTAGTGATGTCGCAGCTTGGGGGCCTTGGAGATGGCGGAGCATTGGTAGCGGCTCGGTGTGAGGTAAATTAACCCCCCGGTCTGAGGCAAGGGACGGGCTCCTGCACTTGGTACTATGATTAATGATCATAGTGGTCGGGAATGGGAAGTGATTAGATCGTTTGGAGCCTATGATGTCTAATTGGCATGGTTCCTAAAGGGAAGGACTTGTGGGGGGAAAGGGCCAAACCACAACCTCGTCGTGTTATGAGCCAATCGCGCCTGATCGTGCATGTTTTACGATGGTTCCGTAGGCTCAATGATATCATAGCAGACCTTTTCCTTATCAGGCTCCTTGATAAATGGCAAAAACACCCTGTGTTTGCCCACTGGCCCCAAGGCCTATAGCCTCGCACAGATGGGACAGTAATACCACCATCAAGACTTATATCACACATATAAATCCTAGACAAGTGGGAGCACAAATGCCTTCTAAGGGACAGTTACCGCAGCTTTCTCCCATTTACCCTGGCCATGGAACCCCATCGTTCGCTCTGGCCTGCTTCTAAAGTGTAACCTAGCCTCACTCTAAGTGGATTAATCTGAACTGAAGCTAAAATAGCGTCAGGCAATCCGCCTGTTTCCCTCTGACTAATCTGTTTTCCGTTCCTATCCAATTCAATTACAGGATTTTAGTAATGCTGAATTGGGATTAATATTCAGTACTTTCCATTCTCCACTGATAAAAAACATCTTGGCTCAGAACTGAAATAGGGAATATTGATTCAAACCACAAATCTGCTTGTTACCAAGTGCTGGTGAAAAAGAAGACTCCCTACCAGGGAACGGGCCTCATTAGCATGTTCATTTCACACTTGAAGGCAATTGATATAAATGGTCTTGGCGAGGCAGTAATTGTAGTCTTTCATCGTGATGCTACTTTTAATTGCTATCGCTATGTCATGCGTACAGCCAAGCTTTCAGACCATTTAACCACATCAACCCTAAGTTTAAAACCTAACAATCCGCACATATCCCCCTCTCTTATCTCCTCTAATGTTTCCTCCCTCCCAGCGTTCTCTCCAGCCCTCCAATCAGATACCTGACCCTCTCTAGACACTAAAATATTCCAGCCGTAATTATAAAAAATGGCATGCATACACTCCGTACTTAGCGGACCAACCAGGGCTTACATACATGTATAATACATTACCCTCCATCAGATACTCTTTTATATCACCAACAAGATTTGTCCCATAACACGTTCACTTTCCTAAACGGGGGGCGCGACGCAAAAGATTTTAATTTGCCGAGGCGGGGGGAGTGTTAAGAGCAGGTGATTTGACAGCGGGCAATGCTCAGTAATACTAGCGCAATATAATGTGCATGGAGGCCAGCTAAGAACCCTCGTTTTAACATGCATCAATAAGTCTCCCTTGCCTAGAATCAGGCACGCTGTTTTAATTAAACTCTACTCTAATTGTGCAGCATACTGCTGTGACCAATATCCAAAGTGGCAAATCACCGGAACGCTAGCCACTCTACGTGAAACTAGCAAGGCGGCTGTTGTCATCATTCCACAGTAGTTTAATGCCAATGTTCTTAAAATATAATAATCTTACGAAGATTATCATACGTAAACACCAACGGTGAATAGTTTACAGATACAGTTGAGATACAGCAATATAGTAAAGATAATCAATGAAAACCGAGAAATTAACAATTTCAGAGGGAATTTCCTCATTCTTGAGATATAGGTAGACAACATTTTCTAATCCTACACATCAGGTTAAAAGCCCAGCAATCTTAATAATCTTAAATAATAAAGTAAGAAAATTACTGGGAATCGAATACACATCTACACTGGCAATTGAATACACCTCTACATAAGACCAACGTAATTACCATTCATAAAGAGAAGCCGGATGTCTGAGTGAACAACAACGAAAACTTAAATGCAGAAATCCTTCCCTTAATCGACGTCCGCCAAAACAAGTTTCATTTAAAACGAGAAATCAAACTCGGGGGTAATTCTAACATTTTCACGTACTTAAAGTGTTTACAATTATTAATTTGTAAGGATTGGGAAAACGTCCAAGTTAAAAATGCGGGGGCCTAATTTCCCGGTCGAAAATAGGACTGTAAGTCGGGATGTGGGATTGAAGCAGTACAGTGATCTTCATCTTGGGGCGTTTCAACAAGAGAAAGTATAATTTGATTGGCGAGAGGTTGGCAGGGGATGCCCAAGGTGTCAAACAGCACCCTAAGGCAGCGACTGCTGTTGCCTAACTCCCTCAGGATTTTCGCGAGCCACGAGCGTGGGCCGCTATCACACCACTTGCTCCCCTCACAATCAAGCTACCTTGTTAGCATTTTTATATGAAATCCCCAATTACCGCACGCCTGCTGTGGCTCGAAATGAAATTCAGCGAGGGCCTTCATCCATCAAAGTTGTCAAAGAATTTTATCAGAATGCAAATATGTTGGTTGTCTGTCGATTATGAATGAGAAGCTATGTTCATGCATGGCGCGTGGCTGGCAGGCGTAGCAGCAGCAGAAGTAGAGGCAGGGCGAGGGAGGGGATAGCTTATAGAGGGAACCATGCAATATCTAGAATGAATATGAACATACAGAGGCTTTGTACAGAAACCACTCGTCAAAGGCAATGGTCATCTTCACAGGGAGATGGAAATCCTTGCCAGCAATATCACCAGGGTCGCAGGCGCTCCCAAAAGGCCATGTCCAGTCATCTTAAAGACTAGTGAGTTTTCAGTCCCTTCCACTTGACGTCATTTCACAATCCAATACCAAACGCCATTCATTCTTTTGGAAATATATCCTCAGTCAAACTACCCATACCCTCTAGCAATGGCTTCCAACTGAACTTAACTCTAAGGAATCTCCTTCAAAATAGACGTATCCGAGACCAATGGTTGGTGATGGTTGGCTATTTACTGGGCATAGAATACTAAAGGGTCAGTTTTTCTGATATTTGGAGAGGCTAAACACTGATAAGAATCCAACCTAACCGACGATATGCAACTCTGATACCGCCTTCCGGAATGAAAAAAGCCTCCATCCAATCCCATTTATCAAAGCTCTCGTAATCTTGGACAGGAAAACGTGAGATAGGTGGCAGTCTGTGTAAACACTTTCCTTTATGCAAAAACGCCATTTTAGGGAAAGCCTTTTATGCTTCCATACTAAATCAAAAGTCTCTTCCTTGCCTTGTAGCCTGTTTGTTCTAGGTAACGTATTTCTAAATACTTTTATATGCATCGAAAATGGATCGCTGGGTAATTATTCAGCATAACATTGAAGATTGCATCCGATAAAATGGGGGCATAAAAACAGCGGGACTATCCGAATGACATACAGCACTGCATTATGTCACTATGGGAAAGACATTTCAACTCACAGCCGAAACTGTCCTCCATCAAAGTGTGGCACACAAGATATCCAGGAAGATATGGAATAGGCGTAGAGAAGGTTACATACATAAATATTAGCATTCATTTATGAAAAGCTTAGAATTGTATTTTAATGATTGTATTTAAAACATCCCTAGGATACCAAAGGAATTCTTCTTTCTAGGTGATTAAGGAGAAAGTCAATAATATTAACTAAATGTTTACTTATTGGCTGGCTACTTAACCGGAAGCCATGTCCATTACTATCGCATGTTTCAGTAAGTGGAGTCATTAGTCCAGATCCGCAAGGCCAAGCGGGCTTGCTAAGTCTTCTAAACGACCGTCTTGACCAGAGTGGCATTTTAAGCGCAGACAACTCCATAAGTCCACTCTTTTTTTTTCAGCCACAACCTTTGTCAACAATGTTCATGAGTATTGCCCTAAAGTTCCGTAGCGGTAAACCGATTACCATACCGAGAAATGGTAACTTGGTAATGAAATAAAGTTGTTTTTACCCAAGCTAAGTTTTTTTTATTGCAGATGAAAATATAAGGAGAATAATATTTACTCGCTTCAAGTCATCTGAGAACAATTTTCCGGACCAATTCACGAAACACTTAGAATAGCCCTAAGGGTAGCCACAGGCTTTGGGTGGGGGTTCTGGACTGTCCCATCCCTGTCCGTTCCTTTTCTCAGAAGCAAAACTCTGCCTTGAGACATGCCATAAAGATGTACAAACATTGGATTCTCATTGTTGTTCAGTGCCCTATCTCTACCGGTTTCCCAGCTCCCTAAAGAACCAACCAGTAATATGGCAAGCTCCTTTTCCACCGGTACATATAATGGAGTGTTCAAGTCGTGTTCTGAGTTTTAATCTGACACATACATATTCATCATTTTCTAAACATATAGACACTGAAAACACGATGAAAACAAGGCGACATTATTTCCAATAGAAACTAAGTACTCCACTTCGTGTAATGCATACTAAAACCGAGCTACAGATGATAAAATCAGATTTAATGTAGACGTACCCGACTATAGAAGAAATAAAAACATTTTCAAATCAAATCAAATCAAACCTAAGATCATATCCATTATCGGAGACGTTCGTTGAAACCCAAGAATTCTAACCCCTATTTTGTCTGCCGACGGAATCATTTAAACGAAAGTCCCATATCCAAACACTAGTAACATGGTTTGATGTTTTAAAACCAACAGTATCCCTAGGCTTGTGCGAAATCTCAACTACTCAATCGCTGAAATTTGATGGGTATTTTGTTCCCCATCGCCTCCTTGACAGCCACCTTTCTAATAGCTTAAGCCACGAGGGACCAGCCTTCACATGAAAATTACCCACTATGCAATAAAGCTGGAGTAATATTCCCGTTTTTCTCAGGGACATTTATCGAGGAGGCTTGCCACTTGTAGATGGGGCAATCCATTCTTGTCTGCCTCCTCTTGCGATGGGTGAGATGTGTGTTGCCTTGTGGACGTAACACGTAGATAGGCCAGAGGCTCAATTCTGTACTGCCCCGATCCTACTATCAGGTCCTAAAAGAGTGCAGTGAACAGATCGATTGCTATCATTCCATCTCAATGTCTAAATGGACAAATAGGCAACATCATTATTGTGAGATGCGGGATAAATATCACACCAATTCCTGGCTGTTTTGGGAAACTATTCTGTGGAACTATATAAAAATAGGATCTTATCGTAACTCATTCACATCATTTAGAGCGCCAATAATGGATGGACTTCATCGGAACATGCATCGCAAGGAACTTTTCCTTTCGACCCTGTGGTTCAGTAATGCCCACTTTTAAGAATCAAATGAGTGGCCACTTAAAGTGGCTAAGATCACTATTTTGACTACGTATCATTTGTGATTGTAGTTTTCGATGACTTGCATAAGTAGAGACATTTGCGTGGAATACCAACGCTATATATTCCTTAGTTTAATTGATATTTGTTAATGAAGTCTGTGGCAGAGATTCCATTGGGCAATTCAAATCTGAGAGAGGGGAAGTGACTCGACAATAGAGTGCTGCCCTCAGTGACTGATGAAGGGATGTTAAGTAGGAGCGAGGCAGGAGGTACATAGTGACATATACCCTGTCCCACCCAGGTGGTATCACTCAACCAATTTTTTATGAGTAGAAATAATTTTAAACTCTTAAATACTCCAAACTATTTCATACATTAATGCTCTGGGTAGTCATTACTGACATACTGATCTAGAACATGGTTGAAATTCAAACATTTTCCCCCAAAATCAGGAACTGAGAGGCAAGTGTCACTTTAATCAACTATATATATGCTGCTGCTGAGGGAAGGAAATATATACATTCCTCCTCTCAGTAGCGAGTCAACAATCCTTAATTTCTCTTTGCATTCATTTGCTATCTTCCTTAGCATTAGAAGCTAAGAAAATTCTTTTGAAAGTCACAAACGTTTCTATATTCTCATTTTCATGATGCTTTGATGCGCCGCCCTCTCTTAGATGTTCCTCTTGCTGGGGAATTACCTTGGTTCTTCGTTAAGGCTTCCGCGTGCTTAATAGCCAATAGGCATTCCCTTTGTCTTCGGGCTTCCCCTGCTCTTCTTTCTTCTTATTGATCTTAACCTCAATCCTTCGGATTTAACTTTGATTTGAAAGTGATTTCAGAGAACACTGTCATGAAGACCTCTTCCAAGGCATCCTGATTTAGAGGAGTCCCATCCCTTCCATCTCATCTCTACACAACCCAGTCTAATGATTACGGACCAATGGTTAGGTTAGGTTCGGTCGGGTGTTTTAGCGAGAGAAGCAATGCTTCATGGGGGGGTTGAAAGTGGTCAAGGTTGAGTGACCCTTAGAAAGACGACGGTGGGTGACTTCACTCTAGGCAATGGCTTGCTTCCTAACGTGCGGTCACAAAGTCAAGTGTCTCATCCATCTCATCTTAGATATGATGGAGCACCCGGATGACTCATAGGAAAACAGGGCATACAATTGACATACTGGAAACTGCAATTCTTTATACCCTCCTCTTAATGCTAATTCTTAACTTTGCATCTTATACAGAGACATTCATTCCCATATATTTTCAATTTCTGAGATGCGATATAGTTCCGTTAAAGCCTGAGCAAATGCACAAGATCTTACAGAACATGTAGTTCAGAAATATGGACACAGTTTGCAAAGGATCAAGCCCCTATCGTAAATGGATTCATGAAATAAAATTCAGGACCTAAATAATTATCTCTTCGCTACCCTGCTTTTCCAATGATCTACGAGGATCCTGCTCATAAAATGTCCACTGGCAAGGACACTGCTGGTAAGGAGGGCCATTAAAATCTAGCACAAAAAGGATAGGTTGGGAGGGATTTTGGTGGTATGGTGCCCTAATGCTTCTTAACCCCTGTAGCGCATGCCTATTTTCTGTCATGTATCATTCTGACACGAGTGCATACACATATAACATCCCAATCAATATTGCTTATAATAGAGTGAGCCTTCTAATAAACCCTGTAGTTACGTCTATGTTGATTTCCGTTTCACAGCTAAACTTCTTCATCAAAACACTCGCCGCCAGGTGTCAGTCAAAACATTATTTGTTAGCGTAACATTATTGATGAGGCTTGGGAGAATCGATTTCATCCCATCCAATATACTTATACATTCCTCATAGCATTATTGCTGCTTGAGGAGGAGTTGAAACTTGCCACCCAAAAGAGGGCCTTTCCCTCTGCCTGTATCAGCATTCTTAGAAGCTTCCACCACAAGCACCATCCAGTCAATACCGAAGAAGCCAAAGATTGGCCATAACAGCATAACATCCAATCAGCTCACTTTTTCAAGCACAAAAACGACATGAAGGATATATGATTGGTGTCACAGACTCTCTATTACGCGTTGGATGCGCGCTTGGCGGACTGGATTGCCCATGGAGAAAACAGTGCCTTTGTCTGCGGACCGTACAATACCCAACAGTGAAAGTGGGAGGCGGCTGAGGGCTTATTTCTTACCCCTGAGGAAATGCTGATCATGCAACATTACATGAGTGACGAGATCTAGGAGAGTCGGATCAAGCAGTGCGTGTCATCCACAAGGATCACCTCCTACTGCTGTTCTGTTTCATATACTTTGCTTGAGCATTGATTTCTTTCCTTCTTGCCTCCTTACCCCACACACATCCACTGCTCTGTCCCCTGTTCTTCCTATCTCTGCCCCAACACACAGACTATCCATATGAATCCATCACAGATGGATTCACTGCCAAGCAGATAACGTAACGATTAAACATAGACATGATCAGCCAGGATCCTCAATCTTTCCCCTCAGTAGTAACATATCTCAATACTTCAGGGCATCACAGACACCGCTCAAAGTGGAAACGTGCAGAATGTAGGAAGGCAGCAGCAGTACCAGGCGTTAGAATAATTGATCACATTCCTCATTGATCTGATTCAGTGAAATTTGAACGAAGCCAAGAGATCAGGAGTATGATTTATCTTTCAGAACAATCATAGCGGCATGTCGGGATTTAGCACCCATATTTAAGAAGATTACATGGCATTATTATGTCTCTTTTCAATCGTTACTTTTTAAATGTCGTATTAAACTCCTCCCACTTAAGAAAAGACTTCTTAAAATTCAACTCATATTTCCAAAAATGTTCAATTACAGCTTGGACATTCACACGGACTAATTAACACGGATGCACTTGGCAAGAGAAGACAGAAACAAGACACTGAAGACAACGGGTCGTTGACAACGGGTTGTTGGCGTCAGTGAAAGGCATGATGCTCTCGGATAAAGTTCGTTTAATAACCCTTAAACAGAAGAGAACAAAACGACAGCTTCGCAACTGGGTCCCATATGGTAGGAGCATAAAGGAAAAGAAAATACTTAAGTTGGGATCTCTATGCATCTGGACATGTTCTTTCCAAGAACCTCATCCCATCTACCAAATTAAAATCAGGATAAGAGATTTGAAGAAAATGCGGATCTTACAAAATAAAACTATCAGGAACAAATTCAGCATCAGTGTGTGCAAGTGTATGAAGCTAATTTGTTTTGAACAAACTTTTTACGGCCAACAGAATACTATCCAACAAACTATATCGAGATGAACATCCTTTCGGCTGGAGATATCAGAGGAAGCTTGGAAGCCGACTGCAATCTGGCTGCCTTTCTGTGTGCTGGCCTTAAGCCCCATATCTGTTGTTTCCACCCTGATGGATGCAAGTTAACGCCCCCCGCGGGCTGGCCCTCCCCCTGGCCCGCTATCTCTCCGTGGTGTTGCACACTAATCAGTTCAGTCCCTTCAAGGCCCGCATCATTGCGGCCTGCTTGGGACGTCCGGGAAGCAGCCCAAGCCAGTCTGGACAGCCAGTGGACACAGGCCGTCCAATCATCCCCCCATCTCTGATTACAGCCCTATAATGGAGTGCAGCACGAGCAGTGAATACCAAATATTGGTCCACCCCTTAGATCCAGGAGGAACAATACATACATACATCTACCACCACGAACAACTTGGACAAACATTGGTAATCTTTGAGACCAGACCCATAGCGCCTAGTCGCTCCATTTTAATTGTTTTACAGATGATTTTGCCGGTAGTAAATAGATTCCAGGCTTAGTTCAATGCGACACAAACGGTGGTGCCTTTTTATTTTTGATTGATACCCTATAAGATACAGGCCTACCTTACTTTTGTGTTTAATAAATAATCCAGACTATAAAAAGGGGCTTCCCAATTGGCCAGAGGATCCCAAGTACTACAAAACCCCCTCCACATCTTATATCGATTTATTTAATAGGCTATTTAATCGTATTGTCCTAAAACTAAAGTTGATGGAAATCCGATTCATAACAACCATAAAACACGGTGTAGATACTTAAAGGAGGTTAATACTTACGCCATTGCGTAGGAGGTAGTATTCGATGCTTCGGCCAGGCTCCAACCAAACGCCCTTTTTGGGGTCCTCATCTGCTAGAAACAGTCCATAGTCCGCAGCTAGAAGAACAAGCAATGAAATATAATATTGTTTCAGATACAGAGTACCCTCAAGCATGACTATTAAAATAACTATACAAGGATGGATTTAAATTCTACATTAAAATGATACATTTATAGCAGTGTTAGTACTGAGTCGTGTGTTTAGAATTCGAAAATTATTTAAAGACAGTAACAGTAGAAGATATGCTGATGTATGCTGAAGAAAAGGATAGCTGATAGACACGATGTTCTTTATCGGTTGGGAATGTCCCCCTTTCCCATTAAATAAACTGACACCTCAGAATAAATTGGATGTGGTCACTTAAGAATTCACCAGAAGGAAATGGGCATTGTATCGTCATACTCGTAAGTCTGGCCTGAATTAATGGCCTTATCCCGAAACAAGGCACACAATAAAATAGAAATATATAGAAATGAAAAAAAGCCGTTTTAACATGACTCTAGTTATAGGAAAGCTTTTATGCTAGGCCTTTTTCGGGGAGGTTTCGGCAAATTTAGTACGATGGCCTCCCATTTTATAACCATGAGTTTGGAATTTCTGGTCGTTGTCTGAAAGTAGGTCGCCCGCAGACAGAACTTAATAGAGTGGAGATAAAGGGAAACAGGCCAATGCACAGTAGCAAGTGTTGAGAGGTAGCAACACTTGATTCACATGGCTTTGGCTTCATATCCCAGCGTCCCTTGAGGTTCTGACAGTAAATCCAGCACTGAATACCATCCCTTTGCCAAAGGGCGAAGCTTCAATCCTAGTCATACTGACCCTGCCTTACGCCTCAAGATATAGGCTTCACCTTTCCCAAAATAAATGCGCCTATTTAGGCCTAGCCTATACAACGCCAGCTTTCCTTTTATCGGCAGCTTGTCGTGCGAATTTGAGGAAGGTACATTGAGGGACAATATCGATGCAAAAACGTTCAAATATAAGCATCGTTTCATGAAAGTGACATGCTATTCGTGATGACTAAGATAACCCTAAATTAGTAACACTTCTTAATCTTTGCGAAACTTTTTCAGTTTATTAAATGATACGGATCAAAGCAAAGCCACCACCATCTCATGTCCATCTCCATTTCAGGCTATATAATATTACTTTAACTGAGTACACGATCAAGTGTGTCAAGTTACATGTTCTTTCAAATTGAAGCGATGCGACTTATTAATAACATAATCCGAGATTTCTATGACACATTAGACCATGACGTTTAAATCTTCAATGTGAGACGGAATTAAACGGATCCATTTACACACTATTATAAGTCCTTTGACTATACGTTTTTCTCGTTTTATGCATTTCAGACGTGTGTATATATGCCAGGATAACGTACACAACCGATTTCACACGAGAATACTAGCGTCCAGATAAATACAAGTACAACATATATTAGGAAGAAAATAATTTGATGCTCAAAGTCCCTCGCACTATCTTAGATTTTGGAACAGGAAAGGGCTTACAAATAGTAGTCACATAATATTACTATCACCCAACGCGTTAAATTCCATTATCTATAAGAGAAACTTGGGTCTCTTAGTCCAAGGCCCAAGACTAAAGCGAGCCAGGTCCAGTCAAGGAGGTTATTATGTATGACTCGCGTCTAGTCATATCTAAAATGAAGCCAAAGTGGCTTCCCGAGTGGCTTCCCGGAAGACATAGGCTGAGCGAAAATGGAGGTCATATGAGAGGGGTATCAGGAACGCCTAAGTGATGCATGCGCCATTCTCGTGACCTGTCAGGCTGGCTGACTGTGGACATGTCCTGTATAGCCTATAATGTCATACAGCCTGCGCAGAATCCCTACGGCCCCGCCATGTTATAGGAATTAGATCTGGCCAACTGAACTCGTCACATTATGTCCCAAGAAAGAGCTCCGGGCCATACACCTTAACAATAATATCTTGGTGTCTAGACTTAAATATTAGTTTGGTTGACCATTCTTGGTTTTTATTTCGGAGAACAAGAAGTTTTTAGTTCTTAATGCTGAAGCACGAAGACTTCAGCAAAGGCACTTTGGTTGCGTTGTCAAGATAAATCTAAACTACATGAAACCTCCATGTTCCACAAGGCGTATTCCTGGATTGTCGTACAAAATCATGCCAACCGGCCACGAGTTCTTAAATATCAAACATCCCTAAACTCATACATTAGATATATGAATAAAATAATGAGATACTTCTATTATTCGGCTACGGCAAGGCCACAGCGGATGGAGATACATAACTCTGTTATTGTTATGCACATGCCATCCAAAGGCCCCGTCAGAAACAAATTCAGATTGTACAGAGCAAGGTCTTAGAGCGCAGATGTGTTTGAAACAGGCGGTAAGTATAACCTTTAATTGCACCCAGGACAGGCAACAAGATATACGCGTTAAATTCGCATACATGCCCATATATACAAACAATTACTCATCATGCATTTAAAACCTAAGCAATTGACAGATGTATTCATGGGATATCCATTGCACATGAATTAGAAATAACACCCGGCCAGAATATTAATAAAAGTCATTATATTGCAGCCTATTTCACACCATAAATGGCGGTGCAGTTAAAGTGCCAACGGTATCTATCCATTCAGACCGGTGAAATCATCGGGGATCACGAATTGATTCAGAGACGCACCTTTAAATATGAATAGAGCCATAGGGGAAGACACTGCTAATTTACTCGACCCAAAGGACATGGCGGCAATGCGCTGCACATCTCATTTCCATTTCCATTGTAAAGGAACTGTACGTGCGTCTAAAGCAGGATAAAGGAGGCGGAAGCCAGATTTTGTATTTAGATAATGGGATTCTGCCTTGGACTACCCTCTCCCCTGCCAGGCTCCATTTGACGCAGTGCATACAAAACAGTCGTCTCCTGAGAATGACCTTGCCTGGTGGTATCAACACCGATAGGGCTGGGTATATGGGTTGCTTCATCAAGCATGCAGCTTCAAACTAACAAACGTTCCCTTTTTTCCTCTGCCTGTGTTTGAAAGAAGAGATAAAGAAGAAGCTGGATAAGTCCCTACATCTGCATCGCTTTGCCAGGTTTCCTTCCCCCCTAATCCTTATCCTTTCTTGTCCTTAACACCAGAGGAAAACCTTTTTAACTAGGGAAATTATCCATAGGTGGGATCCGAAGGAGTGTCAGTTTGAGCCCTCAGATGACCATAACATGAGAAATCAAACAAAATTATATCGTTTTGCCACGATGATAGTTTACTTCAAAGCGCGGCTAGAATGAGTCATATGCTTAAAAGACATACATTCTTCATTAAAAAAATGCACATGTATACATTTATAATATCTTCCATCTAGCCAAGGCTAACTTGTTTCTATGCTAACTATCAATCAACGAGGAATTAATTCGAATTCGATCTAGATTCATAACATCATTGCCTGGTTTAAAATCCCATTGTTCTGGCATTCATTTCCCTCAAGAAGCCAGAAAAATGGTCTCCCTCACTGGAATATAAGGTACAATTTTATACAATACAACAGTAATAATTGCTTGTAATAGAAGCAACTGGTAAGCTAATGTGAGAAGCCCTGGAATAACCATAACATTGCTGCCATTTTTATATACTACTGGGACAATATTCTATTCACCTAATCGAAGGGCAATGCATAAGCCTTTTCAAACATCAAAATGACGGAAACTGGAAGGACATAATCAGATTTCAGCAGGCATCTTATTCTAATAGAACTGGAATAGTCCAACAAAGGAATAAGGACTAAACATAATGCATAGGATGGATAGGAACAATGTGCAACACGGGTAGTTTAATGAGATAATAGGCAAAACCTCCCCAACTATCACACTCAAACATTTATTGAACCATTCTTCCCTTTGAGGCCGTTGTTCAAATATCTGTTTCCAAGCCTTTTTAGGCCTTCGTACTAAAACTACACAACTTAATATTTTATAACGAAACGGTGATACAAACTGTTTTTTTCACGTTTCCAACTATCCTGATTAGCATGTGCTTAAAACCTTGCCATTAAGCTAATGGCAAGGGTTTTTTAAAGATATTTTAAAACGAAGGTTAGAATAGCAATGCTGTGTCTACCGTGCCTCCTGCGAATGAGCAAGGTGGGACTGGATGTTACCATGCCGAGATGGTTACCTCGCATGATTAAAGCCAATAGAATAGTCCTCCTTCAACACACCGAGATCCTAAACCAACCCAAACAAAGAACATTTATATAGCTAGAGCAACAACCCCCACATTTCAAGATGAATATATCGAAACGGTTTACGAAATAGAATAGTTTAATTTGGAATAATTACAATCTATTATCTAAATAAAACCATGCAGTGCAACAGTTTGGACATTTGCCAACACATTAGAACTACTGAACATCACTCAAAATATAACCGAATTCATATTATTCAGCATAATATAGAAATAAATGAGAACCTGAGTAGAGTAGACATCATACATATGCTACATCAGATACATAGCCTATTCCCCAGGGCACACAAATTATACACAGGGCAAGGTCGACCGACTGATGTCTGTATATATATCTATACATTCGTGTGTTCCTTCATTTAGCTAGCCGTCAGCTTATTGAGGCGTTATACTCATGCGAATCAATGTAAAGGAGAGGATTTCTCATCAGGCCCTGCCTCTCTGACTCAGGTGACTGGGCCGGTAACTGAACACTGTATGCACAGGACACGGGAGCTGTTTGTCTAGGCGCGCCCGGCACAGAACTCGTCCCATGATCGGAATATCAATGCAGGCCACTAAACACCATCCAGGCGATGCCATTACATTAATGGCAGACATCTGGAATTGAACATTTACACTGCATTCATCGCGCAGTGAATCTATAGAGGTGGATATCTCCAAAGCCAAGATTACTACTGAATTATCGGCCTGTGTTAATTATTAATAGCTCTCCCAATGATTCATATCAGAAGACCACGAATGCAACATAGAATTCATTTTTCAATGGCCAACCCAGCTTCCATAATGGACGGTCCGGTACACCGCCACAAATGGCAAAACAGACCATACCATGCCATTTTGCGTATCATGTCAGAAAAATATTTATAAGTGACATAAAGATACCTCCATCAGAGCAATAAACAGTAAAAGCCGATTGCCAACTTGCTCTTAACACAGTTTGCATCCGCACAATAAGCGGAGGGATAAAAACAAATTAGCGATAATTTGATTGCATGCACAGTGTAGGGGAACTGTTCGGGTCATGCGAGGGAAAAATCAAATTGTTTGTTGATTATTCAAGTAATGGTCAGAGAAGGAAATGGAAATGGTGCTAGATAATTCCACCGCGCCGTCGCCGACGACCTCGGACCTGTCCCAGGATGGTGATATGAACAAGCTATGATATTAGCGGGCGAGGTCGGAGACCTGGGAATAGATGCATAATCACCAGCCTGGTGTTAGTTTGGGCCTTGTCCCGTCCTCCACTCGCTCCGTCCCCAACACCATCCTCCACACTCTGGTCTAACCCAGCCTGTGACCACTAATCCCTCTATCGCGTGTTCTCTTCTCGTTTGCCGTGTGCCGAATTGCTATACGGGACTCAGCGACGGAACGCTATGCAAATAACGCGCGCTATTTTGGCAGCTGATTTTCCTGCTTTCCTCGCTGCTAAGAATCTAGGCTTTGTAATGTGTTATGGCCGATAGTTAGTTTGGAGGGAGCCATCTCCTTCGACCGTCCCACATTTAGATTTAGTCCATATAGCGGGTCCCGGGGAAACCCCCACTTTCCATATACTACTTAGTAACACATGCAACTTGCACAAATTATGCTCATTTTGTAATTGCATTAGAACACCTAATTTGTTCCAATTAAGTATATAGGAGTTATGATATTTTTTTCTGGCTTCATCAGGTCTTCAACCTTAAACTGAATTCAATGTTAAGATTTGTATAATTAGAGAGATAATAGAAAGAACAAAATATCCATCAAAACTGAGTTTTTTCATGGCTTTGTAATATATGTTGTTCAGGATGTCACGAAGGTATTACTGGGGACTAATGATTAAAACTAATCTTATTGAAGAATCTTTTAGCGAGGCGGTGGAGATATGATTAACATTTAAAACCAAGAAGACCGTAGCACAAACACTATATCCACATACATACTAAAGTGTGTATTGGCTGTATCATTTAAGGTAGTTCTCAAAGAGGCCCTTTGATTATAAGTAATGTTACAGTAACTTTACATACTTCCCGAGGGATAAATGTTTAATCTAATTGCGATCTCCATCAGCAGGATCAGAAAGTCTTAGAAAGCGATTTTATGCGCAGACGAAGATCTAATATCTATATATAGGCCGTCAGCATGGCCATGTGTGCTATATGCCTTATCGCCACAGATGCTGGGCTTAAATTCCCTTATCCAGTTCCTTAACTAATGTACGCTGCCCCAAGGGTCACGTAGGGCAGGTAGAAATGTATAGTTCTGGTTATTCCGTCTTAAAATCAATAAGGGTCAACACCATGGCTACACTTGTTCTGTAATCAACTGGCGTGGGCCGATGCTATCATGGGAGAGTGATGTGGACAGGGGCTAAGGGGTAGGGATGGAGAGGGGACAGAACATGGGGTGAGCCTTTGACGGCTGGCATAGATGTGATCAGCTGTTTGTGTGGTTGATCACACGATAAAACATGACCGCAGATCAAGTGCATGATGTGATTACGCTGACATTTTATTTTGTAACTGGCCGTGAGCAATGACTTCAGAACGGGATCAATAAATGCTATAAGACCGCATTTATTTTTAGACTGAAACCTTTCAAGTTTTAAATACTTAAATACTGAGAACAAATGTAGAAAAAAATATTTCATGTGATATTAGGTGAGGTTTCATAAAAGGCAATCACAGAAGCAAAACAGCACAGTACAGCATTGGAAAAAAAATGTTTACTTAAGATCTTCTATATATAATGTCAGATTTAATACTACATAATCACATACACAAGTCTGTGTGATATGCAGACGTTTCGCAGCGATATGTGCAAAACCAAATTTACATTTCCCTCACCTGTTCCATACATGAGCGATGAGTCCGCAGGGGAACGGAGAACTAAACACATCCATTCTATTTGGCTATGGACATGTGATTCCACTGTTAGAGGCATCAGTACACACGCAATGGTTGGCCATCCTACACCTGTTGACTATTGAGGCAGACGTGTTCATATCATCAAATCTCCCATACGAAAATTTCTTACAGCATGTCACGTACATGCATCTATTCATCTGTGGCAGTATGGCATATTTTTAAATAGCATACGCCTGTCCCCTCGCCCGAGTGACAATATCGGAGTGTTGACTAAACAGGCGCATATTGTTCAAGATAACAGCATTGCCTCATTTCTATACGATCAGCACATATAACCCAAACCTGCAGTAGTACATGTACATGTAGTTTATTCTATGGGGTGGGAGGGAGGGGGTGGAAGTGACGCGGAAACGTTTCTTAGAATAGAAAACAAAACGAAATGAAGGATCGATCTTTGATGATGGTTATTTGACCCTGGAAATATCACTATGGTAACGGTTAATACAGTGACGTACGAATCATTTTGTGGATATAGAATCTGGCCTGATGTGATCTACACTTCCCTTACATACATGTATATATATGAGGAGAAAGTACCGGGACCTTCAAAATAAAAGGGTTGAAAAGAATCCCACTTTGTCGGAAATGCTACATAACACAGCCTAGTCCCATTAACCTCCTGTTATATATACCGGTATACTATTGACTTTTGTTCCGGCCAACCAAAATCAATAATAGTAGAGATATTAAACATACCAATTGTATGAAATATATAAAAAAGAATAATCAATACTACAATTGAAATAAAGAACATTTTCTTACTTTACAACCGGGGGTGATAGCGAGTTACCTCTTCTGATATATTATTTTGACAAAAGGAAATATACTCAATTCAGACACAGCAACTAAAGGTATAAATGCTAGGATAGCAAAAGATATTTTCAAGGTTGAAGCAGTAGTAGCAGGTATACTGTGATGCTGATCAGCTTTAGCCAAGGCTTTCTGGGTACGAAAGAAAATTGGTACGAGTGACCCATAAAAGGGAACGTACCAAGGACAGGGAAGGCATGAATATTTTCTGAGTAGACAGATTATGCCTACTACCCAGCCCTAGCTATATAGCAGGGATGGAGGGGGGTTTCCCTTATCCCAGATTGCAGACCTCCCTTTAATATGTGTCCCCAATGCTGCAGTCTGTATAATTTATGTTCATTTCCCATGGCAGCGCGTCCGGCGTCTACGAATGCTCGGCTATCCACCTCCGATCCAACCTTGCCTACCCTCTCCCCAGCCCATCCCTAGCATGACAGTCACCTTATCACCGTTGTCTAGGTAACCTGTCTGGCACTCACATGGAATCAGCGTTTGACTGACCCTTATCAAATACCCCTCACCTCATACCGCCATATCTTATCATCTCTTCAGCATCGGAGGCAGAGCCCGCCCGTTGCCCCGGTAACCAAGGAATCATCTTCAATCAAAACAAAAACTCACAGCACGCACGAATGACACGAGTGCCCACTTTTGACGGCTCAAATAAAATTGTCATTTTTCCTGATTGCGTTACTGTCTTGGCGCATGACCAATGCGCTGAGGCACTGCACATGTAATTTGATTTCTTGATTTCCACGTCTGTTCCAATAAGGCGGGACCTTGCAAACGCCTCCTGAACGAGCAGGAGAGGACTGTATTGCAGACTGCCCCCCAACCACCCCCACCCCCTTCATCCACAACCCTCCTATTGACATCTGTATCCGAACGCCGAGAAGGAATGCCACCAACCGCGAATATCAATGCATCTCATTATTTGCATTCCATTTCCCTAACCATGAGCGGAATCAACATTACATCATTATGCAAGAAAAGACAATAGTCGTCTCTCTGCCTACAAACGTCCCTTGCCAACTGCTGGCAATTGTTGTATAGGAGCGGAACAGGTGGGAATGCAGTGCGCTGGCTGTGTGTGGAGTTCAGTTATGGGATGGGTAGCAGGGTACCGGTGAGGCATTGTCCCCCTATATTCCCGACCAAGACAGAACGATACCCAAGCACGTGGAATCTACACTGAAGGCAATTTCTTGAAGGAAATTAGTGGCAAATATATTTCGCCTTTTCACAATACCCGCGCAAAGGGTAGGCGTGTAAGCTAATACCTTTACTGTAGGAATCTCACTTACTTAAAGGAACGTGAGGGGCGGATTGCTAAGAATGTCTATAATGCATGTTCATACATAAGAAGTCACGAAACATTTTATCAGTTCACTCTTTGAAGGCTGTGTCTCGGGAGTAAGAGGCAGGCTTGGATGACGAAGAATGAGCTATTTATTTTAATAAGCCTATCTTTAGCGTAATGTATGACAGCAAAGCTCTTACAGAGCATATCGTATCTCCTAACACGGTGGGATTTCTTGAACTGTGCCTTCTCATTACCCATCTCTTGTTAAAATATAATATGATGCAGTATTACTTAGGGATTTAACAAATCAACAATCCAATAATGAAGGAATAACTGTAATTCGCACTGAGCAAACCTGACCAGTAATACTGTAATATAACTTAGTGATATGATAGCTATTTTCCAATGATTCGGGAAAAGACTGGGGCACTTCAATTAGCAAATTACATTGAGACAGCACCACATTATTCTGTGATCACGGGAGTAATATAGATAGTTCAAAAGAACAGTATATTTATATATAGGCCAAATGTATAACCAATATATTAGGACACAGCGTGAAAACAATAGAGACTTGTCAAGTTCAGAAGTGGCTCTATTATATTGAATGGGCAACTTGCAAACATAACGTTAGAGTTTTGCAATACAGCAAACTACGAATTAACCTTTAACTGGCGACATAGATATACTTCTTCGCTCAACGGCAATCATTGGGCAGTAAAGTGAAAACCCATCGAAAATCAGTGCAGTTATATGATACGTTTGGGCATCAGGGACCAATTATTCACGTAGGTATATTTAAGTGCAGTTTAGAAAAAAGAAGATAAACACAATTTCATCGCAGCAAAAGATGACAAACGCGAAATTAATCATGCTGAATTCGCCACAAATAAAGCGATCTTGCTATTTTTTTTAGTAAGATAGTGCAAGCGCTTAAAATAGCAAGAATAAAAGGTAGCCCCCAATTCTGGGCACCTGCTTAAGAAAACAATGTGATTCCCTTATAGGGCGGAATAGCAAAGAGTAATGTCTAGGGGGTAAAAGTTAAAATGCTTTGTCCATTCATCATGAGGGAATTGAGGAAAGTATTCGCCCAAATGTTCCTAAGCAGCCGGCCTAATGCGGAGAATGGATTGGCCCCTGTGATAATCTGGTATCCCGATCCATCAAGATACATATATCTCAACAAAATAGCTTCTATGGTATACACATATTTTTTATTGAGACCTTCTCAGTATATACCGTGTTACAGGTTACTGGCTGTGTATCAGTATGAAACTGGATAATTGGTATGAACAGAAACCATATAATTATAGCCACGTGTACAAGAGGTAATCTACCGCAGTGGGCTAAAATACTGATATTCATTTTCAAAATATGGCAATTGCTTTGACATTGCTATATCACCCATACATTTGACAGATAAAACGAAGTGCCATTGACGCACGACACATAACATGTATAGAGAATGCAACAATGCATTACTTAATTCCTATCAATAGATGTACGGCCAACAATGTGTTAGATCTAATACCACACTGTCCATGATTGCTTTCATTTCAATATTGTCGTGTCATATGGCCGCCAATCCTCTTTATAGGATAAAGCAATTAGATACATGTACATGGTATTATGCATGCTAATTGATGAAGGGTATAACATCGCACATATTTCAGGATCTTCTCCCTTAAAGCTGCATTCTCAGCGATTATGACAAAAAAAATTACCAAATTTGCTCATATTATAACTTATAGGACTGAATTTATCAATATTCTGCTGCTATTATAATACCTTTATACGAGAATTAGAAGTCGAATCGGCCGAGAGAAAATAGTCGCAGGTGAGCGATAATAAGGTACGCCACCACAGGAAACGATTTCGGTGTGTCTTTGAAACATAAAAGAAGACTTTTATGAAGCCCTGTAGCAAGAACAACCATACACAATCCTCCAAAGTTCTGGTCAAATGACTTTCAGATGGGTTGGAAAAGAACGGAACAAAAATAGAAATGCTTTATTTTTTTCCGATGTTAAATGAGAATGCTGCTTTAATATTGGCCTAAATGATGCTTTATCCACTTGTTTCAATGGGACCATCTGTTTCTACCCACTTGATGGGGCATAATAGAAGCATAAGAAGGCAATATGAAATAATATAAAATCCCAAAATTCTTTGGAAACTGTTGGATACCATAATTATTCAACAGCTACCAGATGCACCAAGGATAAACTAGTACTTACGATTCCCAGTGTTCCCTTCGGGGATCTTCTCACGAATAATTCGGCAGGCGTCAAAGATGATGGTTGAGGGATCAAACTGCAGCGTCTTGGTCACATTGCTGCCGACGACGCATACCTTCAAAGATAGCGTCGCCATGGTGGCTGCTCTAGCAGACTCCTACCCCTTCCCAATTTCCACCTGCAATACCAAAGCAAACAATGAAATATTAAAGTGGGGAAGTGGATATATAATAGGAACAATTACAGATAAGCATAGTCGAAACAGTAACTGGGGGTAACATTCTATTGACGCGCTAATGAAGTGGGTCAGGGGCTCGATGCCGTTCTCCAATGCAAAGGTGAAGCTTTAATTGCCATTTGTCCATTGGCCCATTCTCCGGTAAAATTCGCCTTTCCCATTGTTTAGCCTTATCATTTTGAACATAGAAATGAATACTGATGTATATCAAGATATTTCTTGTCTCCAGATACACAATCCGTTACATAAAAATCTATAAGTTTCCGAACTATCACATTTTATTCAAGGGAAACCAATCAATCTGATGCAATGACCAAAAGAGTACCATGTTATCGAAAAGCAGTGTAGGAATATACATGTGCACTCTTAAACAAATCTACTCCAAACTAACAAAGCTAATAAGGGAGGGTTGGGTTTCGTGCTCATATTGCCTTAGTTGCCAGGTGGCACACCTTGGTCCCCCTATCTTCCTTACACAAGGCCCTCTCTGCTGGCCCAGGCGAACACGTAAAAGCCGCTTAACGTCACATGTACCATTACAGCTACGTCACAGACAGGGATTATTTCCTCGTCTCGAGAGATGGCCCGGCTGAGAGATACCTCTTGCCAACAGAGCAAGACAACACAGCTGGCAATACGAAAGGATAACACCCAACAGGCACCCGGTATAGAAGAACCCTCTTAGAGAGATGATCAAACAATCACAATAGATTGGTGTTGGAGAGGGCTAGCGAAAACTACCTTGAATGTAAATAGGGCTCTGGGTTAGCTTTGGCATGGTATCGACAATCAATAGCAATAAAGGGTCAGCCGTTGTATCAACCATAAAGCCCACACAGCGAATATATTGAGATCTTCCCTAAGGAAGATGTAATGGAAAAAGGGATCTGATACATGTAGTTATTGGTCCTCAATGACAAGGCGGGCATTTTGGAATCCTCTTTCTCTCTTACCGTTCATTTAACTGTATTTCAAAGCCATCAATTAAAGCACATTTACCCTTTGACTAGTGAATACCTTACAGCTCTTGGATGGTTCATCTAATAACAACCACCCATAAGATAAAATATCGGAACTAGACCACAGAACAATTTTTCCTCCTGCCGCTCCTTTTTAAAAAATAGTTTACGCCTATAGTAATGGGTATTGTATTAGTCGATGGAGGAATATGTCCCTGCCTTCGGATACCCCTGCCCCTATAGATACATTTAACAATGCCTACGGACCGGCTAACACCTATTACAATAATTATGGCTGGAGTGAAAGGGAAGAGCCAAATGCAGAATGATACCGATGTACCGGCTCCCATCAATAGGCTCTCGTCAATCATTCACCCAGCATGTTGGGAATATCCCGGGTGAATATTCATAGGGGCTCGATTACCCAAGCGCGACCCATATTTACTAGAACACCTCACACTGGCTCTCAGCAATGGCAGCGCCAGCTTAATACTAATAACGCACATATAATGAGTGCACCGGAAAAATGATATGCAAATCAGTTTCTGTAGAGGCCACTGCGTATACCATGCCCGGAAACTATCGAGGAAGGGGCCACTGCTGCCTGTCAATGGGTCAATTTAGCATGAAACCATAGTTTGCTAGCATAGCATTAAATGAATGCAACCATGGGAAGGATATTTAGATGAGCGGAGATCGATAAACTGGTGTTTCCATATGTGTGTGGAGAAGTGTGGAAAGTGTAGCAACACCGAACCACCAAACCTGTAATTATCTGCTCACTGTTAAGCTTATTTTTACCTTTTAAAATGCCGTAAGCCAAACCGAATCCACTGGAACCATTAGGGCTAATTGCTGCTATTACATCAACGTTGAAGGCCATCAAAAGCATTCAGGATACACAGCTTCCCTCATTGTTTCTACAGCCAAGCTACATGACAGGCGCCCATCGTCAGCTGATTTATATCTTTATGGCTCGCAATATCGAGCTGTTCATAATCATTGCAGTTTGCCAATTGTGTTATTGTGGGCGCAGCGGGCGAGGGCTGTTAACCATATAAGGTAACGCCTGACTGCCCACTAATGGTCCCGTATCAATAGAGGACCAACACGGCTTGATTGGACGTCAATGATAGCTTCTCCACAGGTAGCCCCACCTACCAATCGCCTGCAATTCATCCGTCAATTGCAACAGATGAAAAAAGACCGGGCCCGTATTTGCAATGTAGTTTATTGGTTACAGGAAATGGGTATTGCAGAATGATGTTTATTGTGGGCTTGGGAATAGATGCTAAAAATCGACCTGTGGTAAAAATATATAGAGAACTGGATTCAGAATTGCTATCGAGCAAAATCTCCAGTTTCTCATGATGGAGAAAATGAATTTTCCTTCCGAGCGAATGCATCAGGCTCACGTCTCTGGTAGATTGATTTCCACCCAAGCGTGCTTAGTGTTTTTCATAGGTTTCATCCGCCATATAAGAAAGTAAGTTGATTGTGTTCTACAAAAATATGTGCAACACTATTGCATTTATATTATTCGCTTTTCAATCTACCTCCAGAGACAATTAGCATCGTGACATGAGTATTCCCTCAAACCCAATGCACGTCATATATAACGTTACAAACGTTTATTTGATACTGGTTTGCCAGATTACACATGCAAGAGCATGACCTCGGGCCATGCATCAGCAAATCCATTCCTTCATCTAGAAGATATCTATCTAACAAGACAAAGAGATACAAAGAATGGTTGCGTGTCGACATAGGTAAGGGTTGTCAATAGTTCATACCATTCAACCATTTAACGCAACCCCATGGTTTGGCCATGATGCCATTGGTCAATCCACAATAGTCGGTCAGGTTTCCATGCACTACTATGGAACTATCGAGCTTGATTTCCTGCACCTAAGTCACATTTTCACATGCTACTCTGACGAGTCCTATCGATACAGCGGTCGGCCACAGTACGCCCACGGAAGGATGCAGCTGTGTCTAATCTGATACCAGGGCTTTATCAATGTTGACTTTGCCGCCTCATTGATCCCTAATAGTAGGTCATAAAACTAATGCTTCCCTATGTAATTCGCCTCGTATGTGGATCGATGGCATAGAGGTGGAGTGGGTGAACGAATGGTTCGCTGAATAAGTGGACGGGGAATGAAGGGAGGGCAATATAATAGGTGAACATTCTCTCCATGTAAGAATAATCGAATCATTTACACTATAAGTCAGGATGACATTTTACAGCGAAATCCTTGTATAGCCGATGTTATAGCTTGGAATTGAAATAACTTCCAACTCCAAACTCAGAAATAAATGGCAAAACTATTCCATTCTTACACGTTATCTGAAAGCATAATTAAACTACCCACCAAGACGTGTGGATATCATGCAACCAGCATCCAATTTCATCAGTGATAGTAGGTTTCACATAATCAGTGTGACGGACATTAATAAAACACAAATTTCCCAGCGACACCAGGTTCATTGGCCTCCCTAATAACAGCATGCTTTAATGAAGGTCTTAAAGAAGCCAGGGACAAAACACGGAAGCATACCACGTTTGCTTTTAGAACGTGACGCACGCAATAAAATGTAAATTCCTGAGTTTCCCGCCATCACTCGGGCAACTGAAGACCAGTGCCAATATGCATATCACATCGTGCCGGCATTACATGCCCTGCCTTGGTAAGTCCCCAAATATTAGTCTTAAATACTTGTAAATCTTCGCTAGCGACAGCGGCGAAGACTAGGACTTGGGAATATTGACATGATAGCAAGGAAGCTCAGAACAGGCAGATCCCCGCACGGGACACAGTCTTCAATGGCCACGCCCAGGCTCTAGCATGATAACCGGTATCCCATATGGTAAATGATATTTGGCAAGCAAGGGTAAGGCAGAATTACACAGACAGATGATTTGCATTACCGACCGAGGCATCCAAGTCATAAATAAAATGGTGGACACAGAGGCAAGAAATGTACCACATCGATTCTCCAGCATAGCGTTCCCCCTTTTAAATGTCCCTTTTATCTAGAACATACGTGTAATAAATTGTAGGCAATACTTAAAATAAAATGTAATAACATTTCATATGGGTGGCTCCGTAAACGGCCGCATTCTGTAAGATACCTGCCTTGAATACAGCTATTACATATTACGTCAGGAACTCACACAGAAAACCTCGGACTGTTTAATAGATGTAAATTGGTTTCCATGCTATGGGCAGACCAACAATTCATATGAATGTGCATGTATCAGACTGCGGTCTAATTTATTCGTGGTGAAGAGGCGGGGATGGACAATTTGCCTTTCATCAGTAGAAACAAGGTACCAGTCACCACAATTGCTCCATTGAAATTCGCAGTGCAGGAACATATAGGCATAATTGGACCAGGACCAACGTGAAATGGCTTGAGAGAGAATGGCGTCTATTGTGTGACCATGATCCAATCTTTCCTATCTAGAATGCATCGACATGAAATTAGCCTCATACCTCTGTCGCCTAGTAGCGGCCTTGGACAAGCAGTGACCACAGCCCGCCTGTCGATGACCTTTGGAACCAAGTCATCAGACTCGGAGCGATCAAACTATAGGGCGCCATTCTGAGACTCGCTGACCCTTCCAACCGTTGGCCCACGCATCTTCCCCTCCCGCTTCTCCCTCCCCTAAATCCTTGCCTAGCCACTGGTCAATACCATTTCATCCTCCACTTACCCCAATCTATCTTTTCTTGCCATGAACAACTTCATACACTCAGAGGGACTTGACTTTTGGAAGTACACAAAATCTCCCTCGTCACACTCTCCATTACAAGACATCTATCCCACTTCACACTCATTATCATAGTCATTCCTCCCTACATCCCTAATCGTCCGGTCATATTTACCGCTTTATATTCTGATTAATAAACATAGATTGTACAAAACGAATAGAGAATGGTGATCTCTCAGAAGCAGAGAAACATAATTACTTCCCTGAAGAAATGGGTAATGTTCTAAATTCTCTTTGAATGACACCAGCACTGTGTACAGAACAAAAACATCAAATCTTCTTTATATATACATCTCACATAAAACCTGTAACATACAAAATAGTTTATTCTTGTAAGAGAAAAAGTAAAGAACACAAGCAAATTACAACAACTGAAGTACTGTCTACCTGGACTTTCCTAAAGCTTTCAACACAATGGATTAATAGTAATATATATTATTAGGGAAACCTTAAATTGAGGAATCAGAGGAACGTAATTAAGTTGGTTAAAAAATTATATCTTGAAGAGATACCGTGCTGTTTATGTAAATTCTAAGCTATGATCCAACCAAGAAGTGGCATGTGGAGTCCCTCAAAGCATGACCATAGACCCAATGTTGTTATTATCATGTATAACTGATCAACCAAGCCATGCCAGAAAAGGCCGTTTATAAAATTGTGTAACACTTGCAGCTGGCAGACGGAAGTAATAGATTGTTGTCCATGTGAGGTTTAAAAGAAACACATGTTACAATTCGAGATGAGACAATTGGAAGGAATGGTCCCTGCAAAAGTTCTGTATACATACACAAATTAAAAAAAGTTAAAACAAAAGCAACAATCCAAGAGGCACCATAAGATTGAGATCCCTAAACCAATGACACTACATGGAAAGGTGCCAACATTATAAAAGAGAACCTCCCTAAATGACAAAATAGGATAGTGTAAATAATCAAATGGGTGAGCAACCAAACTAAAAACACAGAAACCCCAAATCCAACAACCACTTTTAGGAAGGAAGGCGGTGGAGTGCCCAAATGATCACCATCCCTAATCACCGGGGGACATTGATATTGTACTATTAGGAGATCAATATTCAAACCAGACATTACAGGCCCCAGTGCTTCCTCTTTGATTTTCATTCGCAACTTGTGAGTACGAGTGTAGCCTCGCTCAGCCGCGGCTGAAACCATTCATCACAGCCATGCAGGGCCTCCTGGGGAACAGTGCTTTTAGGACTAAGGAGTAAATCTAAACAACACCGGTCTGTAAATTGATGAATTGCCCCTTCTACATACAATACAGGCTCCTGCATCACGCAATAAGCACCTCAAGTTAGGCTAATAACGACTCTCCTATTATGTCTCTTCTATTGCATTAAATGTTAGATAGGCCTGGACATGTATGAAATAGTACCACCACTTGGATTTGGGATTAATTTTCTATATCTCCCTGAGAACAACCAATCTCCTTTTCCAAATCTTCCGGCGCTATTAGGACCACGAACATTTTGGGCGGTTGTGTAGGGGTCAGCGTATAGCGTCTTGTCCCAAGAGGATGCATTCATTCAATATTACTTGGGCGGTGATTCCTTTACAAGTTTGATAGTGGGATTAAGTTGTCCCATTCAGTCATACAATAGCTTTTATAGTGACTGCCAGTCTGTGCTTTAAAACACAAGCATTACGAGGATAAAAACATCATTCGACTGTCTTCTCCGCGCCTGCACCTTGTCAACAAATATTTTGTTCTGTGAGCAGCTTTCAAGACACGGGGATGTGACAAAACATAGAAATGAACCATCTGGGACTGCCAATCAAAATCAACATTAATTACAACCCCCCTTTACGTTGTTATGCAATCCCATGAAATGTTGTATACATGCACCGAATAGAGCCCCATGAATCCTTGGTGGTAAAGATGAAAAGGCATTCTAATGAATACTCACTACACTGGCTAGATTACATTATCATATTCGGTACGGTTGTGAGTGGTAGAATTGCTATGTTCCACTGACTCAATCACGCCAGAGAGAATGGCTGGAATCGGCTCTTGTCTATGGGAAGGGGCCCTCTTGTCTCCGGGTGGAGTTCCAGTGCGCGGATAATAAAACAAAGGCTTGACTCTTCCTTGCCAACTCAAAGCGTCCACAGGGAGTCGGGACGGCCCAGAATCGTCCTCTTCTCTGCCAAATTGTGACATCAAGAGTCCGCCGCCAGTGCATAAATTGTGCATTGAGAGGCAGTGGGACGTGGGCATAAATAGTCTGATCTAATATAGATGGCCGTGGGGAGGGTGGGCAAGCTTACTTCGGCGACACAGGGCTTGAGTATGGAACATGTCCACCCATTCCCTGATTCCGTTGCTTCTTGGTATAGAACAACACAAATGGAATTAGGCACCAAGTATGTGGGGGGTGTGCGTGCACCCTACGGGATCACATGGCCCAAGAGCGGGCATGGTCATGAGTAGCGGCCTTATCAGCTAAGTGGTACCCAGTGATCTTTGTCATTTCATAGCTCACACGGTTCCCACTAACCCATTTTTTCTAGCCATGCCCTTATACCCTTATCCAATATTATTCATGGGAAAATATTTCCAGATGAATGACTCACCAGTTTAAAGGAATATAATAAAAGTAATAAACAATATTGGACGTCCTTCATAAAAAAACAAGACCACTTTTGCAAAGGGGCAAGTAGTAAGAAGAAGACCGATCGCTAGACTCCTTCTATCACACACACACGAGTACTTCCACCCCTTTCGTTATCAGTGAACAGATAACCACTAGAGGGGGTGGGAGTACAGACTGAACGCTCTAATGTACCAACAGCCTACCTTATCTTAAATGGCTCTATAAATAGCGCCTGACTGACTAGGACTGGTGCAGTTTAGACAATACTAGATGCTCGGTAAGTGGGGTCAAGGTTCGGGCTGTAACCATTATGAGCAGAAGAATATTCCATCTATCTTAACTTAATTCCCCAGGAGCCAAGGCTATTACAGAGACAATGTAATGAGCAGATTACATAGTGCAACACAATTAAACTAAAAGGGCATCTCAGTAGGACAAATGTCATATTCACAATGTATATTACGACCTACATTACACACACGGAAATTCAAGCGTTGGCTTTCATGAGTTTGCACTATGTTAAAAACAAACTCCCTAGCTTTATCGCTCCTACCCATGGAAGAATTTTAGGTGGGGATTTTGTCTTCGTTTTTCCTGTGTGAAAAGTCATGTGGACGTTGGTAATAATAAATCTGATCAAAGTACACCTTGCAGGGCGAATGAGAGGCCTTCAAATGATTACATCTCCGGGGGTCAGCTAATACCTTCGAGACACATCATCATACTTAGAGCAGAATCTGCCTTTATCTGTTCAAAGTAACAGGATAATTGGACCTGGGAATTCTTCTGGGCGGCTCTGCATTTACTTATTAATCTTGAGCCTAACTGGGATAATGAGTGTACGTAAGGGTTGTTTGAGTAGAAAGCCGACTAGAATAACCTAGTAGTATAGGAAATGGGCGTCCACTGATTTTTCGATCTGACCCAATCATCCCTAGGGCAACTGGATTCTGTCACTGTCCTTTGATCTGACCAGCCGGGTGACCTTGTTTCGTAAAAGGCAAAACCTCAAAGAGCGCCACAAGGTCCCTGTACATATCGATTAGAATACCTCTGGTCGATGGTCACCGAATCATGAACCTGGCCCAAAGCTCAAGCATCTCCCCAGTGCCAGTAGGAAAAGCAACACATGTTTCAGACATTACCCAGACGTGGCCTTTCATATTTAGCCCTCCTGGTTACAGCAATCACCCACCCACCCACCCTTCCCTTTTATTCAATGATAAATGCCCAGTGTCTGCTATATGGCTTTACATGCAGAAAATACCTCCATGAGAGCCAGAGCGGAGGAATGCTGGGACGCGCTGGCAAGTCCCTATGAATGGAGCGATGCGGTATGGACCGTTGCATCCGATCAGAGCATGTCTGCGCTAAGGCTAACTAGCTGCGACACAGCCGACCCATAGTCAATAGCGCCATAGTATTCACAGAACCTATGTTCTGCCATACAGGGCCTTATGTGCAAATACAGATGGCAGGCTTCAAGGATGGAGACTCGCAGTGAGCGAGGATCAATTAGGTGCACAGGGAACCTTAAGGAATACAGCATCATATTTGCTGCTGATAAATATAAGTAAGAACTATGTACCACAGCCGTGCACAAGGGCCCATTTCTGGTTAATTACTTATTTGCATTGGCTATACCCATGATGCTGCACAGGAATGTTCACTGTTGTGTGTTGTATGTTTTCGTAGAATGTCCTACTGCTGTGGGAGGAGGAGTGCACTAAGACTCGCTGAGTAATATGAATACAAATACGTGAATAAAGAATACAAATCCATGGAGATTAATATTGATTGTAGCGAGCCGTTGAGCAGAGCTGCTTTCTGATTCATTCTTAGGTTATAAAGTTAATTTATAATTGGACACATAGATGTGTCAATAGGGGCTTGTGGTGTCACGTGCCTGTTTAATTCCTGCTGCCACATCGAGGTAGGGCCAGCACGATTGCCTTCATCGACTTGCATAATTGCACCTCCTGGTTCAATTAGGAGTTAGGACATGGTTCCCGAAGAGAGTGTGAATTTTATTTCCCCAGCTGGATTCAAGGTTTTATCACCAACGCTACTCGGCTGAGGGCGAAAGAGAGCGGGCGAGTAACATGGGAGTGGGTCGAAGAAACGAGACCAGGCTAAGGTATGAGTGTAAAGAAGTCAGGGCCTTTCTGGCCTGTTATACTAGTACCCCTTCACAACCATTACAACTGACAATATCAGTTGCATTATTTCCATACGTTTTTTCGCAAGAAACATGGGTCAGTGTGAAGGAAAGGGAGCTGAAACTACACCACACTGAGTCATACATTACATACATACACGTGTAGTGAACCTGCAGGAATCCTCAACAGGTCACAATCCAGGTTCAACCACCAGGACCACTACACACGTATATATACATACATACATCCATAGGCTACATACATACATACATACATACATACATACATACATACATACATACATACATACATGCATACATACATGCACACATACATATGTGTATACATACATACATGTATGTACATACATACATGTATACATACCCATGAGAGGGAAAAATTTGAAAATATTATTTAGGTTCCTCTTTTGCTAGATGAGGACAGTTCAACTTTAAATGCTGACAGCCCACAAAGCAAAATGACAGGGTGCCCCTGATTTATGATAAAACGGCCGTATCCACACTTATATCCTGACGTTATATTTGATTTATGGTGCAGTTTAGCCCTTAATGGTTACATCAGTCCCTTGGTCATGGCCACAGCTTCCCACAGACAAAAGTTTAACCACTGATCTTTTGCAAGGCTTTTATACGAATGCCGGCATTGAACATAAGAGGACAATAAAGCAACAATAACTTAATGCGGTAACGTTAACAGGGGTGCTTATAGAATAAAACAGGGAAAACACATTCACTGGAACTAAAATGAATAAAGAACCGAGCACATATTAATTTGGTCCATATCAAGCATCATAATATTGCGACGTCATATTTGCTAAGAAATACAGTGATTTCGAAATGCAACCTTGGATGAGTTGGGATATTGTCTGGCTTTAATTTAACACATACTAAATATGCGGGAAGATTGCTCCTTCAAGATGATCGAATATTCCGTGAATTCATAGTTATGAATCAAAATATTAACATGATAATATTTCAAAGGAACGACGATGTTTTTAAAAAACAGTTTTAGTGGCCGAAATCTGTTCACACAAAATTGAATAAGACGTTTTTGAAATTGGGAAACTCGTGGGAAAAAGAAGGGATTTTAAACGCATTCCAGGTTCAGATTTTCGACACTTAATGAATGACAAAAACAAGACTGTTTGCCATAAATTAAGCCTCTCTTTTACATCCACCGTTCTTACTTTCAGAAAAACAACCAAACAATTTTTCCAATTTTGCGAAATTAAACGTGAACGGCATTTGTACTGGAAGTCAAATTCAGAAGACAATCTGTTTTATCCCCGTATATTAATTGGGAGCGGTCTGAATTCTCTAAGAAAAGTTTAAATATGAATAATAGAGAAGTCTCAATCAATCTCATGTGCAGCAGAACCTATGAATTAAAAAAATGTTTTCAACGATGTTGTATGTAACTAACAAGGTGGAACAATGTATAGAAAATGGAAACTTAAAAAAACAACAAAATATAAGTTGGGGAAAAAACACAACAGAAAATTGAAACTATCTTTGAGGTCAAGCGATTTTCCAGCGCGAGGAAGTTTTAGAAATGTACACGCCAAGATGACAGCCAAACGAAATAAAGTTTAATGTTAAAAATATTATTTTCTTCCTTAAAATGAAGTATGACTATAGCTTTTATTCCATACTGATCTAGCGAGAGATACATTTAGGCATCCATAACGTATAGATCAATTTCCTATAAGTTCAGCCTAATGCCATAATTTTCGCTTGACTAATAAAGCATCGGAGCTGAGTAGCCATCGCCCCAATGCTAGGGACAAGAAAGAGTTAGGGCTTGCGACGTCCTAAGCTGGCCAGCGCTAATCGTCCATTGTGCCCCATAGGCGAGAGTGGGACATAGTAAAGCGATCGCTTTCAATAAGCCATTGTGCCCGCGACCGGGACTACTGGAGCCACTCAAGCAGAAATGGCTCGGAGCATATATCAAAAACACCAGGGCACACGCAGGAGATTGTGTCCAACTTCTGACATCAATCTCGCCCCGCCTTTTGCTCTATTCGGCCCAGGTTAGGGCTGCGCTCTCATGCATACAGCAAGTCTGGGAAGGCAGCATGCCGGAACTTATGGCGCACGATTCAACTTCCTGACGCATTTATCACCCGACCTTCTTCCCCCTTTCCTTTTCCTAATCTTACGGCTATAGAGCGCCTTTGGTTTGGAAAATAATAACAGAAAGCACTTATAAATGTATCTTTACAACCACACATAGGCCTCTATACATCTAGCAAGCTGAACATGTATAAAGCAGCCCAGCAAAGCGTTTGATATGTGTGGTCTGCAAGCTGATTTTTCTATAAGGGCTCTTTCTAATGGAATGGAGTTTCAATGAGAAGAGAGACCCGTTCAAACGCAAAGAGCTTAATCATGTACCTTAGCTAAGAACGCTCGGCAATAAGCACGAACTCCATCAAAACCATAGCAACTAAGTACAGTCAAATGTCATCTTGCCGAATGCGAGGACAAACACACCGCTTGAAAAAGCTCGCAAGAAATTGAAATGCTCCGGTTCGGGAAACGGGTAAAGTTTGATCTCAACTCCGTCGCTGATTAATTCAAATTGTGTTGCGGCATTATTTATGATGCAAGTGGGTAAGTGAAGGATGCTACAGAGTGATTGCAGGAATGAATAAAGGCAATCTTTTCCATTGCCCTGCAAACAAAACAAATTAAAGAAGTCTCGGGAAAATCATAGCCTGTTATTTGAAGAGCATCACACAGCCAGTAAATGTCAACGCAGTTGGAATGCTATATGGAAGGACATTTTAGGAATACATGTACACGCAATTGCGCCAAAATAAATAACTTTCCATACTGTATATAAATCTCCCTCCGAACAGTATGAACTAAATCTTTTTACAGATTGACATTCAATATCCACTGACCGTCATTAAGCACTTGTAAAAATTAAGCTATTGCCTGATATCATTGAATATTCAAAATCAAATATTGAGAATTTACATGGAAAGATGCATTCGATTAATAAAATAACGTATACTTAAATAGATGTAATAGTTTACTTAACACGTGGACTTAATTAATCAAAATTGCATAAATTACTAAAGTCATTTTCATAAACGAGTTATTAAAGATAACCAGTAAGACAGGAATATGAACGAGGAACAATATTGCCCCTATCGTCTAAAAAAATATTTTCCAATCCAATTCAATTCAAATGCATCCCTGACATTCATACCGAATTCACACGATCTCATGACTAGATGAACCGAGGCTTTGTGACACTTTCACTTGTTCTCAATATATTTTCATGACATAGTCTCATCCAGCTATATATAGGCCTCTAAAGGATGGCAAGTAGATCAGGAAGGATTAGTTTCTCCTCGTGGTTACTAGCTATTAGTTTCTTCTCATGATTACTAGCTATAGTTTAGTTAGAGTTGGTGATGAATACTGGAAAGTCAAACCAAACGGGCCATGATTTGTCCGGACCTTCTCCCTCTAACCATACTTTTGAATAAATAGAATTATTTATCGTTAGGACTTATTTGTCTACTTATCAACAGACTGGTGGATTGAATACAGATTAATATGAGGTGGCTAGTACAGGAGATCGATTCGTCAGACAAGACAGGCTATGACTTTATACAGAGGCAAAAATTGTCAGCGATGTTTGGAGGAGTTCCCACTATGTTCCTAGGAGAGGAGTATGCACATTTCTGCGAAAATCAAAGCACAATCAATGACCCCCATTGACCTACAAGTTTGAAGGGTGGCCGTTTCCATAGGAACATACAGCCATCCAATCAACGCCTAACTAGGATATGTAAGGTCGAAGCTAAGGGGCGACACGAAGACACCAACCCACGCCTGCAGGAGAAAGAATAGCTCAGCCACAGACAGGCAAAACTAGGCTTCCGGTCAAAGCCACCTGCGCATATATTGCAGTTCCTATTTTCTGTTGTATCTCTCTACCACGCGGTATATAGGGCCAGGAAGCTCTCTAAATCCATTGAAGTAGGGCATCCTGCAAGGAGGAAGGATAATAGTTTGCTCGATAACCAGTCAAGCTCACCTAGAATTGTTCCAATAATTCGATATCGGCCACCGATGGACCTATGTTCCCAACACATCACAGAGGTTAATCACTATATTGATTACTCGACGTGCCAGTCCGCCTTCTGCCTTTCAGTGCAATTGCTTTCAGATGCAAGACCAGCTGCCTTCCACTCTTCCTTTAACGCATCCCTTTTCAGCCTGGCCGATATGATTGTTTTCTAAGCACACAAACATAGGAAGGACATTTTTTGTAATTTTTGTTCTAACGACTGTCAGGGGAAGGGTTTTAACTTGTATCACCCCCCATATTTTTCCCAGTGAACTTACAATACATCACGCAATGTTTCTGTCCGAAGCTAGTACGCAAATACACCTGACAACTATGCAGAGTGTACGTGTATTCATTTCATTTTGACTGGTCGCATTCATCGGCACAAAGCAGTCTGCCAGTGCATTAGTCTCAGCTTTTGATAACTTGCAGGAGGTCTATTGTATGAACGTATAACCGAATCGATCGGTTTCATTAATGAAGTCGGGGACACGAACAAACCTTTTCAGGGAGGGTCTCCATGATAAATGGCGACCGTGACAATCGTTTCATCATAATGTAATAATCACATAACAATCAGGCGAATGAAAGCCTCTCTCTGAATGAATGTCAATCGCCTAACGCGATCAGATCTTCTCTTTCATGGAGGCGGACCCTCCTCCTGCCATTCGCCACCACGCATACGACTCCCAAGATAACTAAATCAGGTTTAGTTATCATATCGCTGAGGGTATAAGAAAAACGCTCCAGGGATTGAACTTGGCCGGCAGGATTTTCATAATGTCGCTCGAGGTGGTCGGCACGATATTGCAAAAGCATCACAATTTGCCGGCGCTACCTGTATTATGAATTAGGTTTCATACGTCTAAGGGCATAGGCCAGACATCTTGTTGAAGATAACCTGACAGTTTTTAGATATACTGCAAATGATGGGATATATTATTTATGAAGGGAAAATGCCTTAAACGTAAACCTCCGACATTACCTTTCACTTTAAGAGAAATTAATTTTAAGTAGCATTATTTCAACCGATCGAGGAGAGCATAAAAGAGCCTCATACCAAGTCGTGCAATTTAAATTAATGAAATTTAATCTAATCAATTTTAAAGGAAAACATTTTGAAATGTTACTTCAGTTTAGAAAATGTTAAAGGAAAATATTTTGATAAGTTGCTTCAGTTTTAAAAAGGCCTATGAAGTTAAAAGTGCAAGCTATTACAAACCAACTTAATACTGCAATATTCCAAAGGACATCATCAGGACGCTCTTCCGAGAAGTTTCAGCACTCTGGTGTGCGTGCGCCGACCGGAAGGACGCCCTCAAAATGCGACTTTGGCTCTGGCAAATCTCTAGAACTCACCAGCAGGGGGCACCGCGAGCATGTCACCTCTTTTCCCTCATTAATGTCTCCGTGATCTATTTCCCTGCTTTGAGCTCCCTTCCCTTCCCTCAATATTAGGCTACTTATGCAGAGCTATCGGATCTGAACTCAGGGTAATCCTTTCCAAGCTAGAGAGGGGATTTCAGATAGCTATAATTACCTCCTTACAGTTGAGGTGATTTACAGAGAAGATACTGAATAAGTAAAATCGAACATGTGTTTACTGGCATTAGGTTGTCCCTTAAGTCTTTCATATATAGATAAATGCATTTTCACAATCTTTTACAGTTTAAAATGACCACGATGTGTATAAGTTATCGTATTTAACTAAGTGCCCCCTGCTAATTACTTCTTTGCATAACAAAATTGCTTTTAGACTACTGGCAGCGACCAACACGCAATCAACACATTTACTTAAATGCCAAGTGGGCTCGCTTGAAGCCACCTAATGACCAGCAAAACATAATAAACTTTTTTACTGAACCTTTTTTTAACTTCAAGGGAAAAGCTTTACGGAGTATAAGATTTAATAATTCGGGTTTTTACTCTAACAGAGCTTTGATATCAAGTACCCATCGTCGACAGATACCATATCGCAATGAGTGATGCTAGCTAGGCCTACCCGCCGGCAAGCGAATTTGAAAGATGGCGAAAGAGACCACAGCAGTTATGGCAGGATTTTCAGGATTGGCATGCGCACTCTAGTTCAGAGCCACCGAACTCCAAAGGGAAGAATCTAACCAGATTAACCATGCTTATCTGGACATCCGCCTGTATGGGAACGCCTAATTGGCTCACCTGGAGAGTGCAAGGGGGCGACCCATAAGGCACAGTATGCCTCGGGAAGCAGAACCTGGCGAACTGCATCAACGAAGCTATTGGGGGTCATCACTGGCATGTCAGTAACATTCTCTGCTTCCTTACAACGGGTCATGTATCTAACAGTAGGGAGAACCTGAGCTCTATGATAAATGAAATCACCTATATATATAGTGCCTCCTCAAAAACTACCGAACTTATAATGCTATATATATACGACGTGGAAGGTTATGTGTATATATAATAAAGCTCGGAATTATTGCCTAGTTCTTTTTGCAAGACATTTATCTCATGGACACATTAACAACCAACTCCAGGGCTCCCTATCGATGTAGGCAGAAATTCCGGAGCAGTGATGTATTTATTTTTGCACAGCATAAAGGCAGACAGGGGGAGAGTACCGAATCTCAAGTCGATGATATACTAATTCTGTACCCATCGACACATCAATTTGCCATCCACTTTGGCTGAGAACTACCACAAGGCAAGTAAACCACGAGATGTAGCACCTACGTCTCGAGGCGCTTGCTTGCTTTCTCACCGACACAGAATAAGTATGAACTCCACAAGTCGCAAGACGGAAGGAAAACTCAAACAACCCCTGTGTTCTGCCTTCCTCCTACCCCAATAAAACATAAAACCTCGCTCATTCCATGTCAGAAGCTGGTAGGCACTTAGACACAGCTGTCTTGGATACACTACCAGGCAATCTACTGTCTGTCTTGGCTTCCTAAGTCAGATTCTTCCCTATTAATCACCCCCTCGGTATTCCTTAACACGCGCTAATATCAGACCGTTTAAGTAGTAGTTATAGGGCCACACAAAAATGTATCATATGTGAGATTCATATAATATTTTTGCCTCATATCGTATAAGGAGAGGAATGGTATAGTTGATATTCTCCCCTCATAAATAGTAGCTAAATGAATGAGCCGAAGCTTGCGCCTACACGCACTGCACATTTCTGTACCCTGACTGTATGTATATTGTCCCACCCCACCCCAAAACATATATTTCTCACACACTGCACATTTCTGTACCCTGACTGCATGTGTATTGTTTCCACCCCACCCCGAAATTTATATTTCTCACACACTGCACATTTCTGTACCCTGACTGCATGTGTATTGTTCCCACCCCATCCCACAATTTATATTTCTCACACACTGCACATTTCTATAGCCTGACTGCATGTATATTGTCGGTGGTAATTGTATGCGTCTTTAGCTGTTAAGTTAGTATATATATGGCATTCTGCTCCTGCTTTCCCTTGAAATTTGATTCAAGCAAAGTGCTTGCTCAATGGACGGACTTGCTAAAAGCGATGGTAGTTATTTAGTTTGCAGGGACTGGTATATCATTAGATCTTGGCGATAAAACTATGGGGCAGGAGTGTTAGTCAGATGCAGTGAATGGCCGTGAAGGGCTATAAAACCCAGGCTGATATGTTGGGTGACCAGGCAGATCGGTCTGTTTGATGGCAGGATGGTCCATGTTCAGACACCAGTTGGAGACAGGCTGGCGGCCACTGCCTCCCCACATGTTGGCTCAGCACTCAATATGCCGGAGGAAATTGCATTTTTTCCATTAAAGCAGAGTTTGTTGACAGTGACAGCATTAATTTCATTACTTGGGCGATAATGATGCGCGGATGGGGCTCATGCAGGGGCAGGAGGGTGCGACAGAAAGAATGCGCAGGGCTACCCCAATCCAGCAGTGGTGCTCATCATGGGAAAGTGGACAGTTGGCAATGCATGTGGGATGAAATATTCGCAAAGTGTTGGCAGCAATGGTTTCCCAATAAAAACTCATTTAAATTAGTGTCTAAAATGTGTGATGTTTTTATTCAATAATACAAACTCAATCCATAGATACATACAAACATATGTGAGAGGAAGTATCCATATATATTCACGTATACATGTATGTACACTTACATGTAGATATTTATACATGTATGGTACACACATTTTTTCATAATGTATGCCGTCACAACAAACACTAAAGTCTCTGGCTGGATGATGGGCAAATGGCTGAGTTTTTATATCTTTAGATATTCTCCAGGACTAACGGAGGGGAAATATCAGCCGATGAGATTAGATAGAACGAGCAGCACCGCGACCGTTAGCTGATATCATTGAGTAACCTTTGTTTTTAAGCGAATCGACCAAACACACTGAATCCTAGCAATCTTAGGCGCATGTTAGTAACTGCATGTTCCTACATTACAAGGAAGGCCTGCTGCAATGCCTGAAGACGCGTGGAGCCTATACTATAGTAACTCCACCGCCTTTTCCCAAACAAAATCACTACATGTCAATCCCGGGGGTTGTGACATGTTATAATGAATAGAGTGCAGGTTGGGTCGAGGCCAGATCGATCTGCACAGGTTGAGGAGAAACAGGCATGCTGACTCGGACTGTTTGCCTATCGGTGCGCCACACACTCAAGTACGCCACAAGAGCAAGGAATATGGATCGCGTTTACAAAGGTAGCGGGCCCCTTGTTGACTCAACTCTCTGCAGTAGGCACAACCATCCAGCACTGATAAATTTCACGTCATGCGCACCGTGCCAATATGTTCCAATACATCCTGGCAGATTATGTCCAAGGTGTGAACAGTACCAAAGACTCTGCTTGCTGCATGGGCCCTGAATCACATCCGTGTTTATGAGATAGTTAGCATCTAAATTAGTAGCTCAAACGGGCAGTGTTTTTATCAGGGAAATTACAGGGCACGAGTTCGTTGGATTGTTTCCAAGCCTTAGGGTTCGGTAAGGGACCTTTCTGGGCGTGGAAACTGGACTGGGGAGCAGTTTGGATGACACTGTGAAAGGATCACGCTATTTGGCTATATTGATCTCCATATATCATCTGAGAATGGCCGAAGGCAGGCCACGGGGTGGCCGAAGCACAAGCAAGTTTGCGGTCAAATGGCACGTTTGGTCCAACAGATCCTTTATTCCCCATCTGATTATTTTCCTGCACGTGTTTATGACTAAGGTGGGAACCAAGGATCCCGGCCAATATCTGCTTTCGATCAAAACAATTTATTCTAAAATCAATATCACTGCATGATAGGGCATCGAGTTTTTCACAACTCTCACAAATGCCAAAATTCACGAATTGCGACTTGCTCATCTCGTATGACAGTCTTCCTTTTGGTTGAAAATAAATGCAAAGGACTGACACAGATTTACAGAATTACCGTTCTGAATGGAAGCATTTAAACAGTTGCTTAATCCCTAAGATGTCTGTATCTTTTAGAACTCACCCAGACCACATACGCTAAGCCATGACTTTGAGAGAAGGGTCGAGACAAAAGACCTCTTCTAATCGATTCCTAGCTTTGAAACACATTTTCAGCAAGCGATACACGCTAACTCGCGCTTTTCATCGGATCTTCACGTCCCGCAGTCTCAGATGGTTTAACAATGTGGGTCCGTGAAGCCATTCAAAGCCCATCTGCAAGCTGCTGTTGCCTGTATTAATGCCTCACACGGTGCCTACACCAGGACAAAGTCCTATTCTAATCTGAAGCCACTTCGGTTACGGGTAGAAGCTAGAGAGGCAATGTGTGGGGGGAGGTATGCGGTGAACGATGGCAGGACGGGAGGGAGGGGGTGGGTGTGAGAGGATGGGGAGGAAACGAAGAGGTGGCAGGCACGTGCGACCCCCTTTCTCGGGTCAGCTGTCTTGATGGCCCAGAGTTCTCATGAGATATTGGCAAACCTTTCATCTTTAGCGGAGAGCAATGGCACAGCGGCAAAGTGGCAGCGGAAGCGGCAAAAGATCCTTGAGATGTAACTGGTGGGGCAGAAGAAGGAGGGAAGGAGGGGGATGCTGTGTTTCGTCATTCTGGCCGGGTTAGTCGCACTAAGTGGAGGGCTGTGTAACAATCGTGATTTAGGGATTGTGTTAAGCGCCACAGCTTAATGCTATGGACTACAAGACCGGCCTGGTTTAACCATGAACTAATGTTTGTCTCATACTAGTGCCCAACCCCTAGACTAGTCAGATACAAGTACCTACACTTCAGTCTCATATCCCCTACCAAAGGCAGGGCGATGCGCCATACTACCGTATGTCTTCATGACTTCATTCCTCTCATCTCCAGCCCTGAAGCAAGCGAGTACGTTTGTTTTTATAAGGCATTAGATTGCAATTTACTGATCAACCCGCCGGAAGAAAACGAGAGTTCAACTTAGGTGGTACAACAGATTTGCACACCAAACGTGAACAACCTACGTGGAAAATATATGTAAATGAGTGATTTGAACACTAACACATCGAGATACACAAGATGAAGTTTAAGTACAGTTAATATAAATATAAGTGTTAAACAAACATGAACTTCGATCATTATCAATGTTACAAATACATGTATCAAATTAAAGCATTAATTATTATAAGTGAGTAAGGGTCGAGGAATTGAATGATGTCTTGTTAATGTTCATGCCTTGTACTGTGTTTTGTGTGATTGGTTTTCAACAAAGACGTTTAATATATAAAAGATTTGATAGCAACAAAACAAAATAATACTTTTCAGATAGTGCCATATTCATTTGTGATAGATATATCTTAAACTTGAATTTCCCTCCTTGGACCGTTTCTTTTTGCTTATCATAATTAATAGGTGACAAGGGAGCCGAGTCTGCATTCCATGAAAATATGTTCCCCGGTCACTTTGTTTAGCCAAGTTGCAAAGGGTAGCCCTAGGTTTTGATCAGCCATGTGTATCTAAGAGATTTCCACGGCACGTGCTTAGCCTTATAAAACCACACATAATTACCTGCTGATCCGTGTCTTTGTGTTGTCCAGCCCAGGAAAACAATATTGGGAGCATCTCTCTCCTAACTGCATATAGTATAATCCCCATTATATCAGGTTAGGTTCTCAGTTGAACACCAGACCACTGACTTCTTTACCCCAACTGGCGTTTTCTGCACCGTTTCCAACAGAGGTATGGAGAATGTGTGTAGAGAAGAGACAAGTATGCGGCCTGGTTTCTTTGCACAGTGTACACCAAGTGTCTGGTCCAACATATAGTTGTAGAAGTACTGAGCTTAGCCCTGTGCTGGCGAGCTAATGCACAGGCTATCGCTACCCCATATTTTACCAGGCAACCACTAAGGTGAGCCTCTACTGCCGTATGGTATCTCTTATTATGCCGTAAAGCGTATGCTAAGCCAAACTAACAGGCTCACGCCTTGTCTAAACAAACAAGGGCATTTTTTTGGTCTCTACGGCTACGATGTAAAACACATGCCTGGAAATAGGGTTGCATGATCCGCATATTTACAATATTTGTATCCAGACCTGAACTTGGTGGTGATTTTAAGTGGAAAGTTACATTTTATAATCATCGAAAGGCAGAAAAATACTATACACTCTCTTCAGCAACTTCGAAAGCTTAGGATCTTAGTATCGGATGGTAAAGGGAATTGAGCAAGAGCCACAACCTTGAGGCGGCTTCATTCTCGAGAACATATGGATTCAAAAAAAACACGACCTTTGGGTTCACATCCAACAAGATGTTGATCCAGCCAGATATTCGGGCTTAAACTGATGAGGTCTGCGTCAGTGACCTTAGACAGTTCATTCCACTGAGTTCTTTTTGCACCTTGTATTTGATGCATGGTGAAGACTAAGACACCCTTTTGCCATTTCCTTTATGGATAAAAAAAATAGCAATATCTCAACAAAGCAATTACCCCCACAAACATTTGTTATCGCGAGAAGGGTAAGTAGAAATAGGTAAGAAATTATACTTGGTATTAAATATTGTGAGTGATATATTGCTCAGATTGTGAATTGTTCCAAATGGTTGATAGTAGGCCTATGATATACATTCGCGTTTTTCAATCTGATGATAAGTAGCGATAACACGAAAGATCCATACATAAACAATGAGTAGCAGATTCCAAAATCAATTGTAACCACGAATATTAGAACAAACAATGACTAACATATTATAGGCCTCAAATGAATAGAAACAAATATTGCGGTTTCCTGACGGACGCACGAATCCCCTACAATGCCGACATTTAAGACGTAATATAGTTTATGTTTTCATAACATGGCTGCAAGTCATACAACTCAACATTATAATCGCAACAGCAAATCCTTTTTATTTCACCTGTACATACATCACATACACGTCATCCCATGGGAAGAACAAATTTGAGATAATCGGGAATTATCGCTAGCACCGCATACATAGGAAGCGGCAAGATCATAGACAAGCAGGCGTGGCCGTGTTCGTGTCGTATAGATCAAAGATAAGCAGTCCACTATCCTGAAGGCACTGGTAAACCGAGGCTTGATGTATGTGCCCCCAATACAAGAGGGACCAGACACTTGTTCTTCCAGTGTATACCGACGTTGGCATCTCAATCCCTTCTTCTCTACAGCGCTGCACATTTCCCCAACAACTAAACAGCTCTTCCTCAGATCGCCTGCTACGAATACCATTTTCTCATCTGCCAATACAGCCACTCATCATCATGGCTGTTCCACCCACAGCACCTCACACACAAAAAAATGAAATGGGGAAGGAAGAGCACAGGAAAGATGTGGGTGTGGAATAGACTAAAAGGTCCGAATTATACAGGCTGCGTGAGTGGAGTGAGTTGGTGGTGAACGACTCCCAATACAAGGTGTCGGAGGAATAGTTGAACTTTGAATATTCTGGTGATTTGAATTTCCAGTTGAAAGTATCTCTAGATAGCTCTGGCTTTATTGGGGATGAGGTGTTAACGGGTTGGATACGGGCACAGACAAAGTAAATTCATGAATGATTTAGTAAGCCAGAAAAGAATAGGAAGCGACAGATCAGTTGAAGACGCAAGGGAGAAACATCTACAGACAGGACGAAGTAAGGATCTCTTTGGGCTTGGCGCAATAACATTAAAATGCGAACGTCAGTTCTAGGCAACTGTTGGCTACAAGTGGAGGCGGCTTTCGCCCTGCAGACAGGTACATACGAACAAGACATCTTTGTTAGACGGTTTAGATAGGACCTTTAGGGAATACTGTCATCAGACCTCAGCAAACAGGTCAGCCCCCACCCCCACCCCACAGAACTTCCAGTCAAATAAAAGATACTTCCTGGAATAACAGCCGTTTGGTTATATTGCACAGAAAGAGGCAGTCTAGGCTCAGAGTTGAGAAAGTCCCTACAAACTGAGGGAAAGCCTCTCGCTCCAAACCGCAAAATGCCATTAGAATCCCGCCAACTCCAGGGTCAGGGAAGCCATTAGCGTAGTAGGCCAATTACTGAACTGACCATTCTTATCTGATCTCAGAGGCGCTGAGTCTAGACTGGCGGGTCGGGGGGGGGGGGGGGCAGAGAGACAGCATTTTACATCATACCCTTGTTACAATCTTCTATTTTTAATCCAATAGACTCATTAATAGAGAATTACTTTTAACATGACAGCACTTACAATAGTCTTCCCAACATAGTCACACTTAATAAAGGCTTCCGACGGTCGTATAACAAGGTGAACATAAATACGCTTTGGAATTGATGTATTCTCGCATATGGCCTTCCGTATCTGCTTTAAACGACACTAGCATCGGTGAGAAATAATTGAGCATCATAACCCAGAACAAACAGACATCAAGTGATAAAATCCGCCTTTATCTGGCGCGACCAAGGATAAGTAAGTAGTATAAAACGCGAATCTACAATAATCAATTACGACACATCTGTGACGTGGTAATTCACAGCCTCCATCCATTTGCACCTAAAGGGTGCGAGTTGCTGGAGACGCCGAGTTCAATATACTCTACATATTACGAACCCAGAGGAAAGAGAAGAGAGAACTGCAACACTTACATCTTAGGTAAAACACAATTATCATGCAGGCTAAATAATTAGAATGGATAGTATTTTTCTAGTGTATCCCCCACAAGCAAACGAATGCCTCGATATTTCATCCTAAAGTGTTAAGAACTGCGAGGACTTTTCATGAAAGAGGTACGTACAGGCGACGCACACGGAGTCGCGAGAACGCACAAAGGACAGTGAGCGGATGAAAGAAACGGGGGATTATGTTCAGTCTATATTATCGTACAATTATATTCAAATATCACAAACACAGCACGCATGTTCAGTTCTCGTCTAACAAAGCAACAAAACACGCACCGACAGTGCGCTTTGGTTGTTTTATTTCGGTTCCCTCAGGCGGGAAGAGAACATGAATATAAGGACGGTATTAGCGAGCTATGACGACCCTCTAGAGGAATAAGAAGGAAGAGCAACATGTACTACACTAGCAGGCTGCGAAAAGGTTTATTTTGTAGCACATCACCCCCAGTTAAAACAACCAGCAAGGTATATTATCTATGTAATTGGGAAAACAGCTTAAATATGATTTAGATTAATTAGATTCCGTACCTTGGCTAAGATAACGAGATTCTATGATCATATGATATTTTAGATTTGAAGCTAACTATGCCTGCCTCAGGATAGTGTTACTCTCAAGTGATAATAAAATGCATCCACATAGGCGTTTTACTTCTTTTGAAAATAACTCACACAATTCTATGCTCAGATTCTTACCTTAATTCACTATTCACTTAATTAAACATTCACTATATCTGTACAAGGGACTCCCGGAATCACACCATTATATATCATTCAGACAGAAATGTAAATATCCAAGAATTCTTTGGCAAGAAAAAGTCATAAATAAAGTTGAGACCATTTGATGAGATGAAATGCCCGAGACTGTAGGAGCTAAATTACTTCGTTGTCTCTGCATCTCAAACAATCAAAAGTTGGTAAGGTGAATACGAACTGTTACATTAAGTTGCTAGGGTACTAATTAGACTTCCGGCCAATGTTTCAGACTGCTGGATGGGACAACCCAGAAGACAAACAGCCACCTTTAAACCGAAGTCAATTAGCATTTCAATGCATCAGACCTAATTTCCTCGGAGACCAACGGATGTAGAAAGTCTGATAAGAGCGCGTGTTAGGGTGATACTTGTGGGCGATGAGGATAGAGCAGGGAGCGTCACAAACACAGATATATCGTTTTTAGAAGGCTGTGTACCTTCCAGTCATTGGAATATCAAAACACATCTAACTTTTACCTTATTCTCGGGGGCCCACTCAGTATGCTGTTCAGATCGCTAGCCAGTCTGTAATGAAAAAAGAAAAAGTTATTCATAACGCCAAGAGACATTTACCCACACGAAAGAAATATACCGTACTGATACATATATATATTTATTCAATTAGCAAGAGATTAAAATGCACCGATCCAGGTTCTCGTGCCGTCTGACATGTTGATGAGATATGACTTTAAGATTGTAGTTCAATAAGATCTTAGAGTAAAACTCTTTTTTACAAGATGAAATCAAGTTCAGCATGCAAAATATTTCTTTTAGAGGTAGGTCGATAAGAGGTTGTCCCGCCGGTACGAATATATTTCGGTTCGTCACTTAATCAATTTATCAAAGGAAATTAATATGGTAATGTTTTTTATGCCAAAGGTCTGTATATATCATATATATACAAGAGGCTACAAAAATGTTCTAAATGACCGAGGGCACTTCATTGGTCCTCATCTGAAAACAGTTAGAATGTTGGTCGGCCATCACCCTAAATGGCATAAAGGCACCTTGTAAAATTTAGCAGGTCTCTTTACTTACAGAACGCCTTAATCTTGAAAATGTATCATTGTCGATAATGCGAGAAGAAAAGGGCCACATTTCCATTTTATCATTTCAGTAGCTTCTCTTATAAGTCAAGCACATTTGAGCGGAACCGTTCATGTTTGCTTTTATCTCATTAAAAGCCAGACAACTTTTTGATCCTTGCCTAAGTGGAACATCTCCTCTCAGAGCCAGTTTGCCTCTTTGATGTAGGCATTTGTTCTCCCGTGCTGGGGGAAAGGTGTCCCAGCCACGCTACCCACAACTGGCAAATCGGCAGTAAAATCAAAACCAGAATTAAGATCTTTTAGGCAGAGAAAAATGAACAAAATTGACTATTATTGGATATTGATTCTTCGTGCGCCACAAAAAGGGCCACACCCAAATTAGAATTTTGTCGCAGAGGGAATGTTTTAAGGCATGAAAGGTGGGCAGTATGCAAATGACTCAAAGGAGGCAACTGGGATTAGATCACCTGACTTATTCTTCCCTGTTTTTTGCTCATGCTGAAAGATTTTGATTTCTATTTGCATACTATAATGAAGACTGCCTCAAGACTAACAAATGTACTGCTGTTTTTTTCACCACCCAACCTGAGGCGGCCATAATAACGTACACAATTCAAGATTTGCATCAGACCCTAAGCATCGCCGTCATAAAGGCATTAATATACTGGAGATTCTACAGGACTAGAATACTAAAGTTTCTTCAGAATTTTCGAAGATACTTTAATTAATTAGACTCATGCCGCCTAGTACAGCGTGGGAAAGTACGGACCAACGGCTTGTTACATACGATGTTCACAATTAATTAAATTTATTTATACTCGTTGGTTAATTGGAAATGGATCCCCACTTTAGACGGATAAACACAGTCATTGAAGTATAACTAGGTAAATCAAATTAAAATAATAACACAACTTAATTAGCTCCACTGATTAGACAAATACCTGGAGAAAATAAGTATAAACTTGAAAAGAAATATCATCCACAAATCTGGGACGGAATTGCACGGAATAAAGTATTTAAATATGCATGTCTATAAAAGAATTTTACAAAAAGAGCATTTAACTAACACTGGCAATCATCTCGCAAAACACGAAACATCATCGATTCCTTGCTACTACTACTACATGAGAAAGTAGTGGCACAAAACTCACCTCTGCTATCATATACATAGACGTGAGAACTTGGGAAGGTTTTATTTTGGAATCCTTTGGATACCTCAGAAACAAGTGGTGCCATAGTCTAAAGGATGTTTTTATATACTACTTGCAAAATGGCCTTCATAATAGAAGGTCATTCCATGACACCCAAAAAAGGGAGGGGAAAGGCAGATAAAAGGAGAGAGGGTAGAGGGAGAGAAAATATGTGTGTGTGTGTGGGGGGGGGGAGGAGGAAGGTAAGGAGGGAGGAGGGAGGAAGGGGAAAAGTGGTGTATGGGTGAGGGCACAGATCTGTCAAAGGCATCACCATTAGTCCCACGGACTCCAGTGCAATCAAGGAAACCAAACCTCAAGTTCGTTTGGGTAAACGTTTACGTAAATTACACTACTAACATAGCTCATTGAAAAATAAATATCAAATGTATATCAATGTACATATACATATCAATGTTTCCATTGCCGTCGGAATAGGCGTGGAGCATATATTACATGGTTCCCGCGGCCCAGAGCACATCATTTTTCATGACTTTTAATGAGCAATTCCCCCAGTTTTTAATGACTTTTTAATGACTTTTTAATGACCAAATAAAGTCATGTTAGCCGATAATTTCAGGGGAATTTTTTTTTTTCATGTTTTCATTTTACATTTGGGTTGTGTATTCTATTGCTACCCTCTTTACTCTCCCCTATATTATATAGTAGCCTATTGTGTAATGGTAGCTGTCGACTCAATATACACTGTCTTGTTAACTTAATGGAATACACATTCAAGTTTTTAAAAGCCTACAGAGAAAAAAAGGTAATACCTGTCAACGCAAAGATACTGTTCTTATTGTTTTACCTCTACATCTAGTAACAAATAGTAAATAGCAATACTAGAGCCCACTAACTACAACAGTGTAGATAGGCTAATGAATGGGCCTACAAACCCCAGACGCCCCCACCCCCCAACACTAACCCTGTCCAACTAGAAGAGGTAGAATAGAATACACAACCCAAGTGGAAAATAAAAACATGAAAAAAAAAATTCCCTCACCCTCACAAGATAGAATACACAAAAGTGTAAAATGCAGGGTTTTCATGTAAAATGCAGGTTTTGTGTAAAATGCAACTTATAGTGTAACCCCTCTTCAAGACTCTACAACTGATTCAAGTTTTACATTATTTCCTCAAGTTTCTAACTCTTCCTGCATGTGCTGCCTCTTTCGTTTCTGTTGTGATTACTCTTATACGGCGCTCAGATAATGACTTACAGTGAAAATTAATGACTTTTAAGGCCCTTAAAAACACAAACTCAGAATTCATGACATTTAATGACTTTTTAAGACCCGCGGGAACCCCATATAAATATTATCATATCATAATTATATAATATTTTAACGTTTCTTTTAAATTTATATCAGCAGAATAATTGTGCATAAACACACAAACGTATGGGCATTATATATACGTATTGAAACCGCCATCCACAATTCTATGTCAGGTACGATAATCCATTGCCTGAAGGTTTCCCATTGTGCCACTATAAGCAGACGGGTCTAGCTTTGTTTAACACATCCCGACATCTCAGCAGAGACACTCACGCCTGCAACACGGCTTTCCCCTTAACCCCAGATAATGCAATATTTGTATTTATCAGAAGTCCCCATCGTTCCTCCAGGCAACGCAATGGTGTCCTGAATCTATTGTGCAGAAGACGAATGAATCTGTCTTCATCCACGTCATTCAACTGCACAACAATACCAGCAACCCATACTCAGGCATGGATTGCTATATTGCCCTAAATGCGCTTCAAATCTGCAGTGTCCCTTGTCCCATGGGTAATAACCGACAGTCCTTCTCCATAATATGAGTGCATGTATACTTCACAATATGTTATGCTTTTAACTAACGATCTCCATGCATGTGCAGTACTAGTTTGGTTCTAAGAATACATGCTGAGGCAAGGGGATATAATTTGATATTTTCATATCTAATCTCATGGGAATCGGACGACCACTGTGTCCTCCCTAAGGCCCCAGGCTAAAACTGACACAAATTAAGACAAACGCTAATTATATTGTATACATCATTTCTAAACATTACACAGCAGCATTCACCCACGAAATTAGTGACATGGACGCTCCTCCAGAGCTTTGAGTTCATGACGGCGACTGGGCCGGCATCTAACGGTGACAAATTGCACTAAACCATTATCTTTGGAGAACAAGACAGAAAGCAGTCCGTCTAATAAACCCACGGCCGTCAATTTTCCAACACCACCATAGATTAAATCACAAGCCCATTAGGGACCCACTTTCTATCACTTCCGACAGTCAAATCAATGGTCCATATTTGATTATTATATAATATTTGCCAACACTACGTTGAGATTAGGGAAAAAAGGATAACCATATACCAAACTACCAACCAGTATCCATTTTCTACATTAGAATACGGTCAGTCCACTGGTAAATATAGGTTGACTACGATTACATGACACAATTACCAACCATTTACATAAGTTCGCAATTATGGCATATTTGAACGTAAAGATATTTTAAGACTCTACCAGGTTTGATCACCACATAATACAACTGTGTCCATTAACAGAGCCTCTAATTGTAATGGAGATGGAAGTAACTGCCTCATTAACTATCAATTATCTAACCAGAACCAAGGAGGCTTTCCATGCTTTTCTTTACCCTGTTCGCACAGATACATAGCCACGTACATTATATACATACACAATTACGACCTCAGCTACTGGTTATTCATATAAATTCTACGATGAGGCGTTTTGATGATAAGAGGACATTTAAAAACATTAGAACATTTAATTGTGAGAAATTGCGATGACGTCACTTTCAATTAGATTATTATAAAGGAATAACTATATTGAATAGCAGATCCACGGCTCTAATAAACTTGGTTTAAGGGGGGGGCGTACTTTAATGAGGGTGAACTATGTATTTTAAAAAAGATAAGAGCGAACCAAGGCAACTATGTCTCCACTTTGTGTGTACATATTCAGGGTAACAATGTAGCGACATGACTAAATGAGAGCACAGAAGCAACACACGAATTTTAAACATAACAAGTGCAATAATTCTTTGTATGGAAATAAATTTAATGTTACCTTTACTTACAATATTATTCAATATCATTTTTTTCAAATCCACGCCATGGCTTGGTGTGTTGCAAGAATTGTACAAGATTATGGTCACTATTGCGTAAATAATTAAAAAAGATACATAAATCTTCTCCGGTAACTTTGCTATCAAATAATACCCAACTCGGACCCTATCTCTAGTCAAAAAGGATGCCCGTTTATGCCAATCCTAGGCGGACTTCACCCTTGCCTTACATCCAACATATCACAGAATATCTTATAGCAAGCACCAGCTGCAATGTGTCCTGTCAAATGAAGGAATGGTTAACTTTTAGGCAGGGGCACATCTATCACGCATTCATCTTGCTATAGCCGGGTTTGGGATAGGATTTGCAATCAGGATAGGGAGCCTAGGATTTCCCGGAGGAGCGAGAATATAGTGCCACAGTCTCTCAACTGCCCTGTGCGTCTCTCTTGTCATTTCACCCATATAAAAAGTATACGAGGAATGCAACAAAAAGAAGACAATGAAGAAGAAAGAGGAGCTGGGAAAAGGAGGAGAATACATTGCGTGTACATATGATTATTATTTAATCAAATTAATTCATTTCATTCGCAGATGATACCCCAGATGGAATTGATGTCTACCGGTATTAATCTAATGAGATGAATGTTGTTGAAAGTCAGCCAGACAGGGGAGGGTGGTGTATAAGGTAGAACTAAGATTAGGAGTCGTATACATGTATGAACAATCCTTTGGTGAGGACCATTGAAGTTGGTATATTTACTAAATACGTCTACGTCTACTTAACTCATGTGTGTTACTAATGCACACAAGAACCATTACTCGAAGGCAATTGTGATAAATAATGGATCTTTTTTAGAACGGTTCTGTGTCACGCTGTATATATTATGTCGGAGATGTTTCCTTGCTGGGATCGGTGATCTGTTTTCCATCAGGTTTTCCTCTCCATTTAGCACGACCCATCCCCTTGTTCATTTCCACTTTTTGTGCCGAGCGGTTGTGGAAGAGATTGCACGACCACATTAAACTCCAATATCAAAGCAGCACATTAAAAAAAATAGCACTGGTTAGCTAAGCTAAATTGCTACATTTTATCTGGCGAATTGGGAATGGAGCTGGCAGGCTCTTATTAAAACTCATCCCTCCCTCCCCCTCGTGCATCACAGACACACTCTCGGGATTATTAATTAAAAGTTAATGGAAGCCTAATAGGAAAAGTGATTTCTTTCTGCTCACATTAATTGCAACAACAGGCAGGTGCATCGCCCGTTCGGGAAGAACACCTTGTCCACCACAGGGAACTTGATTCCTCATGATGCCTACCTACAGATGAGGTTTCGCAGCACGCTGTACCGTAATGGACCTTTGTGTCGCGGTCCTTACAGAGAACAAGCTCCGGACGTGTAAATCATAGGTAACCCCTTCACCTCAAGGCTCGACACCTTGAAGAATCAATGTCAGAGGCAATGTCCAGCCCAGCTCTCTGACCACACTTCTTTTCAACGGACAGACGGGTCCATGTCCGACGCGTTCGAGTACACCGCCTTCCTGAACGAAAGCATGACAAAAATCTTCCAGTCTTTAGATGTGGGGTGACGAGGGTGCCTTACATTACCAATCCAGAGAACAGCAACACCATCTAGTGTCAGACATGGCGTCTGGTATCCATGGAAACCATAATCGAGAACAGCTCGCGTGGGACGAGCTTCTTGCTCAGGACGCTGGCTTCTCCAGTGATTCCTCCCTTCTCTTTACTACCCCTCTTCTCTTCAGGCTCCCTCCTCCTCCTCCTCTTCCTCCCTAGTCAATTTCATCGCGGGCCTCCAAGCCATGGTACCCCTGTGTTTATGGGAGCAAAGTTTAATAAATCAACAACCAAGATTATCTTTTCAGATGAGGGCTTCCCCGGAGTCAAGAGTCTGGTCATTTTCATGGCTCGCTGTGTCCCTGTTCTGGATTTCGTCCGCATAATGTTATGAGCATGTCTAACCCCCTTCCGGGCCCATCGGGATGATATAGCCGAAGTCATGGCATGGAACAGAGCAGCATAATCACATAAATTTTTAATTAAGTACTACCCAACCATTGATCGATGCATGACCGGTATCACACTCATAAAAGAATATTATGAAAAGTGCAGAAAGTCAAGGCAACCGCATGAAAGTTATAGTATTTTACAGGAGCCTCCGGAGGAGGTAGAAATTAATATTTTCTGATAGCATACAAGTGAATGGGCAAGTATGGTATATATATATGGGGTATATGTGTTGAGCAATATGCTTTCTGATAATTATGATTACTACATAGTTGGCCTGTAGGCTATAACCATCTGCTTCTGTGGGACCACCCCAGCGTGATCACTAATATTCTGTCTTCCAGGAGAGCCATGCCCCCTACCCAGTGCCTTACCCCTCACAGGCAAACTTGGCTTGGCCTCTTTGAAGCCAGCCCTCACCGCAACATCCAGGAAATCTAAACTAGGTCACCATTCCTCGAAGTCAGACCAGATGGGCTTCATTAGTCCGGCATGTCAAGCCCGCAGACTTTTGGCATTTTATCCTATTCAGCGATTCGCAGAAATATGTAGAAATCACTCTATTTATAGCGTATATAAAGTCATAATTGGTTCCTCTGTCATTGCAATACACAGCCCCACCTCCTACCCCCATACACACAGCGCCACCACGAACCAATTTCGGGGGTGAAACCATTGGTTAATGAATAACCAAGTTCCATTATCTCAAGTTAAGCATCAGTTGATAACAAATATTAGGCTCTCTACATTTAGTACACAGGCTGTCGTTGATAGATGCCATTCCCATGCATATTGCCTATCTTAACAGTTGACCTGCTCCGCATAGAAGGGTATTCCGGAAGGATCATGAGAATTAGCTAGGTTCATTCATAGTATTCTCCAAGTGATTAGTTTTTAACAGTGGCTGACTGACAAATTGATAACACCGAAGCTCTGCTTACAAATCAAGTGCATCAGTACAGCTTATATTTGAAAGACTTACCAGTATAACAAAAACCCTGCTCTAGCGTAAACTCCAGACTTATCCATGAGATATCCACATGGTGAACAAATGCCAATGGTAGGGAAAGTTCCTTGAGGGGTCTCTATTTACAGGTTCCTATACACCAGTACGACAACTGGAGGAGACATAACAGAAACAAAACGAGGGTTTGTTTAAACCTCGGAACGAAACAAATCACTGGAAAAACTTGCTATCTCGCCTTAGTCCATAACCATTCATCAACGATATTCTCTCTCTAGACCGAGCTAGAGCACCTTCCAAACCACAAGTCGGATCGTGCAGTGTATTTGAGCCTGCTATGTTTTATGCTACTCTTCGTTTGTTAAACATCGAAAGATCGACTCAGAACGAAGAGTAGAAGTAGTTGGTGGAAACACCAAAATCGATGAAAAGCAATTCCAGAATTGGGAAGGTCATGTCCACAATAGTGTTGGCGTACTTCAGACGAAGCCACGTTAACGACTCCATGTCGAAAGGCAGTCATGGATAGGATCGATGCTGTTATTTCGATATACTGCAAGTTAAGTCTTAATCCATTGCACTGATGGGCATCAGTGAGGGGAGGCGGATCAGCTTGGATTAGAGAGCTGAGGGGTGTGCTAGTTGAGGGGTGGTAGGGAGAGAGCTTGTCGGGTGGGTCAGTAGTACCTCAACCCCTGAACGTAAAGATAGAAGGTGGGTCTCAGAGAGAGAACGCGTGCACGGGGGACACCTAAGAAGAACTCTTGTTTAAGGGACTTGGAAGTTATTCGGGAGAGACCTAGTCAACATACGATCAACTTGAGAGAAACAGATGTTGAGGAGGCGGACTAGCCCTCGATGTTAAGTTGAATGAAGCTCAAAGTATGAGAATTTAGTATTCTACCAGAATCGCTTAAAAAGCGCCGCTGAAAACTACTGGGTACCCACGAGTGCTTGGCGCTGGGGCCCATTCAACAGATCTGTGTAAACGCTTTTGAGATTCCACTCATTTTTTTACTGCATTTTTACCCAGTAGGTCTAGACATCTCAGGGCAGGTTTAAGAGGTACCCCATGCTAGTAATTCTTGAATAGATTATTCCCACCCTTGACCTCTCTCTATACTGAGATAACATCTAAGAATAGCAAGAATACTCAACCGAAACAAACGGTATCTCAGTACTAGGAGGAGAAACACGCGCTTCAAGCAGGACATCTTTGACCAGGAACGTCTACGCTATTTTCCTTTTTCATATATAACAGACCAGAAAAATCCGAAAGAAGTATAGCCATTATTCATGTGTAGTACCATCTCAATATTTTATTTCATAACAGTGTTTAGAATATGTATTGTATAGCTGTTTACGATCTATTTCTTCTGTAATGTAGTAACGTTTTCCTTGTCGCACCCTGGACTAAAATATTGTATTTTTATAAAATGTTTAAGCCGAATAAAACATTCTTAAATATAATAGGATAACTAAGATTTCAGTAGAACAAGTATAGGTAAAACATGATTGATTACGGTGGCAATGACTGCTGATAAAGCTAGTAAAAAAAGAATGGTTTCTTCCCCATCACCGGTTTAATTAATGACAAAAGAGTAGCAATAACAAAGACATAATTTCATTTAATGTTTTATACATGGCCTTTTTACTCGGGAAAATATATCACCTAAGACTAAAACATATGCGACTACAACAAAAATGAGTCCATGTCCTGGTTTTTTTCCAAAATGAATCCATGTCCTGGTTTTTCCAAAAAGTCAAAACAAATTATTAGGATATGACAAAATAATATTTAAAAGATTGATTTTGATTAATTTAAGAAATATTCACCGACTTATTTCTCGTAACGACCCTTCTTAATTCAGACAATGCATGGAACGATGAAGCAGCTTCATATATGCTAATACTAGAGGCTATAGGAAATAATCTCTGACATGAATTTAAAAATCAAGAAGTCGTTCAATGTCAGTTGTTCAACAGACGTAACACTAGCCCCCCCCCCCCCCCCCCCAGCCAGGCAGAACGTGTTTCTCTCGTGTAACACCTGAATATGATGAACGCGTTTCCCTCAGGTAACACCTGAATATGATGATGAAATGGGAAAGCTGCAACTAGAGGTCTAGATCACACATCTAGTGCCATCCACGGGAGGCTACCTAGTTAGGCCAAGAGAAAAAGCCCCAGGAGCACAAAGCTAAAGCCTTCAAGATGTCTCTCAATCAATTTTAGTAGGCAATACGTTCTTGCTTAGCAAGTAAGTAGATGGCGAGCGGGCATTTCTTGTGGTCGCGATCTGTGTACCAAAACATATAAAGGAAGATATTTCAACATTACAGAGGCAAGCGAATAGGTATGTTGAATATGTAACGGAAGATTTAACTGTTTGCCAACTCCCTACATCGCTAGTTTTTACCAAACCCAATGTACTGTATTCGAGGCTAAATTGTAGAAGGTAAACAGTCATTTATCTAATAGAAGCTATCCAGACAACACATGTATAGATACTTCAGAGAAGCCATGTAATATTCATTGGCATCTCAAATTTGGCGTGGCTCCTCCTAACTTACTGATATTTCCTTGTCGCACTGGCTTTCCATTCACATGCCTCTTTGCAGCCTTCACACCGGTGAAGTATATATATGCAGCCTAATATATTAATCCTGTGGCCTAGCCATTGCCCAATACTTGAACCAGGATATTAGCCAACGTGTTATGGATGTTGTTTGACGCCTAACTCATTAAGCTCCTTCTAAAAAAGGCGAATATATGTATGGTAACCATAGGGCCTACCAAGTGACAGCCTGCAAAGTGTCTGACCTACCTATACTATATAGCTATACTATTATAAGCTTGAACATAGTTAATCAGAGCACATTTAGCTCATACAATGTTCAAATAATGTTGATCACAAGAGATGGGGATAACCTTTGAAAGCTGATTATTCCTGGTGGGAATCTAAAAGCTCGACATAAAATGTGTGCAGTAAAGAGAATAGTGATAATATAACAAATGTCGGAATAGATTATGACACGAGGTCAGCTTCCCTATCGGGGGAGGGTATGGCCTTTATATGATTATGTTTCCCAAACAGCCCATTAAGGCAACGGGGACAGGATATGTACCATCGAAAACAGACAGCCCCAGTCCTAATTAGTTCCAATTAATCTTCGCAATAATAGGTATTTTCTGGACAAACACCATAAAACACATTTTGATGCCAAACAATTTAGGAATGTACATGTAATGTGTTTTTTAGATAATCGGAAAAAACCCCGATATCCTGGGCCAAATCGTTACAAGGCAATATTGTACAAACCTGTCACTTTATATAATGTCGTTTTTCAGAAGAATATTTACAGCATGACACGAACTCTGGTCAACTGATCACTTTTAAAAGTCATCCAGTTCACCCAACAGTAATACAAATGCGGATATTCGAACAAAATAAATGCTCGTGACTTGTATGACTTCCTAAACTAGGGGTAAAGAAAAATATAGACTTACATATAGAAGAGAGCCCAATCCAAGACTGAACTGGAACACAGATCAGTGTATCGCTTGTCCATGCAGTCTGTCTGCACGGAATATGTGGCACTCAATATTACATAGCATAACGAGTTGATCGCAGTGGAATACGACCATTAGCTTGTTGAACCAACAGACCATTCACATTTAGGCCGCCATGTCTAATATCAATCAGCTATAATATGGGCAGGCTATCGGAGGCGGTAAATGGGGCCCGGGGTGGAGGTTAGGATGGGGTAGGTTAGGGGGATGGGGGTTAAGGATAGGCAATACATGCCAGGTCATCCATCATACACAGGCTAGACATTGCACTGTCCAAGAGCCATCCTCTCTAACCATTTCCCATTCCTCGCAAATAACAGAGCTAACATTCATTTGCGGCAGTAGAATTCAAGTTCTTTCCCCCAAAAATATATCCCCATCATTCTTCCTCTCCTTGCAAATACTGCATTCCACAGGAAAATATCTCAAACAAAGGTATCATACATTACACAAATACTGAGTATATAAGGGGGAAATTGGCTGTAGCTTAAAACACAGGTTCTATATTTAGATATGGAGCTCAACATTTCAAACAATAGATTGTGAGGTCTGAAGTAATGCAAAACATTCCACCTGCTGTGTTTATAACAATGACGAGAAGCTCCCCGAAAGCAATATACCGGTATTCAACATGTTGTTCAAAAGTTAATCCGGCGACTAACTTTTTATATTTTTTTACAGACCTACCACCAAGTTGTCATTTCAAGGCCACCGTTACAAGGCAATGCATCAGAAAACACTCTACAGTGACTGATTGGGTGTGAGAGGAAATCAAGTCCAATTCACATGTACGCATGAATCGTGCAAGGACTAGTTCCATCCGCATATAGTTCTCTGGTTTGGTGACAACGCCGAGAGGATATATAATGTATATTGACAGCTATAGTTAGGGATAGGTGCTCCACAAATATTGTTCAAATTCAATGTGGATACTCGAGATCCATTCATTGACTAGGGCTATATCATCGACTGGAATGGGGAAGACTTATCAAGCCAGTGTTATGCTTGATATATTTGATACCGGAGATTGAGGGAAATAAAATAAATGACTAGGTAGTTGGATACGTGTATATAAAGAATATGAATATGAGCAAAGAAGCGGAAAAAAGATAAGGGAATTTAACCACCCTAACTATAGTGAAATATAATGAGCCTGTCATTTACTTTATTTTGGTATGGAGTGCTCTAGTTGTAAGCTAACTTTTTAGACCAGCGATGCAATACAGATTATCATCACGATTTAACATTGTCGGTAGCCACCAAGAATGTAAACATAGCATACATGCATGGGTAATAGAACAGTGGCATCTGTGATCTGATTATGTACACAGTCTAGGCCCAAAGTCGAACGAGTCCCTTCAAACGGAGGGAAGCCTCTCGCCTCAAACCGCAAAGTGCCATGATTGATCACTGATATTCGTATCTGATCTGAGGATTTGGACCTAGACTGCCGATCTGACATAGGAATATCCTTACATGGTGTGATTTTCCATATCGCATATCATATACCACTGACAAAGCAAAAAGCAAAAAAAAATATGTATTAGATTTAGACGATGTTCATGAATATGTGACAACAAGGAATGTTAGAACATTTGAAACATTTACATTAACAAGATCAGGTTTATCAGTCCAAGTGATACGATCAGGTTCATCAGTACAAGTCTACGTCCCCTATATATGCTTAATGACCAGGGGACATTTTAAGAAAACAATTAAAGATAAACGTGGAAAGAAATATAACTTTGGTGTTCTCATCCATATTTTTAACAGAATTACTGCGACTGTGCTCATTCCTGAGTGGAATGACAGTCTAGCGAATGGGCATTCCGGGAGAACGAAATGAACTTCAATTACAAATGTGCCCTAAGGGATAGTCCTGTAATTAAAAAAACCCGAGCCACATCCTTGTAATCAAATAGCTATACATGATCAAATGCACAGAGGATCAAAACCTGTAAGGGGAAGAACAGGGACGCCCCTTCTCTCCCAGGCCGAGATGCTTTCCCCATGTAGGGTTCGCTTTAAGAAGTGGGAACGAGATGAGAGAGCCATTCTTCAGTAAAGCATATCATGAGTTAAACCCCATTTGGAGTGCCCAGTGCATGTGGGCTAATCCCTTCGTATCGGCTGAGCCGTGCCAGCCAGGACGTGTTAGAAAAGTCGTTGGGTCCTGTCCCCATCCGACGCTGTCAGCTTTATGTCCAGACGCCTGTGTTTTATGGTGCGATCCGCTAGTGGCGCTGACGTTGATGGGCCCGCCACAAAACGAACGTTTGAGCTGCACTTAGAAGTCAAGCCGAATTGACGTGCGAACCAGACAGGTACCACCATGGAAATTCCCAATTTCGGCGACATCTTAGTATTGTTTTTATGGACTGCCTTTCTCCCGAGGTCTGTATCAATCTGTTTTTAAATGCCGAGCAGACAATAAGAGGACAATCCGCTGGCAGGGAAGCCGATCGTCTGCATGAAACGTTGGCCTTACTTAATTAGTTTGATCAAAGTAAAAGATGAATAAATTTTTAGTATGGAAATGATCTAGTTAGTTGAAAGTTAGAGGAGCCGACACTACAGTTGCAGTTCCAATTCTCCAATATTATACAAAGGGAGTCCACAACTGCCAATGCTTTGTCACAGACGAAATAAAGTTTGTCGTCTAGTCTAAACAAACTCCTCACACGAATAATATTCGCAGTCTCACCCTCACAGGGGACATATAATACATTTTATGCATAGTCAGCCGCGAAGAAGCGAGTACTTTCTGTGGATGAAATTGGAGCAAACTTTGGGCCGTCTGTTCAAAAGACAGCCAAAGACTTCGGAAGCAACTTATGAGATTCTCTCCTCAATAGATGGCTGACCTCGCCTTTGGGCGGAAAGTGTAAGCACCAGTAGAATTCTAGAGGCACATGCTCACACAATTCATTAAGAGATGAAGGAAAGAATGCTCCAACTCCAAGACCATTGGCTAAAATGTTTTCTTAAAAGTCATCTAGGATCCAATGGCTGCTCGGATTTCCTCAGCCCACGAGCAAATAACCGACGTTAATGAAATGTGTGCAATACTGTCCACATCCAGCGAGAGCCAATGGCCCTACATGTGGATCACCATTTTATCTGGAACACACACGCCGTGGACGAACAGAGACGACTTGCTCAAACAGCACCTGCCCAATAGGATCAATCTCCAAACCAGGTCACGCATATATCAGGGAACCCTGATTGCGTAACATAGCAACAACTGTGTAGTTGAAAATCAAACGTCGCCAATGGATATACTGAGATATGTTAATAATAATACAGAAATGCTAGCCATTATAATTGATTCCCTTATAAATGCTATAATCTTCGGACATTAGCCGCGTCCCCGCCCATTATCTTCGAACTCGCATGATCATATCAGCAATAATGCGCTGAGGCATTGCAAATTGGTGCGAAGGCTAACACACTTTCGATTAATTCCCCCATGCTGTCCATGTTCAATGGCCAGTTGCAGAGAAGAGGGGAGAAGTGTTGGTTTACTAAAGCGTGCGCCACTGCATGAAAGTTGACCTGGCCCCACATGACGACTGTGCTAAAGGTGAACAGAGTTAAAAGCAGGGGATTACACTTTTCGACACTTTCCCAACTGCCAACCAATGCCACATTCCTGGACGCCATAAAGTGGTGATGAGAATCAAACCTGGTCACGTGATCTATCAATTGGTCAAACGAGATCTCGTGAGATGATCTCAGAATCTCGTAACGAGTAATAGGAACGTGGCCACGTTCCATGAGATAGTCACCATCGGCCTTTCAGCGAAATCATGAGGTGTTGCTCTCTTAATAAAGGTCAAATACGCCATGTACAATTTGCCAAGGAATCTTAGTCATCTATCAGACTAACTGACGCTAGAATACCATCGATATTTTACGATTCCAAATCAGGAGAAATCCACCTTAAACACCAATCATATGTAGGATGCATAAGACGAATCAAATTTTAATTTCACTATAATCTATATTGAAAACATCCCTTATCCGACACCAACACCAATTCTAAATAATAATGAGATCCTTTAGCAGCGGAATTATATCATCCGCAAGTACCAAATTGTTTAAGTTCAATATGCTTAATCAGTACTTTTGTAACATTTCCATGCATAACCCATGAGTTGCTAATGAGACTGCTCTCAAATGGTTACACTAACTTGTTCTGCAATCTAATGCTGGGGAGAATAATCTTCAAAATGCACAACCAAAATGGAAGAAATGGAAAGATCTCCTATTGGACCATACAGGACAAAGCACTATAAACGAATGTGGGTATGTGTGCATGCACATGTATAAGTATACATGGGGTGGACGGCATGAGGCCCCGTGTATTTACAATACGAAGAGTGACTTATGGATATGAGGGCTCACTCAGTCACCATCATAACTGGTGCGTGTATCATTGAATCCCAAAGTGGCCAGAAACGTTGAGCTATGCGGGGCGTCACAAAGACCGTGTCTCATTACCAAGTGATATGGAAAGATTTTGCCAAGTTGCCAACACATATGAACCTGAAACACACATCATTCACGAGGAAGTGCAGTAGAGTCGAATGAGTCATACATCACTCTACGATGGTGAAGAACTTATGCGCCCCAAGCCAGTAGAAAGGATGAAGAGGCAAGAATAAGGCCTGACATCAAATCAACTGCTACGGTCCTGCAAGAATCTTTTTTAGTTTTTTTTTCATGTCGAATAATTATCATGGACTGTTCTTAGCTCAGCGGATCGAAATGGCACAGACGGATCAGTAGATAGAAAATCTTGCCCGCATTGGATTTGTTCCAAAGGCTGGAGGATTACTGAGGAACTCTTCACCTATACCCCATATCTCACACTAACCTCTTCCAGCACGCCATCTACTTCCTACAAGTATATAAAGCCCTCCAACACCTCGCCCACCCTCTTTCCTCATTGCCAGTCATACATACAGCGTTCTCGAATTTATACAAATTTAAGCTCAGACTTATTCATTTTCTATATAATATGTATATTCATACCATTTTATCATTGCGATGGAACGAAATAAACCTATGCCTCTTAATTGTGTTTCAGTTGATAATACCAGTGCATCAATTGAGATGAACGGTGGTTTAATTAATATAAAGTGCAAAACCAATATCTATCATCGTATAGGCTTATGCTCAAAATATTCTGCTTCCATTTAAACGGACGGTGACGGCACCTAACTAGTTACACAGTCCCGATTTGACCTAACATGTGGCCGACCGGAATTCATGTGAAATATCTCTATGATCCCAGATGATGCCAGAACAAGTGTTTATCCAAGCATCCGGACAAATAATCTTTGGGTAATATCTAAATAGATAAACGCTTATGGCTAACAAAAGGCAATGATTAATACACTTCTATTAACTGGGTCAGTGTATTATTCATACAGCTAGGCAGGACTATACGCTCCCATCGTTATGGTAAAGCCCCGCTTCCACTGAGTCGATTTTCGAACGGGGGCAGTTGGCTTGAAAGAAAGGCCAGATAATTAGGTTCATTCAATCTAGATGGGAGCTAGGCACTCGGCTGAAAGCTGACAGTCAGCTACCTTCATCTTCCATGCATCTCAACTGGTTTCACCTCCGATTGACCCTCGTTGAGTCGGCTCAGTGGACAAAGCGCTTAAAAGGGGAGAAACGCCACTAGTTTAGAAGGTGTAGAATTGATACCATATAGTTTTTCTAATTTGAAAATGACGCATTAATGTTAAGGAACACAGGTTTAATCTTTAAGTAAAAATCCGTCACAGGATCAACAACCCACACGCTAATTGCTTTCAACTGTTTAACATTCCTTCGATCGCAATTCAAAGGAGTGCCTACAAGTACCGCTCCCTAATATAATGGGATTGCCTTGCAGCATCTTTCTCAGGGAAAATCTAAGGGAGTGCAGTAAATCCTCATCTTCAACATACACCCGCCATTAGGATAATGGCAATGGTGAAGTCGGTATCCTTCAAATGGTTTTAATCAGGTCAATAGTCCATCTATGCCATCGCTAATTTGCATACTCTGTGAATAGGGTTTACTCCTCCCTAATGGTAATTAGCTGAAGACAATGAAAACCAATGTCTGTCCTAAAAACAAATAATTATCCAGGAAATAGATCCAAGGTAAAGAGAGAGTAGATATCGATAAAATGTGCTAAGGCTGGTCATTTCGAACTAATGGGATGTTAGCCATATCGGGATACACTCCCTCCCTGAATGGGCAAGTCGGTTGCTTAGTTGCGTCTAGAAATAAATCAATGCCTAGATAACGATATGCACGAACCAAGAAGCTACATAATTACTCCTAGTTTCCAAGTCAACGGAAGGCCAGTGTCCTAGACAACCAGAACAGCACACTTACAGAACAATGGCCAACAATGCGGTCATTCTTCATTAACCGCTATCACTTATTCATTCAATAAATCTGGGACCAAGGAGCCATGATGAGGAGGGGTTATTTATGTTTACCCTGTCAGAATCATGACCTGAATTCATTACCCAATGAGAATATTTCATTACATGTCTGTCTAGTCATAGTCCGGTCGGGTCACTAAAACGCTGTAACAGCGGTAAGTGAGAAGGCCCTCGGGCCTTCTGGGGCGAAATATATGGCTTCCAGACCAGGCTGACCACCACCGGAGTCAAAGACATCGAGTAGAATGACTTTCTTAAGGCTTCGCCCTGGCTTGATTTGATCTAAAGATTCTATACAAAGGCCAGATGTGGTGTCAATGCTTCCTTTCTTGGTCACCGATCTCATCCTGAAGCAAACGATCGAATATATCTTAGCCACATTTGAAAGGAGGTACATTGTGGTGTATATTATCTCAGGGCGGTCAAAGAGAAAATGAATTATGATGTATGGCAGATGTGGTAATGATTTCCTTGGTAACCCATCTATTTGTCAATTCCAATTAAGAAACATCTACAGGAGAGGCCTAATTAGCAGTATTCAATAAAGGCCTATGATCAACGAGGCGAAGAAAATCTCAGAGGCATATGTGTTCTGGTGTAACAATAGTAGACTATGTGTTTTGTTCTCCTTAATTAGACCATCTGTTGACTTCCATTGTAAATTGTTAGAAGAAAGCAGTCATCAGAATGCTCCGAAAACATATTTTGGTGGCTTTCGACAAATATCTAACTATTCCCTCTATTTCTCTCATTAATTCTTTCGTTCAACAAATATCTAAATATTCTTTCTTCTTCCCATTATTTCTCGCGTCCGATTCCCTTTTTCTTGCCCATTTATTTCTGTCTTTCTTGTCTTCCTTACCTTTTAACAGTTTCTTTTTACCACTTCTACCTACTGCGTTTGGGAATAGGCTGGTAGCATGTATCCTTTGTGCATCCCATAGGACTACCCACCATATGCATTAATAACCAATAACAAGTACTTCTCGTGATACAGGCCTTCTTGACAGGGGGCGCGCGATGATATTTTCTCTGCGAAATACTCGCCGTCAGAATCTAGGTGGATTGGTCATGTGACAACGACAAGAGCTCCCCAGAACGAGGCCCCAATGGGCGCCAATCCGGACGTACGAACATCACATGACAAATAGCTAATAGGCGATGTTCAGGGCGCAGGCGCCGCGAAGCCATTTCATTTCCGCCGGTTCAGCCTATGGACACCCTTGACATGTTGTGGACGGGCCTGGCGAGAACACTTGAGGCCTATGTCCAATGTTCCATTTGAGTGTTTATCTGGCGTCCACCTGGGCCGGAACTAACTGCGATCGCCACAACTCCTACAAGGAAGTCCTGACCTTTCCAGGCGCTTTACAAAAGAACCTGGGGGAGACGGAGAGATCAGTATTTAATAGTCTGCAAAGGGGGATGAAAGTACAAGGGCAATGTGCAAAAAAGGTCCCATGCACTTAGTCCAAAAGGGACCTCACCTCTAGTGAAATTGCCAGTCACATCCATGCTTCAACAAACTAATCTCCATAAACTAGCAGCAATAACATCCACCATGAATATTGATAAAAGATCAACACCACAATTGATTTTATAAGCTTTGAGTGAAGGCTAATAACATTCACATTAGGTAAATGAATTCCAAAGGGAAAAGCCCTATAGCTATGTGTTCATAATTGGTTTGGCATTGGGGGTTGTAAGGGAAATTGTCACCTGCCACTTTCAGTGGCTGATTGAACAAGCCTTCCATACAGATGCCATGGCCGTGCATACTGATTAAACCTACAGCTCCCATCCAATCAGATATAACAATGACCCCAGTAAGCAGGCCCTTCTTTGAGGGCTTTCACGGGTAATTGGAAACTGTGCGTTAAGTAGCCGCGTGAACAAACTAATGAGTAAAAATACAGCTAGGATCGTACCAGCGCTATACCACCATATGGACCGCCATAAACTGGGGAAAAACTACAGTTAATCAAAATAAATTTCCTTCGTGGTGTTGGCCCTTTCCCTTTATTTTAAGAATATAAATGTGGAAAGCTGCCAGAAACATATGAATTTATCAATTGTACCTCCAGCAATCATCCAAAAAGCGTTCTCACATTTCCAATCCGTTTTCATTTTGCTCTAATTGAAACAAATATGAAAGGCTAATCCTAAATTCAAGCGACTCGGAGTGCCATACCTCTGCTGCTAAGAAGTCGTAGATCTTAGGGGGAAAAGAACAGCAAGATGAATGTTGAAAGACGCAATGGCCAATATCATGTGATGAATAATCCAAAGGAAGTAATACAATTGCATGACAGGCCAAGGGAGTAGAGCTTATGTATTTGTTTAGAAAGAGCGCAGGTTTGTATTTCTTGTTTCAAGATAGACAAACACCGTTTCCTCCACCACCATTGATCTAGACAGGGTTAGTTCCCATGTTGCCGGTAAGTGAACACGCAGGGAAAGTGGATACAAGGAGCTGGTATTTTTGCCGGATCTAAGATATGGACCGGTTGCCATTCACCTGACACTTGAGCCTTGTCAACAGGTAGGCTCTCCATGCCAGCCAGCTAAACACTGATACACATATCAATCCCCGCCCTATACCGGGGAATCTCAAATAAACATTCGCCTACACATGCAAAATTATATAAAGAAACTATACATGTAGTCCTGACTCCACAGACCTGATATCATACTACCAGTCTGGTCGCATTCTAGGCAAAATGAAGCTTATTATTTATTAGTACAAATATGCATATAGATTTAGTTAGACAAGACTCTATCTAGGTTGTTATAATATAGGCCCCTGGTTCAAGATGTGCCAATAGATGTTTGGGAATAGACAATTTTATCATTTCTATAATTAAGCAAAATATGCACGGAACATTAATGCGACAGATAGTAGAAGTGGGTGTTTCATTCAATTATCCCCTTTGAAAATATCTGTGTATCTGTTAGTTTCCATAGGATAGTTAGGATAGTGATTAGATACTCAAGCATATATATGTCATATTATTATATAGTCCGCATGAACAGGGCTCTTAAATGGTCTTTTATGTTTTAAAATTCATACATTGGAGTCGTTAAAATAGAAATGGCCGGGAGGGTCATAATACTATATCTTCATCGTCCAAACAACGTAGATACTTGCAAAGAAAACACCTTTGGTCTGATCTATAACTTCAAGAACTAAATTAAAGTTTTGTTTGAGGTACTGCATACGCTGTCATCTAATTCATTTTCTTGAGCTTCGATGCTGGAAAAGCGGTTTAGACCAATATTCGTACATATTAAAATTTCCTGCCATAGTCAAGAGACGACCCCGAAAGCACCTATTATCATGGCAATAACAAAAAGTTTGTGCCTGAGGGAGACGTGTTCACGGAGAAGCCCTACACATCTGAAAAGAAATTTAGAGGTAAGTAATTTCCGGACAGCGCCGGATGAATTTATAAGCTTCTAAGCCAGACACTTGGGCCCCGCAACGAGAATAGAATGCTACTCGTTGGTACCAGGAAACGTGAACGAACCTTGATCTAGAGAGAATATTGGTCTTCTCCAGTCTGAACTTTGTCCTTGTCTTACTGCATACACAGGTAAATTGTCAGGGGACTTTTCAGAGATATCTAAAAATTAACATGCCTAGAATGAAACCCATGGGCAAGGGTAATTGAAATTAAAATAGGACAATTGGCTCCTAAAATATAGCACCTAATATTGCCCATTTATTTCCGAAATAATTTGCTACCAGTTGCTAGCAATTCACAGCGTTTCGGCTCCGAAATTACCATATGGTGAGACGTGCGCCAACTTTGTTTGCGCTCTCATCAGAATATTATTTTTACAAAGCGAAGCGTGTGAATCGGTGTATCAGACAAGAGATATTTGATTTGTTTCCCTGGCAAGTTCACGTCATGATTATCATCATGCTGCACTCGTGGTCGCTGAAGAGGGGGGTTGGTGGTGGAGCGAGCAGTGTGGCAAGGCATGGTCGAATGACACATGGCACCAAACAGGGCCCTGTTCAAATAAAGCCAGCCATTAATTTCCTCCGTTATTTACACCAGTGATTATACGCGTCTCCCTCGTGACGGCTATCTATTGAACACTGGCTGGAAGCGACCAACCCACGCGTAAAATTATCCATCCACATTTTATTGTATCACTCGCCAGAGAAGAGCCTGAAGCCCTAAGAGTGCCACCGAGTTTTCTGAGGGCTTCATTCATCTTCTTGGGTTATTGTAAGGGATCTTTATTAATGTAATTTGCTAGAGGTTTCCCCTCTATTTCTGGGGCTTCCATCGCTAATGAGCTTGTTTTTAAATTCCTTTTAAGTTTCATACTTAAATAAGGATGGATATTTTAGTCAGTAGAATCAAGGCAACCTTTAGAAATATGGTCTTGGATAATTAGTATAAAGACTTGGGGTAGATAATAAGTAACTGAAAGGGATGAGTACGAGATAAACAAGGACGTGAAAGTTTTCTCTCATCTCGGAGAGTAATCTCAGCATAGGAAGCATAGCAAGAAAATCGAAAGAATGGATAGGAAAATTAAAGCATACGATTACTCTTAAAATCATAAGCCAAGTAATAGGCAATTATGATATGGTATACAATGCTGTTTGGAGATATTAGTTTGTAACTGTGCGATATGGTAGGCCATGAAGGTCCGTTTTCCTGCTCCATATTTTTTCGGGTAATTTTTCGGTGGAAATAAAAGTATTTGTTCAGTGGAACTAAAATCACTATTAACCTGGGGCAGGATGACACTTTCTCCTGAAGTCGCATTTGTAACCGTCCATAATACTTGAGCACAGTCATGGCTTGATAGAGTACCAGGTCCGTGCCAGCAATTCTTGCGATCATATATGAATATTATATATAGGGCAAGTGACCAATCATCCAATGAAGCGATTAATGCAGTTCATCCATGCGAAAATGTGCAACAGTCAGCCCTGGCATGGACAGAAAAATACTGATAAGAACATGGGATTTAATTGACGTCGTTATAATTCCATCCACCTTCGAGGGCAAACTCCATTAATCCAGCCTTTCCTAATTTTCCACAAAGAACAATACTATGGAATATTCAAAGTTATAATGAAAAACACCAAAGCTGTAATAAAAACGAGTGTTTTACTCGGAAGAGGCAAGAAATGCTTATCCAGAAACGCTGAGGGGGGGGGGGGGGGCAGTTGCTTTAATGTTTTGACACCATACATTCGGTCATAAGGCTGCACCCTCTTTAATCCCAGGAAACACCCGCATATAGGACTAGTATATTCCAATCATGCATAAATGAAAAACATGTTAAAAAGGGCCAAGCACGTCCTCAGCCCAAGTGATCCCGAAAGGCATAATAGAAAAATATCTATTGTACGAGGACACAAAGCCTAATGATATCAACGGTTGGGGATGGCTAAGCCTAATCAGTTTAGAAGGCCATTAAGTCCTGGGTCAGAGGACAACTACCATTCCAGGTCAGTCTACAAATATTTGTAGATAACTTGCCGAGTCTTTAGCCAACACGTCCATGTCGATGAGAGGACTTATTGTGGGTCAGAGTGCCACAAGTGATTGTCTCAACCTCCTGCCTCTATTATACAGTCTCCGGGTTCACATGAACTTAGATCAGTAACTGTGAATCATGGGAAATAAAACTGTTATTGTCAATCGTCGGTCAATCCTGTAAAATGGAATCAAATTCGGTAGAATTTCTTCATGAACAACTCACTCTTAGAGCCAAGGAGCAATACACAGATATGTCACTGTTATGCCACAATTAGGTTGTAACTTTCTAGAAAGAGCCTAAAAGGAATTTTAGACTGCGGTCGTACAGGTTACGTGTATCATTCACATTTCATTTTAGATTAAACGGTCAAAAAGAAAATTCTATTTGTCATTTGGCCAAAGTTTTCGAGGATTTTTTTCGGTTGTTTTTGCTACAGGTTTTTATCAATGTCTACATTCATATTTCGGTAACCGGACGAAATCCTTCCTTGTGATGGCTTCACTTATCATCACTCCCCAGCGGCAGTTTTCTCTCGGCCGATTCTTGGATTCTATTCAATAAGCATCAGAAAAAAGAAGAACAAAATCTGAGTCAATTTTCTTCCCAACTTGTCACGAGCACTGTTCGAACCTCACTTTCGAAATTCGCGGGCAAAGCATCTGACCTGTTGACCCGACACACATGAAACTTCCTCTTCTAGGCCATCAGCTGAGCCTCAGAATATAGCTAGAAAATGATTTTCGTTCCGGATTTTGGGCACTACTTTTTGACACCAGTTTCCAATTGCTAATAGTATATATTATAATATCCCAAAAGTTCTCCATGTAATTCCTGCCAGTTTCTGAGAAAAACGGCATTGATTCTGGCAGTACAAAGCCTATGGGGCCAAAAGCATGGATTCATTTTTAAGTGTAAATTTAATATCATTTATTTGATGAACCTTGAATTTTGGGTCATACCAATGTTTTTTTGGGGGGTATTCCAGACCTCTAGATTCTCCTTATTCCGAATCTGCCAAGTACCACTCTGTAACCTGAGAATTTTTTTATTGATGTTTTTTTATAAAAAAAATAATGTTAAAAATAAATAATTTAATCAATTCAACGAGAGTGGAAGAAGTATAATCTCGTTGATCAATTTAAAAATATTTACTGGCTCTAGAATTAAGTGACTGATATCAATCGATAGGGAAAAAGTGTGCCCTAAAATAGTTTTTTTTTACCTAAGATGTCAGTGCATTATTTCCTGAGTTATTTGCCAAAGACCTAAAAATGACCTTTGACCTTGACCTTTATTAGGTATTTTGCAAATAATTCGGAGAATAGTGCACTGACAGACAGCATAGGTCAAATAAAATCATTTATAGGGTACAGTATTTCCTATCGATTAATATCAATCACTTGATTATAAATCTAGTCAATATTTTCTATTTAATATTTTTATTGATTAAATTTATTTATTTTTACAATGTGGAGAACTAAAATTCCCCAGTAGCTACAAAATAGAAATTGTCGGATTCGGAATCAGGAGATTAAGAATCAATCAAAAAACATCGGTATAATCAGAATTGCAAGGTTCCATAAATAGCATGATATTCACCACCTGGGCTATTAAAAGTGAATCCAGGCAGTTGGTTCCATAGGCTTTGCACCGTCAGAATCAATGCTGAATTCATAAAAAACTGGCAGGAATTACATGGAAAACTTTTGGCATATCATAATATAGGGTATTAGCAATTGAAATATGTTGACCAAATATTAACCATGAGAAAAGGGTTCGCGTTTGATGTACATGGAAATTCATTATACAACTTTTACTAATACCTTAATTTTTAATTTGATCACTTTACAAGTGATCAGAGCATACACATGCCCAGGGACCATCACAACAAGAGGCAGGGATGCCTATGTAAAAGGTCTTAAGACACTGCAGACTAAACTTACATGAGTGCTGATTAGGATCAATCCGGTTAAGTCAACTTTCTGGAAACCTGATGCAAGATTGTTTTGATCAGTCGACAAAATGATCTTGACTGAGGGAGAATGAATAACTTCTCCAAAATCAAATTTACAGCTGTCAATTCCATTACTTTACATTACACAGTGAAAGGTTAATTATTGACTTCCAATATTACTACATCATACTTGGAAAGATTTTCTATATTTATAAACACTTAAGACCCATGCAGGGGATCGCATACACCATTCCTATTTATCCCACTTGTATTTAAACCAACTACAAAAAAACCTATGAGGTACACATTTTCCCAGTAAAATACACCAGTTTTCATTCTGGATGGTTGTGGCGCGCCAAATAATCCCAGTATTCATCTGACCACCCTAAAAGTACCCCACAAATCGATGGACACAACTTCCGCGCAAATACCCCTGGGGCGATACAGGCATGAACACCTCCCACCCATATATCAGCATTTGCATATCAAGTCACATGTAACCCGGCGGGGCGCTCCCAAGGCCAGCTGACCTCTATCCCGAGCCAAATATAAGGTCAAATATGAGATGTTCATCAGTATAGAAATGGACCTCTGGCCCGCAGCAAAAGGTCCAATCTTTCACCATATTCACATGCACGACACCAGTCCTTGCCTCATTTCGTCTCCAGCAAACAGGAGAGTCTGAGAAAAATGCTGGGGAAAAAATCCTGCCCTGAGTCCTGATCAGCTTTGCCATTCTATTTTTAGTCCAAGTGGATCTCAGAAGGAGAGTGCCTAACTACAAATGAAACTAAGTTATAAACATTCCCTTACACGAGTTATAAACTGAAGACATCAGGTATGAAACCTCTGTATACATGGTTTCTCAGAGTGAAACCCAAAAATGTATGATATGGAAGTGCAGGAATAGAACAAATCGGTAAGGCACATGCATACTGGGTCTCAGTGGGTTTATAAAGAAGCTCTATCAATTATGTTGTTTGCTGAAGCCAGGTATAGAGTCTATTCTATATTAAGGCTGGGGTCTCGGCCATTCTTCCGATGGCCAGTCTCATGCTGAGTGTCTGCAGGTGGTCGATACATCACCGCAGGTCCATGCATGAGTGGTAATGGTACCCTAGGCACCTGCAAGGAGGAGGCGCTCCAGAGCATGTAGGCAAAACATGTTCTCGCCACTTTATACCTGCTAGATCTATGGAGGCTTTCCATTCACAGATTCTAAGTTCTTTTCTTTATACTAAAACCTGGCTTCGTACGAATGCATAAGATCTCACCCAGTCATAATGTCATCTAACAGGGTTATATGATTAAAATTAATAGATTTACACACAATCAGAAAGGCAAATTCCAATATACACGAGAGCTAGTCCATTTATAGACAGTCATTAAGACTGCTCTTGATCAATGTGATTCTAAATGAATCGGGACTGACTTAAATAGACAACGCATGAAAATAACCACCATTCTTGGTTATGCGGTTTTTTGTATTGAAGTGCAATGTGTAAGGTCAATAAAAATATTTTTAAAGTGAATAAATATCAGAATAACCCTGTGCATATATAATATCATGTAAAGGAAATGTTTCTGCATGAGTACCGTTCAATGGGAACGACACACCTTGATAGTATTCTTCGTTAATTTACCTCTGACATCTTCATTTTTTCCGTACAAACTAGGCGCACTGCGAAGAAAGCAGAGTCGTATTAATTAGTTGTCCACTGCCTTTATAATTTGGATGTTAAGAACACAGCTTTATAACATCCTTTTTGAATTGTTCTAGTGTTCAGGATTGATTATAATATGTAAAGGATACTTAAACGGTCGGCAATGACTATACATGTGTATAATGTTTCGCTTTTTCTTAAGGTTAAGCCTCACAGTAATAATTAAAATTGCATATGATAACTTGGCACAGAAAACAATCAAACATATCCGGTTTTCTCGATATGGCCTTTCAGGTCTGAACCATTTCCATTTAGAATCATAATTTACACTTTTATCCTTTCAAAGCCAACGGCGAGTTACGTTATCTTTGCTGGGAAGCTAATGCATAAATGTGTTCCCCATGAAATAAATACTTAGCATCGAGGAGATTCGGCGCACAGCGAGGATGAATTTGAGTCACAGTTATTTTTCTAAGCTTTGCAAAAACGACAAACCTTGTTATGACTCAGCTTGAAAGAACTCCGAATGTGTAATCCATTAACGACTTACCACGACCTGCAAATAGAAAAAAAAACAGTACATTAGAGTGCATTCATTTACTTCGGAAAAAATTGCCTTCTTTAACTTGGCTCGCAATGATAAACTTTCAAATCTGGAAATGCATTGGAAACGCTGCTTCACATTCAATCGAAGGTTAGGGACGGTCCAATCTGCAGCGCTCCCATATATGGCAAGCTTTGTGGACATAAAATACCCTGAAGGAATTGATTAAACACATGGCAACTAATAGCATTCAGAGAGAGAGCAAAAATCTGCACATATGTATGAGTGACTCATTCCAAATTAAACCAAAGTGAAGGCTGTGCCTACTTCAAAAAGCAATAGATATTCACCGAGGAGAAGCCCCTCATAATAAAACAGAAGTGAAAGCCATGCTAGGCGCCAGGTCTTCCCCTCCGCATCTTCCTATAACACTGAGACCCAATTTTAAAGTGGGAATGTTTTCTCCCTCCATAAGCTCGATCCAGCCAGCATGGCAGCCACTGCGGCCATGACATAGCACTAGTCTGACGGGAACTATTTATCTTGGTCACTTTGAGCAACTCTGAGCCCCTCTCTAAGTCCATCCCCCCTAGCAGAGCTCCTGGGAAGGAGGAGATGGATTGAGGGCGGTGATGCCAGTCTCTTAGTGTGGCACCCGAGCACTAAATGCCTCTGATGACTTGATAGGCTGCCCGACCGCAGCAAATCATCCTTTAAGTCCAAGTTCTTCAAGACGGAAGCCACTTTGCCTCAGCTTCCCTTGCCAGTCCACACTGGGGGACACACATCAAAACCAAGACAGACTTAAGACACCACAGGCTACAGCGATGATTGTCCTGTTCCAAAGGTCACTTGTTAAAAGGCAACAAATACCAGCACGCTCGTAATTCCAAACTCCATTCTCGTAAGTCAGCTAGTGCCCCGAATCACGGTCTAGTTGGAATGAGCAGGACACTGCCCGGTCTATGAATGACAGCTAAACTAAATAGCAACGCCAAAACCAACACAAATAGCTCTATGTTCAAGCATAATATCAATATTTCAAACAATTGTCACGTATGCTTTCCAGGCAGAGACACCGAATCAAGGGAATCTAATTTATATCTGTATATCAATATGAACATCACGCTCTGACTCTACCTCAAGTTCTGGCTCTATATAAATATCATTTGTTAAAGTACATCGATATAGGAGACACAGGCGAAGGAATTCCTGTTACATTACTCATTTGTTTAACAGCAATTGTCACAGTAATGCATCTGGTACATAGGACCTATGGTTATAAGAGTTTCAATCTACCAAAGTGACAACAATCTTTATGTCTGAAAAGAGTATATATATAAGAGTATATTCCTATATCCATAACATCTAAATGTACAGTTGTTCTTCAGATCTTATAGATTCCTCCCCACCTCCACCATCAAGATTATGTAAATCTATAGGATAATTCTTTTTACCAAGGAACATCTACACAGCAGGACTGTTCCTACTGCTAATGTATACGTTGACGTTTATTAGATATCATTTACTATAGCTAATATTGAAACAAAAAAAAACCCAACCTATATCATAGCTATAGCTGCAGCCGTTAAGCGCCTCGTCTAGCAAGATAGGGTAACTAACCCAAGAAGACAGTTTGTAAGTAGTATAGGAGAAGGGCTTTGGGTCAGGTATCAACTCTCTGCACTAGCGAAACCTTGTGGCACCTAGCGACCTTCAAGTTCATAAATAACTTGGTTTATGCCTAAAATAATGTGTGGTCTGAGCCATGTCCGCTTCCCAGGGCTAGACATGAACTTTATCCTTCGGAAACCCAGGAAAGTCGTATGGCGATAGATTATAAGTATCGTAAATATTCGAGGGCTATGATTGGTATACACAAGACGGTGCAAGGGTCTGAACGCTGGCGAAACCCAGGAGAGCAAGGGCATTATTGGATGCGCCCAAGTCCCGGGGGGCTTCTTCAGTGCGACTTGAAGAAACCAGTGGAGAATGGTGAAAATGGCCCAGTTTCACTAGATATAGCGCCCCGGAGATCTGCCGATGGCAAATACTCATCACCGCTAACTGCCCCATTCATGTTCCTAAGTGACCGTAACAACTCCAACGAGGACCTTCGGGCCAGCCTGGGTCCGTTCAACACGGAATGCCTGGCCGATTTGAAAGCTAGTAGAGTCCAAGGTTAGGCTTCGCCGCCACCCAAGAGTAGGTAAGATTGATAAGTATTTAGAGAGTGATTGGAGTCGCCACGAAGGTCGCTCGCTGAAGGGCAAAATATATAGCGTCCAAATGGATAAACGGTTAGTCACTGGGGAACGCTAAGTCCATCATGTCTTAGCAATTGTTTCAGGGTATTTATAATCCCAGTAGGAGTGACACCTTCAAGATACAGGCGTATGAAGTAACGTTTTTCAACGCCTTGCAATCCCACAGGCAATTTTCGACTTCGATCGGCCTTGCAATGTCTGACCCCTTTATTGAAATCTTTGCCGAGTTTTCTTTTTACATTTTTCTAATAGAATATAACTTGGCAGGTCCATTCTTTTCAAAACAACCGTGTGGGAGAAACACCCACTATGTTTTATCTATATTATAAAATTATTAATTATTCAAGTACTCAAATGATTCAAATCATTGGGATGGATTTCCAGATATGCCATGATCTCCATAGAGATGGTCATATCGAAGCCCTTTTGAGATTGTGCGAACGAAATATACTTGAGAAGCATGCAACGTCTGATATCAAGTCGACTAATAGGAAGCGTGAGTATGCTAATTCATTTTCCCAGGCGTATCTTGGTTCTGTTTGTTACTGATTACGACATCAACAATACTTAATCACTGATGGAATAGCTGCCAACGAATCATTAGTGTGTTATTCCCATTATAATCTAATTACATGAAAACATTACCGCCGATTGTTTATGGTCCCACTGCATTTGGACAATGACGAAAGGGTCATAAAACCTGTATCGATTCTTTAGTAATTTCGACCATGGCCGACTTCAAGAATTATTGCCATCACATTCCAACACAGTTGCCTCTCCCGACCACAACCCCTTATCCAGACTCGCCGTCCCAGGAAAGGATTTTGCAAAATCAATAAAATGTTCATTCCAGCTGCAGTTTTTATCCAATGGAAAATATAGACAGAAACAGGGCGATATTCCTCTGCTATCAAGTGAATCAGCAATATCAATACATCATCCCTCTCCTGACAATAATTCAAATGTGGGCCGCGCTAGATGTTACCGACTTCGGCCAGTTCCAATAACACTATTGAAATGTTACTGTACACGGTATAGTATATGTACAAGGTCGGCAGGAATGTTATACCACACATATGTATACAAATGTTGTACACACGATGTAATATACTCGGGCTATAGAATAAGCTAGGGAACCTGATGTGTCATCCCAGGAAAATGGAGAATATACAAAGTAACATTTCCATAATCTCAATGTTGCTGACCATGTATGACTGATGGCGTCATATACAAATAAATCTTAGGGAAGAACTAGTTTTTGTTATGACTATCTTACAAGTATTATGAATTATATTGGGCTTAGAATGTAGTGCATTGGAATATAAAGATACCAAACAATACTCCATATTCCAACTAATTATTCCTACAACTACAAAACTTTGACATGTCAATTATGAAGACAACATAATGAACAACCCCGAAGAAATAAAAATGATAGTAAGATACGTAACTAAGAATAATGCAGACTCCGATCCCACTGCGCGAAATATGTAATGGGATCCATCTATGTTTTACGTGGAGCAATTTATAAAAATTAAGGAAGAAAGAGGGGAAGGGGTAAAGCGACCAGCCAATACGATATACCTTAGGGGAGAACAGAGTAGGGCATTGCGGTAGTAAATGGGGAATACTTTGCTTCCAATCAACTAGGCATAAATAGGTACTTTTTTACATTTTCAATTAGTCGCTATCAGTATTATCAGTTCCAATAGGGCGCCTTAACAAGTGTTGGGAGACAACAATGGAATAGGCTATAGAAGGTGATATGAGACAAGGGGAGATTTCTTAGGCGAGATCACGGTGATTGCTTTACAATTCATGGCTGGGTGCATATTCTTTAAGAATTCCAATTACATAGTCACCAACAGCTTATTGTTGGTTACCATTAGGTTTCAGATGAAGTGATACACGGAACAGATGAGACTGGAAAGCCGGGAAAAACCTATCTCGCCTTTAATAGGACAGGGCTCCTACCAGGAAAATGCTGGCGTTACTAGGCATCAATTCATTCATTTTAGATCTCTCTACGTCCCCTAGCAACGAACCACTACTACTACTGCTACTACTACTTACTATAGATGAGCAAGATAGGATTTTCGGACGCCGCATATCAGAGGATTCGAAAATAAGTATGTGGAAAAATATTTCCTAGAGGTAATCTCTCGGGACAGAGGCATTCAATTTCACACGGCATAATGAACCACGCCCATTACAATTGAATAAAACATGAACATAACTTTTTCATATCAAAAACAATGGGGCAGTAAAACGGGGGGTATTACTCTTTGGGGAGGAAGCCAATTCATTGGTTTGATGACATCGAAGAGAAAAAATCTCTCGCGGCCATTCCCCATACATATTACCCCATCACCGTCAACCAGTAATCGAGGGGAATTACTTGCTTTAATGCAAGATTTTATACCTCGACAACTGTTGGCATGATGGGATGGAAACAGAAAATTTGAGATAATTTTAAGCCGGGTGATAAATTGCACCTGTAAATCATCTGAAATGCCAATGAATTTCCCTGGAATGAATCCCTCCAGGGCGGATAACCCGAATCCCACTGACACACCCATCCTTTTTCCAATTATCTTCCGCAGGCTTTTTAAGTTTACAACAACAATGCGCCTTTCAATCAAACATTGAAAGCAGCCATCATCTGATATGGCGTGGGGTGGAAAGCCTCGATCCGTCATAGCTTTGAGAATAATCTATATAAAAAAATAATACAAGATGTCTAACAAAAACAATGCCACAGCTGGAAATAACAGCTTATCAAATGCTACCAACCAGAGTATCAAATTTCCAATGGTCTTAGGTCATGGCAAAAAAAATTCTCTTCCATAGGGTAGATCGAGCCACATAAGTCGGTCAGGTCAGGTCGTACCGAGAAAATCCCGGCGATTCCCGGCAGATACGAAATTGAATCGCAGCTATTTCTGCTGTCAGTTGATTGAGAAAATATTAATAACCCATGAGATAACAGGTATTTGGGAAACAGAGAAGAAATGTCTACCAGTTTTATGAACCAGCGTTACCAGTTTTATGAACCAGCGTTTCATGCCTTATGAATGAATGAATGATATGATATATATCTAATTACGCCTCTGACATATAACCCTACAGCATTGTGACATCTATATATACCCAATACACCTACTATCATAGAGTCAGTATTTAGATCCATTCCGAGGAGTGCGTGCATACAGAGCAGGCCATATCTGATCCCTTATTTCCCCATAAGGTACAGCTTTACTCGCCACATATACACTAGTACTCCATGATAAGAGAGCAGAGCTGGAACCAATCATGCCCAATCAACCTGTCCAAATCTTCACTCCCTTCCTCTCGTTGCTATGGTTACTAATGTAACTCGTTCGCCAACATTTCCTAATGCCCATTCCTTTAACTACTCGTAAAAACTGCCTAGCTAGCCGGGATAGAAAGGAGGTAAACCCCTATAGATGGGAGTGACACTGGGAGAAAATTATCTGCTTTCTTGGCTCTCGAACCCACGACAGATGTAAATAACAGATAGCAATTTAATTATGGATTGATACTCAGGCCGAATAGGGGAAGAGGGGACTAATGCTTCCCACACACCACGTAGCTTCTCATTTGAAACCTGTTAATTACTTGGATCACTTTTATAGGTATCAGATGGTTGAGGATCAGTATGGATGCCTTAGTATTTTTTATTCTTCAATCTATATCATTTGTTTTTCTGTTTCACTCACTCACTTAGGATTATTTAAATCACTACCATTCCAAATGTGTGACTAATTCTATCATCAATTTAATAGCAGTCAGTTCATTCTACCCTATGAATCCAGACAGAGAAGAAATGTGTAGGAGAAACGTGCCGTTTACAATACATGTACAAGCGAATTTACATTCACGACCACGTTACACCAATATAGGGAAGTATAAAGATACAATCCCTTTCCCCATTTTATTTCAAGCTATATTCAAGGCACAACGGATGAAATATAGATATGCTGAGATACCAGATTGTCGTGCCCATGCATTTTTACAATACATGCAACTCTGTTGGATCCCACATGACAGCACCACGAAAAGTGAATTCAACAATTCATTAATGCAATGAACAAATCATCATTAGGGCAAACCTATTTATTTCCACCAACTGGAAATAGAAGCATTGGCGGGGTTCAAAGATATGACCAGTCAATAATTACTCAGGGAAGTCGAAACCTTCCTGCCGATTGGCTTTTCTGCAATACCTACTTCCCATACATCAGGTATGATGGCAAATCCAGATTGCTTGGAAGGCAAATAGGCAAATATTTATATCAATACAGATCAACAGCCTCAGCCTCAGCATTAAACAAATAGTTTGTATACAAATGGGCCAAGTAAGCCAACTGATAAACCATGTGTGTGTGTGGGGGGGGGGGGGGGGGGGGGCTCCCTCTTATGCATAGGGTCTAGGTTTTTCCCTAACCTTCCTGAGTCCAGAAAAAGTTCTTACTCCATCTCCAGATATCTACTTCGTTCGTATTCAGTGGAGTCGATGAATTCTCTTTATTTCTTCATTAACAGAATAATGTCCAAGATACAACTAACCTTATATGTACTCTTTTAAAACAGTATCTTTTTGGGATTTTATATGAAATGGAAATAAGAATGAAAAAAAATAGAAGGACATATATAGTAAATAGTAGAAGATGAATGACTAAAGGTTCTTGAGTCTACATAAATTATTCTACACAGTAAAAAGAGGTGCAGCATTTCTTAGATAAGTGGAAGTAGAACTTTAAACAGGAAAATGTTCATATTATAGAGAAACATCCGATAGTTCTTGCCTACGAATCGACTCACAAAATATTAAATATTCATAATTCAATGCATAAATTATGTAGAATTTTATGATTATTCAAGACAAGAATCAAGGGCTGCCGAGATATGTGTAACATATTACAGAAAATAAATTCGAATACTTCAGTCAACATGAAATAACGATCGCTAAAATCGATGGACTAAGTACAGGGCTCATAGCTCAGATCTGTTTGAGTATATACCTAGCGATTAATAATTGATGCAAATGCCATTATTGAAGGACTATAGCCTAATTCCCCAGTGCGAGTTCGATTTAAATTGTGGCTTATACAAATGCATCCTGTTTCACCCGGTTTCCAGTTGCCTATTTGGGATTGGCGCTATAGATGCAATGGCTGATATCAACAGTAAATCTGTAAGCATTATTCATTACTTTCCGTTCACAACACCGGTCTTGAAAAAAAAGAGATATGAAAAATGAGAACAGTTCTCTGTTAGAAAGCAGTAATATTTCAAAATAATGCGAATGAAAGATTCTAAATTCGCTGGTGGCCAAATGATTCAACACTTTTACATCATGAAGTGTGTCATGACACAACTCTCTCCAAAAAAAAAAGGAAAATCAGCAATATCCAAAACATTAGGGTAATAAGGCTTCGGCAATATGCAATTTCATGCTGCTAATTACAGTGCCAAGCCCAATAACACAAAACGTCATCATGGTCTGATAACGAACTCAGCCAATTACTTCAACATAGGCTTAGCTCAGGCAGGCCCAGGAGTGCTTAACCTCTGGGAGGCAATATCACTTTGATTAATGTAAATAATCAACAAGTAATGACTGATGAATTTTAATTAGGGTCGCTATGTATTTCCATGGCTCCAATGAAAAAGTGGTGGCATCCCTTTATGGCGAGAATCACATTACAAGCGATTGCTCCGAGAGAAAATATTGTTCTACATAATTATCCTCCGACTATCATAGAGCGGATGCTAGCTCGAGTCTCGCCGAATAAATGTCCATGGTATGTTAGCAGGCGAGGAAACAGTGTCAGTAGTAGCAAGCGAAAAGAAGACTATCTTAAAGTGTCACATATATATATTGAAAAAAACATTGCCAACCGTACCCTCAACATCTAAATGAAAGTTTTCAAATCATATTTTAAAAATAAGAATTTACAACTATTGAACAAGTGTAAGCCTCGAATAAAAAACAGAATGCTTAAAATGAATATAGGTTTCCAACGAAAAGCAAGATACAGACAAACTCATTTCTGGAGTGAAGTCGGGGATTGGTAACACATGGGAAAGACCTGTAGTTATATTTGTGAATGGTATGGAAGGATGATGAAGAGGCTAAAGACAAAGCAGTCATATATCACCATGGTAAGAGAGCGTATGGCAAGCCGATCAGCCCAAATATTCCAATTGGTTGAAATAATCTAGGAGCGCCTGGGAGTGGACAATACCCGGAAGACAATACGGTACCATATGGATGATAGCCTTATATGGAAGACGTATAGTTCCATACTGGAAGGAGATCGAGAAATAGAATTCATTCGAAATGTCATAATAGTGACAATACTGCTCGCGCGTCATCACGAGAAAAGATCATATTCAACGTAAATGATTAATACCCTTACCCCTATACCTTATCATGTATACAGTATGACTTGCGCCCGGACTTGCGTCTCTAATGATATCGTATATATTACCAATCCTTCTCAAATAATGTAGGAAAAGATGTCATTGGACATATAACCTATTCTAATCACTAACCAACCACCACCACATTGATTCTAGCATTGAAAATATATTTTTTGAATTCGGACAGTCCCAACGTCAAAAACAAGAAAGCTAGAGAAAGCTGCAAGCTAGAGGGCAGCACGGGTGCGTGACTGACCGGTGGTCAGCTGGACAGCTAAGTGAGGATCCTCTTGTCACTTGGTCACATGTATTATACAGGAGGATCCCCTCAAAGGAATCCACCGAATTAAAGGATAAATAGACGATGGCGTATCGGATAAGGCACTTCTGGGGCTCGCGGCGCTCTGGACAGACAGAGCTGTCAATAGATGGCATATCAGATCAGGGAAGGGCCACAGCCAAATGGGTGGATAACAATCAAACGCAAGAGCAAAATATGGTTAGGAAAGAAGTTCGGGGCAGGAGAGCTTTCTTTATCATGACCCGCCATCCAAATTGGAAAAAAATCGACTGAAATTAAAAACGTCTGGGCAATATCGGCGTTATCGCTAATGATTTGCCGACCTTCCTTTGGAATATTGTTTTCACCATATCGCTTCTCAGAAACGCTGACTATGATGGTTTACCTAAAGAAGTATACAGGGGTGTGTTTTTCTACGCTATTAGGGAAGCCTGGCCTAGCCTAGCGCCTCTCGAGATATCCCTACAACGGTAAAAATGTACAAATAGTTAGTGGATGCGTTAGTGTTGTGTTGGTGCGTTGTGGTTGCTAAATCTCCCTAATATCTGAGTACTGGTAATCATCCATCGCAGATGGGAGTATAGCAAACAATCCACTCAGAAAGTCGCTATCCCTAGACGACACAAAATATCTTCATCAGAATATTAAATGGAGGTGCTTTTTTTCTATTTGACAATTGTCTTTAAATATTTCCCTTAAGAACCATCCATCTAGCCGGGAATAGGGGCAGTTCAATTCATGTAATATTATGAACATCCATATTTCTGACCAAAGAATCATGTTAATAAAACACCATATCAATAAATCACCGGGCAATGAGTATAGATACATGGCTTGTTATACAGGATAATGAATCGAGCTCTTCTCTTAACCTGAATGTACACACGGGAGTGCATGGTTCAATAACCACTTTATAGTTGATGCAAGGACCATCATAATACAAGATCTCTATGGATCAGTTAGGTCCAGACACCTACATTCCTCGATTCCACATCCAGCGATAAGCTTAACCGCAAGGCTAAGACTAAGGCTAAAGTGTTAATGACTCCCTGAAACTTAGGTGACCACAACTGCCTTCTGAACCTGACTGGGATGGAATCGTGCATTTTGAGGAAATATATTTTTTTAAAGGTATAGGCGGGTGTTCAATGCAAAAAAGATTGGTCGGTGATTTGTTCATGAAACGTTCAGGGACCATTCCTGACTACATAAGAAAGCAAGAAATGAAAAAAAAAGTACATCTCATCGACTTATTTCTTTTTCTACAGCTGCTTGAAAATAACAGAGCTTTAGCATTGAAGTCTATGAAAAAATGTGTTTTTTTTCACGTTTCATTATATAAAAAAAAAATGATCGGTGACTTTTCATCAAAACTTTCTACTCATATATATGGTGTATTATGCTACCGATTTACCAAAGAAAAACTGTATGTTGACGTGGTTAAAAAAAGAGTTGTGGTAATTTGAAGTTGACCACATCACCCAAATTTAGTAACCAAGCAGCATAATCAATGAAAATGAATCTTAAAAAACATGACTCAAAATTGCTCTAATAAAATAAACCCTCTAGATATTGGAAATCGTACACAAATACATCTCAACTTATGATGATAACGAAATATTTCAAAGAAAAATAGGAGCCGCTAGGTGGCGTGTGTGTGGACACCCGCATATATCTTTAATTTTAAAACAGGTTAGAGAGAAACATGCAAAATAGAGAAAACCATGGTCACTCAAAATGGTTGTTTTTGACCTACCAGGGTATTATTCATGGTATGACAAGGGCTATTTTCATACTTGATTAGTCTCTTTTCATTATTATTACATACGTCTGTGATTTCAGGGGTGCTTTTCAGGGGTGCTATTTGAAAAGTCAAATAGCACAACACCCCAAAATTTGACCTGACGTCTCGATCTAGTCAAATTCAGAAGGCAGTTTTGGACCCCTAAGTTTTAGGGGTCATTAACATTTTTAGCCTTAGTCTTAGCCTTGTGGTTAAGCTTATCGCTGGATGTGGAATCGAGGAATGTGGCCGTCTGGACCTGACTGGATCGATTACAAACCTCCATCGTGCCATTAGGTATAAATACTGTATTCACGTAATCGCAGATCGTCCACCTCATCACAAGTATCCGGAAAACCTCAATAGAATATGGGAGGATCAACAGGTGGAAATATGGATATATTCTGTGGATAATGTGCAACCACCAGCGGCTGGTGCTAATGCGCAGTCCATTGGACAATCGCCTTCCAAAACAGATTTGTAATCTCTTTTGAATATATTTGTTATATTCTAAGTGAGTTCGAAATCCGCATACCTGAATGAAAACAAATATAGCTTCCATTATAGGATGCATATTTGATCGGCTATTCCTCAGCAGACTAAAAATCAAGAAACGGTGAAGGTGACATACGCAATGGGATTTTGGCAATCGATACAACTTTTTCTTGTCAACCAAACTAGGTCCCAAGCAATCATTGAACCAGCGTCCCAGTGCAAATATTGGAAGGAGAATACTTGTTTCAACATGGGAAAACCCAGGGATGAATCTATTTACTGAATTAAAATCAAATCGTGTGAGTCCTGTGTGTCGTCTTGCTGGCACGAGCTTTGGAAATAATTCTAGTCCGATCAGCCGTGCCTTCCCTACATTAAGAAATGGCAATATCAGGCATCACAACTCGTTTGTAATTCAATCAAGTCCCTGAATTGAAATTTCATTAATGACATGCCTTGTTTCTGATGGAAAAAGTCCTCTGACAACACAAAAGTTCTTCTCGCCAGACTCCCGTTATTACATTGAATTTCCCCTATTTACGTCTTCAAATAAAAACGCTTTGGACATTACATGTGAACAATTTGAAATGCCGCTTAATATTTCTGGACTGCAAGAAGGAAGCCAGAAGGGAGAGACACCTTTTAAATATTCACATCATTCAAATTACATGATTTGCCACTCAGTCCTCAAAGACTGGGATTCAGTGCAAGACACTAGGCAATGTAGGTAGCTTATCCCATAGGGGATATTGAGGAAAATCATAAAATCAGTCCCATGTAATTTTCAGCGAATCTGAAAATTTGTTTCGACGAAGTGACATTTTCCTTACGCCTTATAATCTCTAAATTGGTAAAGAGGAATTCCTCAAATCCTCTCCGCACGAAATATACACATTTGCCTAGCTGCAGACGGACTGAAAAACATGAGACATTAAATTGATATAATGACAACCTTCATAAATTGCGTGCGTCTCCACACTAGGAGGTAGCCTCTTCTTTTAGGTTGGTATATAGGAGTAAATGGCAACAAGAAAGAGCGTTCATGGATGTCTAAGCAAGGCAAGCATTATTAATTATGACAAAGTTCATTCTCCTAAGAAATTGCTCTGACAGGCCCCAATCCTACATTGATTCTGTTCAACATTTATTAAGAACCGGCCCCTATTTTCGACGTTGACATTTCCCCTCACGTCGAGTAACACATTGAAAGTGAGACTAAATGTGCATAGTTTTCTCATGAAAATGAAAACCATGTCACTTTTTCGGTACAAGCACGGTGAAAAGGAAGCAATGCTAACTGTAAGGGCATTGAAATGTTATTGTAATATTGGTGATATCCGATACCTTTCGCAAGGACACGCTTATCGTGGAAATTCAATTTCCAGGGAGTAAAAAGATCCATAAAGATATAGAGCACAAGGGCAACATACCGACATCCTATTAGGATGCTTTAATTCAAACTTAAATTCAAACTCATTTTACACACAGACGCAGAAAAATATTACATTTGCCTGTATGCATCTAACCCCATTGAATGATGAAATTAACTATTGATAATGCCTCCGTGGTGGACCAAGGGTGTGGCCTCGAGGAGCAGGGTAGTTTCCAGGATAACGATAGATAATCCAGATTCATCCCAACTTGGCTAGCATTAGTTTGAATAGCAGATGAGTGATTCGCTCCTCAGGAGTATGGACAATTCGAATCGAGCAGCTCTTAATAGACATAGAGGAACTCCGATCAATAGTATAGGAGCGTAACCCTGAACACATAGTCCGCCCTATTGTGATTATGCCAGCTTAAAACCTACTCTATCCCCGGCTCTATTCATTGAGAGAGCACTCCAATCAACTCTATACATGCAAGGTTCGAACATAAAGGACCATCACAATTGTCCCATCACCCAATCAACTATCCAGAGGATTTTAAATTTGCATGGAGCGTGACATGGTATGCATGGGTCCGGATCAAAATGAATATACATGTGAAAAGATGGTTGACCCCGTGTGCATGTATGGGGCGTGTGCATGGAATGGAGATATGGTACCTTCATGCGACATTTACATGACACAAAGGATGAGTACTGATTCAACGCTATCACACAGAACCCGCACGGAATGTAGCAACCTTTAATTCCCACCTTCACATTGATGAATGAAATTAACGCAAATTTACTTATCTACATAAAGTGAGAAGTACATAAAAGTTAAGAACATTGAATGCCTAGACGCAGTACTTTTTTATTTGTGCAGAAAATGATATAACAGAATCCTGAAAATATTTCCCGCTGGGTATATATATGTTACATATCTGTGTGTACATATGAACATTTCCTATCGAGATGTGTTGTGTAATAAAAAGGAACCTGGATTAAGATGATTAAAAAAATAGATTCTGGCAATACTAATAATCCAGTGTAGACTGCTAAAATAGGAATAAAGAGTAACATGATCCCCAAAATACAAATAATATCATGTTGGTATAATAATGTAGTTTGGACTGAACTGAAAAATGGCTTTTTAATAAACCAGTCAACCCCCACCCCAATGTTTGAAACCAAGCCAGCGACCACAAGTAAAAATCTGCACAATGATGTTACATCAAATTAAAAACTATTTTATGCTATATATTATTTTCGATACTGACATCTTTCCAAATTGCTTTGCTTTCAGGCGGCCATATACCAGAATGTCTAGGGCTGTTGCCAGGTCCACTGCGCGATTTCATTTAAAAACCAATACGGTACGCACGATAAATGTGATGTATAACATTAATATGTTATATACTGAAATGGAATTAATCATGGCAGCTAGGTGTTTGTGTAAGCGATACGTTACACAATTGTGGCATAATACCATGGCAGTTGTTATTATCATATAATGTAGGCATGTCATTAACTGCACCAATGAAATTGTTATTGATTATTTAATCATATGTGCGCCAGGGGATCGGTCAGCCAACTCTCCCATGTCGATTAGGACCATCTCCCTAAATGATGCGGCACATGGGTATATAATAACGTGTTTCCCTTCGTACCTTTAAAGCGATATGTTCATGCAATGTGCGATTGCTTCAACAAGTTGCACGATATATCCATTGTGATGTCATGATATAGGTATTTCATAGAGATCGGTTCCATAGCTAACGCATAATAAGCACCTTTGAAAAGGAATTCAAGAAGGTTAAAACTGTGAATCACCTCCCACTGTTTTACTTTGTGTTGAATAAAAACAACCAGAGAGAACATACCTTGAGAACAAAAAGAGAAAACGTTTTTTTTCTAAGAAAATGTGGAGGTGGCGTCTTAACACACCTCAATTGACATTATTTCAAAATAAGCTTTCAGGAATGGTTTGAGAAAAGGACCTGATGGATGCCGGCAACAATACAACCCCATTACATCTGGTTATAACCGCTAGTTATGTATGGGGGCTATGGGTGTGTGCTGGCGGTGGTAATAAAGTGGTGGTAGGGTAGTGGCGCTGGTGGAAGTGTTTGTGGTGCTGGTGCTACTCTCTCTACATACTTACATAGATCCTGACAGGATCAATGGTTCCAGGCTAAGGGTGAAACTTGACATTGGGTTGGGGTGTACAGTAGGTGGTGGTGGGACGGTGGTGGTGGTGGTGGTGGTGGTGGTAGTAGTAGATGTGGTGGTCTGCCTTCGTCCCCGGCGTCGTAGAGGTGGTGGCCTTTTGTCTGCAGGACAGTACTGCTGGTTGGGACGGTGCCTATAGTTGGATTTCAGACAACTAACTCTTCCCTCCCACCACCACCACCACATCTCTGCAGCACCACCCAACTCTAGAACCACCATAACCGACACCACCGACACCATCCCACCACTTGCTGGGCCCTAGCGGGTGCAGTTGTCACAATCAGGCAGACGCAGGCCCAACAGAGCACCCCGCCCAGAAGATGCAATCTCCATGGCCATAAAACAAGGCCAATTGTTTCTGGTCAGCAATCTGGCCTTGGCAGAAGTTGGGGATGCCGTGATGTAGGGGACCTCGGTGTTCCTCCCAGACGCAAGGCAAACCACCAAGCATAAAAATACAATATGACTTCCCAGCCAACAAATGTTCATCTTTTCGTGAAGGAAAAATCAAATCGAATCAAAGCCAATCTATATCCAAATCCTCCATCGACCCACCAACCAAACATTTTCAGTTTTCAGATCAAACAGCTCTGCCATACTAACTTCATCAGCTGCATCGGCAGACATGATCTGGAGGGTTCCAAACGCGTCAGAGTGAAAGATCAAAACCTAAACCAAGAAATCTCTGGCATTAGAACCCAGACATTGCCGCCGCGATGTCTCAGCCTGCCCACCACTCCTCCCCCCATTCAGCTGATCGGACAGTTGATCAAGCCACCATCGACACTTACCTCAGGTTTTTACGTCCCCCTTCGCACCAATGTATACTGCAGGCCATAGCGACTATCGAAGGGCTTGCTTGTCCCCAGACCCAGGATAGCCTGATAGACCGCTCCCCAAGGACTCCCTCCAACATTCCCTGGTTCTCTTCTCTATTCCAGGAGGGGCAATTCAGTCGGGGCAGACCAAATAATCAGCTGTGCAATATTCAGAGTATTGATGGAATGGCACATGTATAGTCAGCCATAGACACTGACTTCGATCGGGAATAACACAGTATCAGTGTCCACCGGATTAAGCGCATACAACATCGATGTCTTATCGCTCTTCGTTATGGTTAGGCCCTTCCCATTCTTTTCCTCCTGCCAAGATTTGCAGTGTGATCCATACATGAATATACAAACGGGAGGTATCCCAATAAATAAGATTTCAGATTAGCCTCCTGATACACTCTCCTAATATTGGTATATCTATCCGGGGTTACGACACTTCATGAATGACGAATTGGATCAATGATATCAGGGGAATACATAAAGGTTTTTTAATGCCGTGGCTCTGTTTTTAAATCAAATATTTTGTATACTGCATGGCTGGTTTTACAGCACAGCAGACACTAATAACAGAACTAAATATTTATACCAATGGTAGTCTAAGACAATTTTGAAAAAGAGTTCATTGTGGTAATATTGTGTAAAATAAATGGCCCTGCAGCAAAAATCTAAAATCGTTTCTGATCATTATTTAGGCAGTCCTCCCCCCAACCCCATTACATATAAGGAATCTAATAAAAAAAAACCTATGTACATGCTCACTTCGATTTTCTGGCAGGAAAACGTGGAGGAGGGGTGTGGCAAGAGGTCTCTTTTATCAGGTTGACCTCTTCTTCTGACCTTATAAGGGGTCAGATATGACAATTCCAAACCTGACCTGGTCTGTGTCGCCGTGGTGTGGTAACATCGATTCCATTATACTGCGAGTTGCTGATAGTAGAAGGTCAATATTAAGGCTCCGGGGGATCATCTGGGCGACTTTCATTATAGGACGTTATGGTGTTAGCTGAACATAGCTGGTGGAACCATGTTCTTCAGTTACTCTCCAAGCCTATCCAGCCAATCATTAACATGGACTTATTAGTGTATGTATCGAAATTTCTCGGATGTGTTTATCCTGACAACTTATGTATATTAGTAACAAATGCAAACACCCCAAAATTAGAAATATATAAATCAATATAGAGATGAATCGTCCCATGAATACCAATTCGCTAGGCCGGTCTCTATCTCATTCTAAAACAGCACGGATAGCAGATTCCATGGCATTAGAGCGGTTGATTTATATTAAACGCTGGTTCTGCAAATAAGGGGTGGCGTGGGTAAAAGGGTTAATAAATCCCACCCTAGGGCATAGCAATGAATAGCCTCAGCCCTAAATGGGAATGGGCTCACACAAGTCTCTCCTGTTGGATATCTGCTGCAGGCGTTGGATCCAAGTAATTAGAAGGGGTTAATGGCTTCAACTAGCCATCATTGGCATCATTCTAGGACAACCATTCTGGGCTCCTTTACCAATCATTCCACCAAGAACTGCGTTCCTTTTTTCAGGCCCTGGGGTATTTTTCCGAATCCTTCCCTTGTTGCTATTATCCATATATCTCCTATACTATTCGACACATATATCTGAGTACAGTTATTTCACAACATAGGTCATCACAATGTTTATAATGTATAGGTAAACAGCAATGCTGCAAGACCTTTACACAGCAACACACATGGCTATTGCTGCCTCAGGCATCTGTCCCCCAAAGTGGGTTTCAGGTGTTTGGCCTTTTATAAGGTATTTGACTGGGCTTCGTGTCTACCCTAAGTTAACGCACGGGTGTCGATGGGAACATATTAACAGTGTATGTCGAAATCGCTGCCTTTCTTTCTTTCGTCAATTGCACCCAGACCGAATCGCCAGCAAAACCAATATGCGCTTATATTTCATAGACATCTACGTCCCAGCGAGGGGGATTTGCATTCCTCCCATGGCCCAAGTCTATCTGTAATTTCACCCTCCACTGCACACATTTGCTGATCGGCAATTGGATCAGCGCCGCACAGGATCTACATTCCCTCCACAGGGAACGAATCGGTAGCACAGTTCGGACGGGGGATGGTATATCACCTAATTGTCGCAGGGTCAGCCAACACCCAGAAAACCTTCATCACTAACGCGGCAAACCATGCAGGGAAATGGAGAACAATCCAGAATATATGAGCCTCGAAAGCAGAGAATTAAACCTAACAATAACATACCTTTTATATGCAAAGAGTATTAGGTCCGCAGGGTGCATAATCTCCTTCGAACGCTTTCTTGCCGTCTGCTTATTGAGCGAGGGGGATAGACGGGGAAATGAGGATATATACGTACACATACTTTGTTCTGTGAGGCACGTGCGGCCTTTGTGTCGTGTTTACATATCAAATCCATGGATCTCGACATATTACATCAAGTCGAATAAGTAAAATATGAATGCAAGAGGCCTCGCCACTGGTACAGGCTGTAGAGTGATGTGACATCGACTAGAGAATACATATATCCTTTTAAAAGAGCAGAATATGGCTAAGGACAGAAATTGTTCTAAACACATTAATGATAATATGGTAATGTAAACGGGCATGGGACGATAAAGAGAGCGGTCATGTTATTGTGCTATATAGTCAATGTTTGTATTTTTAAGTGTTTCAATATTTCAATGGAATTTAAACCGATGGTATGACATACTGTATTGTTTCCTCACGATTGGACTGTTATTCAATTCCTGGATACTAATCCCAAGATACTTTGCTGTAATTTTACCAATGGATACTAATTTTACAGTTTTATAACATGTATTTGGTAAGTTTTATGAATGATAAGCATATATATATAATATAAGAAACGTATACGTTTCTTATATTACACCTCTATTCGTATCTTAGGTTCAAGTTCTAGGACTTAGTTCACCCCGCTTTCTCAGTACAGAAATACATGTATATCTATTCTATTACATGTTTATGGGACGCAGTACAGAGATTATTATGCTTTCAAGTATTTCTTATCCTAGACCTCGCACAGACAGTTATAATTAATTTGTTTATCCAACATTAGGAGCCAACCGTATTTCATATTGTAGATCATATTTTTCTAGTATACTGGAAGACGTGCAGTAGATGGGTTAAACCATATTTCCAGTATTTTACAATAGGAAATAAATTAATACTATACAACCAAGCATAGTGACGTTTATCATATTAAACTATACACTAGTCAGGCCTTGCTTAAATGTGCCTCTCCTGTTATTCCTTCATTTTATTCGAAAAATAAAGAATTTTCAAATTAAACGAGACTTACCGTAGGGAAGGTGAAGTTTAAAAAGAGACTTAATTCATCATTATTATATATGATATTATAAGATGCAAACAACGATCTAAGTATAGGTTTTCCAGCAAAATATGCTCCACAATATTATCCACTCGTAACCTCCTCGGCATCGCACAAACAGACCATTCTTGAATGCAGTATAATTTTTACTTTCACCTAACACACCCACTGCCAAGCCTCGACGAAAGCTTCCATTGATTACATGTTTTGTGACGTTTTTTCCCCCTTCCCAGGACGACTTTACGCCATGGTTTATTTGTAGGGCGTATACGTACATTTTAGGGGTCGAGGTAACATTGGTCAGGAGGGAACTGTGCACCAACAACTTGGCATCACCTTTCATAAAATCCCCAATCCTCGCATCGAAGAAAGACTCCCATGATGAAGCAAGCAATACGATTAGAGGGGAGGGGAGGAACATGGCTGCACATTCATCTGGTTCTCAGCATGAAATGCTATTCAAATACAAGCTGAGCGGAGTTTACTTCTACGGTGTAAAAAGCCAAGCGAACGCCGGCCATAAAGACACATTCATGGTTAAACATCCAGGGACTTGAAACCAGCCACGAGACCTGTTCACAAAACTAGGGGAGAGGGGAGGACCTGTTCACAAAACCAAGGCCTAGCTAGAGAGAGCATTGTTGTGCCGCGAGACCCAGATCAACCCCGTTCCTTTCAATGTGCCCCGCCCCCCACCCCGATATTTTCACTTGTTGATCCGGCCAGCCGTGATTGCACCCCATTATCACATGATATACGGCAGATTGCACAAAGGTTCAGGTGTTATCTGTATTTCAACGTTCATAGGTAGAAATAAACAAATATTCATCATTCAAAATTGGGAGGTGAAGACTTGTTTTTGTAAATACAAAGCCTAGTTCATGGAATCTAGTGACTCGTGGTGGGCGATTCAATGACACCAGAGATAAGTATATCTCATACAAAACGCAGAGCAGTAACACGTTAAACACGAACTGTTCCAGGTTAAAAGGAGGACAGAAGGATGAATTTTCACTCACAATTACTAAAGGGTTTTCCTCATCGGTTCGCCTGTCAGCATGAGTCCTCCACAAAACCACTGAAGGCGTCCCTAAGGCTTGGCAATTTGCAACAGGAGGTATTATTATCCAGTTAACCTCATATAGCCTGAAAGCCCTGGGGCATGCATTGAACTGGGGAGGGAAAGGTCTCCGGTCGTAAGTGTAACACCGATACCAGCTTAAGTCTAAACGACTGGGGATTGTGATTATTAGACCAGTCTACCTGTAAAGTAGCTATAGAGCTCAAGAAGTTATAAATGCAGGGAACGTGTTAGCTAATGCTACAAATAGCCACCCCCAGAGGGGTGCCTGACCCTCGAGATCCAAGACCCAAGTAGGCAGCAAAACGTAGGAGGCGGGATTAATCCAACAGCGTGGAACTACTGGTCGGTGAAACTCAAAAGCAATCACCAACAGTAGCTGGCATGGGTTCGGCCATGCGCCAGTTTTGTTATTATTTCATTTCAAAATTGTTTCTGATCCCTGATACATTGGGATCTTGAGTTATACAGACAGACTAATGTGTTCAGGCAGATGTATTAAGTTGTCTGTTGGTGTGGTCTCGGGGAATAATAGCTACCTATAAGCATACAATCATATACAATAGCTAGTCATAAGCGAATCACAACTTTACAGGGAAGCCTGTCTTCGCAAATAAAGGACATATCAGTGGTTTTGTCATGGCTAAATCATACTACGAAAAAAATATCAATGCACTTGTCATGTGGAAATAAAAAAAGAAATTTACTTATAGCAGAACCATCAAACGAAATATGGCAGTCCTGTTGCCTATGCTGTAAGGATATATGGATAAAAATGATTATTTCACACGAAAGGAAAAGGAAAAATACACCAAGAAAAAAGATTATTGTTCTTCTATCTGCAGTGAAACATCTAGATACTATTAGACAAAAACACCCCAAAATATTTAAATATTTTTTCTAGTATTAATATAGTTTTAATTGTAATGTAGAAATTGCAAGGTATCATAATTATAAGGTTTCGAAAACAGTTTCGAAAATTAGATTTTGACACCGTGACATCTAAACTTATTCAGGTTTCAATCCGTTCTGTGAAAATATATACATCGACTTGCACGACGCATAATCTCTCAATAGAAATGAAGACAAAATGCAAATCGGAAGCATTCACTAGGAGCAAGGTAACCCATCTATCTGGACATATGAAAGAAAGACGAGGGGAGGTCTGCATGATTGACAGTCTAGTGTGGCCCTCCAGACACGTGGAGAAAGACCACAAGCCTGCAGGCATTACGAGCTATATAAAGCTCATTGTCAGTACTGAGCTTTGATCAACTCACCCCAACACAATATTCCGTCAACACTGGCATACATCCAAGCACAGATCCTCAGAGGCTGAATTACAAGGACCAATCTATGCGCTACATAAATTGTGGGAAACAAGATCACTCTATTTCAGGAGGACATTTTTAGAAGCGAGACTCTTTAATCCCACGATTTATTTTTGGATCAACACTCAGTGGCTTGCATGGGAGTGGAAAAAGATGAACAACCTAGCAGCGAGGTCACAACCATTGTCCGCTTTCACCTTTTATACAGCAGTAATTGTTGGATGGATGCATGTCTCTATCTCTTGGGACTTCTGCTGTGTATATAAATATACTACTGACAGGTCAGACCGTATAATTGGGATCCTCATCAGGGATCCTAAAGGGGACCTGTTTCATGAGAAGCAAAAATTATGACTGACAAGTTGCAATGTCTTATTGAGACTTAACACTGCATGTCATCTAAGTATATGCGATTGGGGTAATTTAAATGGGAGTCATTGGGGATAGAGATCGGTAGATCGAAATGGGGCTCATGACAAGGGTTATAATATCGAACTTAGAGAAACATTAGAAATTAAATGTGTGCTAGAAACAACGACCAAATATCGATTAGTTGTGACTGGATATTGCATACAAAAAATCCGTTGAACTTTTAGGTTCATGTTTTAATCAAAAACGGTTTTCTTTGTTAGACTTTTTTTAAAAATAGCATTCTTCAGAAAGAATCACAAGCAAAGGAACTGGGCTGAAATTCAAGCGGATCACAAAAAGAGTCGGTCAAGAAAATACCCCCAGGGTCTTAATGATTTGGTCTTTTCACAGAATAATTTTGCTCTTTCTTTTAAATTGTCCTTCTTCAATCTTGTGTGTGGAGTCAGGCGAAAGACAGATCAGAACCACAACTCTCTTCATGAGTGACGCTTTGGCAAGCCTAAGATTGGTGGTGGTTTGCAGGTGTCTAAAATTATTGCCTTTTTAGCCGTTCCAAATGGAATTTCGCCACAATTGGTGGAACAGAATGTTTTCACGCCACTTTAGAATCGCAAGATAAAAGAGACAATCTCACGAGAATGCAAAAATATGAGGTCTTCACATCAACAGGAATGAAGGGAACCGTTCGGGCATGCAAAGTAGGAAATCCATAGGCAATCACGAGGGTTTCATTGGTCATCCACTCAGAACACTAATGGTAACAATTCTGTGCACCCAAGGCAAAGCAAAGACATTCACAGATTCTCCCACGTTTCTTCCAGGTTTTATAAAGTTATGTTTAATCAATAAAATTGCTTATACAGACAAAGCACTAGTACTTAAACAAACCAGACATATATCACTATTTTATAAGTTGTTCGCAGAATCGATAGAATAACCAAAGGGGGCAAACTTCCTTATTTCCCAAAGTAATGGCTGGCACTAAAACGAGTACGTGTAATTCAAATGCCAGGCCAATATCATTCTCATATAACCAACAGTGGTTACTATACCAGTTTGGGGCGTTCCCTGCTCGTGTAAGGTGCAACTATAAGACCTTCATTAATGCTCCGATGTAAATCAAACGCAAACAATAACAATTATTGGCGAACTGAATTACCACAATCAATACAATAACTGCAATCAATAACTCCAGTGAAACAGGCGCCTTCCACCGAGCCAGACTACTTGCGCAAAAAAGTGGTCAAATTTCATCGATCGGCGCGGCCCAGATTTAAATTGGACTCAGGAATTGCATTGGCTTCTACATGTTCAAATGCTTGGCGGCTGAGAAGGAAGAGATTGGGAGAGCAGTCTGGAAATCGCGGGGGTGCGAAAAAAGAATGTTTCGAACATGTACACACGAGTGGTGACTTTTACACAAGTGGGTGGGCCACCCAACAGACTCCCTGCCTTGATCCTCCATTCGGGACCGACGTCGAGATGCAAACATTTTACATTTTCACAGATCCTGGAATACAACCAACCGGCCGGTCGGACGGTTGCACTATCAGAATATATTGAAGATAATTCACGATGATAGGAGTCGAAGCAGAGAGAGTTTATAAGGCGATCAGGCATGCAGATTATATTCCCTCGATGACTCATGCTCGCACCATCGGGACCTCCGGATCAATGTTGATATGGCTCGACTGGCGTATTAGTTTTACCCCATGGTCAAATCAATCCGTTTCACTATAGCCCCATCCCCCCACACTACTAAATTGCGAGAGATCAACTAATGGACCAACCTCTTCATTCAGCTGCCAACCACTAAAGGTTTAAAAGCCGGGGGAGACGGTCTTGCTCACATTAAACTCGTTTCCGTGGACAATATCTACTTCAAACCTCATCAGATACAACGGTAGCCACAAAAAGCAACGGCCTTCTCCTCTGCTGGTAACCTAATTCAGGCACTTATTTAAAGTCTCCCCGTTATTCACTTGGGGCCCTATGCTAGGAAACAGTTCTGAAGAAGTCTAAAGCTTAGATCTACGTTCTTTAAATTCTTGTTTCGTTAAAAAAAATGCTCTCACATCGAGTCAAAGAAATGATACACAGATCTTGCAAACTATCCAAGAAAAGGAATCGACCCAAGGTATTCTCAACAGTCCTGAGTGACACAACACTCATCATGTACCGGCTATACATAATGCTATTCTGGCACCAGTTGTGGAGTTATCTATCGTCGAGAAAAAAATATCAACCACAGGTTTGGTAAATAATTTACGCAAAGAAGAATATACTCTGTAGTTTTTTACTTCCACCATTTAGAACTTTAATGACGCATTAAATGAAGGAAGAGCATCTGCACGTAAAGTATACATCAAGAAACTTTGGAACTATCTGAATAAACAAAGGCAATATCATTGCTTCAAAATATCTTGTGTACTGGGATATCGTAATTCTGTCTCGCATCCATCCCATATGAAAGACCATTGACTTTGTCCTTGGAGGGCCTTCCCCTTAGTTCTAAGATAGCAATAAACACACTCACTCTTTATCCATTGTTCTCTCTCTGAGTCTCTCTTTCCTCCTGCTTTTTTGGCAGTACTGATATCTCTGAGGTCAGGCATATTTTCCCCCGCCAGTAATACATTTTTGGCAACCGTTGGCTGTATTCATCCTACCCCAGCCCCACCCCCCAAACACACATACACAAACTTTCAAGCCCTCATATTTACCTATACTATTTATTATTCCTTCCTCATAAAGTTCAAGGCAATGTTTCCACAATCACTCAAATAAGAAGTACCACAAAGAATCCAAGTTTAGATAAAGTTGAAATAATTACTCGAAAATGTACTTCTAACTAGAGCTGTTCAATGTGTTGTAAGGTGTCAAATTCTTCACCCAAGAATTTGACCTCGCCTTTGAAGAAGGGATACACTAGTCCAGGATTCATGTTCCCATATCTTAGGGAAGGGACATAGACAGGGACATTTTCCACACCCAAATTACATGCGAATCCAATCCTTTTAAAATAATGACTTCTCCATTAAGAACATATTTCATTGGCAGTACTAGGTTGTTTGGAATAAACTATAGCTTCATAGATTTGGGCATGCATGGTAGTATTTTGTAATAGTCTAATACACTCTCTTCGGTGATCTTTTAAACCATACAAGATTCCCCCAGTCATAAGATAAGTACATATTATTTCATGCATTGTACATTACCCTTTTATTCTAATTTAGACGGAACCATGAACAAACACCTCCACTCTTCTTAATTCGCAATATTTTCCATGCTGATGCCGTCCGTAGATCGTGCTACATGAATCAATCGTGTAAGTATAAATGGAAGCAATAGATCACGAACTAGATGGTAACATTCAAGCATCGGCATTAACCCTGGTCACTCAGCTCAGCATGATATAATAGAATCTATCCTAGAGTTGGCATTGCTCTCAATTTCATATCTATCTGGCCGTCTGATGAAGCTGATTCATTCAAAAAAAACATGGGCCTAAAAAGAGACAGGCTATTGCCCTGCCACAAATACTATCTCTGTGGCTGCTTCTCCTGATTCATCAATGGACTTATCCACTTTGACACCCCCTAGAAGACGGAGGTGACTTTAATCTCGTCCACATCCATTAAGTGATCACGCCTTGCGAACAGTGATGCTATTCCCCCTGATGACGAACCTTAGGGGTAAAATACATGGGGGCAAACAATATAAACTCCCATCATCAACAACCTACATGTGAGTGACAGAGCTTCCATTTATCAAGTGCGCTATCGCGGAAATGGCGACCGACATTCCCGCGGGCGTCAATACTGCACTAATTTTATTCCAATGTTTTTGCTGCTCCAAGTCATACTCGGGCGTTTGTTTAATGTTCGCAGGTCTTTTGTGTGGCGGCATGAAGGTTTCCCCGTGAGAAATATTCGCCAACAGGAGCAATGCATTTACCAATGAGTGATTTCTACCAATCGGAACAACGACTGCTCACGCGAGAGGTTTTTACCCGCCTGGCCACCGCCAGGCACCAAAAATCAGGAATCCCGCTTTCTTTTGAGTCTCATAGTTTTTTTTAGAACTCTTAGTCCTCTCGAGAATCGATCAATAGTCGATGATCCGAGCGGAGGGGGACAAATTTCTGGTGAATTATACTGAGGGGGTGAAATCGGAGACAACGCAGCATCATCCAAATGAGGCGTGCAGTGGACAGGAGAATTAGCATGGATGACTGTGCACCCTGGCCACAAGATGAACCTAGAGCTTAGGAAAATGGCCAATCTGTGTTCAATGGACTCGCATCCAGCTGATGGTTTGTCAATAGCCATCAATTGAGCACTAAGCCTCCTGAATCCGGACAGTCCCTTCTGTGCAGTGCCTGCCCATGTTCGCCAAAGCTCCAATTCATAAGGAAGAGGATAGTCTGGCCCCGTTACCCTCGTCCATCGGGCTAGAAATACACATTACGTTTGTCAATGTGCCTGCCACTCGTGAAAACCCACATTCATAAAAATCTTCCCAGCTTGTAGCCAGATCAATCGATCGGAGGCGACCACGGCGAGAAGATAGGCATCAGGCAACTACGCAATGGTCCCCCGGAGCAGTAGCTGTCCACCCAAGCATCGATGGTATTACAGTCACCAATATGTATCCCGAAGCATGGCTTCGGCCTGGCCAATCCTGGATCTCTATAAAAGAGGCATCCAGATGGGTTATTGACCGCAGGATACCAGCAGAAAGCAACAAGCCCTTCTAATGCTAAGCCAATTGCATACGACCCCCACAATCAAAGGTTGGTCGGTGTCGCGGCCGAAATCATCCAGAGGAATATCTCAACGCACCATTACCCTGGTCTTATGATCCACACAGGCAATGGGTCAGAAGATCAAGCATATATATGTAACGAGGGATTTGGTCTGGGGAGAGAGCACAGAGAGAGACCAATTGCATGTCTTCTCGAACCGCAAGGTTTTAGATTGCGCCGCTAGAAGTCGAAGGTATCTGTGGCAATAGGTCATGACTTTTTTATTAAACAATGTCAGAGAGAACGACATAGAACACACTCTATCTAGTGTATTGGCCTGGGGCAGGGGTATATTGAGGGAAAGCAGAATAACACTGTATCACTATGGTGATAAACATACCTGTGAATACAAGAATATAGATTCTTGTAACGCACGTGAAGAAGAATGAAACAATGTACATAGTAAACAAGTGTATGAAACAGCATTTGTAGCATATAATTAATTAAGTAGCCTTGGCATAGTCAATTTAAGACTGCAATGGTCTCAGCATAGCTAGTGTCAGGCACTGCCATCCAATCTGACCGATCGCCTATCCGAAAATGATGCAAAAAGCTTGTATGCCACATCCTTCAGAGACAGGCTGGGCAACAATGGGCAAGCTACTGAGGAAGGGGGAGAATAAAGCTAGAAATGCCTGGTTAGTTTGGATCTGTCAACAACAGCTCAACATCTGGAAAGCGTTGGGAAGAGGTCCTACCCATCTCAGACACCAATTACTTCCAAGGGCCATCCGCGTAGCAAGAGATGTCAGCTCAACGAAGCCAGTCTCTCCACAACAAGCCCGATTTCATTAAGTGCAAGTGCTCAGCACCAGATCTGTATTGACCTCTTGTGACTTCCCCAAGCCTTATCAAGCCGGGCCAAGGCCTCCCCGAATACGTTATTCCGTAATTAAGGCGGAAACTAATACGGGTGCCAACCTGCTTAATGAACAGGCCTGACCTCCTTCCACTCTTAACATATGTAAAGGGAACAATCGTTAGTGAAAACGAAAGACAAAAAACATTCAGCTGGAACTAATGAGCATCAATAATTTTACAATTAACAGTACGAAATATTGAGCACCACAAATAAAACAGCCCCAGGCCCTTAAACCACCAGACAGGCGATTGCAAACTAATTTCTATTATTTTTCATTGATGGACCCATGAGTAATAGGGAACTTATACTCTAAGATGGAATTCAATTGTAGAACCATTAAAGGAGATTGAGTACATCATCTATAAACATAAAATAGTGTCCACCGTCCTAAAAATGATAATAGTCTAGACAGAAACTATGGTTCCTATTGCCCTGAGGATATACTAGTAAATCTCAGATGAGAAGGAGGAGACCCACGAGTCTGAGTGGAGGAAGATAGCAGAGGTAGAAATGGAACTAATTTATCAAAAGCCCTAGAATACTGAGGAAGCATTGATAAATCCATGGTCAAAAACAAAAGTAACGTTTTGTTCCCAAATAGACAACTCAGGGCCAAATGTTCCCAGCCTTTCTACATTATGTCTCTAGTGCCATGATGATTGGCCCGTGTGTGATCCAGGGAAAACCAGAAAAGCGCGAACAAATCCACAACTGCAGCTTTCTCCACCACAGGTGCTTCAGAATGTTTATGTTGGGCATGTGGGCGGCGGCAGAGACACTATTTTTAGCAGCATCTTTCCCTCTACCGGCCCTGCTTCCTCCTCCTCCCCCCCCCCCCCTCCCTCCCCCCAACCCCTACCCCGCCCCATCCCCCTTTTGGCAGAGCACCTCACCCTCCAGAAGGAACCCCGAGTACGCTACAAACCCCAATAGTTAACAGCTCTTCTCACTTCCTACACTAGTCGCTTACAGCTGGCAGAAAACTCAGCCAGAAGTTTCCACATCTGGAGTTTGTTAGTATCGCATTTATCACATCACAGGCAAGAATTTTTCCAAAGTTTTGAACTTCGAAAGCGAGAACAAAATTCGTTTCCTTTGCTCCAAGGTAATAGACATAAATAATTATGTATAGCTTATACATGTATACATGAGAGCAGGGCAGTACACTGGTATATATCGGACCTATACACATTCATACATAAAAAGGGAGTGAGTGAGTACGGTATATATATGCGATTACCATAATACATCATGAACCTCGAAGATCTATAAATCCGGCATACAGAAGAATAATACATGCGTGTTATGATAATAGCATTCGAGGATGGATGGCTATCATAGAACCTGTCAATTATTATATGATCAGCATCTAGTTGTCAAAATAATAGCGGAACTGCATATTAACCACAATTGTTACAATAACCTTTTCAATACTAAATTGCGGCATTACCAAGACCCAATTACGATCCATCATTGTCAAGGTGTCTATGGAATTTGTCATATCTCATGCGGATGGGTGTGTACGGGGAGGGGGACACCCGTATCACCGCGCATGCTTTTGGAACATATTATATACACAAACCGCTCGTTTGTTGATACATGTGCTCACCCCCATTCCAATATCATGTCTACGGCATAGCATTACGCGGGTAGGGGATTTATTAAGCCCCAAAGGTTATCTCTGGCACTTCATGCCATAACCAGCCTTGTCTGTTGGGGGATTTATTTAGCTGGGATAAATAAACTTGGGAAATCCATGGAACCAAAACTTCAATTTATATGTAAGTGATCTTATTTAGCTGGGATAAATAATATTGTGTAATCCACGGAACCAAAACTTCATTTAATATGAAATTGAAAGCGATCTTGGATTAAGCTTTAATTTAGACAAACATTTTCAAAATAATGTATGCCTATTAATGGTATTTGCTTTACCCTTTGCAATCATGCAATCGTGACTGGGAAAAACTTGCCCGAGCAAATAGTGGAATTAGTGCTCATGGAATTTACCGACGATTGTGCACATTTTAATATCGGTAAAAGTGAGAATGTCATATCATGGGGAAAGCTGTTATCATGCCAAAGAATGAAATAACAGGCTAAGTTATTGCTTATTGTTCGAGCCTGGTTGAAAATAATTACTTTAGGTAAACAAATTAAAAAACATACTTTGGTGTAAGCTATTCATAGTATCAACAAAATATTTCAACATCCGTATGAAAAAGTCCATTCCCAGTTGTTTATGTATTTCCATCAGACTGTTAACAAAATAAGCAGCTGCACAAAAGCCTTTAAATCCATATCTAGCTTAATTCTCAAGGCGTTGCTATTCATGAATTCGGTGAATGAACATACACTATTCTTTACATACCGTTTATTTACTGTTATTCACAAGTCCAAATTATTCACAGGGGTGACCCATTGATCATCGGCAATGTGGATAATTAACTTTCTTTTACACGGACCTCAATACATGTTTATTCAATTACCTTCTATAGCTGGCTAAGAAACCTGTTCATTGTGGCCATTCCAAACTCAATAAATACACATAGCAAGGCACATGGAATCTCGAGTGGGCATTATACCTTCAGTTCCCCTGATGAGTGAATACATCCTATTCAGGAGCGCGAGGTCATGACTCCACCTAAGCTAGAAACATACACTACCAAGTGTCATGGCTATCCTCAATATAATCAGATAAATCTATATATATTCATACAAACTCACTAAGCTGTTGCTTAGGATGACATGTATGTTCATACATGGACAGAAAGTAGTTAGAATAGTGGATAGACATGTATATAGATAGGGTAAATATATCACAAATATACTATAATACACAGCCATTCTCTGAAATCATAATGCATGGAGCTTGAAGGGAAAACCCACATCAATCAAGTGCCTGATTAACTCATGAGTGGATATAGACATGTGCATTATAGGAATATCAATACCCGTTACAGACGACCGGCATATACCATATGGGGCGGTTATAGTAAGAAATCGATCATCGACTAAGTAATCCTCTGGCACAGATCGATATCATTTAACGTTGACCCCTTAACTACCGTAGGTTGAGGTAAATATACACTCTCTTAGGTCAGGGATAGAAATAGACAATCGACGAAATAAACATTTTATGATTATTAAGTGTTGTAATAAAAAAGATACGGAACATGCAAAGGTATAAAAAAGACCCCCATTTCAGTGGCAGGAAAACACAGCGAAAAGTTTCATAGGCGAACAAGACAGATGTGTGAAGGACCATTAACAAAAGAAAATAAGTTGGTTCCGACGAATGTCATAGGCAGAACGGCAATAGTAATTTGACGGGGGGGATGCATATCTAGCCAATAAATATAAATATAAATTCAAGGGCTTGATCGGGCGTAGCGCGACATATCCATAAATTAATTAAATGAATTCCATGAATATTCTGTCACACTATTGAATTATACTCCTCCATATCTCTGAGGTCACATCGATCCAGAGTATCTTCCCACGTTCACGTTGAAGCCCTATACTGAGTGTCAGTTATCTTGGGGGAGACTTTTCTTCAGTTCCCGGCACACATAACTAGTGTAGTCACTCCAGAGGTAAGGGAGACACAGTATAGTCTTATAATTTGCTCCACAGTTACAACTCAGTTCTATATTGAAAGGAACACTAGCCAGAACAAACGCTATGAACTATAGTGCTGACAGACATTGTTACTGGCACGGTGTTCGGCATCTCGACAGAAGAATTGTCAAAATTCCATCTCCACTGGTGTGTGAAGGCCTGGACCATAATAATTAAAACAGGCTGGATAAAAATGTGCACTTAGTTTGGGAAGAGTTTTCAGCGAATTATTGGTCCTGCATCTATTAAACTTCGATGTGACTTTAACAAACATTTCAACCTAATGTTGTTTGAGATAACGATGACGTGTTTGGCAATAACTTTTATAGTAATGCCAAGATTTTTTTTAGTTTTAACATTGTGCTTGTTGTCCTGGATGACCTGGATTGACTTCAAGAGGGACATAACCTTTTTGCCAATTTATGAAACAAATATATATATATAACAATTATATATTATTAACTCACTTCGATAAAAGCAAATGGGGTTTTAATTGGACAGAGGACATGACCGAGTTTCGCGGTGGAGTTACGATACCAAGCACAACTCAAAGGATTTCAGTTATTATGAATGATGATGGTGGAGAACAGCAAGGGAGTAGACAAAAATATACAAGTTTGACTGATATATTTGACACCCTTGAACTCTCGGAAGCGATGCAGATCCTTTTTCGACCCACAAAAACCTCTGACTCACTTAGATTGATATCAACAGACCAGAGAGGACAATTCCCGAGAGAATCATCATCTAGGTCTTTTCAGCCCCCCCCCCCCCCCCTCTCCTATACCTCCCACCCACCATGCACGAACTGACCACAACAGTGTCCAGCCTGACCTCGGCGTCCAGGCTTGCCTACGGCCATTTCTGGAACCACTAGGTCACTTGGCAAACCTCCAAAGTGTAACGGGATATAGGGGATCCAAAAACCGGTCGGGCACGTGCCAATGTAGAACACATTACCTTAGGGTTTACACTTCAAGGTAAAAGGTGGTAGCCCTGGCATTAGCCACCCACATAAAGAGGCCAAGCCATGATTCCAACCTCAACCCCCGACCCAACCCCCCACCCCCCGTAACAGCAGGATCCACCCCTCCCTCCGCCGCCTCCTTCACTACCCAGAAGAGGTAACTGGGTCCACTGACATAGACTTCACGAAAGTATGTTCCATACAAACTGATATGTATACCCATCACAACATTTCCCAGAGGAGGGATTATTTTATACGGAGTGAATGAATCCGATTCACAACATGGAAGTAAGTTTGGTATCTTGCGTCTTCTTGGTGTGGCATGAGATGGTATTGCCCCCACCCCCACCCTCACACCCACATTTCTTCCATGTTAAAAAGATAACAACTCTCGTGCAACATGCCTCTAAGATATATATAGCTCTTCTGCGACATTAGAGCAAAATCTTGATACTAGCTAGAGACGAGGGAGGTATAGAGAAAGCTGGACATGCATCTAGATCAGGACCCCCACTGGAGACCTAAACACCCCCGCCGGAAACCACTGCCTTGCTAGTAAACAGCCCACCTAGTATCAATACAAACGCTGGAAGGGGTCCAAGGGCATAACATATATATACCTACAATAAAGTCCCCCTGAATACGAATGGCATAGGGAGTTTAGTTGAGATGTTTGCATTTTCCATTCACATCAAGTTCCAACAAGGGACCCAATGAGTTAGATGCCAACTTAAGCAGTGAATGACATCAAGGCTAGGCCGACTAACGCATTTTGTGCAGCTAACACAAGGGCAAATATCCCACATAACTGATACCAACTGGGGGGTGACAGTAAAGGTAAAATGTTCGAATAAACACCGATGATGATCTCATATAACGGCAAGTTTTGAAGGCTTCGATAAAGAACAAATATTTGTTTTCGAGAGAAAAAACTTTGTTTGACTGCACAACATGATACATCAACGTCACATAATGGTTTCCACTCACTAATGGTCTGAAGTCAGCCACGTCAATTACATGCACTAAGAAAATACCCTTAAAAGGAAATGTGTACAGTTCGGGAAGTGTGCATTAATGCTTGCTGACAAAGCCGAAAAATCCTTAATTGAAAAGATTAATCGAATATGTGAATGACAGCGTTGGGCCACATGATTCGATTTACTGACTGAAACAAACGGTAAATGGAAATTCAATATGAAGACAAGAATCGAACTTTACACTAAGATTAGGCAAAGAGAAGTAGAAACGAAAGTTGGTCATACACCACTTGAAACCATTTGGCCACGCAAATACATAATGTGAAGCATGAAAGGAAAGGAGAAACAACACAAATGACATCATGCTATTGATAAGCAAGGCATACCCGCATAATTTATCTAGCTACTAGGCACGATAACGGTACTGTGGGTACGATAAAACTGATATTAGCAGCAAGGCTAAGTTATATACAAACACAAGAGAAGGTTACCTAATACCATGATTATCACTATCAGTCGGGCCATTACTAGTAATGTGTTGTAGTAAGTCACGCACACTCCGAGGCCTCTAATAATGCTTATTATCATGGTGGGGAGAACTGATGCAGGGCCTAAAGTACTTCATCGAGAATTATTCCAAATCACACAGCTCCTTCGGTTAAAGAGAACCTTTGCCGAGAAATCATACCTCAAAATTTAGTTTAAAAGAAGATGCAAATGCCAGAATACTGCATTTTAAGTTACAAAGTGGTTATTTTGTAACTAAGGAATAGTTGTTGCACGAATCAGTACACAAAGCATGAAGTGATAAGTAACAGAATACTAGATGGTGACAACTATTTATTAATTGTCAGAAATAACATTTTTCCTGACTGACATTCATTTGTCTTATAGGGAGTATTTGAGAAGTAGTGTGGTCCAGTACTCAGAACAAAAACAATGTTTAATTAAAAAGGGGGCCAATATTCTCACCAAACCTTCCAGACTGAGGAGTAATTAATGAGGGATCCCTGGATGCAATTAAGCAGAAAATCATATCCAAAGTCCCTCCGTAAATGAGTCAAATGCTTTATACCTATGAAGACCTCTAGGGTACTATTACTGATACTCTGCATACATGACGGGTGATTCATACATGTACAATGGACGTTAAAACCGGACACAAGATATTGAGATGTCCGTAATTCTTCCTTCTGAGTTGAGTTATCTCCAGAAGTCTGGTGTCAGTTACGACCCACTCTAGGAAGTGAGGGAAACATCTAGGTCACCCTGGATCATCATCAATTTTACCACTATGTATCGAACGGGGTATCGAAAACTCAAGAAGTCTACACTTACGGTGCCCCCATGGTTATTCTATCGTTTAAATATAGAGGTTGTATAATATTCGGCGAATAAATGTGGGTTCCAACGATGTACTTATAGTCAGGCATTGCCTAGTAGACCTGAGGCTGAGTCCTGGTCACTCATATCGATATTGAACTATAAAAATAAGAACCTGCTCTCCTGAGATGAGCAACACACACACGATATCAATCAGCTGCACCCCAAATTGAATTATTTAAAACAAAAATTCCATTTAAAATATGTCTCCGGCGATTTAGAATGCTGGTAGTAACAGCATGTTTCCACGTACTATACACTGGGAGTAAAACTGTAGAGTGGTCATGTTAAAGGTTAACATGGTGAGGAGCTTGTATATAGTATGAGCAAGAGACAAGTAGATTGCTTAGGGGCCAGGGGTTCAGCTGCGAACCTTAATATACAAGGGAGGCCTTATACTTTTCAAGAAGGCAAACACCCTGCTTAGATAAAACCCCGCTGTCAGCACAGATGGGAGAGTACACTGGCGACCCTTGGCAATATGACAGCACTTGTACTGGTGCAGCTAGCTTTTGCTGAACTTGAGCACTAACAATTTAACCCCACTTTGCTGGAAAATAGTTGGTTGGGACAGACAGGACAGTAGCACTATACAGTATCATTGGTAGGGAGGGCTACGAGTGAGCTGCAGTTATTTTCATTAAGATTTACGAGTGGCTATTCAAGAATTACGTGGATGAAAACAAGACATACCTCTTACGTGTAGCTCTAACACAGATCTAAATCTGTCCCAAGGAAATGTAAAACCATGTTTTCAACTGAGTTTCTTCAACACAAGGGGAAAGAATCTGTATCATCATTTATCACTGACTGGCAAAAATAACCCTGAACTATTTGCCAGTACATGAATAAATTATATACAAAAAATAGGCACAGATGCCAAAAATGATCACTTCGCTGAACCAGATTGAAACATCATAAAAACATGTGTTTTCGTATGGAGATGCCTCATTTAAGTTCATTCAATCCAGCAATTTCGCAAGACTTCGTAACCACGATGTGCCACACAGGTGTGCAGGGAATGTTTATCAGTAGACCTATTTTTCTCTTTCATTCGATCATGAATGGGCGCTCGAGTGCATCGATGCAACTCAGAAACATACACTAGGTATTACTTGCAACCTTATGTGTGTTGGTGTGAAGAGAGGAGATCACTTGCCCCCTGGGTTAACATCAAGGCAAAGATTTGGAAGCCACAACGATCGCCAGAATCCGCTTTCCAACCAAATTTGTAGGTCATATTTTGTTGAACTTTTTTTTTATTTTCACAGAATAAATACATTGTGTTTACAAACATTACTTGGTACCACTCCTTTGTTATGAACGCCTAACCGGGGTAGCTATAATTCGATAGGGGTTCTCATGTGTTTGATTCATCATAGATTACACACAGTAATTCACAGTTTCCTTGGGTGTGTTATGTTTAGAATACATTGTTCCTATATCAAAATATAACATCTCCTATGGCATGATCTCCAATACCAGGAAGTATTACCGTCTGTAACTATGCCCTGCTAAGGTGACGATTACAATTTTGAGAACTTTACAAGTTTACATACAAAGAATACGAGCTGATTTTGATAACGTAGTTTACTATAAGGAAAGTATAGGAAGTGTTGTGAGCTCTTGCAGGCCAAGTGATGGACCATATCACCGAACAATGAAAAGATATCTTTTACCCATTTAATCGAGGTAAGTGTCATGCGGGTTAATACAACCTACATCCCAAGGAGAGTGATTTCGAACTCATCCTAACACTTCAGTCGACACATAAATGCCTGTCATTAAGTAAGAGGACCAACAGTCAACTGAGTAGGGCTATTTTTGACACATTCTGACTAGAAACTACAACTTCTACATGACCAACCGGTATCTCATAAAGAACTGGTAAAAAGCCTTGGTGAATTCCACCTATGACAGGAAGATACTACGGTACAGCCGACACATAATTATATTCTCTCAGGGCAAGAAGGAAACGAAAGGGTATACGAAATTAGAAAACGAGGTCTATTTGTTTTCAAACTATTCCATCCCTTCAATTTAATCTCCAAGACAAAAGACAGAGGTATGATATCATCCACATGGAAATCGGATCCCAAGTCATGAATAGAGGAGATGACAAGAGAACACGACGCTGTTTTACAACATAGGTCAGTTGGGTATGGGTCTATAATTCAGTATTTGGTAACAACACGACGTCAGGCTGGAGGCGTACCCACTTGTGTCATGGAAGAATTGCGGTGACAAGGGCCCCATTATATTGATCCAAGGGAAAAAATCATTATTGAAATATCCCCGTCACTGGCTGACTTACAAAACGACTGAAACGACCCATAAATGTCACACTCAACATCAAGTCGTTTATACCATCCAGGAAATAAAATATAGTGACAATATTTTCAAAGGGGTAAATGCAACGTCTTTAAATCGAATTTGAAGTTAGAGCTATTAAATGTGGCATTTAGACCGTTAGAATCCAATTGGGATCCAGGTCCTAGTCTTATTTTTGCAATAAAAATGCTTCACTGATGAAACAATGCCTTGGGGATGACCCAAATTCTCCTACCACAACCTCTATCCTGTATTCTATTCTATCTGAACAAGCAGCACGCACTGGGTCTGTCTGAACTATATAGACACTGTGCACCAGTCGGATGACACCTGTCAAATCAGATAGCCTGACATTCAAAACTCAGCGATGAGTCAGGGCCAAGAGGTCAGAGTCATATTAGAACCATAGTAAACACTCATTACACCCATTTAATCGTCTTACCATACACACCTAACAGTAGTATCATCCCTATTCATCCTAAAGCATCATGCAGCCAAATAAAATGTTTCAACACAATACAGATAAATGGTGGTGTGAGCTCTAGATAATATACAGGCCTTGGCACAAACAGGGGGATTGTATTTGGGGAATTAGACGAGTGTACGGCCAGCTGGACGAATATAGCATTAGCAACAACAATAGAACTGGGAGACGAGTGTCCATTGTTGACATCGCCATTGTGACGCCCTCCAGGTCTGCCAGACAGCAATATTGATATTAGGCCTACCCCTAGCTACCCCTGGTCCCCGAACCCACACTTTATCCTTGAGAATAATCCCATATATAGCTATTGGAAGGGGCTTTAATAGCAGTAGAGTTCTCAGAATAAACTAAGAAATTAGCACATAGTGGCTTGATGAAATAAAGTGAGAGAGCTCGTCTTTTTGCCTCAAAGCTACCGTGACCGTGACTGGGGCTCCAGCTGGCCGACACAAGCCGCTTGCCCTCGCACGCAAGCGGCCAATGTTTACATTTCTAACCAAGAGTGACACTCGCCGATTTATACGGGTTTACAGGCTTGATTCTCATACCCATGATCATTTACAGCCGGCGACATGCTAGACATATAACTAACCGGGCTAAAAACTGCTGATTAAACCTTCTGGCTGGAAAAGACTGGCAGAAAGAGAGCATCCCAGTACCGACCTCCTCGTCTACCACAGGCCTCCCCCACACGCGAGGAGGAGTGCATTGGTAACTCGGCCAGTCCTCTCTATCGGAGCAAAACAGCTCAATATTCAACCAAAATCAGGGAAAACTGGTCGATATCTTTGCCACTCATGGACAGAAATCTATCTTACGCATTATCTCTACACTATGGTGGGCCTGAACAGAAGTGCTAACTTACTTATAAGTTCCTTGATCTTCCAACTTCTTGGCACACCCTCAAACTCACGAAGATGGCGGAAACCGTGACGTCTAACCGGAAGTTGGGCCCTGGAATCTGTATTCGCATGAGGCCTGTTAGTTTCTGACAGACTGCAGCTGGTAGACAGAGTGGTGCTAGGAGCGGGCGCTGGTATCATGGTCGGAACCATCGATAATGCATTATATTCGAGGAAAAAATCTTTAGTGGTAATTTTCACATTAATACTATTGCAGTAAAGACTCCAATACCTATTTTAATACTATGTAGACCGATGCAAATAACGATAGGCCTACTTATCAGAATGGTCTATTTAAATGTTAGGCTAGGGACCTAATACAAAATTATCCAAATGAAGCTAATATTGAATAACCTATCACTCTAACTTTTACTCTAACCTCACAGAGATGAAAATATTGATTGAAATAATCAAATTCTCTTGAGATGCGATTGTTTTAAATTTAGAATCTAAATTAATAATTGAGAATTTACAAAGTGGGAAGTGCCTCCAAGATCACGTCGAAAGTATAAGGAATAATATAGGCCTAATAATTGTTTAAATATCCTTATAATTAATTTCATGATCAGAGGCGCCAAGATCGCTCTAGTGAATCAATTAAATTAACAAATACTTATAGATCTACCACAAAAACAATAATTTGATTAATATACTCGATAAACATGGATGTACAGCATGCTGAGTCACGTCCCAGGATTGTGGGGTTAGTGGACGATTAGTTTGTCTTATGGATGTACAGTATTCTTTTGTTGTATTCACCCTATATATTTTTTTCAATGTACAATTTGTATACAGTATATCCTCAGACAAATGACATCTTGCAGTACAATAGTAAGGCACATGTAGTAAACAAATGACACTATACGAGATTACCAGTATAGAAGTACTAGTTACCTCTATTGCTCCATCAGACATGTAGCCTATGCCAATAAACTAGACATAGCTGTTGGGCCTATATAAGGTCCCAGACTCAACCGCCGCAAGCAATTCTCGGGTGTCTCACTTTTATATTTTCGTCTGGGATCATATACTCTATATAAATTAGTATAGTCTCCCTTTATGTGAGAGGTGCGACATCATTGGCTTAGACTTCGATACCTTATATAATTTGATCTACCAAATGCCAACGTATCATGCACAAGTATTTAGTCGTGTTACATTATGTAGGGGCCTATACCATATTCGTTCATTTCCAGTGGAGTCAATGAACTCTTTATTTCTTCCTTAAAGATGCATTCCCTGCTAAAGTGTCCCAAAAATATTTATCAGGTTTTTTCTTTCCTTTACCATGAGTACTGTAAAATAGAATATTCAAATAAAGAAAAAATTATATTTCCTCAAATTTCCTGAGTTTTTCTTGAATTCATTACTTTTTCTAGAATATTAAAATAGACCACTAAATAGACAATTTCATTTTTTACAGGAATTAGCTGAGAATGCAGCTTTAACAGAACAATATCCACGATACAACCAAATGACATACATGTATTCTATTCGACACCAACTTTGTTTTAAAGGCGAAGGATCAACTAGTATCCGAAACGTAGGAATCACACGACCATTGTATAAAGTTTGAATAAAGCTTAAAGATCACAACAATCAGCTGACTCATCGTTTTGATGTCTATCGACTATTATTAATTTGTTTTAAAGATTTTATATGAAACGGAAATAAGAATGAGAAAAAGTAGAAGAAAGGGTATGGCAAAACAAAATAAAAGGATACAGTAAATATAGTAGATGAGTGACGGGTGGAGCTAGAATTCTATCAGGTAAAGGTCCCTTAAGCAATGCTCAAATCATAGAGAAACGTCATATCTGCCCTGTTTCGTGTGGAGAAAAGGGAATAAACCTCAGACAGGCACCATGGATACTATATCGATACGGATGTATTACACGACTTTCGTTTAATTTTCATTTAATCATATATCTGAGCGGTGTAAACATAGCAGTATGGTACCATAGGTGATGGAATTTAGTTCCCATGCAGCGTGGATGGTCAATTGCACTAATCTACCGTTTTGGTATATTTCAGACACAAAACTAATTGTTCAGATAACTATGCCAAAAAATTAATGGTTGGAATATATCCTCCTTGGTATCACCCGTGGATTTATTAATAAAGTTCTTTCAATTATTTAATTGAGGTTGTTATTATTATATACGCATTTTATATGAAACAGCGTATCTAAAGTGAAATACGCTGTATACATACATATACCATTGAGTGGTATACACAACGTCATCACATGGACCACCGGAAGAACATTTAGGAAAAGTCCACAAACTAGCTTCAAAATAAAAGAAAACCAACTGTAAGGTCGAAACGTCGAATGATAAATGAACTTACAATCGCCAAATACAAACAGCAATAATACATAATTCTTGGGTTAATTGTGGTCCTAATTATTTATATCGATTATCTTTAAAGTGTTTCTTTTTAGATTATTTAAGGTTTATAATAAATCGGTTACCTATATAATATTTGTGTCGTATATATGTATACCATACTATTTTGCCTAAATTTCCATTCAATAGGATATATGCTACCCCTAGGGCGGCCTCCAGACAAATGGCATTTAATAGACGTGATTACAAACAACCTCAACCTTAGTTAACAACAGGCTGCATGATTATTAACACCCACAACTAGAGAATAAGTAGTTCTTTGACTAACTATTCGTGTGGTGCCATCTATGGACTGTTATAACTGAGGCGCGTTGCTGTTGAAAGCGGGTTGAGCACTACTCCTGCTTTGGTAAAGACATACAGCAAAGCAATGGAAGTACTTATTAGTTTTATAATCTTTAGCGCGTGGACCTGCATGATATGTATTTCCAGCCCCACTGGAACGACACATGCACATTGATTCTGCAGATCTGGTGATCAGGTTTAATTAGGATGCAGTTACCGGGAAATATCCTCCCCCTTTCTCTGGCTGCATGCTGGGTACCCTCCATCAATCATTTTTTTTGTTTGATCAAAGTTGGTTTGCTGGACCGAGCATTCGCCGGCCAAGTTACTGGTCCATGCTATAACTGGAATAAAACAGCATTCTATTGCTCGGAAGGTGTAGTGATGGGCAAATAGAATCGATGGAGAGCCAAGACAGAGATGTATAATGTACAGTGATAATTTAATCAATCCTCCAACCCACTGCCTTCGCTATTAAGAATATGATGACGTACCAGAAGAGGGAACGTCGAAATACAGAAAGGATAATAACCCGTACTCTGCTATGAGAAAGAAACCTGGTATAATTCGGGCCTGTCGATACATATGTACATGTTGCATAAGGTTGTTGACTGAATAAAAAATATTAAAGATAAATACGGTATTATAATGTATGAGGAACCATGTTCTGAAAGGTGGAGTCAATTGTGAGAGTAGACATTATAATATTACCTTTCGCAAATGATTATTGTTGACAAATATTCAAATAATATGATACATTGTAAGAACAGGGAGGTGTGAAACCTGTAAAAATGAATTTGAATGTACATGTAATCTATGTAGCCTATACATGTTTATACAAATGGTCAGGGAGTCAACCTAAGGCTATAAGCTTATAAGCTCTTATAATGATAGTTTCTATAACTTTCTACGAAATAGATTACACTCCAATGGGAAAAAAACGGTTTCATGAATATGATCACTATTTACAAACTGTGTTGTCCAACAGTATTGCCTGGCTATGAAACAACCTTCTAAATCAATCCGTTATATTAGGCCTACATGTAGAGAGTGGCCTCCTGAGCGGGCACCTGCTACCCAGTAGAACTCTTCGGTAAAGAGGGTAGAACATTCTTTGACCTAATTGACAGCCATCCAATCGGAGGAGAGAATGACTCCTTGGCAACACATTGATTACAAATGTCGTCTATTTAGCGACACGGAGGTAAACAATGTGATATAGCACCGCAATCTGGGATTATAACGATGATTTTTTCTGTTTAGGACACAAACTGGATCATTCGAATGGAGTTATTGTTAATGTGAACTCGCTTGTCGTTTCACAAGCAATACTCTGTTAAAATCTGACTGCAGGCCTTGCCGTTGGCGTTGAGCCTTTGTGCACAGCCGATGAATGAAGTTTGTTTACATTTTGCGGCCTTAAGTATAGTGTTGTAAACGTGATTAAAAATGGAGGGTGAGACTAAAAAGCCAGACCCGGACAATACATCCACCGAGACGGCAACTGTCTCAGGTACCGAGCCTTCGGCAAAACCTGTTGCATCTGAAGGAGCAAGCCCCAGAATGTCACGTCTCGAGGTTAAGGATGCGCCCGAAACAAGGGCCACGACTGGGGAGGCACCGCCACCAGCGGAGAGTGCCGATGGTAAATCTGCAACAAAATCTTCTGAAAGGTTTGTTCCCTGTGCTAATTAATACTGTCTTGAGTAGTTCAGAATTATCATTAGCTGCAGGAGTAGTCCTAAGAAAGTCATGGCTCTTTTAATGTAAAATACTAGCAATGGCAGATACGGTATGTCACAGTTAGTGTCAGAGATAAAATATTAATAACAGATCTAAGCATCCCGTTCCAAATACGTTGTATTACGAATATCACAAAGCACAATAGCTGCAATGCTGAATGTGACAAATTAACACACTTAAGTAGGTCCACAATCAATGTTTTAATGTTTAAAAATATGGCATCGCCTTACTAGGAAATAGGGCATTATTCCATATGATAAAGCGTAGGCCTATTTCTATTTAAACTATAGGCCTACGCTGAGATAAAGATTAGGTATAACAGTATTGATCGTGTTAATCAATCAATTGTTTGATTGTTAATCGATTATGTTATTATAATTATAATCACATTGAATATGAATACCTATCGTGGGATAAAGTAGACCTGCTATAGCTAAAGCCTGCGGACATTGGCATTAAACAGTATTCATAAGAATAATTATTCATGTTTGATAGTTATACCAGTGCTGACAAATGAATGTGGAAATTGGCCATTGGATCCTTCTCCACTAGGATATATAGTAAAGGACGTTGTCTGTGATTATTTGTTCTCGATACAGAAGACCAGGGAACAGAATGAATCCCGGTTTGTTGAAACATTGATCCAATCAATGTCAGGTTACACTGCAATCTGTGGTCTTCTAATTGGATTCACATTATGGTGCGGCTTTAAAAGACAGTAATCGTTTGCCCTAAGGTCTTCAGACATGCACTTAAAACTGTCAGCCTTGCTTCACATTCGTTAATGTATAAAATTTCCCAATTAGGTCCCATGTTTTTCATCATGAGAGAGGTTGAATTGCTGATTAATCTTTTAGAGACAAGACGCTGAGAACAATATTGCAGAATAATGTGACATTTTGAATAAATATTCACTGTCCAAGCTCAGTATTATTCACAATTATCGACAAGAGATGGCGGGGTTTTTTTCTGTTTTCAACGAAATATATTTTACAAGGCTGGAGCCATACATACAATATGATATAATAGCTCTGATTTTATTGAAAAGTTTTTATTCAGTCTGTCAACAAAGTCTGTACTTCCAGGAATCCTGGTCCGATAACATCTAGATTTACATCGCTTCCTTTTTCTCTCGTCTGTCTACCTTATTTTACCTTTGGCTCATGATCTTAGCGACTACTATTATATATTGATCTAATGAATTTGACTCCTCTTACTTCACATTGCTTCCCTATTTTATCATGGTGTTTTTTGACTCCCAGGGGATATATATATATTTTTTTATTTTTTTTTTATTATTTTTTTTTGGGGGGGGGGGGGGGGGCATATTGCGAAACCAAAAACTCTACGGCTATGCGCCGTAGAATTTTTCCCACTGCTCTTTTGTTATGTACTCCCCCTGCTTATCTAAAAGTATATATTCCATTCTTCATTTCTATTTTCCCTGGTTCTTTCCTCCTCTAATACGAATTGGTACCAGTTGAAATTTTTGCCTGGGTTTCTGACATTTACTTTTTTCCTCCATGACGATGTATATATGGGGTCTCCCTAATATAGCTCCGATTTTACTGAATTTTTTTACAGCATAAAAACAACCCTTAATGTTTTCAATATAATTTAAAAGAGATACTGTAACATGTACTGATACATTAATTCAATATTGTATTGAAATACTAATTTCTAGCAGTTACATCGAGATTGTAATATCGTATATTTTTGTTATTCACGTTTCCTATATCTTCTAATCGTACAGTTATATTTCTGTAACATGGCCATATGGTTATCAGGGCCCATCAACTAATCCCACCTAAACGTTCTACATCTCTCTAATCCGTATTAGAGGGTTGTAACAATAAATGAGCGAATCACGCATATAAGTATGGACTGAAGAAAACATTATTTATTGTGTTCAAGTACTTACTAACTTACTTAGCTGTTTTTATTCTTACTTCAAGTACTTACTTTTCTAATAATCATCAATGATATTTGATATGATTATTTGGTGTTACGATCCCCAAATGATGGACTCGGTCTTTCTTGGCGGGCATTGCGCGACTTTTTATATAATAATTATATAGACTTCCAATCTCACAGATACGTATCTTATACTGTGAATGTTGCGTATTACAGCTATGGTACCAGTGCAGGTTGAGCAATCACTTTCCAAAGTAAACAGCCTTCGTTGGGATAAGCAGACACAACACGAATGCAATTATACGTAAACGCATTGAAGCTCATTTGTTCGGACATGTTACAATGTCCAGCTATTATGCCCGACAGTGGGTTAACGCCAGATTAATCGACTATACTATTTTTACATAAGGTACAAAGCATTCGACTTCTGTAGATTTGCTTAGATGTAATACATTTTAGCCTATTTGAATTGGAATGCGAAGGAACTATTTTTATAAACTTATTTTGCATTTCATTAATGTTAGAAATAATGTTTTTAGATTATTTCAGTGTACCTCCTTCAGCGGGGATGTTCCGGTATATATATATTGTGCATCTAGTTTCAGCAAAAATAAAATATGAAAGTAGTGATCACGTTCACGCCCCATGGAACGTTCCCTTCGGTTCATATATCCCTTGTATTACTTTATTTTTATTCGACTTATATCGCACTCGATATGATAAAATGATTCTATGCTCTATCCCATTCGTTTGCTTAGTAGTCTTGAATAATGCATGACAGAAACCAGAACTCAGCTCCGTAGAAAAATAGGATTTCATATCATAGACTGCAAAGCTAGATGGCAGAGTGCCATTTATTTTCCCGGGAATTGGAGACCCGCAAAAGCTCGTAGAACTCTGGCGAAGAAGAGAGTGTTTGTTGAACTAGTACCACAAACACTGCACCACAGGCCCGCCACATAGAACAGACACTGCTCGTGCATGTGGGCAAACATGTCTTGAAATTGACAGAGTGGATTGCGACATGTCTTGCTCGCACCGCCTCTGATTAAGGGCCACCGAGGTCTATAGAAGTCCTATGAATCAGCCCTGGAACCCAGCGCCAGCCTACATCTGAAATAACGTTCTCAATTTTTGTTTTGCATTTATGCCCCGGTCCCCTAATATAGTTGTGGGAATCTCGTCTGGTTCAATATTTGAACGTGATTTATTGGGATTGGTCATATTCGGGGCTACAAGGTTTTGTTATCACGGGTGTAGGATGAAAGAGCATGCTTCGCAAAATGCGGTCGAGAAGTTGTTTTTATTCTAATAGTTTGGGTACTGTGAATTTCACAATCATACTTGGACTAATTCACAGTGGTGTCGTATGGTTTTTAATTTTGGGGAGTCGTTTTCCACACTTCTTTCCCATCCAAAGCTCTCAACAACTAGCACCTGTTAACGAACAACTTTAGTCGTGTATGTATACCTACATGCCATTATACTCGTTACATTATGGTATAAAGTAGAGCAAATATTCGTTTCTGATCAGTATGTATAAAGATTAAATTTTTAAAAAGTTTCCAAACATACAAAAGCGAGCTCCTATAAAGAAAGGCAGGGTAGCTCGATAACAAAGTCAGTTCTATCTTTGTGACAGTACAACATCGAGTGTAAACTTGATGATAAACCTACTCTGGATTCACTGCATGGCGACGAAAACGACTATTATATATATATTACTCCATAGTCAGACTGGGCCATAGCTAACGATAACATAACAACTGATTGACTAGACCATCTTTTGGCTTATCTCATACATGAAAATTTACTTTTATTATAGTGATAACCAACATTCTAGGAGAGAAGGGGGACATGCATTTTCATAAGAAAATGTTGCATTTCACAAGAAAATGTTGAACAAACAAATGCGCCACTGAATAATGTAAGCACGTAAGTAAGCATGTAAGCAGAATGAATATAATTCAAAGGCACAGATGAGTCCAATTGCAATAGAGGCGTCTTCATCAAAAAGATTTATAATTCGACCTGCAGGGACTATTATTATGGTAGAAGTACACAAGGGAAGACGAATGCATTTGTTAAATAATGATCCCGTCTTTGCAAATAACCCGTTCATCATAATGATCGAATCAACAAAACGTTGCCCTTGTTATGCCGGTAGCAAAAACGTCGGCCAAGAAAGGGATGATGAGTAGTAACCGAGCAAGTCCTTTGTAACCTTTAAATGACGTCCTAGGCAAGTATCGGTGTGTAAATCTACGCCATTCTGTATGTCTGTAGTTTCGTAGGAGGAGAAGGGCGCTTATGAATGTATCTCAAGGACAATTTATCTCAATACTTGCTGACAGACTGATGGTGATCTCAGGATGGAGATATATTACCTACCCTCCTCCCACCCCATCTCCCATTCTCTCCTGCATTCATCGAATCTCCACGACGCCCCATATCCGACAATCCCATAGTATTCCTTGTATAGAAAACCTAGCACCAGTACTTACACTGCATATACTTAACACAATCTACAACTAAACGAGTGGAAGTTATGATCACTCCCTTTAAACAGTACTCGGTGTTCCAAACCGTGATCTTTCAATGTTCCTGGGCAATTTACTTAATTTTTATCATTTTCCACATGACAGACTATTTTAATGAACAATTATATTGGATCGGTTACATCAGCGCCCATTGAAATGCATCTGTCAACTCAGATCCCGGCAAGTCAGCGTCTCTGTCGTTGCTATAGCGGCGTCGGGGCTGATATAGCTCTGATGCCATCGTCTCTGATGTATTAACTCCGGCTTTGATCTGGGTGAAAAAGCATAGAGAAGAGACATGATGCGCAGCGATGGGCGCCCGAGTCGGTTACATGATATCACTCCATGCTTGATGCCTCTTTATGAGGCGAAATGCTTTTTAAAATCCAGGACTTTGATAATAGTATGAGAGCCAAGCTATTTCCTGAAGCTTTATATAGACTATTTCATACGCGTCACAGAGTTACATTTCAATCAATTCTTCTGACGATTACACGTTGGATTAGAGTAGAGTCATTTTCTTCTACACCTTATCTAAGATTATGTCAGACTACTGTGCCAAGGGGATCCCATGTCTCATAAATACATTAATATTGTTTTCCTAATTCAGTTGATTTGCCGTGTCTCGTTATATCTTTATTGCTATTTTAACATCTTATTATCTGATAGCATATGACAGCGTCTTTCATATGACATCCCATAACATATAAGACAATCAGGTAATGTACCACAGCAAAATATTAATTACGAGTCACAGATATCAAAACAATCGCCCCTATATGATTTGTTCATCAAAGTTGAAACAGCTAATGAATATTGTATTTCGATGTTAAATGTTACATTATAATATCAAAATGTCATCTATCGTTCTTATAACATAAACTCTAAATATAATATAATGCAAACTAACCTTTCATTCTACTCACTAAGCAAATTTCAAATATTAAGCTTTATTCGTGTGCTTAGATGAGGGTCATGAATAATTCATACCAAAGGAATACATCCATTCAACACACACAGGCACACACATATTGCTCTTGCGATGAAAAGTCTAACTTACCAAAGCACTGACATACATGCATGTGTGTTTGTGCTTTCGTGAATATTCACGAATAGTTACAGACATAAATAAACATCGCTAGGAGCTGATGTTTTAATTCGATGGGACTTCAGTGTAATTGAAGCATTTTAAAAGTTCCCCTTCTTTGGGATATGTGGCAACGGCACAAACTATAACGTGTATTTAAATGATGCGCTATCACTATCATACTTCGTATAGCGCAAATCAATCAAGAAGCAATTAAAACTAGGGATATAAAACATCCACCCCTTTTTCTCCTCTCGACTGAATTTTTTTCAACTCACCTTCTTCTTTTACGCCCCAAAATCTCACGGGGTCTCACACGATAACGAAAAGAATAATTATATTAGGACAACGTTTTCTTAGACGCTGAAAATGAGCCACTCTCGTCCCTAGAATTGCTCACCGGCGTCCCTGGGATGTGTTTGTATGGTGTCGCTGCCAACATCCAAACATGATTAGATACGTGACAATAGTAAGTTGGAAATGCTTGACGTGGCCTTCTAGAAGATATTACATTGTTTGCCTGCCATGGACTCAATCGAAAGAAAAATTTGTTTCGCCCAAATGACAAGCGAGACAATCTCATGAATTTGTTTAGCGTAGTTATGAACATGGGAGATGTGTTGCGAGGAGGCCTATCAAACATATAATACAAGCTAGCCAAGTCTTGTCAGATGTATGATAATAAACGATATATAAGCAAGAAACGCATAGGTCATGCCCTTTGACTTCGTATCATCATTATCAGCTTCTATTTTCATCTTAAATAAAACAATATACAAGTTGCCGATAATATAAAGATTAAAGATCATCAAATTAGGCCTACATCGGGATCATGTGTACGTTGCTAGTAGAATGTATTTAGATGTTTCGAAATAAACAAAAGGAAACAAGGTTTGTATATGCGATTTGGGGGAGAATTTGATGATACATTAATCCCCAAATCATAGTTAACAGAGTTATGCTAGGAAGGAAATGATTTATCCATATGAATATACAAATAAGGAAACTGCATCTCCCGACATTGTTCGAGTTTGTTTTATTTTCGTCGACATATGATGGCCGTAATTGACTCTCTATTTTATCTCCTTGCAGCCAAAAGACAATACGCCCGGAGAGCCGGCTTAATATTCAAGACTTGGAGGAAATAGAAAAACATTTCTTGGTATGTATGTCACATAGAAGTCTCTCTTCTCTCTAGAGATTATTTAGGAACAGATCCTCAGTAAATGTGCCTTCTAATGCCAGACGAAGCATAAATACTTGCCTGAGATAAATAATTTGCCAAATCAGCAAAATTTGTGTTCATTAGATATAAGCGCGTTTCGTTAACAACCTGTTTAAATAACTACAGTAATATGATGTAGAGCTCATAATCTGTTTTTCAATTACAATTTATCCATGCTTTTCAGTACTAGAGCTTTGATAAAATGTAGCCATGTGCATGATAACATGACTGAAAATTGATGAATTAGATTAATTATACTTTTTCCAAAGCCACCGTATAGGATCATCAAAATGTCAGTACAGTTCTCGCAGAGGTTAGATATTTAATCGACACATTTTACCTTTATATTTTGATTTTTGTTTATCTATACATTAAAGTGTGACTGGTTCAGGCACATTACCATCAAGTGTATTCATCCACAATATTGTAATGATGCATTGAATGCACCGCACAATTTTGCCCTTGAATACTATCATGAGTTTGATGGGGTCTCCGGGGTAAAATACCCCTCTTTGCGCTATGATACCGGCACAATGCACCACCCCTCTAATTCTATGGATCACTGTTGCCCAGACTCCAAATGAATCACATGTTATTGCACCGTCAATGTGTTTCCCCACATAAGTTTTCGATCGTGGCGATTTAATGACATAGTTGGCTCTCGGTTCCCGTGGTGACATACGCTACTCATAGCTAGGCATTTGGAATTGGAAATTATCCATAATGTGAGTGGAGCCATTATAGAGGTTGTCGACTCATAATGAATATTCAGCTCAATTAAATGAACAGTTAGTCTCACCGATAACTGATAACTCATAGCCTTTGGAAATAACCATCCTGAAAACTGCTGAAGGTATACTTTCTGAACCCTGTCTATTGCATTTGTTTCATTAAGAAAGACCATTCTAGAATGAAACAGGCTCTTGTCTGTTGTTTACCAAGTCGGCAAAGATTGATAATTATCATTCAGAGGCGTTTTGGATTGAGATATGTATATATCAGTCTACGGCTAGGCGGTTCCCAACGACTTTATAGACTGGCTGAGCTAGAGATAAAGAGTGATGTTCCAGCCCTCTGTCGTGGATATATTGGAGTTGAGTCTATAGGAAGAACTTATATGATAAATCGTTTACTGGGAAAATTCTACATATATATATGGATATATATACCTCTTATTACTGCCACTGTTTTGATTAAATTGAATTGATTAAACGCTTATTGATGACTGCCTTTACATTGGGTACATCTTCGTCTGTAGCTCCAACTGCTGAAGGAATTTGCTCTTTCCTGCATTCACTCACGATCAAATAATATTCACGGTCCATCTCTGCTTTTCTAAGAGCATGCCTTGACAAATGCTGCATTCAGAACCCCCGTCTTTGGTATTTATTCCCAATGCATTTCTTCCAACTGGATGGTTGTCTCTTGGCTTCGTAGAGTGGATCTTACTAACAGAAATTCATTCATCGGTTCTTATTTCAGAATAAATGGCGCCATGGAGCTATGCTCCTTTGCAGCCATTGTTCTCCCATAACCAAGAGTTTATTGAATGGCTAGAAAGGGATATAAGCATTTGCAGGAGAGAAGAAAAGGGCGATACGCTGGAAGAGCGGTATCTGTGAATAGAGTGTGTGATCGCGAGCAATGTTAGTTGAAATGGACCTGCTCTTCGAAAGTTATCCTCTTTAAGTTGATACTGTGGCATGGCCAATAGAATCCCATGGACCTTAGTTCATATCACAGGATTAAGTAAGTCATTATTGGTTGTGCAGCGTGGCCCATTTAGATAAGGCCAAATCCCTGTCTGTCCCATCACCAAAGTGTAATATATGCAAATTGGTACGGGCGATTGGTTACATAATGCCAATAAGCAGTGCAAATCGGGGACTAGCAAGGCAGTGCAGCAATATCCACAGTCTGGAGCCAGACGAGAGATAAAAATGGCGCTTTGTGTCGATTCAATCGATTTCTATGTCCGCCTAGAAGACCATTTGTGGAAGGCTAGATCTCAAAAGGTTTCTTTCAGTGTAAAGAAAAGTTCGGGGATCACCGGCTAGTCGGAACTGCCTGAGCAAATAGCATGTTTAGTGAACAGGATCTGAACAATTAATGTAGAATCTTCTGATCAATACATTTATCGCAGTGTTGCCCTGCAAGATCTGTTTCAGCGCTTATTCGAATATTCCTTTCTGGTTGACATGGCCAGAGAGATAAGCAAAGCCACGCAAGAATTATGCCTGATGGTAATGTGAAATTAAAGGGCTTGGCTTTCAAATGAAGACATGGCTAATCTTCCAAGGGCTAGGTCGGCGTTTTTTGCAAATGCCACATTTGTCTTTTCGTGATCAGTTACTGGTATCTTATTACAGTTTTGTCGAAACTTTGAATTTTCATATTTTCACAATGTTTGCTCCTTTGATACCACGCACGCACTCTTTGAAAAAGTATTGATACCGGTACCGATTTCTTGAGTCTTTTTTGATTGGATCCAATCTGAGGATTTTGAATAATTTTGTCAACATGTTAACGAAGATTGGTAGTTTGTAGTAAATTGTGTTTGATGAGCACGTAAAAGTAATCCCTTTAATAAATTATATTATTTGTTTCTTTTTTTTCAACAGAAGGAGGGCGAGGGATACGATAACAGACTGACACTGACCAGAGACCAGTTCTGTCTTGCACTCCAGACAATCTTAAAGAAAGGCATTTTGGAAGAGGTAAGAAAGGAAATAAATCTTAATATCTTTGTTTGAAAATAACCGCCAGTCATTATTCATGTTTCTATCTGTAATGGATCTAACTAACTAAACTCTCAAGATTTCTTATTTTCCGGATCATATGTCACAGAAAGACATGTCTTTACCCTGTTACATATACTTGTACATGTAAATGTTTTCTTTCTTCATATTTTCTCCTTCCTAATCAATAATTATTATAGATTTTAAGAAGTACCCAAAGGTTTATTTATTTGTTAAGACAAAATGAGTTTTCCAGACGAAGAAAACGTCCTCCAGGCATGTTACACACAATTGTCGAAGAATGTCCTTTGTCTCGACGTTCTCGTCTGTCTACGGCAATTTCTACGCTCTTATTTCCAGAATTGTCTCCCGGGACTAATAATAGTTTTAATCTTTTATAATCGCCCTTATCAAATCTTGATATCAGTGAAACACATTAACGCATACCTTTCCCGTGAAACCGACTCTTAACCAGTAGGTGTAAAGGAACACTAGGAGACGCTCGAAACAATCACTGGGACTGCGTCGGTAGTCATGATATCATTTGATAATCTTATCCCCGTTGTTTAAATTACGGCTCCAAAATCTGTATATGTATCCTATTTAATGTGTGCCAATGATTAACCTTTTAAATACAGAGATAAGATGTCCAAAACATCAATGCTGTAAATATTAAAATGTGAAAATACTGTGGATGTTTATGTAGCTTCAGGATATTCATCTATTTATAGATATTGATTTTAGTCGCAACATTTAAGAATTGGGAAAAAATCCTATTCGTCTTCGGTTCATTTTGGAAATGGGCATGGAATTGTGTAATAAGATTCAATAGTCAGTCTTTAAGGAATAACATTCTTTCCCGGCCGTACCATGATTGATCCTTCATTTCAATCATGCATTTATTCTAAGGGTTCGCGCATGAGAAAAAAATTGATGCATATAAATTACTAAATTAGAGATGATACCATAAAATCCATTACAGCATGCTTAATAACACATCATTTATCACAACACTTTAAGGGGCAATCCATGTTTTTATCAACGCTCTCGTATCTCGCATTATTGCAGAACTTAATCTATCACTCCTTGATATTGAATTCTAATTTTATGGAGTAACTTTTTTCCCTCCCCCGTTGTTAACACAGAAAGCTTGATCAGACGGAGAGAATTACCAGGTTTTCCTACTTCCTGTGAGAAAAGACATTTACGAAGCCATTCCATGGAGAACATAATTCGTTTGCCTCCTTAATTTCCAATCAGTAGTTTTATACTCGTTTATCGTCGTTAGTTTTAGCCAATAACCTGTGGTATTCCTGTCGGCCCAGATTACTGGGCCCAGTGGGGTATATGACCAAATAAAAGAGTAATAAACCCTATAAAGGGGAATGAACCCTAATTTGGAGCCAATGTTTGTAATGGTATTTTGGATGCGTGCTGAACCCCGAGGGTGGCTTCTGCGTTATTCTCATTTCGCGAAGATTAATGATCGCTCATAGCGGAGGAGAATCCATGCGAAGCAAATCTTTGCAATTGCAGATTACTGTGTATATGTTTATCTTCTTTTGTTTCCCCCTAATTTTTAATGGACCCTTTCATAATCAAAAACACCAATCGATACGCGGTGTAAACCTATACAAGGCCAAGGGAATTGTCCTTGGTGCATAAATTTTCCGAAACACAAGTCAAAGCCAAAGCGATTCATTGAAGTGCCACCGCCTGAAGTTCATTTCACATGACAAATTACGACTTGCATGTGATCCAAACATATATATACCAGAGTTTGACTTTAAAAAAATTGCCTTTGTTTATTGATATCAATGACTTCGCCAATAATGACATAAAAGTACAGGCATATTTCCCGGCAGCAAATATGAAGAATTTTGGGGAAACATGCGTATTTACAAATGAAAGGTCAACCTTTATGTAGAACATGTGAGTCGGGGTATAAAACGGGATCGATAGGAGAGACAAACAGCTCTGCAATTAACTTGACACTATCGCTTGCACGACATCAATTATTTTTTCCGAGTAAGGCCGTCCCCGGTATTCACAGACAAACATTATACATGCGCATAAATGGGAAAAGGCTATTACATTGTTTCCACATTGTGGTGGGATTCCTTGATGTATGTATATATCTATACACAGTCCTATATAGTTGCTGCACAAAAGCAATGGCAATCTCTGGCCATTGCTATCGGGGATTGGGATGCGTTAGCACATCGTCCGTAAACTACACCCAGAACACAGTAATCTAAAGAAGCAGCACACCCCTTTCCTCCGGAGAATTGGATGCCTTGCTAAACTCTGAGACGTCGGAGAGAAGGCTATACAATTAGTACCACTGCTGACGCTCTGGATTCGTTTGAATTTGATAATGGGGGAAGCTATTAATTCACCTGGGACTGGGAATAAGACCGGATTTATAGGGATTAGTGGATGATCCGGGTAGATCCATCTCTGCGCTACGGCAAGACTGGATTAAAAAGCGCCCACTGTCACTACATCAATCTAATAAAATGGGTTATTTTCACCAGCGGTGGATTTGAAACTCATCTGTTAAGTTCATATCTGATAAAAGCAATAGAAAAGAGCAAAGCGCCGACACATATTCTGTGGGTAAATGACACCTATGTTCATGAATATGGATCTCAATGAGAAAAATGTTTTCTCTTTTTCTAAACGCTATCAATTAGCGGATGAAAATCATGACTGGAAAGTTATTTAGGTGTGATTTTTATTTGAACGATAGAAGCGTTCACATAAATAGGAGATACGTTTAGATTGCCATGCATAATCATGGGTGGTAGGGAAGGATGAAGAATTACAATAAATCCCATTAAAAAGACCGCCTCGAACCCAGTCCATCGTAAAGTCACAACAGCCCGGAATTCATGTCGTCAGAACGAGAAATTTCATTTGTATTTCGATGAAATCCGACGGATAAACTTTAATTTGGTGAATTACCGAGGACCAAAAACACCCAATGAAAATATCTTTTGGTGACTGAGCTCTTGAAAATAGAATATTGCAGGTATCCACTGGCAATGGTTAAGCGACTTTGGCTTTTGCCACTAGAAGTCAGCACATCCTTGGCGTCTCGAACAATTTAAAGAAAAGTTTACCATCACGATTGACCCTCTTCACCGTAAAAATGTCACACGGTATCGACTTTGCCTCAAATGCACTTAAGAACTGATCTCGAATGATTATGGTGAGTGTCTTTCAACAATGCCATCTGACATTTCACCTTGAGCGTATTCGCTTCGGGTATTCAATTGGGGATTTCATATTTCCCAATTTTACATAACTTCTAATTTCAGGATGTATCACAGATCCTACAGTGAATAAACAGACGTTAATAGGATACGTTGATAGGCCAATCTGCTGGTATAAAAGTTCTCCCTCTTCCCTTTTAAAGAAAGAAAAAATCAGTTCAGTTCTAAAAAGGGACATTCGCCGTTTTCCATCGCGAGACAGCTTATATCACATATCAATTATAAGAAATAATGGGGGTGCAGGAAGGGAAGGGGCTTCAATGATGTATTTCATGCACTGTGGAGGGTCTCGAGTGGTGTACAAACAGGGATGATGAAATACCCCTCTGGGATGCACGCAAATTTCCAAGTCTTCAAGTCCAGGCTGGCCGATCAGATCGCATGCGCGGGAGATAAGCAGTAATTTGTTCCATGTCCCGCCAACGCGTTTTCCTGCTTCCAGCGTCATCCGCGTGAAGAGGGAATGCTACCATTGAGACGTTCCATTTCTATACCAACAGACATAAAAACTTAGATAGAGCCGAGGGGATAGGGAGAAAAGTGCGCGTTGTCGTGGCTGGCGTTTCTGAATGGAGTTGCGGAGAAAAGAAAGGGTGAAAAGCGAATTTAATGAACGGATGCCGTTAGCGCACAATAGTGGTCCTAAGGCACATTTCACTTTGGGCACGCTAGGACGGGCGCAAATGACGGGAGGGACCCATGGACATTGTATGGAGGCTCCCTAGTGACCCAAACGAGGGAGAAAGGATGACAGTGTCTATGACAGTCTGGTACTGTCTCTGTTATGATATCTCTGTCTATGGGGGTTGGGTGCACAGTGTACTAATCACCATGATGTTCATTGAGAATGATTGCCGACATGATCAAAGATGAAAGGTGTTCCCCTGGAAATGCCACCCAATCAAGCACGTTGACCCATCCGGTCAGTCCAGCCCGACAGGAAGGATGCTCTCATGACACATCTTCCACTTTCCTCCATGTTCCATCCTCCTGGGTCGCCCTCCAGGGGCTCCAGTATACAGGATAGGTCACGAGATTAAGCCACGTGACGAGATATCAACCAATTGCACGCAAAAGCTTAAGCGTGTAGGTATACATTATTTGATTATAGAGCAACAGAAGGCATATATATGTATAAATAGTGGGGAAACCTAACATTTCAGACAAGTAACTTGTTGGATGAGCAGACCAGAAAGAAATGCGATCCCAGTATCTTTCTTATCCATCGATATTGAGCGAGCAAACGCGAGCGCCCCATGCCACCCCATTGGAATAAAAAGTCCATTTATTTATTTATTTCTCTGATGATTATCAGGAATTTTCTCATCTACTTCCGGAGCCGTCCCATTTTTCTTTTGTGTTTTCTGTTCGCATGATGTCATCTGCACTCCAAAAAAGATTCTCCCGTTGGAGATGTGCTCGTCTTTGACAAATGCTTAGGTTTATGAAACCTGACTAATCGGTCCGGAAAGTGAGACGAGGCAGAAGTAGGCTGCTTGAAAGGTTAGTCCTACTTGTTCCGCGTCTGATGGGGGCAGTGCAATACCCCGCCTCTTCGTGGCCCTCTGGCCCGACCATTTCGGCCCAAATCACCTTTCCATTGACCCCTTCGCCCACGGACATTGACATGCCTGGAGGAATCAATAAACCTTAAGTCACAAATAATCTCGATCCTTCGGATTAAAGAGATTACCCAGCGTCCAATGTAGTTATCTTAACTGTAGGCCTTGTCTTGTTTCGATCTTAAACTTCTGATCGTTTCCGGCGTCCCAATTTCCCCCGTCCTGAAAGTAAGTGAGGTTAAGAGACACCAAATAAAATGGTTACACCCATCGGGTCCCAGCTAAGGCATCTCGCGATAACATTTTGGTATATGCAATACGGCCTTATCGTAAGCAAACAGCACCCACGTATCGTTCGTATCGCAGTTATACACTTTTGCCACCTATATATTGAATCTATGCAAGCGGGCACATTTGTAAAAAAGATAATCTCGTTTTTAGGATAAGAAATTATTATTATAGATCTAAATTCGCATTGCTTCTCTACAGTATTATTCATGAGGCAGTCCAAAAACATCCAATCTCAAATGGGGCTTCTTTCTGAAGGAGGACATCTTTGATAAGGAGCCACCGAGGTGATCAATATTCTAATTCCCAAAATGCATTGCGAGAGCCGAGTGTCCCAGCAATGGCGGGGAGTAATTATCACAGTCCTCTGCTATCTGAGAAACTCGTAACAAATGTTGGGTCCCTGAAGTTGTAGCTGTTCGATGTTTATGTTTCTTGTCTTTACAAAGGAAGCTCCAGCAGTTGTGTGGCAATCTATTGATTAGGATGGTCAGCTCTCCTTCCAGATTCTGACCCACAGTTTGCCACAAAGATATCGCCAAAATTCAAATAGGCAATGCCAATGTAACCTTTATGAAGGCAATGAATAATTGATCAAGAAATTAGCTGAGATTAGTGAGTAAGTTAGATTTTATTCGGTTTCGACGGTGTTATTTTTTACCATTAAAATATTTCAGGTCAACATAGAACATTTTAGTCTCTAGTAGTGTCGATAATATATTGATAGATGATCGTGGTAGTGTTAGTGGATGACGACGGAGGACGGCTTACACCTTTTCTTAATATAGGATAGGAAATAATGTTAATGTAAATTTATTTGAAACCATCTTGATGTTATACATCTAATCTTGGTTAATATTTATTGGGATAGTTTTGATTTCTGAACCCCTACGCCCACCTTTTTGCTGAGTAATTATCGTCCTGCCTCATTGCAAATCCTGTAATGATTAGTACGATGGCGGATCTACCTAGGAGATCAAAGAAGCTTTTCACTCACCATATGTCTCCTATTACAATGTTATTACTATTAAATGGTGGAGCGTGGATCACAGCACCACGCGGTCTATTCTTGTGCCTATCATTCGTTTATCCTAGGTCCTGTTGTGCATAGGAGGATTTAGAATTGAGGAGAAAGTCGAATTGATTCAGGGACAGAGGACAAGAAGTGAAACACCTAATACAAGGAAAAATAATTAAACTGCCTATTCCAAAATCCAATTGTTTTAAAAACAGTGTTTTGTACAAAACTGGTCATATGTGGCCTGTATTGGATACAAAGTAAACCATCCTCTATAGCATACAAATCGGTAACAAAAATGAATTGCAGAATTTATGAATTAAGTATTAACTCTACTTTATCGTATCCTATGCATACGTTTAAGGCAGGTTTTGATGGAAACTTACCTATCATCATTCATCATTCACCATTCGCGTTTACCCATTCAGAATAACATACATAACTATAATAATACCCAAGTTTAAATACGTCTGTACATTATATTATATCCACATTCATGCATGTGGATATCTATTATTAAAATCTAAGATTAATTAAACAAAAGAGGAGAGGTGTCCATAGTAGTAATTACACCAGCTGCTAAACCTGTAAATATTTCATGTTTTCTTTTAATTTTCCAAACTCAGTATACCAATGAAAATTATATTTTTAACTTTTAAAGATTTACCCTAAGTTACATTCCATCATCGATAAGATCGGGCTACATGCAGACGACAAAAGTAGAGTTAATCTCAGTACTGTATCTAGTTATAGAAACACCAATTTAAACGTTTTCAAATCACATTAAATATTCTTAATAATATTCTCAATCTATATTACCCAAAATCAATAGGGATTTCGAAAAGCAAACCAGTGATGGGAAAATGATCACTACTCGACATTTGAACCCATGGTAAGAATTTACCACCTTTGCTTTTGACAGTCTAGAGCCAAATGACTTGGCATTGAAATGACCCTTGCTGCAACTTAGGCAGAATTAACCCCGGTTTCCTTTTAGTGGCAAGTCTTGCCTGCTCGACACAAGAAGGAACAAGTGATGGAGGAAGCTATCCTGGGTTAATTAGGCCCGGATGGCATCTCCTACAAAGGTGTCCAGAGAGAGAAGTCTGATGATTGAAATGTTCGCTATATATCCGGAGTGAAAGATGGCCCACAAATGGAGGGTCTACCCACGAGGGAGCACTAGCAGTCGCCGACCGAGTACCATTAGATATTTGCCTTAGAATCCAGGCGATGTCCTTTTGGGACATATCCAGATCGTAACGACAACCATTTCCAAGCTTTTCTCCCAGGCATCCGAGAGTGATTGATACATTAATTCTACTCATTGTGGGCTTTCCTCTCGGGGCAAACCCTGTTCTGACGAGCGGTCGCGAAGAGAGGACGACCACAAAGGCTCTGCCTGATGAAGATAGGAAAGGGCTGCGACAAGAAAAGTCTATGCTTTGTTACACCCAATCGAATCTTGTGGTGATGTTTTGTGGTATTTTGTATCTTGAGAATTTGTCCCCTCTTGCTTACAGGAAGCAGTTTTATTACTCTAGCAATCCGACCCCATTAAAGGCATTATTTGTGGCGTAGTTGATATCATTGCATCGGGATTTGTGCTACAGGTCCGCCCGTGGAAGGGCAACAGAAACTTCTTCAACTAGATCGACCCTTAAATAGATAAGGAATTTGAATGAATGTTTGTCGGCCTGTGGTCCACTAGAAGTGGTAATAAATGGCTCCAATGTGAAAATCCTGCTGAGTCACCGCCTTCATAGATCTAAAAAGCCGGTCTAGATGATAAAAGTTCTTTGCAAGGTCGCAGTGGCAGAACCAAGGTCGCGATGACAATAAGGTTGGATTCGTAGGCATAGGGGACGGGTGAGATGGGAAGTTGGGGGTAGTGAGCATAGAAACCCAACTGCTATGACTATCATGCAGCCTTGATCATGTGGGTCCGAACGAAATGGGGAAGACAATACCACGATCCTCTGTCTGCAAGAGTGCGCAAAGATGGTGCGGATCTAAAGTGTATTGACTCTGTAGGGGACAAGGAAATTGGAAAGATTATCTAAGAGTGGGTGCGTGATGCGTCACTGGTGCTTAAAGGAAGTATGGCGTCTTGAGGGGCAGGATAACCCAAAGGGTGTGTCATATACAGCTCGTGTCCATCTGATGGCAGCTGAAGTGTGCAAATAGCCCAGATAGTGGCTCATATCGAGTCCTGAGCTTCAACATCCCATACGCGGAATATCAATAGGATTGCTGCATTTGGTCCGCTCGACTGAAAGCATTCCTCATCCCCTCACGGGAAATTTTAAGAAAGGGTGTTTGACAATCAATGCGAAGAATATTCCATGGTGAATTTCTTTAATTACATTCCTGTTGAAATATATGAATTATATTGTCCGGCTCGAATACTGGGTGAAAACAGCGTGGGACCCATGTTCCTGCTCTGCATGGTTTATCCTTCGTGTGTGTTTAATGCGACCAGTGCCAATTTCCCCTTTCCATATACGTCTGAGTTCAGAACCTGGCTAAAAGCGCCTTTTCTATATACTGCTTACAAAGAATTCAATAGTTGCTGAAAGCTCGATCTCATCCATTATTATCTCCCACAATTGGCAGAACATTTACCCCGTGAATGTAATCTAAGGGTCAGTTCTGTTTTCTGTTAGTACTATATTATATCTATAATTCTTAATGGGAATATGGGGCACGCAATAAGTTATCGGGGCGAATATAGGACGGTCTACGTTTGACCTCTCAGATGTGGGTAATACTTTATTCTATTCCTGCAATAATTTCTCCTAACTTATAATCGATGAATATATTTTGTTTCTTTTTCTGGTAAGGAGCTCTCAAGTTGATCATTTTACATTTACAAAAAGCCCATAACTTACTGATGAAAGCCCTAGGCAGGCCACCTTGTGGTTTTCGATTAGTAAGTCGCCATTTTAACGCTCAAGTGACAAATTACCCGCCTTTCAGGTGACAGGTATCTCGGCCAATAAGTGGTTGTTCTATGGTGTGCCACCCAGCGCACATGCAAGACCTGCATATGAGACTGTTTTCCTTCTATAGGAAGGAAATTAAGAAAGCATGGGCAACAAGGGGGTATTTGCAAGGCTACGAGAACGGAAAGAGAATAGGTACTGTTCCATTCAGTATCGTATCCTTCATGCCTTTGTATTGGCTTTGCACGACCCCCTTAGGAGCAGATTGGGGGACAGATTGCGAATTAAGTGAGACAATATGGACTCTGGAATGTCGCTGAAGCCATTTAAATGATCATGTTTAGGAAACCCCGAGACAAGTCCCTTGTACGTCTTATACATTTGACATCGAATTTGATTTCTACCGATATTTCTATCCCAAGAATTGTGGCAATCAAGTTCCCATTGTGAATGTGTCTAGGTAAGACCATCTTGACTGATTACTCATCTTGCATGTTGTTGTATGGTTAATATAGTGTATCAACTGTACAGTAGTGCATACATGCAATATGCATATTTCTCTTGCTTCACCAATCATTTATTGATAAGCATTACAAAGGGAGATCTCTGAAAGGCACAAATATCCATATTCGTGGTCAGATATTTCAATAGAGCTATATATTATGATAGATTATGGATATATAGATGGGCATAGCTCACTGGGATTCTAGTCGTAAAATGCTAGTCTACTGATGTACATAATGCAGCAGTCGCCATATGATCCGATGCTCTTTTTGTGTTTTATTTGGAGAACCAAGGTTGACTAGGTTACGAATACCGCTCTGAAAAGCCACCCTTAGATCCCGTCAGTCCTCTGACTTGGAAACAAAATCCAAATATTGACGGAATGTGCTCTGAATGACATCTTTATCTGCAGGCTAATCTTGTCTTATCCTTCTGTGGTCGAGACTCGGGCATTTATGGTTTTGACCACAGGTCATTCTACTCCACGGTCAAATGAGAAACAAGGAGACCATAAACAATATGGTCATCTCATAGTCAACAAAGACCCCACCCTCATTTCCTTAGCTCGTGTCTTTAACAAATCTTCCCGTGTTTGGTGACAACCTTTGAAGTGACATCGCTGACATCACACTCAAAATAAATTGGCATGAGAGGGAGAGCGAATCTGCCCAGGTTGTGTTTAACGAAGTTCAGATTATCCCATTTTCTTGTCAGGGTTGGAGACAAAACCGTACTCAGCACACTCGCTATTGGCGCGACTGTTTGTTCATCATGATGGAACTTGGGATTGAAAATCTCCAGGCGTCTCCATCCAACTCTGTCCACTTTGTTCCTTTTTTAGATTAACGTGAGTTGTGTAATTCTAGGACAACATGTGTACGAATTGGTGCCGGGCAGCGATTGCTCATTTTTGCACTATGACAATTCGGCGAAGCACCAATTCAATCTTTTTAAGGAGGTGTCTGTGAAAATGTTCTCAGTGCGAGAGTCCCCACAGTGGAGAGAGGACTGCAATTCTCATCGAGACACCAATTGATCCGTTAGGTTTAATTTACTGCAGGAAATATAATGAGCCATCCAATTTCACTTAGACTACAAGTTGGCCATATGAATAGAGCCGAAAGGCAATAGTTGTGTTATCAAGTATGTATTATATTACATCCACCAACATAAGAACTCTCTGAGCCTGTTCATTCTTCTTTTCATTATGCTCACGGCGTCTATAGGGAAGTCATTCAAAGAAGGAATCCGACGCAACATGAATTCAATCAATGTGGAAATTTGGGTAATCGATTTTCAGTGAAATATAATTGCTGAGGAAAATTCCAAGGTTGGCAAAATTACGTGTCGTCAGTGGAAAATATTCTTGATCAATAGTTTTTTTTAAAAAAAACATAATTATTATCATGGTCACGCGAATAACAGACCGTTAATATCCAAGCCTCAAAACATTGGCAATCTAATTATAAATTGAGCAGTGGTGCTAGATAATTTTGGACTTTGGAATGAATTCTCCCGATACTTGGGGATTTAGATATCTAGGAAAATATGTCAAAAACAATTGATGGAAAATGGTAAAAAAGACGGCCTTTAGCTTATCATTCGCAGGGCACAATGCGAAAATGTGTTCATGGTATTTGGCAATGACGTTGTGAATTCAATTTGCGAGGGTTATATGGTCGATTCAATCCATTGAGGACAATGCAGAAAGAAAAGAAAACCAATTTGCCCAGTCACTATCACTATTATTCACGTTTTATTTCAGATCTCCATTACGTTCGCTTTTACTTCGATTTAGTCGAATGAGCTATAGAGAAGATATTTATATTGAATCAAATAACTGTGCAATCTAATTTTATGCAATCGGCTTCCTGATGGACCTAGATGCAGCTCGTGGTATAATACCACAAAGGAATGAATCTGATAAGGAATTCTTCTTTGTCCCCTTCTAAAAGCGTTTCAGTTGATGGATCAGGCCAACGGTGGACGAATTGATCACTGGTGAATGTTGCTGATCTTTTTGTTATTTCAGCAATTAATCACATGCAGGACAGTAATTGGATGGTGACAGTAACAGATTGGTAATGTGCCACCCTATTGTTATTGGGCGATAACGCCTATCTCTCCGTTCAGAAAACCATTTTCTTAACCCCATTCCCACCCCTGTGACAGGTATTGACATTTTTTAAGGAAAGAAGCAGAAACATAAAATTCTGCTTCTCTTCTCGTATTGGAAGCACAACCAGTGACATTAAGAACTTTTATAATATCATCTTTTACCATGCAAACGGCCACCGGCATCTTTATGCTGGGTTGACATCGTGCTCTGAATATTTGATATGTTTAATTTATTATGCAGGAAATCTGAGTTGTCTGTTTACTGATATATAGCTTGGCTTTTTATTCGGCTCTGATAGTTAGAAATCTCTGGGGAGACATAAAGATTCATCTACATGGCGTGTTATTTAACCATTCATCCCATTTAATTCTTGCTCTTGTGGTTCCAGTACGGGGAGCTGTATGACAAGATCGATGTCACCAAGGAAGGTCAGGTCGATTGGGACAAGTTTGCCTCTCACATGCTCCTAGAATTCTATGAAAAGGACGACCGCGTCAAATCGACTCAGGTTCCACAATGGAAGGACTTAAAACATTTACCCAGGTAATATCTTATATTTAGTTTCCAGGATATGTCTGGTAATTTCTTAAACATGTGTATTTCTTTATTACTTTTTTGGGTGATGCATTAGACATGAGAATATTTTAAAGTTATCTCGATAGCGAAATTGGAATTGAAACTTAGATATTTTGATTTTTCATCGAGGCGATTCCATTGTACTAGCCTATCGTCCTGTTGGGAATTGACACTTAGGTGGTGATATAGCAAGTGATGCTCTTCGGTGAAATCATATTGCGCTATCAGCGTGATACCTCCAAAGTAAGAGTCATGAAAGACAGTATACCCAGGGAAGGTTCCATTATGCAATGAGACAGTGAAGAATTATTTCAATGAACTAGGGCCTAAGTTTAGCCCTGTGTGCATTGTCTAAAACCTTTTTTATCTTTACGTATACTGAGCACCCGCGACACACAATTGGATATGGGAATGCAGAGAGGACTTCAGGTTATTCACGTCTTGCCTCGGTGGCATTGGGTGTAAGTAAATGCCAGGGCACGCCTCGAGAAACAAACAAGGAGACACTTTACATATTGTATTGGGAGTTTATGAAGCCAGCGGGGATTTACCCTACAGCCAACGTTATTACATTTGTCAAATATGAAGCCTCTCAATCACAGGAGCAATCCCACTGATTTCCCCCTCTTTTTTTTAATAGTCTGACCTCATATGGTGCATATCCCTCCATCTCCATATCTAACATCGGTAACGCACGGTCCACGCATGTCTGACCCTGGCCTCTATGGCCCAATTTCCTTTCAGATGAATGCACAGTGGCTTCCGGCATTCGGGAAGCGGAACATTGGTTCCTCAAGTTGGAACACAGGATGTTTTTATGGGTGCTTCCATGCCTTTCTGAAACCTAACGCAGATGTGAATGCATCGATTCTTGTGTCCCTGTTGGCTACAGAAAAATGTGTATTGTCCCTAGCTCAAGTTCATAAGGATTGTCAGACTTCTTCATAGAGGGTACCCGACAGTCCCAGCTGAACCACTGCTACTAGGACCGATATGACAAGGTCATATGGATTTGACCCTTGGAATCACAACAGCACATCGGGGGATGTTTCCCTCGGATTGGCGGGGCCTCTTAGGGGTCAGAGGAAGACAGTGTAAAAGGATTCTCTTTCCAACTATCACCCGTCGAATCCTAATACGGGTCATTCATTTTCTAGAATTGCACATGCTACATTTGGGAATTACATTTGACTTAACAGAGAAACTATGTAACTATCACTAAACACCGAAATTTAAGCAGCCAATTCTCTTGTGAGTCTTAAGAGGCAAACGCATTATTTCCACTGTATAGTTTTATTTTCCACATGGCAGTTGTATGTATGTACATAAAACTTGAACGCATCATGTGAGTAGTATAGGCCTAGATCTATAGTGTTTAAACTTAGGTTATCGTTGTGATCATTATTTCTGAGACCCATAGGTCCTATCATGAGATGGAAGCCATGAGACCACTTCAAGTGGAATGAGGTTTAGACCACTGTAAGTGGAATGAGGTTCAGCTCATCAAACCTTTAACGACCACGTATAGAAAATGAATTCAGAGTAGAGAGAATATAACTGGGAAAAAGGACAGGCTACGTAAAAGAATGCGTTTGCATAGACAGGACAGAAGAAGGGGATTGCAATCAAACAGGTGAATAATAAAAGTAAAGAGACGAAATTTAAACGGGCATAGGGATCATGGGCTCTCTGGCATGCAATAGTATCTGCCTAGCTCTCTCAAAGCCTTGCTGGAAGTCAAGGAGAAAAATGAGGTAGAGCTAGTGTCATCCTAACCGGCGCGCGCAATGTAATAGATAGAATTGTTCCCCACCAATATTATTTTGTCACTATTTCTAAGCGGATAGTGCACCCCGGGGAAATGACAGTGAACTCCACTTCCGAAGCATTGAATTCCCTCCGGATAGAGTCGCATGAAGCCAGATGAGATGAACCCGCGCCGGAAACTAGTGGCGCCTCCTCTTATCTTATGTGTTATCGCCTGCATTTCTGGTCAGGCGCCTGGCGAGAGTGCCAATGTAAAGTGTCGCGGGACAAGGAAGCCAAGACATCCCATGGAAGGGGTTGGCAGTGGCGTAGATACAATGTAAAGTATTGAAACAAAATACAGCCCCCGAAAAAAAGTTCCCTGACTTTTATTTATTGTGTCTGCGGAATGAAATGGTCGTTGACCTCAAAATACCGCAGATTGCTTCCTGCTGATTTGCTTCCACTTCATCGGAAAAGCCTAGTCCTATGTTTGCCCATACATTCAGGGCTCGCATTCAAAATTTACATTTTCAATCGTTCTCAATTTCTACAATGTACTATTATAATTTATCAAAACTGAAAATTACATTATCATCTAGGAATATGCTGGAAGACCTGGAAATGATTTTTCAGATGAATGTCTCCTTTTTGTACAACGCTTTTAGGTACAAATAAATAATATGTTGAATTGACATAATGCAGAAAACGGCCGTTTTTTGTGGCTATGACCCATGTTAATTATAAATAATTATCGTCGCTTAGAGGACACAATTAGGCATTGATATATTTGGGGACTTCTATTATTGTTATAACATGTTTGGATCTGCATGATCTCTAACAATCTGCCCCATTAGTTTTGGACAGAAGTGGGACTAATACTATTTTCCGCACCCTGTATCTAGGTATTTGATCAAGCCGTCTGCGACCAAACGCAATGCTATTTAGACTTTAAATTGATATCCATATCAAGGATTGATGTCACACAAGGTACTTGATTTCCAGGGTGATTCATCACTTTGGCGTGAGCCTGTCAGAAACGTGTCCAGTGTGGCCTTTACATCACGTTGAGTTTCTGAGTGTTTTGTTCTGAGATTTGTCGCTCTATGTTACATAGTACTGATAAATTCATGTAGCAATCAATAGGTCGCTACATCGTATGATTGTTGGAGATTAAGAATGTTAAAATTGAAATCTTTACAAAACACCTCGCAAGGCAATTTGATTAGTGGTGCCACATCGCGACATAATTACAGAATCATGCCTTTATTGTCCTGCTATCCTAGAACAACATGCATGATGTTAATTACGTCAGGGTTGTCATGTGAACTAATTTCTCGTGAGAAAAAAAACATTAGCATGAATTCCAGGATGTCATATTCTTTCATAAGGTTTTAAGGAAGCACCATTTAAGAACCTTAATTATTAAAATAATGTGTTGATTTTGACCAAATGTTTGATTTGAAAGGTAATTCAGAAAGCATTCAGGAACCAGAATCAGAATAAATTCTTCATAAATATTTAGAATCAATGGGTTAGCTGTTAAATTCAATCCCTCACTTGATTTAACTTGACAGCTCTAGTTGAATCCAATCTACTTTTGCAGCCCGCACAAAGAGGTCATCGAGAGAGTGTCCTATTTGAAGAATACCAACCGCTACATTGCTATAAGTAGGGTAAGTAAGAATACACTATCTTTTATCTGGTTGCTTTTAGTTTTAAGTTCGACATACTGATCTGATACTCCCTCCCGTGACAGTAATATCGTAGCGTTTGCATTAGAGGACAAAGTCGGAGTTTTTTCAAATGGTTCCTTGTGAGCTGGGGGTCAACGCTCACCATACTTTCTGGAAGTGAAGGACAAACGTCGTCTAGTGCATCGAATTGAATTTAAAACATATTACTAAAAGAGGGAACACTAGCTAGTGTACTGGGTTTGTTTTTAAATATTAATTCGCAAATGGAAAAAATAGAAAACTTTCGTTTAAATTGCGTGCAGATGTGTCGGTAGTTTCTTTCAACAGAGATAGCATTCAATAAATCAGTAACACTTTGTCCACATCACAAGTTAAATGTTCATTGCAATTTATTTTACCTGTAGTGTCATTTACTGAACTTCCCTCCTTCAATAATTAGTTCCTTCCATTATGCTGAATAATCCATCGACGGAAAGTTGTTTTTCGATTCATTTAAACCAAGTTCTATCACCAGAAGTGAATTTGGAAGAAAGACTTTATATCTTTTTTTAAATTCGAGAGAATATCAGCTTGCCACCTGGTCGAGAGCCAAGCAGTCCTGGGTGTCTCAATTTGCCAGGCTGTCCCAGTAAATTTACTCACGATCAATATAAGGACTTAGAGCTCTGGCGGACTTCACGTGTCTCGAGCACTAATGTGGCCAAACAGGTGCATCCGGAAGGGCCAGCGTTGGGCAGGCGGCCTAGGGCTATTCTGGGGCGGCACTAATTGATTCTCAATGCCCATTTCATGGCACAACTCACAAAAGTCACATCGCAGAAGCTATTGCGTCGATCTAGGAATACATTGGGTATTTCCCCGGTATCAGACCAATCCATGGCATATGGTTTAGGCCATGAATAATGCTGACTTCTTTCAGGGTTCTCGTTTACATTGAGATACGATACGATGAAAAATTCTGTATTCTAAAGTTTAAGTTTATTAATAGATCAGGTCAACCTATCCCCTACCAAATATAGCCCCCAAGGAAGTGTGGGATTCTAAAGTAAATTTCTCTTCCGTATTCCCACCGCAGGCATCCAATTACTCAAAAAGAAAAACCTTCACTTCCTTAATACTGTTGTCAAAACCTCCATAGCCCCATCATCCCAGCCACAGAACAGAGGATTTTACACCACTGGCATAGCTTTCCCTCCGAGCATGATAAGAGTTAGGATGTTGTATTTACGCGTTTGCCTATGTCCAATCTAGAGGCAACTATATCCTAACAAGTTGCAGACCTAGTCATGAGAGTTGCTCGCTGAGTGACTCGGAAGAGCAAAGCGGGGGACGCAATGTCCCGAGTGGGACTTTACACGGGCCTTTTCCAATAGAACGCTGTCAGCTGCGGGGCGTCTCTCTAGTCGGATCAACATTTACACGGGCCGAGCCCAAATATTGGTCCCTTCGTCACGGTATTTTGCAGAATTCATCCTGCAAGGGCTCTGCATGTTAAGTTAGAAGGCTTGTGACCTTATGCCTGTGTTTTAACAAGCTTCATTTCCAATTTAAAAATTATCCTTGCCCTTGTATTATAGGGTTGGTGAATTTAAAAAGAATATCTCTGTTTTGAGAGACTACAGTAGGAGGATCGCCATGATTATGTTTTTATCTGGTGGACACAAGAATTGTTTTACGTGGGCAGCGCATTTATTGAAGATTGATATACTTAAGAAAATAAAATTAAAACCCTGAGAATCAAAAAATATTAAATTGATGACAAACAACTGAACGTTGAGACGATCATGTTGAGGGCCAAAATAAATTAAAAGTCGAAGAGAATTGGTGGCCACATTGAAATGTATAGTTTGAAGGTTTAACAAAGAGCGAGGAAGAGAGGGCGTAGATGAGGAAGAGAGGACATGTCTCAGATCTAGTTCAAACCTGCCCAATCCAATATATCAATCTATTTAAATAAAATATAGAGAGTCCATCTCCTTGATCCTTTTGGACTGATATTGACAATACAATCATCAGGTCATACTTGGCGCACGAAGTAACCTTTACAGGCGATTGCAGATGTTACTGGTATCCCAACTAACTTTATTCATATTGCCTGGTGCATTATATGACCTTTTTCGGTATGACTTGTATGTATAATGTATAATCTATAGGAAATAACCAGAATTCACACTATTTATATACTCATCCACGTGAGCAAAACAAGAGGAGATTATTAGATAACTCTTGTTATATTCATGGTCACTTTTGATCTCTTTTTAAATGTCAATGAATGTCAGTTGTGTCCCGAGCAAACAGGTTTTCAGTCAATATTCAACATCTTGATTGTTACTGCCAAACGACCTTCCACCACTCGGATGCTACGAAAACTAATTTTCGAAGTTTTTGGTTTGTATATGGTACGCACAGTATCATCCATCTTAGGGAACCAAACCCTGTAGCACCATCCATTGAATCTAGTGGGAAACAAGGACCAACTAATAAAAACAATTGGGAAGCTATCATACAAACATCAACGATAACTGTTTCTGGAAATAATGGATGGTGATTGCGGCAGTACGTTTACATAAATGTATAATGCACTTTATACCCATCACTGTACAATTATTAACAGAATATGACCTTTCAGTTCAATTGATAACCAATTTTATTACTTTAATATCGCTTTTCTTTTAGTCTATGTACGTGTAGCATCATAGCAATGTCCGACCATTAATGAAAATGAGACATATTTATTACCAAGGCTCAGGCTTAATTTGCTTCCGTCCTGGTGTTCCAAGACACTGTAGTGGGAATTGGACCATTCAGACCTCGTTAATCTCTATATCTATGATTTATTAATTAGCATTTGCGCCCGTTCTGAGACCCTCTGGTATATAGGCTTTACGATTCTTGAGTGAACTCCCATTTCTATATGCCCCTTTCCTCGTAGTCTAGGCATTGTTCCCGATGTGTTTTGTCCCATCTTAATTGTGTTCTCTGTCCCTAAGGAATAATTGTAATTTGTCAATGAGGCAAGGCTAATTATATCACTGTCACTGTAATGGCCGCTTGGTAAGTGCGTGCAAGTATGATGCCCCATAAAACTGTCGTTGGATGGTCCCACCTGGAGGTTCCCATTGTTCAGTGGGTCCAGTACTTTTCGGGACGAATACCAACCGTCGGAAGCCTGGGGATCTGCACTTTTTGTTGTGAATGTACGTAAATAACGGGAGGATCTCCTTGTGAATACCACTGCCTTAAGGCCTTGAAGGGTTTGGAAGGACGAGCTAAGGCGGTGGTAGACACAAAACAGAAAATAAGTAACTCTAGAACAAGAAAACCTCAGTTCAAATGCGACATTTCGTATTAAGGAGTTGGGCAATTTAAAATTTCAGTCGGTCACAAAGTCTCACTTTCTTGCAGATTGAACGCCATGGGAGGCCACAGTACCCAGTTCTAAACCCCGCTTTACCTTCCGCCCACAAAAAGGCAGATTAATATTTACGTTTCATCATTCTTGCTCTACAGTCCTCGTCCTGGTTGACAATGAGGGTCCTATATCTATATAAATCGCTCAAGGTCCTGGCAACTGAATACTTTCCCCTGGTTTACAAGCTGGGGCCTGGTGATCTTTGATGAATGCTCTGCCTAAGTTAAAGCGACAAGAGTTTTGATTAGATAATAACCAACGTCATGGCTTGGGTATGCTAAAAGTACATCTCATTATGAAGCGCCTCACCACATTCCCACATCGAGCTCCTGTTGCTCCAGATTCATTTATTTGATTGGGTTGCCCCACTAAGTCGATTCTCATGCGATTTTGTGCCGTAGAGGACTCTTTTCCACTAAATTCTGTGTGAATCGCATGAGAATCGGCTTAGTGGACTAAGCCCTTAAGACAGCCAAAATGGATTGAAACAAGGTTTTCGCATGAACAAATCTAGCAAAAATCATGCGAACGCTAGATTTCAGATTTGCCATAGCATGGTAAGGCTGGGGGTCACTTGCGCACTGAGCATCTCCTTTGCCTTTTCTGGCCAAACGAAACAGATCCCCCCGTCCCTATATTAGGAACCAATTGAAATGCTAACTCATTTATAAGCTTATAACTCTTTGTATAATTCACGCAAGCTAACATTTCAATTCAGAAAGGTCGCCCACGAGGATCATTTAAAAGGGATCTGCTATTTTACTCATTACTGATCTGAGATGTATTAAATAAAAACGAACACGATCGGTTTAAAACCAATTTGGCATTTTCATACGAAATGATAGAAACGGTTCTATTAATTATTTCTCAGTTTGACTAACTATCCACCTTTTGTGAAGACATGACCATTACTTGCAAACGAAAATGACAAAATAGGCTTATGTCCTGCAAACCAGTCCCAACTATTCGACGAAAGTATATGCTATATCTATATTTGCCCCATTAAAGAGACTTACAAATCTACAGACAACATGATAATTATTTTGACTATAATAGTGGCTTCTCTTTATCTGGCTACAATTGCCTAATGTGGATTATCGAGATCCTTCGTGCAAAAACTTGAAAAGAATGAAGCAAATTCTGTTGACTGATTTGTGTGTAAAGCAAGAAGGTCATATTCAAAAGGAGATTATGAGACATTGCATATGACCTTTGCTGAAATATCTGTTTGCCATGATAAATGTATATACATACATGTATATCGATCAGGTCTGATCGAATCGAAAATGATATTACAGAACGAATTTTCACTGAATGCGCTGATTATATACAACCATATTCAGAAACAACGATTCTTATACATATCAAAAGTCGTGAGACTATTTAGCTTGGGGACACTCATGTTTCTATGGTCCCCAAGATGATTAAAGTAAAGCTCCGACCTGAAGCAAATACAGCCACATGAAACAAAATGTAGTTCAACGTAATTAACTAACATAATAGCCCCCTCCGTGCATTGCTATTCACGGAATACATGAAACGATTGGATTGCCTCTTTCACCTAGTCAGACATTCCTGTCCCATACCTAGATAGTCACTGTGGCAACACCAATCAAGAACCAATAAAGAAAACCGCTTTACCTCATCTTAAACCGCTTTACGTCATCAAGGAGGACATTGTTTCATGTGTTTGTGTATTTATATACCTCTGACGTGTTTGAAAATAATCACCAGAGATCATAATCAATATTAGATCATAAGGATTTCATCATTATCATCATCATGACTGGTTTTTGAATAAAACAAGTTTACAAATCTGATAGTGAGGAGGTAAAGCCAATGCCAATGTGATGATGAGTGTAAAGCAACTGAATGATTTCTGACAAAGACGTTACGGGCATCTTCCCCCAAAATAATAAAGCATTTCCACACTCTGTACTTCCTCACAGCCTGACGGTAAAGTTATTAGAGTATTCCTTGGTGTTGTATGCATCCACTAACATATAAATAATCAATCCATATGAATGAAAAAGGTGTTAAAACCTAGAACACGTTTATGAGCTGAAACCTCCGAATCCCACTTTACCTCATCATGTATAAGTATAGGTGTAGGCACAGTGATATACAGATGACCAAGTATCTACTTTCACCTGGGTCATGTCATGTTGCTGGCTTGAGGACTGAGTTGAGGGCCAACTGTGGCCACGGTCAGTGCGTTGTAGTACCTATACGGCCCTGCATACTTGGTTTGCTGCCGATTACTGTTGTACAACCATAATGCCTCTCACACATTGTGAAGGCAAGTGGAAGTCCTGGTTAATATAGATTTAGACAGAGCTTATGTTTTGGAGCATTCAGTTCAGTTGAAATGGAAGTTCTCTAGTGTCTTTCACGCACATCATTCAAGCATGGAACACTTGGAATATGGCCGCTTCTGACTAGCTAGATAACTGCCAGTTTTTACTCTTAAAAATGCCTCCAAAGCACCACGAAATGCATTAAATTGCTCTCTATAATGTCCTCTCCTAGGGAAGAATTACAATACGGCAAGCACTTGGGCTAGTCGTATAAATAAGTCCGAATCAGTGAACTGTCCTGAATAGCTTAATATTTTTAGTTTTATGTGAGAGGAAAATTCAAATCAACACACTAAGTGTATCAGTGCTTCTTGGCAAAGAGAAATTTCTGACTTCAATATGCACATTTCCATGTAATTCATAGCATTGTTTAACCTCAAGACAGTCTTTGCAATGCGGACTAATCGCAACTGTCAGATCTCTGGTAGATAAAAAGGCTCGTATACTACACTTATCTCTTCAAGTTGTCTCAGACATCTGAATAACCAATAAGAGAAATCTGTAAAAACGCCCTCTTCATTACAAGAGCAAATCAGCATGTTGTGACATAAAGTCGTTATCTTTGGTTTAATACTGCCGACTGTAGATGGATAATAAGACGGTGGGGATTCTACTGGCGATGAGGGACAGTAAATTCTGCGGTAATTTTGTACTATATGGCTCCTTGGCACGCTTTTATTACACGAGGTGTTGATACTAATGAATGGCTACCGCATCTCATGTCCAAATACCTCATCGGCATGTGACGAGATGCTCAGTTTTGGAAACTAGGGTCAATTCCTTCTTCATTCCTGAGGTGCAGTTGAGAAATTGGAGTCGCATTGTTCGAAAGCGGCAGACGAGATTTGGAAAATTACCCCCTCCAGAGCCTGCGTCTCCCGCTCCTCGCTAGAGTGCGTCGCTGTTCTGCCCGCGCCATAAGAGACAATCAGCGGGTTTATGGGTAGGCATAATGAAGCGGCCTGATTACTTCATATAGAGGCCAAATTTTCAATTTATTCGCGGCATGGTTGCCAGGATGTAGATAGTCCTTATCAAAAGCCTCGCCTCGCCTCTTTTTTTGCCGCGATGCCGTAAAGATTGTTCATATAGCGACGATCTGGCCGACAGGAAGAAAATAGCCTGTTGGCGCTATCTCGCCCAGTCTTGACGCAGCCATAAAGCATTGACAGAAAGCAAGCAAAAGCAAGCACCTCCACTAGTTATTCCTGCAAAGTTTGATATAAAAACTCTCCCCTGTTTATATCATTATTGGATATTATTTTTCATTTTGTTATTTAATGTTTCTAGGGCAAGCACTTTTCCCCATGGCTCTCGATGTTATGTGAGGTTTCCATATAGTCAATAATATGATGGAGATTATTTTTTCTCGAACATCCAACCAACAACGCATGCCAGCAATGTGTGTTCCCTGTTTGACAAATAAGCATAGACCTTCATTAATAAGTATTATCTCCCTAATAATAAATAGATATCCATCTACAAAGGATTTAATAGTATGTTTAAGAGTACATACCAACATATAAACATCTGAGTAGTCTCCTAAATATTTTAGTTAAAATATTAACATACTATGGCCAATTATTATTTTTAACATGTTTTCATTCACGTATAGTGCATATAATATGTGTTTGCATTGAGTTCGTCACTCAATACATGTAATAGTGATTTTCGTTGTGCCCCGAATTCAATAAAGATCTTGATGGGGTTACAATAATCTCCAGTACTAGAGTATGTTTGAATATACCTTTTACAAAAAGATATGTAAAAAGAAAATGATAGAGATGTATGTATGATGTATGAATAATAGTTGATTAGGTGATGAACCTTCCATGTTCTCGGCTTCATTACCAGGTGGCAATAGGGGATTTGCATGTGCCACAGTGCATGTCGGTTACAGTGCATGCCGGGGTGGATTCTTATTGAATTTGACATAGGCCTACACGTAGTTAGCAGCACTTTTATGGATTGCAAATGCATGATGGGACAGATAGGCTTGTCTTATCATATCATGTATAACATACGGCAATTTACAATGGAGGGCTGATGTATATTCCACGATGAATATGGAATGTTTCTCTAGTTTTTCACTGACATATCGCTCCCATAATTCCTTGTCAATTAGGATTCAAGATGAATGCTATACAAATCCCCAATTACATGATCGTGTCTTTTGAACTACCATGCACTTATGAAAGACTTGGCTCTCTACTTATGTGGTTCGTTGTAGTGTTGTGAAAATCTGGTAGTAGTATAATGAAAGTAACATTATGTTCAGACCAGCTTTTTTGACCTTCAATGTCCTTGGCTATATAACGAGGTGCCAATTATCCGTTCATGTATTTACACCTATCAGACAGCTAGCTGGTTCTTGAACAGACTCTTAACTCTGTAAGCAACGCAAAACCTAGTTCAGAGAAGTGTTGTGAAAATAAAGTAGTATATTGAAAGTAGCAATGTGTTCAGGCTAACTATTTTACCCTCAATGTCCTCCTTAAGCAAGGTAAATGCATGAAGGAAATAAGGAATGGAAAATAATATTGAAAAGACATTTTGTTATATACCGTAGTTTATTGGCATAAAAGGTCCGTGAAAAAGCATTGGCCCTGACTTAGGTGTTGAAGGCATCTGGAAGGACATCTGGTGGAGATTCAGTAGAAACATTTCAAAGTTAATTCAGACTGGGTGAAATGCTTCGAAGTGAGTTTGAATTAAATTGAATTGAAAAACGTTTTATTTTAGTCTCTGGCTGCTATCAAAGGTAACTCTCCAACGAATGGGAGGTTTTCCGTCCATTCAGTCTTAGCGTACCATCTTCTGTGTAGATGACAATACCGCTTCAGTCATTGACTGAAGTCAGCTCTCTACAATCTTTACATTTGTCTTAAATATAATACAGTAATTGAACATGACTGTATAATGTTGATGTCTGTTACACTCAGGTTGCTAAAATGTATTGAAACAGTTCTATGATATGAGTATAGTTAGATGAAGTAATCATCTTGCCATATGTATACAAATGCTGATCTATCTAAAAAAATTAAATCTTAGTCTCCAGTGTTTGATGGGCCACCGTAGGCAACTTATTCCCAGAATAAGGGATCTGGTTTAAGATTGATTTCCTAGTCTGTTTCAGCCCTTTGTTTTAATGAATAGTGCAAACTGGTGTTATTTTGAAAGGTCCTATGAAATATCTCAACGGTTTCCTAGAGAATTGTACACCAGGTATTGCAACTGCATTGAAATGGTGATATTGACTCGAAGAAGTATTGGGAAAGGGTTTCGTCATTGCTGTCAATGCATGTATCGTTTTTATTTAAAAAAATTGACCTGAACAATTTCGGATGGGCGGGTTTTCATCTTTAATATAATAGCCTCATGATTTGATCTTTCCATTTCTAGGAAGGAAACGCGTCCATGTGGGGTCAAAACCTAAAACTGCAGAGGACAGTGAAAACAAGCACCGATACTTGCAGAGGTCGAGACTTGTGGGTTACACATTTCGTTCCACTTCAAAATATCAACAAAATAGCTCTCGCATTTACTAGCAAAGAAATAGGTAAATGGCTAACTTTCTATTTCCTCTACGAATAAATGAATGATTAACTGGAGATGAATATAATACAGCGGAAATAAGTGGTAATTTAATGTACACATGAAAATGTTTTGATTCCGAAAGATTTATCCTTTTCATGATTTATAATTCAATTCACTTGACTTTGATATTGTGGTAATAATAATTAAATTTCATTTCCAGCATTTTACGACCTAAGCTCCAAACTAGAATTCAATTGTCAATACAAAGTGCAGGACCTGCCATTTACTCCGATTTGCTTGGATTACTGGTAGGTATATCAGATACTATAATCATAAGAAGGCTTTAAGGTTTTCGTATGATAAGTATCTTTTACTAGAATTTATGTTGACTATTATCCTAAAGCCTGGGAGTAATCATACATTCCCAAATTAAAAATTATATTGCAAGTTCCCAAATATGATAACAATGATATCCAGATATATCTTAGTTATATTCTAGTACGTCCAGCTTGGTGTAATATTGTTTAGGTAGTGTCCAAACTAGTGTAATACTCACGTATAGTTTCCTTTTAAGATCTGTTAATATTATACTTCACCAACGGGGGCAGCCAGAATAGAAGAAAACGAAGAGTTTCTTGCTAGCTTAGCTTGATTAGGGCACCATCCCCGTGATTAACCTCACTCATGCCTGGAGGAACTTTCCATTAGTGTCAGGTCATTAAGTTCCTCCCTCTCACGAAATGACCTGTCAATCAAATGGCAGAGCCAAGACCTCAATTTCGGGCCTCATATGTTTAAGTTCTGTGCTTCGTTCCTGAAACTAAGTTTTCGAGGTTCTGCATTCTTCTGATAAATGTAGGTTTTAATATGCCGGAGTAGTAAACGTTACATGAAACGATTTTCTTATCTTCTCAAGAAGCAGAATTATAAACATGTCGGAGAGGCTGTATAAAAACCTTCTAGGTGGAGGAGTTCTAAAGGTTTTCATGGCATTTTTTCCTGTTTAAAATGTATTTTGTCCATTATGTCCTTTCTTGAAACCAATAGATAATACGTTGTTCAGTAGATCTAATTTTACTGGCAACATATTCAATACAGGTACATATGTTATTCAAAATAAATGTTTAGAAAAAAATAAAGAAAAGAATCTCCCCACATCATTTAGCCAACAAAGACGGGGAATACAGTTGACCAAATATCCACCAGATGACCTGTCGGTGGTGGGTAGGTTCCTCATGTTGAGACTAGATGGCGTGTGGGTGGTGCATTCTGGTGCTTGTGAGAAGCAGTGCCAGGCAACTATGTCCTCGGAACGTGAGAAACCAGAGGACTCCAGAGATGCCTACAGTATTGCTGGGGTTGTTCAAATAACTCAATCGATCCATACACAAAAGCGGATACCTCGGCACCCATCATCTTTGCCATTGTTCCCTCCTAGCGTCTGATTGAATTGCATAAAATATACTTAGATGCATTAATAGATAGATTAATTTCCCCCCAACTAAATTCACATTTGATGTATGTATGAATGTAGGGGCATATGACCTGTCCTATTAAAATAATTGTTTGGTTGATTGTGTTATCTATACATGCAATGGTTAATCTCTTACAAAACATCTCTTACAAAAGCATTGTTGCATGCAAGGATAGCCAAACTATAGTAACTAGGTCAAGCTTTGCTTTACAATCTCTATCCCAATTACTATTCTAGAAGAATACCATCACGATTTCACCGCTTATGTAACAATAATTTAAATCGAATGATGTTTCAACAAAGTCCCCCATGATTGTAATCTTTAAAAAGAGATAATAATCATGCTACCGAAGTTGACATAAACTGACTGAACATTTTCCGAATATTTCTTTTCACTGTGGATGATGGTCGATGGAAAGCTCAGATCTAGTTGATGATCGCGGTGGGAGTAAATTGAATTATTAACCGGTTGATTCATTTCTAGGTCTAATCCTACCAACACTAATGAGGCTATTATCACCTGGGGTGATACAGGGGGCAGAGTCAACGCCATCCACTTTAACTCAGCGAGTATTGCTCTCTTTGAGCGACCGCCGGCCCCAGCCGGGGAAAAGCAAGGTGATTGAAAAAAATAAGATTGATGGCCTGTATTAATCTTCCTACATTCTTTATATTTATCAATTGGTTTTAATTTTGTTTCAACCCTTGCAAACCTAAACACAAGACTTATTTGGAAATTGTGATCTAATTGTCAATAGTACCGGGAAATTATTTGTTTGAGAGTGACTGTTTTAAACATTATAACGACAACTATTTTTTTCCTTGTTTGGAAGAGTATTGTATATATTTTGAATTGGAATTGCCAACTTGCTGATACCTTCTTCTTGTATCGTGTTGCAGCTTCAGAAACGCTCTGTTCTATTGTCCTAACAATCGTTTAGTTTCAGTTACATGCTATCTATTTGTTTTATGAATTCTAATTATTTTTCATTACCAGCTTGGCAGGGTGAGTTTGTGGCTTGATTTCAATGGATATGTATAACAACAGTGCGATAAGGATTGGAAGTTGTTGCCTAAATCTATTCTTGGCCTTTGAAATAACAAAACTACTGAAACCTAAACAGATAATGGCACCCTAGGAGCCCTGGTCTCAAACAAAGAACATTCCTTTTCTGAAAAAGAGGATTCCTCTACGGGCGAAGAGCCTCCATTCCTTCTCTGTTCAATGATTGTACAGTTCCTCATTAGGAAATGTTTCTGTCTCCATGGAAATAGGCGTTTCCATGGTAACGGTTGGTAATTCGGGACGTAGATTTCAGGTGTCAGCACTAGTACTACTTTAGTTGCCGCGTTGAAAACCAGGGGTCGGCACTGTTGATCTTGGAATCACAACTCGCGAATCCTTTGGTCCTAGAAATTACAGAGCTACTATTTATTATACTTGTGAATATAATTTGATTTTATGTGGTATTTAATATGATAAGCAGTGTATTTATGTATGTATATATGTGCTGAGTGCTGGCTTTTCTAATGAAGGACTTAACATCTGTTTTAAGTCGTCATAGAGCTACTTCTATTTAGATCTAGTGCAGTAGCTCCACTTGTTTGGGATAATTAGCTGAGACATAGATGTAGCCCGTCTAACTCAATTAAAATTAGCTCGCAGTTGCACCTATTGAATTATGAATCCCTCTTATAATGAAAAAGGATATGATTTGTCAGGAAAGTATATAAGATAGTAATCTAATATAACGATATTGATTTCGACTGTCAATAGAGGAACAAAGAACGGTTAAAGATGGGATCGTCATACGTAAGTGGAATACAAGAGAAGTGCATGAGATGTTTATGGACATGAGTTGTGTTAATATAAAATGGACTATGTTGGTTATGAGTGTGGTCAATATGATAGTACCTTTATTTTTAAAATGCATCACACGCATTGTCACATATACATCGACGGTCTATCCACATATGTACATACTTGTTCCCGCATACCACAGACCGCAGAACAATTCACAATGCCTCCTGAGGTCCCGTCTTTTAACTTGGAATGCCATTCACATTTAAGTAAATTTGAAAGTGATTTGCGTTTTAAAGGTCATAAGAATTTCTCTTGCTATGTCATATGTTTCCACTTCCGACAACCTTTCATCACAACCTTCCTTGTACTCCGCCAGAAAAAAGATTTTTTATTTATTGTATGCTCGACTATCCATTGGTGTACATTCCATTCTTTCTATTATTCATTGAAAATTCATCAAGATACGTACATGCCCCCCGATCAGAAACCATTCCATAACACTACTCTGGGCTCTTGGCTGTAGATTCTTCTAAAAGGATGTGTATTTGATTACATATTTAAATAAGGGTTAGATTAAACGCGTTCTTTTGTATAATATACAATATTATGTGATGCAAGCTCACAGTCTCTCGACGGTTCAAGTTCAGAATGTAAACTAGATGATTCAAGGGCATATCCAGAGTATTTGAAATATGGAAATCTAAACTTTTAACAGAATTTAATGAGTAACAGAGACATACTATGGCAACAATTATAACACTGTTGTAACTATTAAACCACGCCTGAATAAAGATTTGTACCAAAAACAAAATTGCATTTGATTAGGAAAAGTCAATATATACCTTCCTTTCATTAATCATGTCTTCTGTTTATAATATTGTCGCTATTTTCCTGGTTAGAAACCTGCCTGAACGTGAAACTTAACCATGTGAAGAAAGGAAAATACAAGAATGCCCATTACGTCCAGCACAACGCCCACACAGAATGGGTTCGGCAAGGTAAGGTGCCCACTGACAACACTTAGACAAAACCACTTTTTCCAAAATAGGACTTTTTCCCCTTTGGATTGTCCCGATGCAGTGTAGAATTGATTCTCTTCTGTCAAAGGTTTAAAGCAGTCGGAGGGCAAGAGTTTTAAGGCATAGCGTTATTCAGCACCCCCTGTCCTAACGGTAAATCGATATCTTATTTATAAAATCACCTCCGTCATAACCATTCCCTTGATCTTTGATGTTCTTATATTACAATTCAACATTATTAAGTGGAACTAGTTCGATTAAAAGTGATTGAATAAGTGTAAACAAATCATAGGGGTTTTGATGAATGCTTGCAGTAAGTTTAATTTGATTGGTTCGAGCCAAATCTCCATTGTTTGTTTGTAAGTCTGGAAGAGACATAAGCAATGGGGATATGTGTTTTAATTCTCATGATGTTGAAGCAAGTACATGGCACAATATAGACGCGGATAGATAACCTGACACGTATAGGGTTAAGGGTTGGCAGAGCTATCCACTATCTACCTGTTTGTGTATGTATTGGGTTGCTCCTGGTTGGAATGCAGGGGGCCTCCTCTCAAAGTAACTGTCCTTTCGGTAAGGCCTACTTCTAGAGTAGAGGGCTGTTAGCTGTGCCTCAGTTGGGGAGACCGGGAGCAGAGAAGGGGTCCCCACTGGGCCGGAGCATGTGTTTGTGAAGGGCGGCAGCCTCATGAAAGATGCACATCGTCCCTCGGGTGATACGTCTCCAGGGGAAAGTTCTCCTGCCTCTCAGCCCCTCCTGGTACAAACACATACAACCTCACACACCCCCCTAAAGCCCACCAACCACCCAACTGACCAGGCATGTGGTCTATTGCGTCCCTAGCCTTCATACTTCAGTTTTACCACAGACGGATCGACCACCACACTCCAAACTTTAAACAAGATTACCATAAACAGCCATGTCCTTGTGGAACCAGGTCTCTCTCTGATGGATTATCTTCAGTTTCTTCTCTGTATTGCCATCAACAAACTTTTGACTGACCTTTTCGCTAGTCACCGATTCTGAACAATGTAAAACTAGAAAGCACATAAAGCAACATTAATTGCATTTAAAGACACTGTTTCATTGGGCGATATTTGCAATTTAAGTAGTTTCTTCGCAGACTTTCCCATAAATGTGTTGAATAATATATCAATTAATAGTGGGAAGAACTATGCTCCTTAGGCATGGATACCTGAATGTATACACCACGACAGCTCTATTGGTAATCCTAGCACCAAAGCCTATATGATAAACACATAAATTATAGCAGCATATGCGCATAGCCACTCCGCAATTATATATAACTGATGATCTATAAGGCAGCCTCTATACACTTTGTGCAACAACATAACAAAAACTCATCGTAATAGAAATACCAAAATTTACTGGTAATTTGAGGGTTTGAATTATCGCTCTCGTTATTAATTCCAGTAGTTTAAAAGGTGCTTGCTTGAACTATGCTGAAAGAACTTAAAGGACGCAGTACTCGAGGAAACTAACTGGGTTAGCATCATGCTTGGTGTAATATGTTCCGGTCTTTCTCCCCTTTCTATCCCTCTCTCTTGTGGCGGATAGGCAGATCAGAAAACCAACCCGATGCAATTCTACCCTTTTCATAGGCATCATAATTTATCTTTTTATGGAGGTGCCCCAGATAACTTCCTGAACGAATGGCGGCCCTTCCTAGCTTCATTCCGCACGCCCATTAAAGATTCATGCTTAAGTGCCAATCAATCCCCCACGAACACAGCCTTCCAACTTGACACTTGTCAAGATTTCCCCTAGAAGAAACCTTTCAAATATTATCAAAAAATTAAAGAAGATTCCCCCTTTCAGCATGGCGTAATGTGTGTTCTTTTTTCCCTCACAGTTCTCTACTCGTATAATCTGGAATGCTTCATCAGCTGTGCGACTACATGGGATAAAGCATTGGTTATTGGATGGATGGAGAAACACACCACGTCAAGGGAGGACATGAAAACGTAAGGCACAAACACCATATCACCCCCCGCCACCTTCATCGTTATCCAGCCCCCCCAACCGCCCCCCTCAGTCCTTCCCTCATCCTACAACAACATCCCCCGCACATTTTACATCAACCCATCATTCCTCAGCCCACCCTCCCTCACCGGGCCCCGCCCAATCGGCTTGACATGTTGATGAGTGACACATGTGATAGAGAAGCCATGATTAGATCCCCATGAAAACATGCTAAACTGGGGTATTAAAACATGCTTAGAGCAAAGGGCTTAGAAAATTGCAATAAGATTAGAACGTAATAGTACACCAGACCGCCGTTGCTGAGAAAATAACATGCGGACGATGTATTTAACTGTTACACTGTTTAAACCTAATCTATTTCAGCACTTCTGCTAGCTTGAAAAGGCAAAGGGGAAGCAATATTATGATCAATAATTTTTTTTTTGTTGTTGCAAATTCTTTATTTTCTGTTCCTGCCGTGATCAATAATTTACCACAGTCTCCTTCGTGGCTTCATATATAGAAAAATCTCACAAAGTCAAGTCGTAGGAGTTGAATTATTATGATGTTGGTGTAAACATGTTCAAGACGCTGTTCACAATCCCAATTTTAAAAAGATGTGTTTACCTCAATATCAGACTCCCTAAAATGTGCCAAACACACACACTAATTCAATGTATGCATTAGTTATCCACACACCAATTTGTTGTTTATATATATTAGTTCCTGAACTTTATTCCTGTTATTATTTTCAGTGACAAGTGGGCTGGAAATAGATCATATGTTGAGTTGATTGTATTGCTCTGATTTCACATGTTATTAATTCTTTTATTCTTTTGTATTTGGATTGCCCCCGTTTTCTATTTTGGAATTAACTGTAGGAGAGAACCACAGAGACAAGCTTATGTTATAATTTCCGACACAAATTCTCCAGAAATTTGTGTCACTCTCCCGTTGCATTGTCCCATTTTACTATACTACTAACATGGTAAGATATCGGTTTATTTTGCTATTCAGGAAAGTCTATCTTCAACACTCTTTCAGCAAAATCCCGACCAAGGGCATTGTTAGGATGCAAAGACATGGCACCCTCTGGATGTCGGATGTGAGACAATCCTACTTAAAGCAATAAGATGAGTGAGGGGATTTTAGGCTGGCCCTACTTCTAGTTGAACTGGCCACTTAAGAAATGAGATAAGTGAAGAAGGCTCTGAGACGGGAGGCCCCAGTGGAGGGGGACGTTGGTACGGTCAAGGTATGCTGGTCACGAACTCAGGTAGCTATGGGGTTGAATGGTCAGTCTTGAAGCATTGGTAACCGCACCTGTGGTCAGTTGGGATATTGTGGACATGAGGGTCAGTTCAATGGGACCTAAAGAGCCTGTCCACCGTGGCTTGGGCATAGACTTGAACGGAAGGTGAAATCCGTCACACAATTATACCCAAGCAAGAGCACACCGCTGACCATTTTGTCCCGGCGCTCGCAGTGTCCAGTTATTTCCTCGGCTCGGCTCCAATCAGCCAGCCATCCACCCGTTGGCCACAAGGCATTAAGGAGATCCTGAAGCAATCAAGAGCAAAGATGAAAGGCAACAACATTTGACAAATGAAGGTCTGGGTTATTAAACTGCAAACTACTCAATAAAAGACAGGCGTTTAGAAGGGATTTCTCCGGAAGTGCGACGGAAATGGGGCTTCTGCAGAACGACCGCCTCTAAATATAACCTAGGAGTTATTTCAAATTACAGCTAAGATCGTGCGTAGAGGGGCTCCTGCCTTTGTAGTTGGTATATAGGACGATGGATACATTGTTGCAGGACCTGTAATCTTATTGATAGTATTATGTGCATATCGTCTACTTAAGCATGGGATCGGAGAATGTCGAGTGACACACACTTATGTAAGTCTATGTAATATTTTGGACTGGTTGCCAGATGTTTCGTAGGCTTACATTAAGAGCGATTCCCCTTTGGTTCTATCCTGAAAGCGTTCGTGGGGTTTAGCAAGTGTTGTCGTTGGTCGTTAATGTATAGGTCCAACATATACTCAGATCTCGTATATATAGTCCTATGAACAAAGTCTATTTTATACATATAAAGCAAATAAAAAAGGAAGACCAGTGTTACTATTTACGTGAAGAACCTCCAAGCTATTCAAGCTAGCAGTAAACAATTATTGTGACGAGGAACACATGTTATTTCACACCTAGATAGGTTCATTGAACTAAAATGGGAATGCATCAACTGGATATATATACTTGTATATAGATATGTTATAAGTGAATTCCCTATATAGTATGAAACATCCAATTTGAACAGTTGGCGTTGGATGGCTACAACATTCAATTCCCCAACGTTTTAAATACGTCACCTGGCCTGGAGCTTGATGTTGAAAGAGTGGAATGTGTTACGCTTTTTTCGTGGGTATGCCAGAATGGGAGTTAAATGCATGCCTTCACGAACCGATCTCTGTGATTATACCCGGCCTTGCTGAGCTCTCGTGGGCGCATAGATTTTACAGGCCAAGCTGCCTGTAAGTGTGGGTCAAATGCAGAGTATCCGGTTTCCTTCTAAAATGTACAATAATATTATGCTTAACTTCCCTCGCATAGTCCAGAAAACACTATTTCCTACCGTTTCATATTCACTGCACGAAATAAGTGTCTTACTGCAAGTGAATTGTGCCAATTATCGGCTTCATTTTAAATCGAATCGAGTGTTCATAAGTGGTTGAAAAATGTTTGAAATGGCCAGAGTGAAACAATGCAGACATAGTCAATTTCATGAACTAACTGTTTTTCATTCGCAACCTTGACTGATGTATGGGTAAAATGCTCCACCAATCAACACCCTTATACAGCTTTGTCATTCACTACCGATTGAGACGTATGTGTCCATTTCCATACTTCCCTTTAATCATTATGGCAGATACATCTAAGTCCAAGTTATCAATGAAAGTCAGTGTTGCCGATCTATGTGTTCTATAAGACGTGTAGTGTGCAAGTTAACCACACACATATAACACACATATGTATTTATATACCTATGAATAGACACACATGCTTACAATAGAATGTGTAGAATACATGCAACATATATAATTATATATGATATGTATATATGCATGTTCAAACCCCGTTATCTTCTTACACAGGCATCTCCGCCTATGCAGTTCATGACTGGCTGTTGAGCTCGGGGAGCATTTTTCTTCAATCTTGGATATTATCACTGTCAAAGCAATTATAGAGTAAGTCTTCATTCCCAGACCTAAAGAAGCGTTTTGCGAAATGAATTATTATAACGAAGCTATAAGGTCTTTGTTTCGTTTGACAGCAAATGAAACAAAGGAGACTATGAATGAGGAAGTCTCTTCTGACTACTGATATGCTCTCCAGGGTGGTAATTATCAGCTTTCCAGTGTACAAACACCAAACTAGGACAGGGAAAATAATCAAATAGTATTTGTAATCTTAGTGGTGTTACATGACAGCCAAATGCAGACAGATCTCCACACATGAATTTTACTTTTGGCGCCTACCTTTGATTCTTGGCATGAATCAAAGCTTAAGAGGGGTTTGAAGGATTTAATTTCAAAGCCTTTTGCATTCCTTATGTTAACCAGCCCACCTAATCCCTAATAAAATAAAAAGGGAGCAATAGCAGTGGAACCATGTTAAACGCATATTCAGTTGGTTGGGTATCTATGAAAGCACATCGCAACTAAGTCAATGTAACCAAGTCAAGGTCCATCATTTTGTCAAATGAGGTCAAAAAGTAACTAACATACTCCTTTGATGTTCTTACATGCATGCGCCTCATTCCATGCTTTCCATGCTTGGCAGAAAATTGTTTGTATCATCTTTAAGCCAAACGATTCTTCGAGACCTTTGCTTTGCGGAAGAGTGTTTAGAAAGAGGAAATAATGTATGTTTCTATTTCTAAGTGTCATTTAACTGAGGAAAACTGTCTTTGACCCTCACTAACCATTTGTTTATTCTTTGCCTTTTGACTCGAGTTTTAGGCTGATCTAAGGTAGAAGAGGCGCGCAATTCAGGCTTTATGCATTCAGACTTCTATTTAGATCGCCAAGGGAGTCGTATTTTACCCCGTAGATGAGAGGGCATGTATATTTAGATGCTAGGGTCAGGAGAGGGTCCCATCATAAAGTGCGAACATGTTATGATTTCCACGCCTCGGGTCACGAGCCTTGTGCCGCACAGGTCATGCAATAGTCTCCACCCTGGATTTATCTCTACTTCCTTATGGCAACTCTTGCTTTAGATGCTTTGGTCAGCTTTACACAGTTTGATCCTCACACTCAGGAGTAAAAGAGGTGTAGACCTGGGGTCGCCCATTTCCGTGGGCCAGCCACTTATCTACCGTTTCAAGTTCTTGTAAGCGGGAATGAAATTCTTTCGCTTCTATTTACAGAAGGGCAATTCTTGTGGATTTTGGATGTGATTTATTTAAGGGTATTCTTTTCAAAGGTCCCCCACTTTATATTCGCTATTTCATGGATTCCCACTTGCCCGTGTTCATCACTTGGAGGAAAAGGAAAATACTCCAGGGATGAGAAGCAGACGGTTGGGAACATGTTTGGGACACGAACCCATCTGGGCCTGGGCCCAGTTCTCAGATGTAACCAAGTTTGGAAGCGGCGCTTATTTAATATGTGCCATATGGCCTCAATCCCAGTTGGCTACTTGTACGCATGATGAACCTACCCTTGGTGTAGATATGCCGGCTAGACACTGTCTGTTCCTCAGTGCTCGAAAGATGGAAGGAGATATATATTTGAATCAAAGGGACTTTATTCATCTACAAAGCCTTGGTCTGGTACAATATGTCAGAGGTCAGTTCACGGATAAAATTGAATGCTTTTACAGGCCAAGGGCTATCCGTGATATATGCCAGAGGTTAAACAACCCAGACATTACCCTTCACTCTAGCTTGATTTATTTTGATTAGGGCTATGGTTATTACATTCATTATTTTGCAAGCTCAAGCGCATCCCTCACCAGAGCCGAGAATGATATTTAAAGACTGCAGACACTGAAAAATAAAAGAAGAGTGTAAAAGAACAAGCTTACAACATATATCTTTTTAAGGGGGATGAGGCTCTTCTTGCTCCCCACCAGCAATTTACTTGCTTCCAACCCTGTGATGACTTTGAGGGTATCCTTAATTGAGTCCTTTGTAGAAGTAATTAAATTTACCCTATACCGGAGGTTTGTTTCTTTCTTGTTTCCGTGACCGGGTGCCCATGTCCGCTGCATTTCTGCTTCAGGAACAAGGAGGCCAGCATTGCTGCCACTGGTTCCCATTGACAGTTATTGGATAGGAGACGCGCCATAAAATCACACGGAGGTTTTTGGATGTGGGGTCATTGCTGTGGTAACTGTCGCTAGGCGGTCTAGGCGTAAAGGTCAGCCTAGTGAAAGGATGATGTATTAAGGCATACGGACAGGTCAAACGCCCCACCGAGGCGAACAAGATTGGCACTGCTCGTGTACATACAGGCGGTTTGGGACACTCTAACATGTAATTATGATTATAATTTCTGCGACGGCCATGCACAAACAGGGGTTTGATTTGCTGAAGGACACACTCCAGCGTCTATAGAGAAATCACCCAAGCAAAATAACTTCAGCGGAAAGCAACATAAATTTGGAGTATTCAATAATGAGAGCTCGATGAGCCTCCTCAGCACCTTGCTAGATCAGTCTAATTATCCTAGTAGGCCAGGCAATTAAGCTTATACTTTGCAATCAAAGTCGTTCCCAATTCGCCTTTAATTTAAAAAAAAACAATCTTAAAAGACTTTTTGCTAAAAATAATAATATACCCTATTGAATCTAACCCTCACGGGCTATTTCCATAGCGTAGTCTCTTTAAGGCAATGTATGAATAAATCGATAAACCAAAGGTGGGGATAAGTTCCCATCAAGGCTGGAATTATTTAATGAGATCATAAATGTGACAAAAGTTTTCATTGCCCTTTTTGAAGATCACCAGAGGGTAGATAGTCGGCGTGGGTATGTACCCAGAACACTGACGTAACCAGCAAGATTGCCATGTCGCTGCCTAAGTCACTTTAGATTTGAAAATTGAAACATGCCCTTAAGCTCAGGCCATTGTTTAGCCCAGCACCAGCGTGCATGGCAATGGCTAACTTTGGGTCTTGGAAGTGTCCAATTATGGAAGTCCCTTGTGGCACTGGATTGTTTTTAGGCCGGACTCTACTGAACCTTAAACTTTTACTGGCAGGAAAAAGGGGCCGGTACATGGAATAGATACACAGTCAACACGTCACGTGGTTGATTTCAGTTTGGCTATATGCTGAGATGTTGTTGAAATGGTTTTTATATAATATGCACACCAAATATAATTGTATAAAATGGAAATTTGTGCGAGAGGTCTAGTGAATTTTCAATTCGCCGAGGTTAAGAGATTCCTCAAGAGCTCCTGAATTGGGCTAATACACCGTTTTACTTATAGTTGGCTGCTGGGATGGGTTTTAGTGGACTGGGTGGTGGAAGCCAGATGGGGAAGCCACATGTAAAAGACTCAGGCAATCTCATCATGAAGACAGGCATTGTTGGATGAGGAGAGAACCTTTAATGCGATCAATCACATGATAAGTCATCAAGAGTTACACAATAAGCATGAAATGTGAGTCTTGCTACTGTTGGCTGGTCATACAGCTGATAATGTGTTGAGCGAACGTGATGGGCTATAGGTAAGACCTGTCAGCATCTAATTATGTAAACCACAATACCACCATCTAGGAAAGCCCCCACTGAAAATACTCTATGTTACATAGAGTGACGATAATCGTAGTTTCTATTGCGCTGGTTTATCTGAGCCTACTGCTGCCAAAGCTACAAAAGGTGTTTTCAATTCATTCAATGCAAAATAAAAGTAATAGAAAAAAGTGTTCCTCTCCACACTAGTGATATATACGTCAATGTAGTTTTCGCATGGTTTACACATGATATCAATTAATGCTTTTACGCTGGTATAATCAATGCGAAATATGCCTAAACGTGTCTGGTCTGTGAAAGGGCTTCCTTCTGGCCTTAACCATAATGGGCCCTCTCGCTGAGGGACCCCTGTCTTGCCTTGTCCAGCTCGCTCGGCTGAAACACTAACAGACATATATGATCTAGTTGATAGGATTGAGTTTCGGCACTGTGGCTACAGCTTATCCAAGTGAAAGGAGGCTGCGATGTAATGCTCATGGGATGGTCGGTTTGTGCGAATTCGGTATGTTTAGTATGAATGTCAGTATTCTCAGGATATTTCACTCCCTCGCGCTCAACCAAAATAGGAAATCTATTTGACAGAAAGAAATACACCCTAATGTTTGTGTTGATTTTTTCTTCTCAGAGAGTCTGTTTTTCTAGTTCATTGTTGATTCTTAAGACCATGGACGCACACTTAATGCTTATTATATTTACCTTCGAACTAGATTGATATATATTATTTATCGTAATTATATAAGTTTGTGAGTGATCAGTTGGCGCACGAAATTCATAACAGGGTTGCCTGAAGGAGGAGGGGAACATGTGACGGTAACCTTCCTTCCATAGAGAGTTCTATTCCAAGTCAACCTTGTACGCAATGAAATGATTATTAACAGCGCTTTTCTTTTTCAGCGTCTGGGCCGTCATTGAACCATTTTAAGTGTTGAGTGAATGAGTGTCATATTGGATGACGGGCTCTTCCTGAAAACTTCATCGCGGTTTGTCATTTTCCTTTCAGGGAACCTCCATCTATTTTGAACTAAGTGTAGAATGTTTCTGTGCCCTGCTAGCCCTGCATGGCACTAGAACTAAACCAAAAGAGATGTATGGAGCTCACTAGCGCTCCTACTGGCCTTTGTCTGCCTTCGACAGGAAGGCCCCGTTACAGGTTTGACGGTGTTCTGCGGACGCGCGCTGACTCATGAGTGATTGGTTCTAAACTGTTCAGTCATCTTTCAAGCTTCATCCCTGCCCCCAATCCCCATGTTTCTTCTGTTGACATGTAGGGTGGGACTGGGCCGCCCGCTCTTAAAACTCTCCAATATGTAAAAGACAAGAATGAAAAATTGCACCACGTTAGAAAGTAGTTCATCACATGCTTATTGGTACAGAGGGGCTAGCTACCGCTCTAAATCTAAATTTCTATGTTTTCCCATCTCAGGAGCTCAAGACCTCGATCGCTATCTATTGTTTCAAAATGAAATACATTTCTACAAATAAGATATGTCCTTTTAATTTTTTTATTTTTTCCAATGCCGCCTTAAACACAAGTGTAATCTTGGAACAGGCTGTAACTAATACACTTTTATTATGGTCGACTAGGGATGGTTCGGTGGCCCCGACACCCAAGACGGTTGTTCGATCGTGAGTACCCATCAAAAAAAGCATCTTTTGGACTGCAAGAGGCTACATTACATGATTACCACATTACAACTCATGATATACCTACTTAAAACCAACCTTCTAGAATGTTTTGAAATGCAACACAACCTTTCCTTGAGAGACATACACATGCTTGTATCCTACTTTATTCCACTGTGTTTCATTTTACTACTCTTCACTTATAATTTCAGTAATTTTGCTTGCACTCTCCTGTCCTAAATCCCCATTGAGACTCCCTGGTCCTTGTAGTAAGATCCCCTCCTTTCCACACATTGAAGTATCCCGGTTAAAGGTGATTATAAAATGCTAAGACACCGATGAGATGAATGAATTGATCCCAGCCATCCATCCTTATTCCACACGCACGTTATGTTAAGTTTGTCCACAACTTCTTCTTCCCAAGCGCAATCCATTAGAATAAGAAATACACGATGACGTTTTTGTTTTTCATATTAAAGAAGAGCACCAATTATGGAAATGCCTGTTCGTATGATGAGGGGCAATGATATCTTTCACTCTACACAGAATTGTATAAAGTTTGCCCAAATATTTGATTCAACACATATCTGTCCGTTAACATTTTCCAAATGTTCAACCTTTTCTTGTATATAGGCCAAACATGACTTTGACACCCATATCAGCTTTTGGAATTCACTTTCGGAATCTGGTCTAGGCTTCTCTGAAGTTCACTTTGCTTTTCCTAAATTAAATAATTTTACAATGGCAACAATGACGCATTTCTCTCACTTTATTTATAATTCTAGCGTTGCTTTTATTCATTTGATTTTTATACCTGCTGAATACAAACTCAGGGTTTTATTTCAAGAAGAGCAACTTTATGAATAACGACTTATTTGGTCATTATAAAAAGTTAATAGAATTATAGATAAAATATACCGCTTGGTTAATAAGACAGATAGTATAAGCGAATGCTTTTTGAATACAAAAAATACCCCAGGCTATTAAGTATTTTTAATTTGCTTTGACCAGTTTAAGACGTTTTATCTGGATATCTTTAAAAAGACATGTTAGATTGATGCAATACATTAGGCTTTCTGCCCTCCCTGCCTTCAGTCATATCACTCAATGTTTAATTAAAATGCAAACCCTTTTTCTTCTCATTCAGATATGGGCTTGCAATAGATGATTCCTGTCATCATTTCAAGATAATTAATATCGTTGTAATGCATTCGGTTTTTAAATCAATGTGTCTGATATGAATAAACTCAACGCTTGTGCTGTTTCGCTATAACGTTAAATCCAGAGATGTTCAAATTTAATTCTCTAGCATGTTCCATGAATTCCATGATAGGAACACCCAAGGTGTGATCAGTATTTCCTTTTCTAAAGCTCGAAGACTGTTAGAATGTCGGTTTTTCTGTATTTGCTCACCGCAAGAAGACCATGCGGATTAAATAAACAATGGAAATGAAGTAAAACATCGCTGTTTGCTAGGAAATTAATCTTAAAACTATGAACCTTTGTCACTGAACTGGAAGAACAAATTGTGGTCTCGTTATAGCGATACAGTTCTATACAGAACCGCCAATGTCCAAACTGTCTACTGGAACTTATGTGAAAGGTTGGAAGATTTAATTTCAACGTTGTCTCTTTTCAGGACACCCTTCGCTATCTCACAAGGCGTCAATGCCTTCGATTATCACGAGAAGCTGAATCTGATAGGTAGAGTGTCCCCACAGCATCTGCCCTTGATAACATGCTAACATGGGGAGTGCGTGAATTATTCATGCTGGAAGAAGCTTTCCGGGGGTTGGTTATGGCCTTGGGAGGGCGATGGAGCCGGGCGAAGAATGGGCGGGTCATCGAAATAGATCGCTACTGTCTTCCTACAAAGCGTGCCATATTGATCATGTGACAGTGCTAAAAGATAGCCGGAAACATGCCTTCCTCAGCCATGTCGCTACTGCACCTGCTAAGCCGAGTGCCTTTGTGTTACCCACCAAGTAGAAACAAATCCCTTTGCCAGCATAAATCTCTGCTATAAATTTAATATCTGATATCAATTAAACACTGCGCCAATTTGCCTCGACAATTATAAACGTCTCCAATTGTGACTGACGCGCACCTCAGGTTTTGGCTGGAAACTATGGTGGAGCTGCGCAGTACAGCCTACATTTATTCTCCGCGCTCGCAAAGTGTTATCCTTAGTTGGAATTCCTAGCGTTGTTTATAGAATAGTGACTGATTTATTAACTTCTGCTGCCTGCGACGGGGTGATTTTGGCGTAATTACTGTCAATAAGTCTTCTTTCCAAAGATATATCGCCCGTCCACAATGTGGACATTCGGGGGATGCCTGAACCAAAGTAAAGTTAAGGCAATTTTTATTTGTAGCTCGGAGCGTAGAAAAAATTAGCTTGCATCTTTTTTTCTGGGACCATTAATCTTAATTGTTGAACTTCGCCTTGACCATTATATGGCCCTTGCTTAATCCCCGTTTCAAACCCCGAGGCTAATTCGTCGACTGGAGGGCTTTAATGATATCCTTAAATTGGGTCCTCGCTGCTTGTTGTCGGCCTCTAATTTGCCCGATGTCCGCAGGTCAATTTACTCCGATTTTCTGGTAATAAATCATGTAGACAATAGAAAATGTCATTGAATATCTTATATATACTAAATACATCTAAAACACAGAGCACTGCCATGTAGCATGCCATCTTCATGCAGATGTTGTGGTCGAAAAAGTATTTTCATTTGTTAAGATTCACATTCCGTGATATTTTTAATTCTTAGATAACTTTCGATGTATGATATAACTTAGCATAGCTTCTTCCTTTCTTATTTTATAAATCCATTAGATAAAATTGTCACTTAAGAAATTAAGATTACATTTTCTCTGGTATCGAGAATAACCTGAATGCTTGCTTCCCTTTTTCAGCCACTGCTGGAGTTAACCACCAAGTGTGCTTGTGGAACCCTTATGTCAAAAACAAACCAAATGGGGTAAGTCACGAACCTATCTAGTTCCACCCCTTGACTGGGTTAGCGTGGTATTAAAGGTTACCCCTACCTTCCCATGATCTAAACAGAAAGGCCATTACGCCGTATCAGGTGGACGCATGACAGAATACACTACAGCTGCCTAATAGCTCTCGGTCATTTTAAGCTTATCCCCCTTGGTAAGGAAGGTACCTCTTCTCAGTTTAAAATGTGGGACTGTGATTCCTTACCTACACCTCCTATCTACTGTTGGTGACAAGGGAATTTGCTGCAAAGAATTGCTATATAATATCGTTTGGTGGATAACACTTGCTAGAGGTAATTTATGAATAAGGATGAGACTTTACAGTTGCAGGCGTTTGTAAAATGCTTTGGGAGACATACTATAATGAAATATCCTTAATTGGATACAATAAGTATATGGGACACAGTAGCTAATTTTGGTTTGATGATATCTATCTGGAAACCTTTTAATCATAATTACTTGATAATTTGAATCGTCAAAATTATGTAATTACGGAGAAGGGAAATTAGGATGTGATGCTGACTGGTTCGATCGAGCTCAGTATAAAAACTGAAGTCATTTCTAGCTTCAAGGTAACATTACCTGGGTGTATGATTGTTTCGATGATATTAAAAGGAACATCCTTTTTACACTGAAAGCTGCAACTTCTAATTTCCTTTCACTGTCTCATTTGGAGGTGGAATACAGTTTAGTAAGTGGGAGAAGCAGCCATCCATGTATTGATTCTAGAAACAGAATGATAAGCTCTTATTAATAAATACTCCTACCCATGAAATCTTTAACTTGAAGACCCTTTGTATTGATTCAAAATTCAACAGATTATTCACATCAGTTACTTTTTTTCCTTAATTGATTAATGAGGTACTAGGCCCTTTCATTCTAGATGCCTATGAACTGTTGCCTCAGCGTATTACACTCATACAGTTTAGATACTTAGCTAAGTTTCCACCTTTTAGACCTCATGTCAGTGCAACTTGTTGATGTATGTGGTTTTGTCTGGGGTGAATTAGAACAAGACATGGCTTCTGTGCACCCAGGTTTAAACGCCATTTTCATTTTGTAAAAGGAACATAGATTTTCATATGATAAATAGCCTGTTGTCATATCCTTTGTACTTTCGTTAACTCTTCTTAGCTATATTTGGTGGCTGCTATATATCTTGTGAGGGAGACACAAAGGAATGGTCTACTAGAAGATAGAAAAAAGTTTCTCATCAAAGTACATTTATAGATTTTGTGTGTGTCTAACTGTAACTGCAGACGTTATTAAAGAGAGAATGGATAGGAGATAAGCTCTTTGGATAGAGATTCCATCATCCAAGATCGACCTCTAAACTTAAAATCTTTTGAAGTTACATTTATTATTTCCCTTTGTCTTGAACTGCCTGTCTACATTGAAATGTAATTAACCTTTAGAATATTGATTGACCTGATGTTTGACCTTGACCCCTGCAGGTTCTCCGAGGTCACATGGCGAGTGTTGTTCAGGTACAGTTCAACAAAGGTCGTGGTCAGTTGATCTCATTCTCTAAAGACAAGGTTCTGCGGATATGGGACGTTCAGCTTCAGGTCTGCATTCAACGCCTCGCTGGGATGTTCCCCAAGGGACCGGAAGGTAGGTTACAGATGTCTCGCACTAGTCTCGCGATACGCAACCATATTTCTAGTGGTTGCGCATGCGCGCTTGCCACAATTAATGGGCAGTAACATGCGCGTCAGCAGGAGGATCAGAGATTACAACGCATGTTGTCACGCGGCCAAGCAGGAAAGGTGTATGATTTCATTATCAATCAGTCAGGGAGGCATTGACATTTAGAAGCTAGAAGAGCAAGTAGAAACTGTTACCGTTTCACCCAATACAGGACATGAAGCTCATATATATAGGTATCTATATGTAGGTATATATCCTCAATACTATGTCGAATATAACACAGAACCTCCCGGACTTTTAATACTGATCGAATACCGTCTGTATTTGCGATTGAATATTAGTCATGTATAATACAAAAGTTGTAATTCGTTCAATTTAATAAACAAAAACATGTGTTTGATATTTGTAGAATGCATCAAAGGAGTAGTAAAAGAAAGAGTCCATCGTAAGATAAATTGCGTATAGGCTATGCGCATGCTGAAGTAATTGTTTATTGTGCAAAAAAAGTTACATATGTTCATTTTTCACCGATGTGCTTCCACCACTTTAAAACTAGTATATCTTTCCCATTTTCTCACAGGAACGAATATGAGGAAATTCATTTTGCAGAGCAATTATCACCGAACCTATAGTCTTGTCCTTAATTGAATGTAACCACATATTTGAGATATTCAAATTAAGACACCGAAATGAATTTTAATGTGTTCGGTGAGTGCAAAGAGAATAATACAATGGGAAGATGGCTCAATAGTTGCTTATTTGGATTCTATCTAGTAAAACGCAGGAATCATCTATGTGTATAACGGTTGATCCTGGCCCATTATGCAGACTACACAAGGCGCTTCCCATTTACTGGCTGACATACTGCCATAACAATAAATCACCTGACTTTGGCTTTGTACAAATGTCTCCTCGAGTCTTAGAGCCAATCATTGCAAGATTCTGTTCCCATTCTCAAAGGCCTAGCACCTGCTTCCGCTGCTAGATTCTTTATATTTCTGCCCTGATAAAACCAGAAGGTGAATTGTGTTGTATGTTCGGTTGGATTGGGTGCTGTCCTTTGGAGTGTTAACAGACATTTCGTGAATGAGTGTATACACAAAACATTGAATTGCAAATGCATCATGGGCTTAGACCACAATACTGTACAGGTCTTTATATCGACCATGGGAGACCATTAGCTGCTCCGCAGAAGCTCGGTGTACCCCATGAAAAGGTCAATTGACAAATAAAGCTTTCTGTCCTCACCTTTACGGATAAATCCATTGAAGAGTATAAAAGTAGTGGAGATGTCACGGAGAATAAATTCAGACGTACAGAAATAGTTTCTGTTTCTGCCTTCCTACAACCCGATTGGATTTTTACAGACGATAACTTTAATGCAACCAAGTGCTGTCTTTGAATTCCTAATGATATGGTTCCAATTTCTGATAAACAGCTTATAGGGAAACCTTAAAATGGAACGGGATAGGAGAGCATGAGCCAGGAATATAATCAGTTAAACCCTGTAATACTCTGCTAAAAATAACCATGACGTCCAAACTAGTTAATTAATTATCTGCAACAATATTTATCTCCTTAAGAGTATAACTGCCTTTTTACATGCGTTCATTAGCTTTGCTAAAAGATAATAAAGCAAATATTTATTTACGTGGGAATAGTTGAAACTTAAACTTGAAATGGATAAGTATGGGGGTCCTTGAACGCAAGCATTATCATTGCTATCCAGTCCATAACTCGACTTGGAATTAACTCTCCAGTAACCTGCCTTTTGATCTTTGGGAGTCCATAATTCTGAATGGGGTGTGGGGGCAGAGGTCGGTGCTGATGGGAAGAGAATCGGTTCCGTTCTGGGCAGGAAAGAGTTCTGCAAATATGGGGTCCACATAGACTCTGTATAAATCGCTGCAATGACAGCAATCGTGGACATTATATAGGTCTATAGTTGATCGTCCCCGTTTACATGTAAGGCCTACTGTTAGATACATGAAATAATCAAATGCTAAGGAACAGATATTTTTCATATTCTAAATATCTATACTTAAGATGGAGCTCTTGACTATGTTTCTCTTTAAAGGGGCTACATGAAGAATGATCCTTCATTCTTAACAGTCAAAATCTAGGTCGGGGCAAATTGCAAGTTTGGCAGGCTGTGGCCAACCGCCCTATAATGAAGACAAGTATTGGTGGTCGCTTGATTCACATTTGCATACAAATTAGTCTCAAATCATTTCTGGCCATCCTCTCCCATTGCTTCCTTGTCCAGACTGGAAACAAACCCGATGCTCAAATGTTGCCTCGTTCTTTCGACGTCACCGGATGTTGTGATGACTCCCTCGGGATTGGGCGCATTCCCAAAGCGAGGCTGAGACGTCGCGGTTGGCCGTGATGTATTTTCAGTTTTAATCCTTGGCTTTGTTCGAGAATTCTCGTGTCGGAGATACATCAAAGTCAAAACGGCGATGTCAATCGTCCCAATAGGTTGCTTCGGTTCGTTTTTTATCATATAAAAGTGATTTGAATCTTTCAAAATGTGATTACCAACCTGAGCCATTTGAAGTTCATGGCTTACACGGTTGCGCCCAAAGAAATGCTATCTTTGATGAGGTCAGTCTGTTTGTCGAGTAAAATCGCTTGTTTTCTCTTTCGGAATTCGACTTTATTCCACGATTACTCCAGGTTATTTCAAACCTGTCGATTGATTGCGTAATATATGTGAGACCCGGCTATTGAGATAGGCATTAGATAGCTTTCCAACTGCCCATTTAGCGGTTAAAGCTCGCAGAAAAGTATGCCTTCAATGTTAATTGTTTGAACTAATGAAGAAAAATGACTGTAATACCTAACTTCAGTGTTATGATAAATTTGCGACAGGGAACCTTTCAGCATTACTTATTGACATTCTTATCATTTCATGGTGTACCAGATGAGACCGACGAACAAAGACCCCATTACGCTCCTCTGTAATTACTTGGACAAGGAAAAAAGCGACCGGTACCGGCAGATAGATCTTCCCTTTAGCTTGGCTTACAAATGAGGCTGACACCGAATGGTCGCTGCTCGTCTCCTCGGCCTTGTCGCTGTCTTGCCTCCCGCCGCTCGTCGGTTATGGTCGATCATCTGTTGCAGGCTTGCATTGTCTTACGATCACGGGGAGGTAAAACAAATGATGTCATAACGGGACCGGGGTTGTGCCTTGCCTTCATGGGTGGCCGGTAGGGACAATAGATAATCCACGCTATGCGTTAGGCGAGGCATTATTCTCTTATGACTGTCTCGTGCTAAGGCAGTCTGTGTCCTCACAGAAAAGCAGTGGGTGCGTAATTTGCGTAGACATGTTCTATGATGCATTTGGGAGCTTCCATAGGAGCATCCACATATCCCCACCCAAAGAACAGTTACGTGACAAAAGCACGGTTGATGAAGATAGAATTCAAAGGACCTCAATCTAAGGGCTTTAAAATTTTGACAGCAAGTGCTAGTCTGCGTATCCCGTGAGGACCCCAAAATACCAAGCCCAATGTCCACCGATACGTCGACCATTGTAGTCTTTTGGGACCTTGTAAAATGGAACTGTAAAGAAGGCGCAAAGTACCATTGCGTGACTTTGCATATGTATTTACTTTCCAATTACTTTCCCTGATCAAAGAATAAATCTGATGGCGCATATTTGATGTTAAATAAGATAGTCTTTGGTGGTGAAGAAAGAGGACATAACTTTCAGAACAATACTAATATTAGATGTAGTCAAGCTATCAATATCGAAATGAACATAATCATTAACACTCATATACCTCCCACAATTTACATATGATATATTATAATTCTAGTTCATTGTGAATATTGTTGTTATGGACGAAGGTGAAACATTCTTTAAATTCTTTACTCAACGCATCGGGCGTTATCATTTTTGCCTCTATTATATTCACCCAAACCTTTTATTAAGGTTATACACAGGGCAGACTAGTTATCATGCATCACTAAGAACTTGTAGTTTGTAGTGCGTTGTTCATTTGACTGTGCTCTTAGTATTTCACATTTTCCTATGGTTTACCTTCATTTGCCAAAAGCATCTTACCTGAATATAAAAGCATTGCTGTTAATTTGCTCGAGTCCCATGAGATTTTTTAATTATCAAATATAATAATTTAACCTATAATCTATCTATCGAATGTGTCATTAATTTCGTTTTAAGAATAGGATTTGTAGTTGGGACAACTTCAAATTCGGATGTTTATAAGCGAAAATGTTTCCCATTGATTTTATTGATGAAGCTCAACGTTGAATAAAATAAATTTGAAAGAATTGTAATGGATTTAGTTTAATTCATGGGCTAATCCAACGAACCGTGCCATTTTCAGCCTAAACATGACCAAAAAGTAAATATTCTAGTTGGCATTTTTTAGATTCTTTAACTAAGTTTCTGGTTGACAAGTATATGAAGTTGGGTAGCTTATTCTTCCATATCTATAGTACTTGTCATAAGGTACTATATTATGCGATTGAAACAGCGTCATTTCTAACTGGAGAAGATATTCTGTCACCTTATATGAGGATCTTACAATTAATATCAGGTTACATTAAACTCATAAAATATCTATTGACTGGAAAACTAAACATAAAGTCATTTCAATGTGACTCAGATTATCTACTTCTTTCTTAATTTCATTCTTTCTACCCTCATACCAGTTTCTTCTTAATACAACATTAACTATCATTGCTCACAAAACAAACAACAAAGCTATGACACTTTAGAATATAAAAGAAACACATATTGATAAAAGTTTTTTCATCATTTTGTTCGAAAAGACGAAGACGACACGTTTCGTTGGATTCACCTATGTGCCACAGACCCTTGGGAGGAGCAACTGGTCAAAATGCTGTGATTACTAAAACAAAGATTACAATATCTTAGAACTTTGACCTTCACAATCACGAACTTCATGAACATTTGATCTATGCATGTTTTAGAGTAATTACATAATAAAGGTGCTCTTTGCATAAGGCATGTGAACATTGAAAAGCACATACATGTACCACTGGAAAGGAAATGAATATGCGTGGTCTTTTGTTTCCTATCTGGATTTGAATTTGAATTGTTATGAGTTTGCTGTAAAATAATTGGTTGCAAGCATAATACCGAGTATACATTTCTAATGGCGTTTGCATTTTCTTTTCAGTTATAAGCACGCTGTTCTTTGATGAGATAAGGAACAAACTCTTCATTACATTCAATTATCAGCTAACGGTGCTAGAAATGAAACCAGAAATAAAAGATCGAATCATGAGCCACGACAAACCAATCATAGCAGCCCTTTATAATTCTACATATAATCAGGTGAGAACATGTTATCTATTATATTCGTCTTCCCTCAGAAGGAATGCATAGCTGTATACAATGTACTTGTGTTTACAGGCAAACTAAGTCGTTAAGATAAATCCACATGATCAGCAAATACAAGGTCATTTTTATTACATTCCATTACATAGTTTGGGGCAATGTCTGAGAATTTCATATAATATTCTTCATGTATCACACACTGCCGTGGTGCTAAATCATTCTCCTGCTTCAAATGATACACTCATTCATTTGTGATGCCCGAAGCAGTGGATACTTTCCATGCACTACTTACATTTCCACACGTATAACTGCCATCTACAATGGACCATGCCTATACACTACTTAGATACCAGCAAAAGAAGGAATGCATAGCTGTATAAAATGTACTTGTGTTTACGGGCAAACTAAGTCATTAAGATGAACCCACATGATCAGCAAATACAAGGTCATTTTTTATTAAATTACATTGCATAGTTTGGAGCAATGTCTGAGAATTTCGTTTTTATATGCATACACAAGCATCTTTGGGAAAAGCCCTATAAAGCTTTTAAAAGTACATCTTCGGGATGATTCAATCATGCATGTTAAATACCTGGAAATGTTTTAATGAAGGGATTAGTTTTAGTAGGATGTATTGCGGTGATATAACATTCTTCATGTATCACACACTGTTGACTTTTGACTGCCGCGGTGCTAAATCATTCTCTGGCTTCAAACGATACACTCATTCAATCGTGATGCCCGAAGCAGTGGATACTTTCCATGCACTACTTACATTTCCACACATATAACTGCCATCTACAATGGACCATGCCTATACACTACTTAGATACCAGCAAAAACATGATTACATTGAATTCCCAGCTGGAATGTAAGAAAAATTGATGCCTATGATTATTAAGCATTCATGCCTGCAAAGATTATTAGATTTTGTAATCTGAGAATTAGCTAGATGTTTATTAGATCTTCGTAGACAGTAATTTCTTGCATGATTTATCCTTGATCAGATCTTCATTCAATACTGGGGCGCTGGTCTTGACAAAACGCTATTATAAAGATCGTTACTGTCATCGTTATATATTCACTTAAGCCGACGTCAATACTTTACATGTTATTTATACGAAGGCAAAAGCTTAGAGACACAATCCTTCATGGGAGCAAAAGGTAAAGCCTCCCAAGGTTTCTAGCCCTCAACCAATTTGCCTTCCTGTGATAGGGGTAGAGTGGGGTAGAAGGTTCGTTGGAGGGTCGCGTGGAGTCATTGGCCCTCTAATCATTCATGTACTAGGTTGGTGTAAAATCAGATTTGGCGAGGACTTTAACGATCAGAACCCGTCATTTATACCGGTACAAGATTGAAGACTAAGGTAGGCTGGCACAAGAATAAGAGTAGTTGTAGGAAGAGGAAGAGATAGTCAGCGGCCAGGCTTGGCTATGGGTGAATGATATGTTTGCTAAGGAACTACTGGCTACTTGGGACGGGACAATGGGCCCTGGCGCTGATGAACGACCTGACAATGACAGATCATAATGATGATGCTTGGGGAATGCCAAACCGTACTCCCCAGAATGGTAAATACAGATTATGTGCAACCATGGATACTTCTTCCATACTAACACTTCCTAGCGAAGCCTAAATCCTTTCTTCCATCTACTTGAACAATCAACACCCTGTGGCCCTAGAATGGCAGTGATCTATCACTTAAGCAATGCATCCTCTGGTATCGCTAAAGCATCTTTTGATTGTTGGGATCCCACCAAAAGTCAGCACATTTCTAATCTCTTGTCCCTGCCTCCAGAACTTTCAAACGTAAACTCAGCTTCTGCTCTCAGCAGGGACAGAGACTAATTTCGTCCGTGGCTTGTCACCACTCAGACTCAGCGTTTGATCAACCCCTGGTGCTCCCGTATCATCCTCATCTCACAAGAAGTCCCAGGTTTCTTCTGTATTTAACCTAGAGCCACCCCAGTCTCAATGACCCTCACATGGCCACTAGTAAAGGGGGTATGAGTCAGAATCCTTTTCACCTGACATCATGGGCGATGAAGGTATGCAAGTCACATTCTGTAATGGCACGTTTTTGCGCCTGATGTGAATTTGGCTCATTTGTGGTCATGTTACTATCCGTGTGCCGCCCTCAACGACAACATCAGACTCGGATGCATCATCAATGGGGAGCACCTGCGTCCACACCACGACGCCCAACAACTCGCGTACACACAATCCATATTCCAGTCAGATTAGAAGACAGAGTATAGGCTAGTCTATAAACGTCTATTCTTATCTCTACTCAAGTGGCAAACTCAAATTTGTGCCCTTTATTTTTTCCCCAAGACGACAAAGGGTTCTAATTTTAGGCCCCCCTCTCCCTCTCTCGATGAGATCTCAACTGGGTTATTATTAGCAGACATTTTATGCTTTAAAATTTCGCGCCCCAATTCTAGGTCAATTTGAACAAGTATCGAATTGCCTCATCATTGGGAATCATTAATTGCTCTGAGACAACATTTTGAGAGGAGGCTCGCTTCCAATAATCAATATGTCCATATGGGATTGATTGAAAGGATACAAAAAGGAGCGTGGAGGGGAGAAAAGTGTCACCATTTGTCCCAATCCCACGAGACGTAGTGCCAAGCCAGACCCTCTGTGAACTATAGTGATGCTTGCTATTGAGAAGGATCGATAAGTGTTAATGGTTATAGTGTTAATGAGATATGCCATAGAGAATCTGCTACTATTGAGCGCTGTTTTGGGACATGTACTCCCCTGATAAAGGAGGTTTTCTGAACGTGGCCAGCGGAGCCGTTATCGCTTGTCATGTCGGATGACTTGTATTTGTCTTCGTCTGTTGACTCAGCGTCACATCGGAACGTTCGCGAGACCCGAGATCCTGACGAGAACACCCCGGCCTGGTTTTATCGTAATCCGCCAGGGGAAAAGGTCGCAGCACCAGTCTCACGTATCTCTTTATGCTAATACACTCAATGCAGAAGCAGTAGACGGGGCAGCGAGAATATTAGATGCCCACCATATCCTTCAGCGGAAGTTATATTTTTGCTATTTTCTATTGCGTCAATACTTGTTGTACCCTGCATGGGTAATATAGGATAATTCTACTTGTATTTCGAATATTGCACAAATATGAACTAATTGTTATACTTGATGTACTAATATAACATTGTTCACGAGCAGGTGGTCCTTCGCCATCAATTTAATCACTATTAATCAATACGTACATGTATATGGAATTCAACGCAGATCTTTGCTATGGAAATTACTAATAATTCACTGGACTTGTTTGCTCTGATAACATACTATGTGTTATACAAATAATACATCCCTTCGCCCTCAGTACGCACTTATGGCGTAGGCCTACATATGTGACATAAACCATCTTCGCATTTAACATTTTTTAATGAAAAAAAATCTGACATTGGACTTTGAGCATGTCTAGGTATGCAGCAGCGCCAGCGGCTAGCTCTCAGATGCTATCTATCTACTCACACATGAGCAATTCAGAACGACTCATCCAGTGAGTTCAATTAGTGCACGGCCTATTATTACAGCAAACACGCATTCCTCACGGCCCGGGGCTTTTGAAATTGTGTTGCCTTCATCACGAAGCGAACCCATCCAGCCCACAGCCCTATGCAGATATTGGTGCACATAACCGTACAGATCCAGAAATAATACGGGTGTGCAATAACTCGCTCTACAGACAGTTTCCCAATGCAATTCATTTTGTCCCGAGCCTCATGCTTGGCCGGTGTTGTTATCATCATGATAATCATAGCGACACCGATCGCGGCATTCAATTGAAGCTCACGCTAAAAATGTGAGACTGCGATTCGGAATATTATTTCAGATTTAAAGAAAAAACTCCCACACACGCCCAATGTTGGAAAGAGTCGGAAATATTCAGTGCGCAGATGAAGTGTTGAATCAGTTTCCTAACTTGACATCCGCTACTGGCAATAAGAATTCATCTAAATATAAACGCTCCCAAAGGGGATTTTAAATACGAGGGATTTCATATGGACTAACCAAGATAAATCAACAGGTATTTTCGTCTTGTTCCTCGAATCTATTGCCATAGGAAAGCTGGACGCATTGCAGTATTCTGTACACTCTTACAACCTGCAAAATCTGACCTTCAAACCTCCCTGAATGAAACCCAATTTAAAATATTTTTCATATCTTTTAAAAATTCATTATCATCATACATGAAACTCGAACTCCTCAATCTAAAAAGGATCGCCAGAAATTATTACAGAAGCTCTCCAGCTAAAAAGATTTATCTCTGTTCAAAATCAAAGGTTGCTAGGAGAAAGCGCCTACTACTAATTAGACATAATTGGATGTCGTCCCCCAAATACTGGACTTTATAAGCCATTGTAGAGTGCGAAGATGTGAGCTTAGGTGTAGAGGCCAAGTCATAAAACCTGCCATCATCATTCGGTATGCTATAAAGCAAGCCAGTTACGAATATGATGTAATGTAATAGCTCTGGACTGTGTGGGAACACTAAGGTCAGCATCGGCCCTCTGAATGGAATAACAATTGATGAATTATCTCCGGTATTCTGGCTCCCATCAAGTGGATGTGACAGAATTGTGTGAGAAAAATAATACTGTCAACTTTGCTGCCAAGCTTTGAGGTTTAGATATAGTTAAATTGATGTTGCTTCCTGCATATTAGCTCTCCGCTGAGGAATACAATCCTCTTGACATATAAACAAGATCAATGTACGTTGGTGGTTGAATTAGGATGATATAAAAGTGGTGTGGATATAATATTTGATAACCCAATTAAATGATGAAAAATAAAGTTGTCTTCCATCCCCATTGTTTCCCCGAACAGTATTACAAGGAGAGAATGCTATTCTCGATTGAACCTACAATTCAACAGTTTGTTATAAAGTCGTCAGAGAGAAGAATATATAGATATATGTAGGTCTGTTTGTCCGTTGGAAGGCCTCAGTTGTACTGAATAAAAGACTGCGCTATTAATATTAAGAACGAGAACACAAGTAGAACCGTTTTAAGTGTCTTGATGACGATGGCCACAAAATATCCATATATAATTATCCCGCACTGGAAAAACAATAGCACGTTGGTGGACTATAACGGATGGAGTCCTCGTTTATGTTTCATGACTCCTTCTGACTGATTAAATGGTCGGAATAGTTGGTTTCTGAGCGACATTATGTTGTTTGAAGTAATGAACCGGAAGCATCCAATTACGAACCTTTATTTGCTGATTGGAATTCGGTGGGCAATGTTAATTGTATTAAGAAGGCTGGGTGAGTCATTTGCGGGCATCCAATATGGATAGCCCACAAAATAATGATATAACGTCACTGGTTGTGGGGATTACTGAAATATTTGGAGAGGGGGTGGTCACTGCTCTGCATAGTCTGTCCATACAAATCGATGGTACTCATGAGAAAAACTTAACCTTGATGGCGATTATGGTGAGGTGACATAGGCATGATTGAGTTAGATATAGGGTAGAATTTTATGGTAAATGCAGTCGCGACTCAAGACACAAGTTCCCAAGTTCCCATTCAGCATCAAGGTATTTTCAGCACTGACAGTGGTTTTTGCTTGTTTCCGGCACTGTGGGAACATGTAACGAAGAAGTCAATTATTCTCCATTCTTCTCTAACAACCACATTTCCGTACTTACTAACTTCCTTCCCTCTCTCCATCTCCACCTACGAATTTCCTTGCCGAGGTTCACCCCATTCCTCATGTCGTCCAGCTACTGTGGATTCCATCCACAATCTTCATATTTATTATCTAATTGCTGACCGTTGGTCGTATACAAAAGGTATATTGCATATGGCTCCATTACCTTTATTTACCATTATGCCATCAATCTGAAGTCTAAAGTTCTTGATCTTAATAAACCTTTCCCCTAATGCTACATTATATCGTCAGTATTGCATGTGCCATCTGAATAATTCATCAATTCAAAGCAGTTTATGAAAGGTCACGTTATGTGGTTAAGCTTATGCCATTCCGTAACACATAAAGCAAGATCCTATGAGGGATAAAAGAATCTTCATACGACGACCCTGAAAACTATCTCTCCAACGGCGGGATCTATGTCGAAAGCAATACAAGGAAGATATCAATCTGATGGTTGGTTTCGCCACTGCCTGGTCGAGACAGACTTCCTCAAAATCCAGTTTCCAGACGAGGACTCATGTGATTTGCTCAGAGGAAAAAGACTTCAAAGATTTTTCCGTCCTCCAAATGTTGCCTCAACATCAAGGCCCCTGCAAGAGCGGGTTCTGGTGGGGTGTGGATAGAGGCCCTTTACATCATCACCTGTCCTGTTTTTTACTCGTATTAAACGATCATTTCCTTTCGGCTGTAATATATTAGATAATAAAGCCCTGAGACAGATAGGAGAAGCGATAATTTTTGAAGGGTAATCGTTCTGTGGACAACGGTAAAAAGCTCTCGGGAAGACATTCATTTGCAGCCAGGTTTTGTTATGACATAATACCAGCGATAATGACTTGAGTGGAGTAATGGGCGCGAGCCGGAGAGGACGCGTTTGCGTGGTAATTAGATGCCCTCTAACGCCAATACAAGCCATCCAATGAACTCATTCGGGGTGATGACGATTCCGGGATGGGCATTAAATGTCCGGTTAAATGGGCCTTCTGGAGAAAAGCCTGTGACCTACAGGAGGTATAAACACACACTTGAAGTCACCCCTGGCCCGCTGTTCATTTTATGGCCTGCCCTTCTTCGTATGTGGCCTTAGCAGTCGTGGCTTGAAATAATCATACGATCTGCGAACATCAAGTGCCCTGCCATCTCCCGGCACACGTCCCCTGTGTACCATCTATTTTTATGATGACAAAATCAAGTATGAACCATTGCGGGAGCATTTTTAGTTTTTTCTTCATTTTTTTCGCGTGCTTGTGCCTGACCAAATGAATAAGCACTCGAGCTTGGGCAATAATCGGAGAAGGAGGGAGCGGAGCTAAAAGGTATTTGGAGGAGGGTGGAAGTGTTACACAGCTCTAGAGGGACGTTCTAGGAGCTTGTTGACAGGGCTACAAAGGAAAGCTGTGGACGATGTCACCCCATCTTCTGATGACTTATACATGCTGGCACGAGACGGTTCTATGAATGTACTCCCTGCAACCAACACCTATATTACACACCTACAAATACACACACTCTCCCACTCATACCCTCATTTCCTCATTCTATTTCATGACCATCTCCGGGAAAGGTCTACTGGAAGCAGACCACTTTTACTTGAGCAGGTCATGGTCCTCGACCGAAATATCACCGTTGCTCATGGACACACATGTATGCAGTCGTGGAAGAGCATTAAGAGAGAAGTAGACTTGAAGTTGAATGGATATTCAAAGCATTGGTTCTCAGATATGACTCATCCTATCAACGTCAATTTACGATATACAATTAAAGAATTCAAATTTATTTTTATGGCAAGGGTCCTCTTCCTCCATACCAACATACCCTGGTGTCATATGCAGTAAATGCATCATCTTCTTGATGTTCCCCGGAACGAGATTCTGGTGCAGGGAGTCGCAGACAATACGATTTGTCTTTGAGGGCTTTCTTTGGGCCTTCAAATATGAAATATAAATCTTTCATGATATAGTCCTCCAAACCTGACTCTACTGAATCTTTCAGATCTTGGTATTCCTTGGTAGGAAATGACTGTGCGCGATAGTTATGGCATAGTCGAAACGACCATATAAGCCGCGGTGAGAAACGGTTCTTATTTATGTTCCCCACCACACTGGTCCCATGCATGACTGTGAGGGATCAGGAGAGGTTAAAGACAGTAGGACCTTTTGCTCGGGCATAGGCCATTCACGAAACACTTCCCATATCTCTACTCTGTAATCAGGAGGAATAACGGGCGGGAAAGATGGTAAATTATCAGAAACAGGAAGAATGGGGGTCAGATGGTGGGTGGGTCCCTCCGACCATCTATGGGCCACATCGCCTGATGAAATGTTGAAGGCCAATCTAGCGAGGGCCACACGTTCTCCAGATACCCCATCCAAGTTGAAGCAGGACATTCCTCCCAACATACTTCTGTCCGCTGATCATTATATTGAGTTAAAGGGTCCATCATTGTTCTCCCCAAAGTCTCTCTCTCTCAGCCACATTGTCTTTCACATAGAGATTCCCCTAGGTCTTTTGGGTGTAGTAATGAGTCAAGCTGTCCTATTGACGCTGAATAGCTGTAAATCTCAGGAGAAACTCTCAGTAGCTATTGTGCAATAAAAAAAGTCCAACCGCCTCCTTTGTTTGCGCCAAAAAGTGGTAACAATATAATCACGATGGAACATTTTATACCCACTAAAACAGGAAATGGCTACAAGAAGCAACAGCATGCACTTCTTATAAGTGACCCTATATTGCGACGTTAAGCCTTTTTCATATCGAGGCAGCTTACGGCGGCACACATCCAGTTTCTCATTGCATGCTGTGGCTTTTGATCCGATATTGAACACATTATGACAGGTGCTGCGGGAATTCTCCTCATTGCACGCGCTCTCTCATTTGGAATCATTAATCCTCAACCAGAAGAACCTTGACCTTCTGGGGGTAGGAAGAAAAAGCTAGCATTTTTATCCGCCATAAACCAATTCAGGTGATCCAGCGCTTTCGTATGCTTGACCACGGGTCACCATCTTTAATCAGCTCTTTCGATCGTCAAACAAGCGATTATAGAGCCCAGAATGTCCGTAGTTAAGGCTTGGATTTGTGTCCACTCTGCAAATAAACTTGGACACTGTAAGCTATTTGTTTGACAACTAACACAGGCGTATTTTTTCAACTTGTAAACTTGACGTTGAATGCTGGAAAAAAGTAAATTACCACCAACCTTCTCCCCTTTGCACAAATTACTTGTCGCCGGATTGCCCCGCTAACAAGCCTCGTGCCTGTAATCCATCGGGTAAAAATAGGACTTCTGTCTTGTTGATATTAGCATTTTCTACCACTACACTTTGGGGTGGGCAAGGCTAAATGGATGAATTGAAGCAGTCCTATTTGGTGACATTTAGACCACTGTGTTACAATCATTTTACTCTCAGCTTTTTTTAAAACTCCAGTTTTATTTTTTTAGTTTCGGTGACACTTAAAATATTTAATAGATGTGCAAAGATACTTCATCGATATGCAAATCGTTCAGGGTTCACTATTTACTATTCAATAGTTTTACGGGCATGATCGATCGTTTACTATAGATGCAAATATGATTATCGGTTCATGGGGAGAAGAATAGAGCGAAACAGTTTTATCACGTTACTGACATTTATATTGGTCTAATTATGTTACATACTTAAGCGATATCGGGGCTAGGAACTGAAAAGGCAATGGCCTTGAACATTCCCATAATGGTAAGTGTCTTTCTGCTGGAAAACAAACAGATATGCTCTCTGTGCCAAGAGAATTAATGATACTGTGTGGAGTTGGTGATAGCGGAGGAATGTAGTTACGAGGTGAAACATTAATCCTGACGAGTTGAAAACTCTTTTCTCCGAAAGGACCAACTACCCATCCGTTTCTACAACTGATCACTGCTGAACAACCAAGGGACGAGTTTGCATCATCATCATCATCATCATTATCATCATCATGGAGGTCCTCGGGCCGGGAAAGAGAGGAGCCTTCCCTGTACCCCATATGTCATGCCCCGCCTTCGGTTACCTTCTTTTCCCGACTCCCAGGCTCTCGCTACTCTTTTGTTTCTCTGAGGTGGTCCTAATTTAACGAGACCCCTGGTGACAGCAACCTTATCATCTCTGTCTGCTTACAAGTAAGCGGATTACAAACGTCATTGGAGACAATAATTTTAACATGCCCATTCTATCCTATGTCAATCATAATTTTGAAGTCGATGATTCTAGACAGTTTTAATCTTATCAACAATAATAATCTCTCCGCTCTATTCATCCACTCCCAACCCCCACCTCATCCCCCAGTTTCATATACCACTCCCTTTACGTTACTGCAGTTTGCATACGCAAGAGGCCACCAGCCCTATTGCCATTTCTACGATGGAAACCTCTGATGGGATTTGCTCATAGCGATTTGTAATTTTCCCTCGGGCTCTGTCTCTTATTTCATCGCCATGGATTAGCATTGAACGAACGATGTCGTGATGAGGTGGCATTTCTTGCGCGTTCACCATCGAAATGTGAACGAAGTAGGATGTTACTCCTGCAATAAAATTTAAGTGTTTGATGCATTTTTCTCATTAGGGTCCTACGAAAATCCCATTCATATACACCCCTCAATAGCACCAGTGGTTATCATTGGTTAATACAAGCATTTGGAGACGTCGTATTGGCTAAGCCACTCCACAAATGGCCTCCTCTTCCCCCACTAAAGATGTGGCTTCGCATGATGTAAGGTAACTTGTACTCAAAGAAATCAAAGTTAGCCAAAATAGTCTAACGATTGACGTACTGGGAATTGTTCGATGAATATCAATTTCATGGTCTGTTTCCATGTTTTATACACAGGTATATCAATAATGAAATTTAGACAAGCCCTGGGGATACTTTGTGAAAGGCGATGATATGGAATTCTACGACAGGGCAATGTTTAGCTTGGTAAATGCATCGTCACGGCCGATTCATAGGCACTTGATGAAAGTAGAAGGCTTCAAATGAAAGGCTGGGCCCAGATGAAATGCTCAATTTATAGTTCTTATAATCATTCATCTCTTAGGGTAACATTCAGAAGCTCTTTATACCGTTACCCAATGTTTCTTCTGCAGAGTGTCAAGCCATAATACTTCCACATATAATTCCACATATATAATCACACATACGTGGACCATACGTCGTGATGCAGTTGTTTCATACCAGTTATTGTACACCAATGTTGAACAGAATAATAGAGATCGTGGTTGCTTTTATCAAAGAGCCAATCTAAATAATTTAATCTCTGCGAACGAAATGAATGTTATTACTCCACGTCCACAGAAACCCTCACCCATATGTTCCCTTATGTTAACGTCTACATTTTATGCAACGTTTAACTAACCGATAGGAGAAGCCAATATAGCTGTTGGGGGAGGATCGGGCAGAAATCCTATATAATAAAGATAGCTTTTGTATGCATTAAGCATCGGTGAGATCGGGTCAGTTTCTCTCCCCATTTTTCTGATTGTCTGAGATAATGGCCAGAGACTGCGCATCTGACCTGTTGGCGGTTGGTGGCCATTATGACAGAAATAGATGCTGGTGGTGCTGAAGTGAGAGGCACCCGCCTCACCGAGGCCCTCGGAGCACCTCTGATCCCTAGCCCATCCAGAGCGCCACCCCGCCGGCTCTTAGCTTCCAAAGCCCTTCAACTTACACATGAATGATGCCCGTCGTCGATAACTCTCCACACATCCCCCACCATTTCAGGAATGTTGTCCAACACTTTGCTGTCGAGAGGGGGAACCAATTTGTAATTCAACTAGTTTACAACTGGCATGTCGTATAGGGGGAGGAGTGGATGGAGCCCCACGGTGGTCTGTCTATATTACATATTACTGTCAGTAGGAAATGGATGTGCTTTGGGGAACATATATATATGCTTAATATTATTCTGAATAGATATCCATTAAAGTGTTTTCGTCTCTGTATACTGTGCATCTGTACATGCATGTTTCGCTCATTCAACTGTTATACAAGAAGGCAGCGCAATACACCATTTAATGACAAGTTATATATCTCGGGATTGATATCCCATGGTATAAACGCTGTAGAATGTGGTACTTGGGGAGAGTACTACCCACTTATTTTAGATATTCGCCACTCATGCCGTTGTGGCGTCTACGAGGCATTATTTTCACATCAGCCATTCCAGGGAAAGCAGCTGTGCTCGAGTTGAAGCCGCTCAAGTATTCCCAATGTGAACGATTACACAAAGACAAAAGGTCGGACACACGGGGATGGGCTTTGCCTTTGGTGGTAGCTGGTAGAGGGAGCTCGCACCCTGAACACAAAGGTAATGAGAGACTGAGAGGAGAGGGTGGGATAGTAATGAGGCACTCCTGTGTCATGCACTGCTATCGGACTGTCACACCAAAGGCCAGCTACTATCAACTGCTCCAAGATTATGCCAATTTTCTGGTAACGTGTGTGGGTATTCTGATGCTGTACCAAAGGTGATGGTGATGATAATGGTGATTATGCCTCCGATCATTAGGCTACACCACCTTCTATCACTTTCTATGGTCAGATTTTTTAGTGGGCGTTGGGATGACGCCTAAAGTGCAAGGGCAGGGGCGAATGAGAGAATGCACCCAGAATATTAAAAGAATGCCGCGGCTGGAAAGTGGTTGCTCCGTTCCTCTGCTCATTTAGTTTTTTATTCCCTCTCACCATGTGTTGGTAGAATCTTCCTCGTTTTTCCTTGGAAAAATGCCTGAGATACGGCTCCTTGGAGCTCATAATCAATGAAGCCCGTCTCTGTGCCCCTTTACTAAAACGTGAACAAAGGGGCTAGAATGCCACTTCGCCCCCCACAGGATGTGATATTACTAATTTGTCAAGAATAATGCATTCATGATGTCTCCTAAAGAGACTTTCGGCTCATTCAATGCAAGCTGTTTTGTAACGGAAAAGATGGATCGGTGGAATTATCTCGTTGTTTGGCACCCTGCTTGTTTCGGTAATCTAGAGAATATGACAAAGTTGCAGGTTCTCTCTGTTACGATACAAGATTCATTTTACTGCATGATGATTATTCTACTCTTATCAGGATATAACATTTTAGAACCTTACAGGTTGCTTTGACCTGGAAAATGTTATTCGTCGATCACAATTTTCCTAAATGGGAGGGCAACTTTCACGCAGTGGATTTGTCCTCGCTGATGTTTTTTTTGTATCGAACTGGTTTTGTCTGTTCCGATACAAGATCCATTTCACTGCATAATGATTATTCTACTCTCATTGGGATATAACATTTTAGAACCTTACAGATTAGTTTGACTTGGAAAATGGTATTTCGCCAGTCACAACTTTCCTAAATCGGAGGGGAACTTTCATGCAGTGGATTTGTCCTCACAAATGTTCTGTTTGTATCGCACTGGGAGTAGGTATCCTGTTTGATTTGTGTTTACAGAAGTACAATTTGATCTCAGTGTCCAAACCAGTCTAGCATAAACAGCCCCCCAAACTATCTGTATAGACTTGGGAAAGGTCTAACTTGGCATTATTTTATTCAATTGTCGGACAGGAGAAAAGAAAAAACATTCTCACTATCAAATAGCTGGGTATTTTGTGCTGTCTGGAATATCTTATTTTTGTTGGTTATGCTATTGAGGCATGAAATAAAACTATCATACAGGCACTAGGAGCTGAGCCAGAAGCTGCTTCGGACAACCAAACAGCTCTCCAGGGAGGGCTGATATGACTGTCCTTGTCTTTCGTACACAACTCGAGACATTGCATAGACCTCTATGGGACCCTAGGCCCTGAGAGAATAATAATCATGTATGGGCGGGACAAAAACCTCCCCCATTGAGATAATGTTAATTGCGGACTTCTGACGTCCCACTGATAAGCAGATGACATTCAGTTCCTCCCGGATTTCTGTGCGATTTTAAATGCAAACAACACGCTGGGGGAAAGTTCGGTCACAACCTTTAACAGCCCCACAATGTGACATTTGACATAACGAGTGCCGAGGCTTTATTCATAATATTCATGCATTTACGGAATGACTTTATTCCACTACATGGTGGACTTGATCCCTTACTACACCCCCACACGTGTAAGGTGCCAATGGATTCTCCATTGGCCGCCATTCGAACCCGTTGTCCTTGTCCCAGCCTTTCTATCTGTTCCGTGTCATGACCGCTTTAAAGCTTGGTATTTCTGTATACTAACGTGGTACATATAATCCGACCCAGAGGCACGACGATAGGATGGAAAACCGCCGAGCGTAAGACCACCAGATGGACCCGATCCAGAGGATTTATGAATACGCAGGTTAAATGGGATCCAAGGGTCAAGTAGGGTAATGGTTCAAGTTTATGTGCCTCTAACACTGCAGGTCAAGGGATAAATGAGCGACGTCTAGCGGTAGGCGATCTACACCTGTCCTACTTCCAGTCTATACAACAGATGGCACTGGAAGTCCATATAGTAAAAGCATAGCCAGCCGATCGCGGACCTTGCTCTTCCAGAGATGATTAACAATGAAAAATGGCCCCTGCTTTCTTGAGGAATTATGAAATATTTCTCTTCCTCCAAAGGCGAGCTCTCTTAACGAGAGATCTATTACCTTCTCTTTGCCTTTCAACGGTATTACCGCTGTTGTATGTATTCAAGGGATTGTCAGTAGACCTTAGTTGTATTCTTCCATTCTGAAATACATAGTTGAATAACTAAACAGCTCTTTACAATTTTCCTTGTTGTAGTCAATCACTAGTCTCTTCCAGTGTAATCATACAGCTACAGCCATGGAACCTTTTTCAGTTATTAGAAATATTCACGCCGAGTAACATAGCATCGTAAAATAGAAATGATAAAGGAATCCGTAAAAACAACTGTTTCAATGTACTAAGCAGAATTGAATTGTTAGAATTAATATTCCCAAACTGATGACGTGAAATTACCTACACTATACCTTGCTAAATCATTCTTTTTATCTTCTGTCTTACATATATATATATATATATATATATATATAACGCTTAACAAATTGTAGAGATTTTCTTCCTGGCTTTTATTTGTTTCTGTCGTATGGATCTATTTCTTATGATATACAGAAAACGTGTCCCCTTATTTTCACTCTTTTTCTTTCAAATCCCATACCGGCGGTGAAAGATTTATATAAGCAATGCTCATAGCCGGTTATTCTATGCCCGTAATTGAATTAAACTTAGATTTTCTCGTCAGAAAATGAGTGTAACACGTATGTTTAAGAGAGGCTGCAAACAAAGTTTAATTACACACCCGTATAACAAACCACACTGGAAGGAGCTCTTTGTTGAACTGGGATATAAATATGTAGGTATATCATCAATAGGTTGCTCGAGATTACGCCTTCCTTTGCGAAGCTAAAACCAACCAAAATGCATATCTGGAAGACTGTCAGCTAGCTTGGGCTTGGACTTGTCATCCATCATTGTCACCATGACTACCATTGCCACGGAGCCATGCTAGCGAGCATGACAGTTTTTCAAATTCCTTTTGGCCTTTCCCGCCTTGGGATCCCATGAACGCCAACGGATCTGTACAATGGAGTTAGATTAAGGGCCGAATCCCTAAAGGGAACCGCTGTCAGCCCCTGCCACTGAGGAAATATGTCACAGTTGGACTGGTCTGATGTATACATTTCTTATTTTCAAGCGAGATAAAGGGGCTTTAAATATAGCTTTGCTTTCCTAGGCATAGAGGGAACTACCAAGAATACACTTAAGCTGACATTCGTTTGTACTGGGCATGTATGTTTCTACTCCTGAAGATTCTTTTCAATATTGTTGCTGCTTTGTGAGGATTGGAGCTAAGTTAAGGTTAGTTAAACTGATATAGTGTAGGGGCCGCAAGATGAAATAGGAAGCGGAACTGGGTGTTGCTGGGAAGGGGGTAGAGAAAAGGCTACATGGCGCAGGCGCAGTAGAACTTGGTGATTCATCACTGTCGGGAGGGGCTGACCCGACCGCGCGGGAAATGATTAGTCTCTAAGATGCGAGCGCTCTCTCGCCTCAATTAAATTGAACCCGCAGTTACGAGGTAAACAGATGCTTGCAGCAGAAAGGATAGTTTATGGTGCTCCTTCCCTGTCCGCTTCAAAGATACCAGTGTAGACGGTCACGAGTCTTGTCTTTTCTGTTGATCAGACGAGGCCGACTGTCTTTCTTCTAGTGTCTTTCACTGGGGGCAACAGGTGCCGACCCAGAAAAAGCGCCCGCAAGCCGTAGCTTAATGCGCAGTTTATCTTTTAACAAACACGCAGGTTGTTTGATATATCGTTTGCCCGAAAAAGGACCCTAGATCGCTCTTGATCTATCTTTTGGACGGGCTCTATTGGTGCAGTGGGACCGCATGTTTCAAGCATAGCAAACATAATAGTGACTCCATAGCTTCGTTTTCCAAATGCTCGGGGATAGATTTATCAACGGTTATAAAAACATCTCATCGCACCAATTAGTAAGATTAATTACCCCTTAAACGGGCTATATGCTGGAGGGGCAGGCTGTAGTTCATGATTGATATTAAAATATCTAATACTCCCCTCGTACGCACCCCATTCATGTTCATACAAGCATCAAGTATGTTTAAAGCGTCCTCCATTTCTATTTAATCCTCCTCCAAGACTTTATGTCCCAACACGGGTATGAGGATAGAACAACTGGGATTAGTGTGGCTTAACATTGCAGTATTTTACACCAAGACAAATGTCTTTGACTGGTTTTTTCTTCATACTCACTGAGCTACATAGTCAGCTCGTCAGTTACATTTCCTCTCACACTGCCTCCGTAATGAACAGTTCCGGTTTGTTTACACTCCGAATAACCTCTCTATAATTAACCAACGCTATTATTCATATGGAGTGACGTATTGCGGATCATACCGCCCTTGCATGGTTAAAAGATTATCTCCTATGAAGAGTTTTGCAATTGTTTCCAAACCATTCAATTAAAGCTGCATTCTCAGCTAACGTCGGTCAAAAACTAGATTTTCTACTTTTTGTTCCATTCTCTTCCAGCCCTTCTTACAATCATTTGACCAAAATATTGCCGAATTTACTCCAGTTGTTTTTGCTACAGGGCTTCTAAAACGTCCTCATTTGTAATATATAGAGGACCCGCCGGAATCCTTTCCTACGATGATTTCACTTAATGTCGCTCACCAACGGCCGTTCTCTCGGCCGATTCGACTTCAAATTCTTGTATATTAACATAACCGCAACACAATATTGATAAATTCAGTCCTATAAATCATAATAGGAGTAAATTTGGCAAGATTTTGTTTGTAGTAACAGCTGAGAATGCAGAGTTTCAGAATGTAGAATTTTGCAATAATGTTCCCAAACCATTCAATTAAAAGGCAAATACCCTTAAGGTTATTATGTGTTAATATGTGTTTTTGATGTTTTCACATGTGATATATGGAAAAGATACATGAAACCGCTAGTATGGTAAATTATTAAAGGCTCGGGAGAGGAGAAATTATCGCGACCTTTCTACATTGAGTTTCCTATACGAAGTATGAGAATCCAAGTTCATGGAAGTGGCTTAAATTGAATGATATGAATAACTTATTTATTATTTAAAAGGTCAAGCTGTCCGAGAAGAAGGTTCTCAAATTTATCATCTGCCTTTCAAACCTTTTCATACGAAGTTCATGCGGAAGAAGAGGTCGGATAGCAAGAATGAGGAGTGGTAGTCGTAGAAGGCCATATAAGGGGTGAATTTGTTGGGAACTCGGGGAAATTGGGAAACAACAAGGTGACAGTTCGGGTTTACTAAACATACACCAGGAGATAATGAGATCAAGAACAATTTTAGGCGTTTGACTTGAAGCATTGTCCCATAATTGACCGTATTATCACTAATCATCTTAAAACTGCATAATTTACGACAACAAATCGTATCAAATTTACTCATATGCTCATGACTTGCTCATGTATCAATATTCTGTCACGCTGTTATTATGCTTATACACGAATTTAAAGTCGAAAAATCAGCCGACAGGAAACGGCCGCCAGTGAGCGATAATAAGTAAAGCCACCCCAGGAATATTTCGGCGTATCTCCGAAATATAAATGTAGACTTTCATGGAGCCCTGTAGCAAAAACAACCGCACAAATTCCTCGAAATTCTTTGTCAAATGACGTTTAGATGGGTTGGAAAATAATGGAACAAAAAGTAGAAAATCGCTATTTGCTGACCGATGTTACTTGAGAGTGCAGCTTTAATTTCTAATTAAAAATCACCCTGTAAGCTAAATTGTTGCATAGTTTACGATTTGAAAGAAAAACATGATAGATCTTTCTATTTTCCAACGGGAAGATAATATAAAAGAAATAAAACCTACTGCTAGTTTATTTCGGTTGTAGTTTCAGTTGAGACTTTGATTTGTAGCAGTGGGCCTGACCAGAGGTGCTACTAGAATCAAGCTCACTGCAATATGGGCATTATGATCGGGAGCTACAGGACCTCTGATCTCATAACCCAATGCGGGACGACGTGATACACCTCGATTGAAAGCGTCTATAGCCAATAATGGTCTGGCCTTTCATGCATGGTAGATGAGGTCATAATCAGGATTTCCTGCGAAAGTAACTCTCCATTCATCCATGTTAATGTCAAATTGATGGCACTTTTAATGTCTGAGCATGACTTGGGCTATGATGATGGTCTCTCGCTGGCCAGGTGGGTCCCCACAAGCCGCCCATCGTAGATAGAAAGATGATAAGGTTAAAAGGTGCAACTCTCCCCAGACCCATCGTATGTCAACACAGGCCCATGGCCGATAGAAGACAATGACTATGTAACAACCCATAATAGGTTTCCCTCACCTATGAATACTAAACACTAGTGAGCCATCTCACTTGGCTCTGGGATTCACAAAATAAACATCTCTCTCTGATCGTTTCTGGTGTTATCTGTAACGCTTTTAATAATTTCTCAGCAGCAGGTTAAACTCGAATGTGCCAACTGATGAAGAGTGCAATGAGTGTTCTGATTATTGGACAAAGCTATGTGCACATAAATACGTTTCAAGCACAATTTTGCTATTGATATAAAACAAAATTCCGAAGACTAGCGCAAAGAAAACGTCCCTGATTTTGAAGTGTGGGTGTGATTTATTCTTAGTTAAAATGTGGAGGCAATTTCTCATGATAAATACACATGCATTTCCTCTACTAGTTAAAATACACATGTATGAGATCGGGAAAGAGAATTCGCGTTGTCGAGAGGAATTTCTACCGCATGCTGTTCCGGTGATGAAATATATCCACACGTTTCTGCTTTAATATTCCAATTTCTAGTAAATATTTCAAAAGTGAGAACATGCCCGAATAGCAGAAAGGAAGGGCTATCACTGGATCAGGATAACATTTTACATAATAAATGATCTTTGAAACCGCCGTTGGAACGAGTGCGATAATTTAAGCGGACGAGTTGCAAGAGTTAGTTAATGTATTTTATGTGGATTTAATAATCTGAAAAAAAAAAGATTTAAAACCCAGGTTGAAATGTATCCCTCATGCAACTTTTATTTTATTTTGTTAACTTTCCTGCCAGCCATTGCCAAAATTGCGCAGGAATACACTACTGCCTATTGCCTTTTTCTGCATCACTTGTAGATATAAGAGCCAACTAATATCCGATAAACGTTCCAACGGTCTCCTCTTGTAACAATTTAACCTCTAAAAAAATAGATTGACATGTTGCTGTTACATATATTTCTCTTCGAATTTTGAATTAATTTGGCGGGGGAAAGCGAGCGGGTTGAGCAATAAAACGGGTGATTGCCGCATTACGCAGGAACTATATTTTACATATAAAATAGCCATTAAAATAATAGGTGTGTGGCGTATACAATATGGGATAACCATATATATGCAATGCGTATATAATAAAAAGTGAAGTGAAGGACCCAAATACCGCAAGACATCGCCACTCTAACCAGTTCACATTAAAGATGAACATTTATACGAGTCTAAACCAACAGGTAAACCTTGCACCCGTCCCAAACAAATCTCTAATACATGCCACTCTGAATTCATTCCCGTGCTGAAAGCAGCTTTGGCAATCTTAACTTGGCACTCCGTTTACATATATAATCGCACAAACAGAGATGTTAAGATTAAATGCCAGAACTCATTGCTACCAAGATATTATTAATGATTCTCCATAATAACAATGAAGCGAAAATAAGCGATGGGTATGAATGAGTTGTCTGTATGTGAACTGAAGACTTGGCTTGTGTGTATTCCCCTAACCCTGTGTTTGACTCGGGTATTAGCGTATTAAATGAGCAATGTTTCTTTGGTGAGCACAATGCAGCTGGCCCTTAGCTGCGAGGTTAGGGGGAGATGGTATCTCTGGGCCACTGGATCAGAAGGCCGGGGGGACTGCCTCCGGGACATGGCTTGGGATTAGGGTCTGCTTTGCCATGGGAATCCCCCTGGATCTACGCTAGGTCTACTTCGTATGCTAGATTAGACAATCCAATTCCACCGGCTTCTCATGTGAATTGATACAGTCCATGTTGTTGCCATTCCCCCTCCTTGCCCAATGTATCGCCGCTGTCAAATCTTTTTAGATGGTACCTTCATCAAAAACATTAGTATGGGTTTGAGTCTTGTACATGTGAGAATAAGATCTGAAATTCCTCAAGAGAGGAGAAGAGGAGTATGTCCTTTCTCTGAATTTGTATGAGTCATAATGTTTGGATATATGCCCCGACACGTCGCGGCCCTTGCCAGGGGGACCTGTCATTATGCTAGTCAACAGGGAATTCTGGTAGCGGGCCGAATGTGTATGAGGTCATTTGGGGGCTATTCTCAGTACAAGCCAACAGTTATGGGTATAAATATGTCTGATCTAATGAAAATCCCCAGCACCAAGAGGTGCGTTATTGTCAGAATCATTGGCTATCAACTTTATATCTTTATCGTTTGTCCACCTTACAGAAACGGCATCATCATTTCATTCCATATTTCACCATTAGGCCTGGGATGCCAGGTGAATAAAATAATTCACGACCTATTGTTCTGGAATTAGAAGGGAAACATCGTCTATAATGGTTTTTCCCCTCGTATCTTTATATAAACAGATGCCTCGATGCCTTTTTATTGGAACGATTTACCTCAATATTAAGACCTAGATTTGGGGAGAGACAAGAATACTGCCTCCGTAAAGGGAAAAAATTGACAAATTGGTAAAACAGTGCGTGGAATTTCCTCTCGATAGCCTGAATGTACTTTAAGGAGGAAGCCTGTTTGTGTGAAAGCCGATTCCACTTCTGGCCATTACGTAGGCCTCTGGTTCTATTTGCGAGGTCAGAGTTCTCTTTATCTGAACACCTCCGGTACATGTCGGTAGCATGTGGAGTTGAACCTTATTTTGATGGTGGGAATGCCCCAAGACAATCAAGGCCCACCGCCCAGTGCTGCAATGAATCAATGGCTGAAACAGCGACTGCTTGACAGCCCCATGTGGCTTCCCAAATCCCCGCCTCCGTAAATGAAGTCCATTTCAGTCCAGCTACGTCCACCTCCTTCCGGATCTAGAGATATAAATTTGGCCAACATTGGAAATTATTACCTCCCCTCCACTGTCTTTGTTTTAATTGCCAACTTTCAGTTATTTTTAGCAACTTCAGAATTTCCCTTTTGGGTGGTAGTTTTAAAACAACTCCAGATGGAATTGATTCTCGGGGCCTATATCCAGATGCCTTTGGAGGAGGATGTGTCATGTTGATCATCGATTGTCCTATATACTGCATCATGTTATATAAGTCGTGATGTAGTTGTATGCAACGTGGGAGCAATCTGGCATTGGGGTTGTATTACCCTGAGTATTATGGTATCATTCGCAATAAGTTAGTACAGAACACACACACGGATATTATATGGCAGGTTTAAGGCATTTGAGGATATAATTATGAGGTTCTATGTTATGGGTAAAAATATCTCCCAATATAACTTCCATTTTCTTCTCTGTAAGCTATAGATGGTGGAGGGGGGGGGGGAGTATGGATATATATCCTTCAGTTTTAGTGAGTAAACATATTATGAATGTTAAACTACATCGGTGAGCAGGCGTCCTGGCTGATGATATAATGTTGTGTAATTAGTAACTGATGGAGTGACTGGCAATCCCTAGGCCATACATTATACAGACAACTTGGATTAATAAACGAACCCCATGCACATTTTAGCTAAAACGAAGCTTATTTTCAGCCTTGAATTATGGATAGTGTAACGGTCCTAGCGTCAGCTTCATAGCTTTACCAGTAACCCTCTTGGCAATGATAACATATTATCGCCCAGGGTCGTTAGTTATCAAAATATATATCCTTGGCCCGGCAATTCCCAGGTACATCTCCGAAGGGACCGCTAAAATTTAGCCCGACTGGCTGCCTTGACAAATTCCGTTTGTCGGGGCAAATGATTGGGCCATAAAGTTGTGAATGTCAGAGTTGTCTATGGTCTTGATTTAGGCTGATTTAAGACGGAGTAAAGAGAGGCTCACGAACGCCTCGGCTCAAATCCCGAACACAATCCATCCATCATTTTGTCCTGGCCATTTTAGCGTGGGCTGTTGCTGATGTCATAGCGAAAGCGGGATGCCAAGCTCTTGCTCTCGAGCGGCTCGTGGCGTTATCTGCTCAAAAACAAGGGGCAATTAACACGGGTGGCCTGCAGGTATACTGGCCACCTGTAAAGGACTAAGTGACCACGCCCAAATAGATGGCCATCGTGCAATTGTTGTACACCGACCCTGGCTTAGGTGTTACCTCATCCCTAAGGTTTGCCCAACACTGGTCACCGCGGCCAACTCAAGGGCCTCCCACCCCTCATGTGACTGATTGTGTGTCCAGCAGATATCCTACTTAAACTACTTTCCCGTGCCAACACCAGATCCCGGTTAAGCTCGAGATTTGCTCAAGATTTTTCTCCCTTGTTTTATTTTCATCGATATCAAAAGGTTGATTTATTTACCATAATGATAGCCTTCGATAAGACAAACACGTTGACATCAAAAGGAAGTGGGATCGTGGATAGGACAGTTTTTGGGTAGTCAACTGCGATGCTTTGGACTGGACAAATCTGGTCACGGCTTAGATTAAGATAGATCAAGCTAATGGTAAGCTAGGGTCTGGGAACTCCCAGCTGGTCTTTTTCATTACAGGTTATTGATCGGTATGAGGTGAACTTTTAAATTCTACTAGACAAACAGCCTCAGTGAGTGGTGAAGGAAAAGCATAGGGTTCGCTGTATTAAATTACACCCGTTATATCATTTACAGCTCAGAAAGTAACAACTCAATCTGAGATGTAGAATCCTACTAACGTTTCATTCAACTTGCCACAAAGCTCATGATTAAAGAGCCGCTTCTAATTGCGACGATCACGAAAAGCCCTCCTTTTTAAAACTCACAGCTGAGCACACTTTTTGCAGCATCATTGATATCATGTGTAATTGTACTCGGAACGACGGCAAGGCCTCGAACAGTTTGGCTGCAGGTTTACCAATATGCTGAGGTTTTTCACTGACAAATAATGATTGAATATCATATCGTATTCTCTGGCTTGCTCGTCTAGGCTGAATTTGATCAGGTAATTTTCTCCACGCGGACCGATAACGCATCTAATCGTATGTGCTGCGGTATCCTGTAGACGGTGGAAAGTTGGATTAATCCATAATAGTTTGATGGTTAAGATGGGCCATCACTGACATGGTGTTATCCCCTGATGCAGCGGAACCTCTATTGTCTGTGATGGTGGCCACAACATGGAGATAACCTCTGACCCCAGCAGAGCAGACAAGATGAATCGGCGATACCAAGATTAATGTAGCTCAAAGCTAGTGTGGCAGAGAAAGGCTCGTCCTCTGACCAGATCATCTTAAATATTGGGATGGCGTGTCTCAGTGAGAAGGCGCTGGGTTTGCAAAGGACATCTACCAAGTGAATGTGTGCAACTGATTTATCACTTTGTTTGGAGTAACCTTGACGTATGACTCACCTGACTGGACATATGAATAATAACCTAGTATCTGCCAATATGTTTCCAAGCACATTAATTGATGTTGAGACATTCTTAACCATAGCTATATACTGTAAATTCTGCGCTACCACGTTACCTAGATTGAAATTGTAAGAGTTAAAAAGAGGGCTTGGCGACTTGAGTTTTGTGATGGATCATATATATATCTAATTAGGCCTATTCTAAACCCCATAACCCACTGTAGAGACCTATGACAGTCACGCGATTGGAGCCAGTACCTCTGTTACATGTGTAAGTAGTATATGGAAAGAGATGTTGACCCCAGGTGCCTGGTCCACATGACGCGTTAAATGTGAGATACACGTCGCACATACACTGATATTCTTCATTGCTATTTAGTCCTTCCTCCGATAATATCAAGGTGAATACAAAAGAAATACCTTAAAGGAAAATGCTTTACTATAAATATGACCAGAAAAGAGATAACTAGGCAACGCACGAAGACACCCGGGTAGGGTATAATGCGTTTTTCTCTTCTATTTCTCACAATTTCAATGTATTGGCCTCAAATGAAATTTTAAAAAAAAAACAAAAAAAAAACAAAAAAACTTAGTGGCTGAAATGAATAAAATCCTGCTTAGTGTCAAGGGACGGTTTTCAAAGTGGTAAAACATGTTTTTGTTTATTCATATAATTATAATTTATATAGGAAAGAACATGATTAATAGCAGGTACCATTTCTTACAAGTAAGATTATTTTGAATGTAAGCGTAATTGCCAAGGGTGTCATTTTAGTTCACGATTTTCAGTGTATTCTTATTACAGCACCCCTACCGATAGATTCTCTTGTATAGAAACTAATTGGTAACCTTTTCAGCTGGGCCTGAAACCCATCCATCTGAATCTATAACAATAATCTCTTCTTCCATTACCTTTGAAGATTGCCGGTAATCTTTCATTCGCCGCGTCTGCTATTAGTTCTCTTGAACGTTTAGGTATTTGCATTGTACTGCTATTCCGGCGTAGAAACTATACATTCATTTACAAACTCGACATATAATGTGTACTTGTACTTGTAATTGTATTTTTGCGGTAAAAACCAAAACATGTATTCCTAAAGTTCAATAATAGCACTGATATCAGGAATTTACCAACATTTTGAGATGTGTAGGTAAAACAACAAGACATATACTAGGTAACATCAGTGGAAAGGCAATCCCAGGATGTAAAACTGTTGAAAAAGGAAACATAATTATATATAGCAGTTTTAATACAGATTACCCTATACATAATTATTATACCTTCCGCCAAATGAATAAAGTAGTATCAATAATTTAGACAAAGTGATATCCTATCATCTCAGAGCTTAAACCTGGATAAAAGGAAGTTATAAATTAGATTGATTTGATATAGATTGCCACCTGTGGGATAGGCTAAAATAAGTATACTGTACGACCATAGTATACTAAAACATAGTATACTTACAATTCTAAGAAAATATATAAAATATACTCTACAATATGTATGTAGAGACGTGAGTTGGTCAGAATGGCCGTACACAAAACCACCAGATCTCAACAGAATTGATTAATTGAGACATCCAGGCAAATGAAACCTTCACATGGAAACAAGAAAAAACGATTAGCCCGACAACTTCATCATTAACAATGTCAACATTACACCTATCCCATTCGCTTCCAGCTTGATAAAGACGCGCATTATGACACCGAATTAGCCTTAATCATTAATGAAGGTGAGGTAATTGCAATCTGGTGAGGGCCGGATGCCTTTGGATATTGACATTTGTACCCCTTTGATGGACTCATGATCGAAAACCACTTGTCGGTCAGGTGACAGGTTTACAAGCCATTAAGATAAGAGACCTGCAGGCTCAAGGTGTGGCATTTAGATAAGAGAGATATAGGTAACGCTGGGTGGAGTCAGCGTGGGCCAGTCCCATGGTCACCGCCAGCAGCAGCTGGGGAAATATTTGCCCAGACTGGCCACTCCAAGGTTCCACCCTAGCCCACCTATGACTAATTTCATGACTTCAGAGATATTATCGCTGTCTAATAAGTGATAATCAAATATAATCTGAAGGCTTTGGGGTGTTCCCAGGAAATTGTATCATGGGTACACACAATGAAGCCAATGTGATTGGTTTATAAAGGAAAGCGAATGCAGTGATTGGTTTCAATGTTGAATTCTAATCTTAAAGGGCTTTTTTTTACACTGCCTGAGCATTCAAGGCGCTAGCTGCAAATACCAGTCTCACATAATAAGAGACATGATGAAAGTAAAATTTACCCCAGATAAATGTTATAAAGCCAGGGCTATACGTTATTGGAATACTTATGCATGTTATTGGAATACCAGCTAGGTCCAGGTCATGGAATATTTGGCTCCGAAAATGCGATATAATTATAGATAACTGTAAATAGAAATATCTTGATCATATATATATATCTATATATGGAATAGAAGCAACCATCTTTCTTGAAGACATTTGTTTTATTATTCCTCTATGACACACACAAATCAATAATGAAACTGTCCCCTTAGTGTGTCCTCAGGCCATCCTTAATGGTTGCTAATGACATAATCATGTAAGTGTATTCTTCGTATCAGATGGAGATGCGCATTTAACTTAGATAGGTCAGTCTAGCAGATGATTAATGTGGAGTAGGTTAAGACACGCTGCAAGATGTTGTGGCAGGAGTGTGGTGCTGGTTGCTGGGTTGGTGAAGGGTTAGGGCCGTGATGAGGTGGAGGGGTGGGTGGGACTTAGTAATGGAGGGTGTGATGCCACTGTCGGCTTGAGAATAGCAATAATAGATAATGGCCCCAGATCCTGACTTGACCACCACCATGAGGTCACTTCTGTCCTCCTGCAAGCCACGAAAGGTCAGTCTGGTCAGAAACAGGTTAATTAGGAAGCTAATCCCCCACTCCTGCCACCGTTTCTTCCGTCTATTTGTCCACCATCTCTAGAGGTGAATGGTTTAGTTAACCCATTGTTTGTATTGGTAGCAGACTGGTCTAATGCACCACTCAATTACCGTGCTACTTGAAATGCATTAGCAGATACTAAGTGGGCATTATCCAGACTTTTTTGCGCCATTTTCTAGGGTCCTTCGTCATAACGCGTTTTTAACCCTTTAGCATAGGATTTTATGTCACTAAATTAGGTTGTGTAACTGGGGCAATGTCTAATTCTCGAGGTTATTATGTGGAATGCCTAGAATATTTCTACCCAACCGATGGATGGCTGAATGTCAGTGAGGACTCATTTCTGTCGATAAGCCACTTGACATATTTTTTTATATTATTTATAGACTGTTTCCTCCATTGAATGATAAATGTCTAATATCATAGGAAAATGGCTGCATAATCAATAATGGACTCGAATTTGAAATTGATTGAACTGTAAGACGAAAATGAGGGTAGAAAGAAATGTGGATCTGTATATTCATCTTTTACATCTCGGAAAACTTTTGAAATTGATTGAACTGTAAGAGGAGAATGAGAGTCGCAACAAATATGGAGCTGCATATTCATCTTTTTCTATCCGAAAACTTTTGGGTATTATCACAAGCTTTGTCTTGTCGACTTTGCATTGGCAAGGCCGAGCGGTAAATTTGGTGATAAACGTAGTCACAGATGTCGTTCAATTCTTGTGTACTACGACTGACTATCATTCCTTGTGGGCTGAATGAATTAATAATCCAAATCATAAAGTCATTTATCACAGCGAAGAAGGCAAATGGAACTCTAATACATAATGCATTCACCCAATGTGCCAAGGCATCCCGGGTTTTGTTCCCTTAAGATTGATAGCCAGCTATCATGGCATTTCGTCCTGGGGTGAATATGAAAATGTATTTAAGGATGTTAAGGGCCCTTGTCGCCGTTGTGCGATGCAAGTTACACCACTATCACATCAAGAATATTAATCGCGCGTGAGTATCGTGGGTAATCGCGCGACGACAATAATCCTGGAGGATGATCCGTTTAAGTCAACGAGGGAGAATCGGTGAGACAACCTTTCGTGCGGAGGTCTGATCAGAAGGTTCAAGCAACCGATGAAAGCCTCAATGCATTCCTTTCCATCTCCTCCCTACTATTGACTAGAGAGATTATTCTAACGCGGCCCCTACTGGATATTGGCGAGTAAATCTCCTATTTTGTGCTTTTTGTCTTTACCGCGGGAAGATCTCATTTTGCCTGGAATTACGCGGTTTTACGTGCACGAACGGAAGCGAAATCCCAGCGGAAATAGACACATTTAGAGCGAGCGTTATACTGATGTGTTATTCAAATAGACAGGGGGGAAATTCTTCAATTTTCCTCCTTAAGATATTGAGAGTACCAGTAAAAGAAAATGCAAAGCACAAGATATAACCATTGCCGGTTTATACAATATCGATCTATCATCGTTATTTGTGTGCGCAATGAATAATTGATACGCGGATAACAGAGCTAGTTGAAATAAGGCGAGTACGACAAGACAAAATGATTTCCTTCAAATGTAATCTATGTGATGAATATCCAAATTTATTCATCACGCCTCTATTTCAAAGACCCTAAGGGGAAAGGAATTAGAACCTTAAAATAAAATACATCCGCTGGCATGGGGCCGAGCCAAGTATGGACTGACACAAACAAATTTGTCCAACGTTTTAATGATTGAAACCCCTTTCAACCGGCCTACGGCGCAAAAATAGAACGCTGGGTGGAAGTGAGCCATTCGGATTGCACTCACATGGGGGTCCCTAAAAACATTTTATCAATACACGTGCAGAGCTTCAAGCAATCCCCCCCATGTTAATCCCAGAATCAGATTCTCCAGGGGTCAAATCGGTGCAGGTCCGGAAAAGAATTTAACGCTTACTAAATCATCAAGGATAGCCTGTTGATACTACGAAGCGCTAGTTCTATATACATGTACGATTCATCGAACTACTACATATTAAATGCTTCATAAAGACTGATACTGGACTCTAAATGTTTGATGGTCGTTGGTAATAGGTGGAAGATGAAAACTTAGGATGTGATCGCGCGGTAGGGTTTCGAGCATCTATGACATCAACTTATCTCATTGGATTTTTGAACTATATACGCAAAATATCACTTACTATGTGAAATAGGAGAAGACCAACCCGTATTAAGTAGGCCCCAATATTGAATTCTGATAAAGATGAATAGATGCCTTAAAAAGCACCCAGAAAGTTGGCAAACTATGTAGGCAAATAGTAACAGTATTCCTATTTCTATATATGTATTGAGGAACAAAGTAGGGGCTAGAGGGAGAATTACGGTCGTTTGCCCTCGTTCCTCTGGTCTTTTGTGGGTGTTGCCTCCTTGCAAACATCCCAAACCAACGGCTGATCCAAGTATCACGACTTCCAATGCTGAGTCCACCGGACCTACGTCCGGGGAGGGCTGACCGCCCCCATCAACTGGCGTTTTCATAATTAGTTGCCTTGTGGGCGCAGGGAAATTGCTTAATATTGGGGTCAATGCACTATCAATGTCATTGATCAAAGAGAGATGAGCGCCTGCTTAGGTTGCCCGTTCCGCGACCCAACTCGGGGATCGGCAATAGCGTTTGTGGGCTTAGAATAGTCCTCTAGCCTATGTTTAGAAAAAAAGCTTTATATTCTTTTGCATATCCATAGCCGAGCGTCTGTAACAGGTACCGATATTAAGCAGATCACCCTCTGACACGAACATAAATAGGAGGAACATATCTCAATTCTGCAATCTATCCGTCTATGTGAGAATCGAATCCTCTTTAGGTTTCTAGTTTTTTTCGATTGACTTTGATGTTGAGTAGACTGATAGTACGTTCTATATAATATATTGTTATCTGCCAATAAAAGTATAAACCTACATGATAGGCCTTAGTCTAAGTCTAAATAAATATTAGCCTTAATGAGGGTTTTTTATGGAGACCCACGCACAAGTAGGAAAATACCCTCTTGTTTGGAAGGAAACAGGGCTATTCTACACAAACCTAATGTACCAAAATCCAAGTTCATGCCCAGTGACAACTGAGTGTCAGAGAATTCGATCCAGGCAAAAAAGGTCGGTGTGAGCCATCTAATACAATCTAAATACGCCGACCAAGGTGCTTGCCTTTGCCGTCGGCAGGCATGCCCCTACAGCATATGGCTGGACACTGTCATTAAACATTCATTGTGAGCAGGGGAGTGGCTTGACAGTTGTGAACGGCAGGAGAGGGCATTTGGAACCAGTGCGTCTTGGCAATATGATGCTGTGCTGCGAGGATTCCAAACGCCAGACCAACTATAAGACATCAGAGGCGCACGCCTATCTATACAGGCAAAGAGCCAGAGATGCAATGATAATTGCCAGTTTTATTGCAATCGAGATCTATTATTAAACAATAACAATTCTACTGCAATGAAAACAGTATTGAGCAGTGAGCAATATCTTTATGCACTGTATATCAGGCACTTGGTGTCATATCCATTTCGTTTCAAATATGTTACAAACACGTGTATAGATGGTAAAGGGAATGCGATTTTCTCCTGTTTCTGATTGGAACAAACCAAGCAGAAGTGTTTAAAGCTTTTACACCTGCGTATGTAAACTGTACCACATACTCTTCTGGTCAAAACCATTTTTCTCTGCTTTGTAGGTAGCAGAGATGGATCCAATTCACAATTGGAATCGCTGATAGGGCCTTATATGACCCACACGAATGACCAAGGGACGAAAGAAATCTCAAGGCTAATCTTGCATCGTGCGATCCCATCTTAAATTTATAGCCACATCACAAAAGCCCCAAGCCAAATATGCAGCGTTCACGGAGCTTTCCCCTCTAATATCATAATTTCATTTTATCCTCGTTTGTCAGGACCGATATGAGAGGAATGTTAAAAAATAGGACGGCCAGACGGGTTCCTATCAAAAGCCGATCAGGAAAGAGTGGTTTGTGGTATTTGTAGGCAATGCATGATAAAGTTATACTGAATTGTTGACGGGCAACCGTACATTGCTTTAATATATAACCCTCACATAGAGATACCGGGTGTTAAGCGAGAAACACGAGATACTCAGGGTTAGATTATTGTAAGCTGTACAACCATATGTTGGGGCTATATTGTATTGTCACGTTGACTTTGCCTTATTTCGATAAATCGACAGAGATGATGAAATATTGTCACAGTCTTTCTGCACTGGGAGAGTCAGCTTGTATTTCTTTTATTTGAGATGCAAGAACCAGCTGAAAGGTTTGAAGCATGGTTTGAGGCGGTATAATAAAAGTTGTCTATCAGAAAATTTATATTTAAACAGTGGTCTAGCGCAGCATTTCATTGGAAGGTCATATAATTTACAATTTAGAGCAATTGGCTCCTTGTTTTGTCTTTCCATTCGGCTAATACGATTTCGCATTTTCTTGAACTGTATACATGTACAGAAGAATAACATTGCATAATATTATGCCTATATGAAGATGAGTCATGGATATTTATGATTGCTATCCGATTGTTGAATTATCAATTATATATCTTTTGAACGACATAAAGTTGTGTACATTTTCATATAAACGTCCTTGAGAAAGGACTTATGTTGGCCGAAACGTTGTACCCCAATTGAACAACCTGGATTCATATGATACCCAGTTCTCTTTGTTTCTTGTGGCCTTCCATCCCCTCTGATTCGCGTGTATAATATTATTTAATCTAAACATCTTTGACAATCACCCAAATGATAAAAAAAAGGTGCTAAATTCCTATAAAAAAAATTGGGATACTGATACATTTTAGGTACATCTGAAATGTATAGTGCCAAAAATTGTGTTCTGCGGTCAGTCTGAGTGATGAATGTATTCATTGGTAATATTCAATGGAGCTGCCGGTTTTCATTTGGCTAGGTCTTGGGCAAAATCGAGTAATAAGCCCAGCTGGATCCTTGGAAACTTTACTGACTTAATTAGCTCGCCTTTCTTCGTCTTAGCGCAGATGAGCGCCTCTGATCCGGTGTCAGAATGATCACAATAACCCAAGATCATCCATGACACCCTACCACCGCTTGATCTCCATTTGGCGGGAAATTGCATTAAACCTGATGCGATTAAGACCTTTGGCAGAGTTGGAGGCATACGGGCTGGAGGTAGTGGAAGTGGATGTTGGGATGGTGGGCCCAAGTGTGGTGGCAGTGGTGATGGTGGCAGGTGGCGGTGGATGTGGTGGTGATATTGAGGTGTAGTTGGGGGTAAGTGGAGGAGGAAGAGGAGGAGTACCTACTGTCTCCCAGGCCCTGGGGGAGAGTGGCTCACCAAACCACCACTGAGAAACTCTACAGAAGCTCGTGGCGACTTAAGAAAGAAACAAGTTGCCTAGGGACATTACCTGGTGGTCCTGGGACCGCCCTACAGCCTGTTTGTTGCAGGGCTGGCAATTTAGCCCTACTCCCTTAGGTCCACTCTATGGCTTCGAGGCTGCGTTTGCCGGCCTTGGTAACCCTCTTCCCCTTCTCCTTCACAGCCTGCTCAATCTTCTTTTGGATATATATTTATATCTAGTTGATTGTGTTGTGCTTTCAAAAGGGTCATTTTAGAGGCTATTGTTTGAGAGTACGTTGGGCTCAAATATTTCTTTTATTAACATAATACATTCCGAGATATAAATTGATTTGCCAGTAACTAAAAAGTGAAACAAATTCAGTTTTGTAAATGCGATGGATAACCAATGTTTCCCATGGTGTAGTTGTAGGATTTACTAGCTATTTGCTGCATGAAATGTTTCCCATGTTGTAGTTGTAGGATTTACTGCATGAAATTAGGCAGCAAGTCGTGCGTACTGCTCACAGCACAAGTACCATTCATGTCTATAAACAGCTCCCTAATCTGTGTGATAGCGCCGAAAACCCCGCTTGGCTTGCAAGTATTTCACACTGACCATGTAAAAAGAAATTCTTAACGGTTCATCAAGCAATTAGTCTTGGTTAACTCCCATGACTTCACATCTCCGAGGGTTCCAAAACATGTCAAAAAAAAGAGAGGGAGAAGACATTCTGCGAATACTTTTGTGGAGAGTTCTAGTTCTGACCTAGAGTAGACTAGAGGAGACCGATATTGTTACCATAGTTCGGTTTGAAATAACACAGAAATAGAAACAGAGAAATGGAATAGAAAACCCTTGGCCTTATATTTCTACTCTAGCGTACAGCTTGGATTCACTCTTTCTGTGTCACCTGAAACACTCTTTTGGCCACCCAGATCTGGTGGTATCGGATAACGCGCCCATCAGTTGTGTCGAGCAGTGGAAATCTCTGCTTAGTCCCCGCTTTCGGAACAGGACGAGATAAAAGCCTTTCTGTTCGTGTCACTTCTCAGATCTTGCTGTCCCCGATCCAAGCCTGTCGCCTAGCAAATTAACACTGATAAGCTTCCACGTAACATTGTTACGTTCGCCGTTAGGGGTCAGTACAGTCTTAACTGGTAAAACCAAGACTCGGTCTAATTAAAGTCGCGCTTTCAGCGACAGAGGTATGTCTGTCACAACAAATAAGCAGCGTGACACCTGAAAGGCTGGAGAATAATGGTGCTCTATGCTAATGTTCTCTCGCTCTGTTGTCGGAGTGGCCCAGGGGACCAGAAACCCCTGATTGGTAGTACGTCTTCAGTAAGACGGGCCTACGTATAGCGGGGCCCTGAAGGGAGATCCAAGAAATTACACCGACCGCTGGGAAATCTAGACGTTACGTCGAAGACGCACGAGATGAAAGTATGAACTTAGTTAGATGGTCATGATGAAATCATTGCCCGCACCACGGTGGACTCAACCCGCCCGTACGACTATTATAAGTAAACGAAAGAACTCTCCCAGGGGGTCCTTGACCATGCCTACGGGTCGCTGCTATTGGTCAGCTGGGAGCCCATTTGGATCGCAATTATTACTTTTTTGCTGACTTTTACGAAGCAAAATGGTCTCTGATGTATTTTCAATCATATTCCTGTGATTAAAGGCAGACCTGAAAAGCTATCGCAACGAGACCTTAATTCCTAGACCAGCTCTCTTCCCCCACATTCACTTTGGAGAACTACTCCAGGTAATTTTCCCAATGGGTTGACAACTCCAATTGGATGGCCATATGCGGAGTTTAATGTTATTTGGACTCTTTTCAATTGGAACACTAAATATTCACTTGGCTAGTGACTATTCTAAAACGTAGCAGTTAGCAATTGCCGGTGCTCTTTACAGTGCCTCTCAGGGGGTAATTTTCTGTTTTATTAGTTACATTCTAGAACAAATATTGCAAAGACGCAGGAGCCTTTGTAACGTACACAGTTAGTCCAAGGATATTGGGGAAATTATCATCTTTTTTCCCATAGAAGTAAGAAAAAACTTTTGTTGAAATAGACTTCAGGAAAACATTTCATATATATTGATACTGATTCTGTTAAAGTAATCTTAATAAAACTAGGTTATTTAAGGCTTAAGTCCAGTGTAAATCCCTCTATGGTTATCTGATATTAATAATAGCTTTGATGCGTTTATTCCCAGTATAGCAAGGATATCTGCATAATCTGCATAAAACGTTCCAACCTCCCCCAGCCCCAGCCCACCCACCCTTATCCCCCAATCTAGCGAATCTGTTTGATCCCTCGGTGAAGAATTCTTTGATGTGATTTCAAATAACCTTTTTTACTCATCAATGTAAGGCCTATTCCCATCTGCCTTTTTTTTGGTGGGGTGGGGGTGGGTGGGGGGGGGGGGGGGTAGGGTTTTGGAGGGGGTACATTGTATGCATGGTTTGAAATGTTGGGGAACAATAAACATTTTAATGTACGTAATCAAAACATTATGTGTTGGATTCTTGTCATTTTCCAACCCTAGTTATATATTGAAACAGGACACATTCAATACAATTGTTAATTTTATAATCGACACTCGAGTTTGAAATAACCAGACTATTTTGTTTGTTTCTGCAGGTGGTCAGCGTCTGTCAAGGTGGCACCGTAATAGTATGGATGGTAGACACTGGACAAAAGGTTAAGCAATTCACCAATACTCATGGTAACGCAGAGGTCACGGCACTTGCCCAAGACCAGTCGGAAACACGGCTTTTCACAGGTGCAAGTGATGGCTCTGTTAAGGTTTGTATGACTTCCATGTTTCATTCTGGGATAAAGACTGGACTCAAGGTGCAAGGGAAGTTGCAAGACCCGAGTCGCATTTACTTAATATATTATTTAAATAATGTTCTTTAGTCGTAATTATGAGGAATTTGGGGTTATCCTTTTCCCCTTGAAGACATGATGTCCTTCTCGCCTGTAAATCATGGCATTTATTGATTAGTTCACTCCACAATAATTATAATTCATTTCTCGAATAAAATATGGCATTGCACAGACCCCGCGCACACACCTCTTTCTTCTTTTGATACAATAATGTTCTATTTCAGGGACCTAGATGACTAACATTTTAATTTGGTATTGTGGCTCACATATTCGAACCATATATTCATGTGTTATCATTGTTTGGTTATTGTTCTCAACGCATTGACACTTATATTTCACTGTTAAGTTTAAATAGGACCACAAATTATGGTTTAGATATTTAAAAGGCTGTGGAAGATGAAAATATCCATAAAGTAGCGAAAGAACATCCCTATTATGAAAACAGTTATATAGCGTCCTAATATATCTAAAAAAAAGACTCTAAAGCGCATAATAAAGTATGTAGAATAATGACACAGATTTCCATAAACCAAAATTTAATTACAACAACTTAATCAATTAGCCGGGATCAAATAAAACATATAGCACAAGGTTAACTTGACTGAAAAGTCAATAGAATAGAATTTGGATATAAATCCATGACTGTTCTTTTAAATAAAAGGCAAATAATGGCAGTTCAAAAAGAAGCTAGGAATGTGTCATTTCTAAATCATAATATTTTGGAATGAAAATTGCCAAGTAATCAAGTGATTTGCCCTGTTCATACATTAAACAATATTTTAAATTCAGGCAATCAACAGCTGCGATTAATTATGCCATTGAGAGATAAGGTCCACTTAAGTGGAAAACACCTGGTACGAAGAGATGTTGATAGAATTGTGGAGCAAATATTGACAATTACCCCAATCGATTGCGGTATCTTGTTGCCCGAGTCACATTATTAAGATTTAGACGCTAGAGATACTCAGATAGGGGGAAATAAAAACGATTGTCGAACCGATGCTTTCAGTTGCGCACATTCGTAGTGGTTTTCAGCCATACAATCGATTCTGCAATTGAGAGAAAATAGGACGAATCCAATTATCTCTTTTTGTTCTTTCATAAGGAAGGTCTCACGTGGGTCAATATGATCAAATGTTCTGGGAAATAGATGAATATCAAGCGCGGAACCTTTGGTGTTCGGCAGTTTCGCACTTATTTCTAACAGCGGCCTGAGATATCGTAGCTAGTAGTAGATGCAATACAGCGTCTGTCGCAGGCACCACTGAATTGAATCTTCCAGATAATATGAGATGATATCATTGCAAATTCCCTTTTTCAAAGATTGTATCAAAGCTGGCTAATTATATCTATATTGAGTTTATGTTAATCAGGAAGCACTCAAAATAGGGAAAATAGGTAGGGTGCCTGAATACTTTATAAAATTAATAACATGGTTAATTTTATGCATAATTTGGTGCCTTACAAGGGCTAGTTTGTTGAAGAAAAATAATCAAATATAATAATTCTTCTTCAGGTTTGGGACTTCAATGGGCATTGCTACCACACCCTCCATTGCAGCGGAGGTCAAACGGCGGACGTTGGTCAAATATTAGGACTGAAAAGGACCGTGGTTGTGGTCGGCTGGGCAAAGTATGTATCATTATTGTTCAGCATAATATTATCTAGGTATTTTCTAGATACGTGAATGTCATCTCTTAATATCCTTCCAACGAACTTCTGATTATTTACTTTAGTTCAAAACTACTCGGGATTGCTATTAATGGCGTTGAAAAATATATTTTATGATGAATGTATACCGAATTTATGTTAAAATGCAGTATGTATATTGATTATTCTAATATGAACATCTATAGTTTTCTAATTGGAAGCGAAGTCCCATAAACTAATATCAGTGAGCTCATTGTCCACATACACCCAATACATGTTCCCTCTCACTCCTCTATATACCCAGCCCTATACTCCGCCAATCTCCCGCCCTGTTCGCCATACCCTTCTTAAGCCAGAGCGATAATATTTCACCTCTAGCCTATCTTATCGCGCACAAAGGGGTAGCTTCCGGCCCCTCAGAGTAGGTCAGACAGGAGGAGCCATTTGAAATGGGTGCATTAGTTCTTTTAGACTTGTTTATTGAAGATCCGATTGACGCGTCGGCAGGAGGCCTCCTTTCGACTTTGTCTCGGCGAAAAGCCTTTTCGTGTCACGCATGTAACCGATCGTAGCCACGTCGGCCACCAAGGGGAGAATGGGTAATGATTTGCTCTGTACTGCTACATGATCATATGGGACTGTTTGTCAGTATTTCTCGATATGAAGGCGGTATTCTGTTGGCAGATTGACTAAGAGATAGAAGGAGATAGATAGAAGATTGTGAAGGAGGGATAGAGGAGGGACGAGCTAGGAGAGAGACCTCTGGGAGGGGAGGGCAGGCCCATCGTATTAATTTTGGTATTCACGGCTTTAGGAAATGCCGAACGGTTATAGTATGAATTAAATGCTGCCCTCTTATAATAACATAATATTACTATGATGATCAATTTATATAAAATGATATTCTTCAGTATATCAAGTTTCAAATAACATTAAATAACTTATTTTAGCTGCTATTAATTGAATTTTGAAGTGATCGAAAGAATAGAGGAGAGAAAGAAAGAAAGAAAGAAAGAAAGAAAGAAAGAAAGAGAAATAGGCAACATATATCAGAGCAAGAGAAGAAGAAGAATGATAAAAAAAGGTCACATTGACATGTATCGAGTAGAAACACTACAGTGATATTGACATAAATAGAGGCTGAGAATAAGAGTGAGAAAACACGCGGCAAAGAGTCGTGATATTGGTATGAAAATATTGTTAGGTTAGTTAAGGACAATGGCACATCTGAGTTTCTTTTTCTTACCTTCACCATACTTTCTATGGGAAGAAGACACTCTAAAAGGAGGTTTGATAGGATAGATTTGTAGCAGGCGCAATGTAGATATAGAAAGAAGATGCGAGGGAAGGAGAACATAAGAAGCGAGTGCGAGTGACAATGGGGGCCCTACTTTGTTCTATATTAAGGGCAACGCTGGGCAATCGCTGTGTCTTGCTCAGCAGTCTTGGGAGGTGCTCCTGAATGAGCAACTGCTCCGCGCTCAATTAAGACAGCGTTGATTACGAGTGGTGTGAACGTTGTATATATTCGCCGGCAGTTTGTCCGTTAGAGGCGCTCTAAGCTATGGGCCTTTCAGATGAATGATATATGATATATTTCCTCACTGACTGAGCCGCATGACACAAATTGACAGCACTAGCTTTTTCCATCCCGAAGGATTTTTCTACAAGATTTAGAATATATGCCACTTCGGAATTAATCGCCTTCAACTTGGCTACGAACAGCTGCCTGTCGTTAATGTTTGCCTGAGGAAAGGGAAATCTTAAGAGGGGTGAAATTAACTGGACTGCAAAGGGAGTGTTGCGAGGGAGGGGATGGGAGGATGGGAAGGGAGTGAAGAAGGAATGGCTGAGAAAAGAGAGAAGGTAGTATGATACATAGACTTCAAAATCAAATGGGATGCTACTTCGGGCTATAGAAGTTTCCGCGGCTCCTCCTTCAAACTTGACTTATCTCTTTGGATTGTGTTTTCCGAAAAAAGCCTTTAAGGTTCAGAGAAAGTCTGGCTTGCAGTTTTATTGTCAAACTTTTCCTCCTTTGTCTTAATGGCAAGTTACAAAACAGTGGAGGTTAGAGTCCTAAAATAAAAGAACCTGAAATGACTCGGCCTGGAAATGTTTCTTCCCTGTTCGGTGCAAACATAGAACTCGAACTCCCTTTGAGTTTTATAGTGCAAATGTCCATCAAACAAGAAACAAGTCTTTCTAAAAGGTTCCATTCACTAGTCTGGAAGGCAACTATTTTATTGGGTATCTCACTGAGCCAGGCAGTACATGGGGGTCAGATAGAGAGTCCACTGAAATTCATATCTAACCTCTTTTTTGTTCTTCCTATATTTACGCAAGACAGTGGAGACTAGCTGGGAAAGCTAACAACAATATCCCGTCCTAGGTCTCTCCGTAGACACCAGGGCAGCACCACATGTTCGAGCAAAGGTCCCTATATAGCAAGGCCACACCCACAATGCGATAACCTATCATCAAGTCTATTATTATAGATAACCGTTATCGCCACATACAGATTGAATTACACCAGGGAGGTGTATATGTATGCCTCGATGATTGCACCCCAGACGCCATCTACCTTGAGCAACTGGTTTAACTCAAATCACTTTATAAATTTCCCCTCAAAAAGTCTTTCCTTTGAAATAAGCATCTGAACGGCTTTGACATATTCGATAAGCGTGATGAATTGTGCGAAAACCTACCAGTCATTCCATAATGTTTTTCACGCTGCTAGCTCGCTGCAAAGCGCTTTCTGGAATGGTTTTTTGAAGAAGATGGGGCGATTGCTGTTAGTTTGGAATGATCGTTTTTATAAACTGTGTTTATGAAACTGGAATTGAATGGAATCCTTTTACCAAGAGCGGCATCATTGTGGTCAATTTAGAAATATTGGAAATAAAGGGCGAACATCATTCCTCTTCCATCTCACCCTATTGCTGTCTCATCCTGTGCTTATCTGCAAATTACGAATGTTGTCGCTGTTGTTCCATTATAGGCAAAATACATCGATTACCTTATCAGCAATGGAGTTTTCATGGAGGACTCGGTGTTGATATGATATAATTACACGATCAAAAACGCATTTCATTATTGTGCCTGCCTGATGAATTATTTAACGTCTCTATATTAGAAGCCCGTCCCGGTGTTCATTAACCCCCGTGAAAATGTTATTATAGTGATAGTTGCCCTTAAGGGTCCATCTTAAACACCAGATCCGCAGAATTAACCTTGACAATAATTGGATCCCTTTGGTCTCCTATGACTTTCATTAAATGCCTTCGCCAGTCGCTCGTATAGCTATGGAGCCCTTACAGACGCTTTCCCTGCGTTCAGCGACTAATTGGCCCAATTCGCCGGAACGCTTACACTTCCAAGGGCCCCCTGCCTGATGAAATATTTCATTGTAATCAGGAGGTCTCTAATTATTTGCATCAACAGTTTTTCACGGTGTAAATCTTCCTGGAAATTCTATGCGAGCATAAAGCGGCAGTGTTAATTACAAAGAGGGTTCGCACCAATCGATATGCTTCTATGATGTTCATCCTTAAAGGAGTGTAGATAAAATGATACCCGTTAAAGTCCCTGTATAACGACCAGCTAGGATAATTTCAACACCGTCCTAGCTTTCCCCCTTTTTTCGCTTTCGTGCCCTTTCTCAAAAGGCGCACTCTTCTGAAACACAGCAGACGTGGTTAATAATGAGTAAAAGAGATTCGGAATGGTGTTTTCATTTTAGGATTTAAAAAATAGGCTAATTCAGTGCAATTGAACATGTTTCTGTCGATCGCCATTTTATTGTTGTAATGTTTTTCTGTGCTTATTCTGTGACGTTGGCATAATTTGTGGTAAAGGAAATAGCGCCAGTATTAATTTCGCCGTGGGTTTATCAGGACATCCAGCCCAATCATTTATCGGACCAAAATTTCGCTCGAATATTAAGTAGGATCTTCTGTGATTGAAGAGTTCATCAGGGGAAACATTAGACAACGAAGGAATAGTTTGCTCTCATTCATTCCCAAAGTCATTGGAAAGGTCCAATGCTTTGGAATTCTATGTATGTCGTAAGTTTAATTAGAACTGCCTTCCTTGTTTTCAAGTTTCCCGATTAGCACCACTGGGCTCAATTTGGGAGATTTATTCCAGAGTGGTGCAACGTTTCCTCTGGACTGTTTCTTAGAATATTGAGTCTTTGCATATTCTAAAAAAACCAGCTGACCCACTCGTACTTTCGTTTGAACAATGTTATCAACCACTAGTCTATGTACACTTTATAATTGCTTTATATTCAACAATGTGCTAGTGTTAGACCCTTCAAGCAGCTGCGATTCTGAAATTAATGACATATTGTTTAGCCGTTCTCATCTCTCCCCTTGCTCACCCCGACTGTACCACACATACATGCTCCCACACCCTTTCCTCCAGCGTTTGCATTCTCCCTGTCCTCCTGGGCCGCGATAAATCATTATTTAAGGAATTAATATTTGATGTGTTTTGATGGCGATGATGTGAAAGGTGCCACCTTATTTCCACAGGTACGTTACAGTATTCCGAACACAGGCCATGCGGGACTTCCACGTGGAGGCATCGGACTGGAAGGGAGGCCAGGTAATGTGATGGAATGTGGGGGAAAACACCTCATTGTCGCTAGTGTCAACCGTGAAAGGGATCCAATCCATCTCCAATGTGTCCATTCTAGTCACTCATACTCAGCCGTACATATACAAAGACCTTCACTCTTTAGACTCTCGGGATATTTCGGTAGTCCGTTTTTATGCCCCTGATTATGAATGATCACCCTTAAAACTTCCTGCTTCTAAAGGGCTACCACCTGTATAGACTTCAATTCTATTTTGGATCACACCATCAATAATATTTCGTAGAATATTCTGAAAAGACCGCCTCAATACGAACGCGATTCATAATAATTGCCGATGTAATCAAACACGTCAGATTGATGTAAGATATACACATACAGAGATAAACACTTTGCCTCTGATAAACAACGTAGCATTCCCAATTTGCACTACTTTTGAACTTCATCAAAAGGTGATAAATGTATGCTTTTCATCCAAAGCCTAAACATATTTGAACGTCTGGCTAGCCCTGGGTTATTGTCTTTGATTCCATGTTGGGCCCAAGAATTTAATACATTAGTAAAGACACATACTGTTAAAGTAGTTATTTTCGTGCTGTATTTATTTTCGCGATTTTTGCGCACACCCTTATGTGCACGAATTTAGAGTGTGCGCGAATTCATATTAAGTTGGGTAGTTGTTGACATAGGAGGGATTGTTGGTGCGCGAGTTTACGTCCGCGCGGAAATATGTGAAGAAGACCAATGCACGAAAATTAAGCAGCGCGAAAAAAATACGTTCACAGTAACCATTTTTGTTTGAATAAAAATATATGACAATCCAAGTTATTCTCACGGAGCAACGATTGATTACATACATTTTAGTGCTAGGAAACAAGTCACTTTTTTTGATGGTGGAATATTTATCGAACAGGTTTGGCATTTCACAAGAACGACATTTTTGGCGTCAAGAAAATTTGCATGCATTTGGAATTATGTATCTTGACCTGACCTGAAGACTTGGCTATGTGGTTTAAAATTGAATCATAACTCTTTCACCTTGAGAACACGATTGTGGCGTCGCTACGCGGCAGTCTTGTGCATAACGAAAAGACCTATTTTGTCCATCGATTCCGTACCAGGCCTATCAACATGATGGAAAGAGTGCACCGACTGTAGATTGGTCGTGGCCAACGCCTGCTTCTTTTTACTTAAATACAGACTTGACCGGGGAAGTGTTGCTACTGATATGATGATAATTGTATTGAAAAAAAACCCACTTGTTGGGGCCACCGTGAGGTGACTTACAAGGTGAGGAGAAGATCAAGTTGGGTTTGTGCGTAAAATAGAAGGGAGGCGATGCTTGAGTGAGGGATAACAATCATAAGTTATCCCCCAACGCTTGGGCGGCGATAAAGAAGCATTAGATGCTGTAAATTATTAATAATGCCAGTAGTCCCTGATGTACGGTAATGTAAATATTCATACTGGGCTGTTACATGAGTCATTGGGTCCACATCCATATGGTGGAGTGGCTCACGCCTGATGCTCTGAGCGCCTTCAACAAACACACCACAGTTTATGTAGCTCAACATTTAGCAGCAAAAACACAGGGTAATGTCTGGTATTGTGTGAGAGTAGGGGAAAAAGGTGCCGGCTTGCAGTATATAGCTCCTGGTCAATCAATATCGAGATCCGAAATGCTACTACACAATAATAGAGAGAAAAAGCTTCCGGAGTGTTTGGGGCATACGGTGTAGAAAAGGGAGGGCAAGATAGGGAGAGATAAAACGGAGTGGTAAAAGGGAAACGTATGAAAGACAGAGTATATGAGCAGTAGTTTTAATACTATACATTAGGCAATTAAGATGTGTCGATCTATCGATATAAACCTGAAACTATTTTTTAAAAAACTCCGAAGAAAATTAGTGCCCTATGGTTATATAAATATTCAATTTAAACAGCGAAACATGAAAACAGTTGCTTCACGCAGCTACTAATTTGTCGAAAATATACATATATATATATATATGTAAGCTATATTTTTATGTTATAATAATTATTGGGACTATAGAATGGATGGGATTAACACACATAATAGGGTTTATCATGATGTTGATAAATCTATAATGCAGTATTCAATGTAGGTTATAATTAGAAATGGAAGTCACCATGAATTAAACATGTTGAGGGAGCCTTCAAAAGGATGAGGAGCACGGGATTCATATGGCCAGTAACAGCACCGCTCGTGTAGTAATTTGATACATGATAATGTCATTGTCTTTGCCCATTGCCAGTTAATGGCATGCCTGTGGAATTTAGGGCCTTCTTCCAGCAGTAGAGCCGATAGATACCGGGCAATGAAAGAGGTCGTGTGACTGCCTTAAGCTCTCAAATTGACCTATGCAAATATTGTTGATCACACCTATTATTCAGGGGTATTTGTTGTTTGTATTGATTTGAATAGGGCATGGTTTATAGTATCGCCGATTCCTACTGCATGAAACAATGCTGAACTGCAAGCTGATTGTGCAATATATTTAGTCTTGTCAGGAACGCATAAAACACTCAAAGATCGACCTTCGGCTGAAAAAGCTTCGGTTCTCCTATAAAACAAAAAAAAGAATTATAATTCAACATCCCCACATGAATAATGAGTTAGAAACTGTTGCCAGTGCAAATCTATACTAAAAATACATACATATAATAAATGTATGTATACATATATTATATAATACATACATACATACATACATACATACATACATGTAGTTGAGATGATGGAGGACCAAGGAGTAAGATTGAATTTGCTACTTTTTATTTTGCATAAAATTAGCCTTCATACCACATACATAAATATATGCATGTGCACGTAAATACATGAGCATTAAAAAGCTAAATAATAAATTAACTTTCACATCGATTATATGAGACTGTCATACGTGCACCTGGATTCTAACTGTAGTCAATTAAGTTTAATTTGCAGTCAGAGAGCACTCGTTGGAGCTTAATCCTTTTACAATAATAATAATAACGTTATGTTTGTATGGTTTCGTATTGCCAATAGAAAATAACTTACAGTTGTCTATTTATTTCTAACCTATATTAGGAACATTCCGATGACATCCTCACAGCTGCCTTCAGCAGTCCCAATATGTTGGCCACTGGTTCCTACGACGGGGAAATTGTCATTTGGAATAACAATTCAGAACAGGCCTCCAAGAAGCTCACCCAACGCTCGCGGAAACAGGTGGGAAGGAGGTCTACTGTGTTCTTGACAGACACACGAGAGGTAGGCATCTGGAATAAATGAATTATTCTGTATTCAACATATTTTTCTTTCGTGCCGAAGGTCTGTCTTTTATATACCGATTCCCCGGGTGTACGACTCTAATTTACTTAGATATCAAAGCTGGATTGGTACTATGGCAACCATAAATTTAGCGATTTGGTCTCTGAAGTATGCTCGAAGACTTCACTTTGACTGTGAAATGATGATGTTGTTTTAACGATTTACAGTCGTCTTAACTTATAGATCTTCCTTGAGGCTGTGTACTTGTATTATGGTTTTCACATTTGATAGTTAGTTTTCGATTTTGCAGGTTAAAACCACATGTAATTATATAAATGATACAATAATATATTTGTGAATGGGAAGAAAATAGAAATCAAATACCTAAATATACAGATTGGTCCTCCTTTTCGATCCCAAATATACATGGAAAGCCCTAATTCAACCCTGCATTCAAAAGGGTAGAAATATTGACAGAAATACCCTGAAATAATGAGGTGTCGGCATAGAACCGATACGTTAGTCCAAGCAAACTCTACACCCACAGATCCAATTCTATCTTGAAGCTAACGCCAATCCTATCCCCCTCCCTATCGGCAAGAGTAAAGCTAAGGCTTTTCAACCATTTTTTCGCTTCATTTTCGATTCCATTTTATCATGGGGCTGACGAATGGGCAATATACATGGAATCCACAGTCAGCGCCGGCGAATCCGTAATGCCAGTCAATCAGAACATATACGGTTGAAGATCTTCCATATCCACCTTCATCTCGATGTATATGGTGGGGGATATATCCATCGGTGTTTTAGTACAGGCCCGGATCACTTTATATTTCTCTCAGTGCGTGTCACTATCAAAGGGCCAGAGAACATCGAGCGAAACATACGACTTTAAACGTAGAAACAGGCCAGCAGCAAAGAAATAAAATAACAGATTTCTCTCACCACCAATTTCTTATTCACGACAAAAAGTAACATATGCATAATAACTTGGAGCATGCACGTAGAAATGCCATAAATGGTAGAAGTGTTTGCTCAAGCACATGCCAGAAATCATGCACGCCATTACTCTGCTCTCCTAACGGGCTCGTTATAAAATCTTAGAACATGTAAAATATTGTGTTTCTCGTGGTTGGGGTGGCATTTACATCTTAATCATTAATCTATGCATGGTCTAAAAGCAGTTACACCATCATCACTTCCATATAGCTCAATATCATCCACTCAGCTCTCAACTCATAAGTACCTATTCGCAGCTCCTTTTATTCTCTTTCAATGTAATTGAATTGGAAAACTGTATGGATTAAATGATAATATCGGATGAGTATATATGGGAGTATTTCGAAGTAGTAGGTATATATAAACACTTCCATGATGGTATCTGCGATATATCGATTTCTGATGATCGACGTTGCTTCCTCGTAGTATAAAAGATAGCATCCAGATTCTAAGACATGATAATCTGTAATAAATACAAGTGGTTAAGATATACCACAAACCCCTCAAGAAACGTTAAAAGCATTTGGAATATGATGTATGGTATAATTTTGTGATCAGCAAAACTGCAATCAGAGATGGGGAGGCAAAGAGGAAGGGAAAACAGTTGGCAAATTACATAGACTAAAGCGATAGTCCATACAACCAATAACATTTCTCAGGTTCCATTGCAATCAAATGAGGCCAACAATTTGCTCAAATTACCGCCGCGTCCATTTGCATAGGCGATGGGGTATTGTGCAGAGGGAAAATGGAGCCTCCACTGTCGGAACACGGAGCAGAAGTAAATGGCTTTTTGAGGAAAGATTTATGAATAAGCAGCACCACTTCACGAGTTGCTCTTGAGACGGTCTAGCTCCTCAAGAGTTATGTATCGGTCTCAACAACACCCCCGTCTAATCCTCCTGTACAGTGTCAGCTTCCTGCCTCTTTTTACCCTGGCAGCGTATTATTCAAAATAAAATCTGAGTTTGAAATAACTACCGAAAGTCATTTCCCACCACCGAGCGCATGTGCATGTGTGTCTTTCGTTCACGCTGTTTATTATAACACGGAGTCGTGTCCATGTGATTTGGCAATAGTGATAGATGAGATTTCCATTCCTCATTCCTGTGCTGAATCCAGTTTTGAAATATTCATCCGTGTTGAATGATTACATAATCTGCTATGTCACGAGTACAGTGAATTGGTTAAAGCATATTTGGAGGTATGGACTAATGTTCATACAACTAATTTAGGAAAATAATATTTTAAAAGTTTTATCTCCATTTCTTTAGACATGGCATTACTTAGGGTTTAAATTATTGAAAATATTTCATTTTCTGCCCAGCATAACTATATCGATATTTACTAAAGCCATGACGGATTCCTTTCCTTTTAAACAAGACGACTACGACACATGCTGTTGGATATTAATGTATACCTTAACGAGTGTAAAAATAAGTCTTTCAATGATGAATGTGTTCCCGTGTAACAGATGTCGCCTTCTAGACAAAGGAAAAAGTCGCACTGGCTGAAGTAGGCACTAATTGAATACATGACATTGATTCAATGCTAGTTCCCGCCTTAGCAGTTCGGTTAGTATTCATAGGCCGTTGTATGAGGATTTGGCCTTCGTTTCTTGTACCATTCAACTGGAGAAAACGTGGATCTGTTACGCCCTTGTGAGGATTGTGGGAAAACTCGGGGTTCAGATCACACAGTGGTTACATTAGCGGTAGAAACACCATATTATAGATGACCACACAGAATTCAGGAAGAAACCCGTTTTCACGTTAAAGGTTCCGGGGGGAAATGGGGACAAAATCCAGCTAAAACTAAAAGACTATTTTAGTATATACAATCTGAATTTCCCATCATGATGATACATATACCATTTTAATAATAACATTGTGTATATCTTCCTCCATCCTACCCATAGCTACATTGTCAAGTGAATCAGGACAACGCTTTTCTGATTTGGCCATCATTTCTCTTCTCCGATTAAGAGCTATAAAAAGGTTTCTCAAATATAAGCCATGCCTCTAAGGATTTTACATGACCTGTTATGAACATCTTAAAGCCTTAAACGTATGTCGTGTATATCCTATTATAATTTTCCACCAGGCTGCACTGTTTATTTGGTAAAGTGTAGGCCTAAATTGCTCTTGTCTGGGTATGTTTAAATAAATTGGGCACAATAGCCATCAGTGCTTTCCTTTTCCATGCGAGATCTGCCAAGTCTTTAATAATGGGACACAATTACTCCTGGCATCTCGAGAAAACAGCTGGCGTTCCAAATTGGTGATTACAGATAACAAACAAAGATTGTTGGTTATTTCTCCTTGTCAGTGGATTCATTTTTGGCTCCAGCAATTTCAGCAAGGGTGTCATTTTTCCTTTGTGCCCAATTTTTTCATGATATTTTTTTTTTATTTTACAGAACACGATGACTTCGGATTTTGAATCCGAGCGTCGGTCGACTGCAGCCGCAGTACATTCAGAACAAGATGTTCGTTCGAGGTCTCGAGCCACATCCAAAATGAGTCTCGGCAGTGGAGAAGATGGGGTAAGTTGGTGCACTAGGGAGGCAGCAGGGCCAACTGGGGAATAGGAGCATGTGGGGCACAAGACAGAATCATTGAGGCGGCCCTCTGTTGGTCCTCCTTCTGCTTCCTCCCAGGCGTTCAAGCGGGCGATAAAAGGAGGAGATCCAGCAGGGCAGATCCAGCAGAAAGAAAAAAAGAGGAAAACTATCCCCCGCTGCACTTTATGTACCCGACGCAATGCTTGGATGGGCCCTCAACCATTGCTTGGATTCCTGAGGGTTTTGATCCCGGAGTCTCTCCGTCGGGTGGTTCAGAGGGATCCCTCTATTTAATAGCTTTCAGTGTAGATCTTCCGTCATGTTATCTAAATAAATAAACCTGCTATACCGAGTGAATTCTAGCGTGCAGTTTGCCCGATGATTCCTGCCTTTTCTCCGGGTTCTTAATGCGTATGTGAACCGGCCAAGGGACGTACATATGAAAATCCCTTTGTTCTATTTTCTTATTTCCCAAGACATTTACTGTGAGAAGGAGGTGCATGGACAACAAGGACATAATAGATGCAGACCTTTAATTATAGTTTATTGGTCTAAAAGTGAGAAGAAGCGTGATGTAATATGCTACATTTATATTTTAAATTTGGGGAGGAAATTCATGATAATTATTTATTTAAATGTTGGGCATAATGAAATGAATTTCAGTTGAATTGAACCTAGCTACAACCAACATCGTCCAAAATACAAACAACTTCAATTACTGATGTTTCATCTAATACGTTATAACAGCTAATTTCGATGATTTATTCTTCCTTTAACTTCTAAATCACCACAGAAAAAAAACCTCCCCGATTTCGATTATATACACCTATATAGAGAAAACTCCCATAAAGAGTTGTTAATGATCAGTTCTGAGCTAATGGAATGTTACAGGTGGTTATATTTTGTTTTTCAGCAAGACTTTGGGTACACAATCACTTGTCTTCGATTCTTAGAAGCTAGGAAGTGTAACTCCGCCTCAGGTGCCGCCAATCTCGTAAGCTGCGGTGGCAATGGATATGTTCGCTTCTGGAACACGAACACAGCCATGCTCATGGCCGAATTTGTGGCCCACCCTCAAGGTAAAAACGAATTAAACAATTAACAAATTTAGCCACCACTTGGTGGATGTTGTGTTTGCTTAGTTCTTTGGAAGTCTTAATCCAATTAGAGCAAACAATTATCCTCCTCTTCATCTGTTATCCGGACAAGTAATTTGGTTAACGTTTGGTCTATATTTTCATGTTTAAGCTGTTAAAGATCGCCATTCTTTCCAAAAGTTTAGCTTTGTATGGGAGTTTTTCTCCTATAGATCGGATTAAACATTAAGTAAATAAGTAATGCAAAAATACCCCAATCTCATTTCTCTACCGTTGGAAGCCGCTCTCTGAGAGCTCTAAACTGAACTGTGTGGTAGGTCGACGAAGAGGGAAATCTGGGGACGTATGCGATGGGTTGATTTTGTATGTATCGTTTTGAACAGGTCCCGCAATGTTCTTGTTCAAAGCGGATAGGTTTTTAATGATACTCCATGCATTTTGACACCTGAGAAATTGGTTGGTGTTTTACGATGCAGGCTTCGAAGGCCCGGCATAGTTTGAAGAAGTCGGTGTAGATGGCTATCTAGGTATTCAACTGTCAAGTTGACACGTAGAACGCAAATGAGCAAGTTTATCATGTGCATATAGATTGCCCTTGGTGTGGAAGGCCGGGCAACGTTTAAACTGGCTGCGAGTTATCCATATCAAATATATATATGTGTGTGCCACTCTGCCATGCTGCGCTTGCCCCTTCACTGCCAATTAATTGTAAATGGCATCTCAATGTAGAGGCCACTATTGTCTGGAAATGCGGCAATATTGTCCCTCCCCCGATGCTTTACAGGATAATTGCAGATCCTATTACCATTCATATATATTTGCATTTGTATTCATTGCCAACTATGTACTTTGAATAGGAAACGAGCTAAAAACCCTGTACGTGAATATTGTATCTTTCTGGGGGAAATGATGATACGACTTTCATAAAAAAAGAACGTGACAGTGGCATTAGATAAATTTATACAAAATGGAAAACAGTTTAAAAAGGCAGCAATCATGTTATCATTGCTCCAGAGCAATGGATCGATCGTTTCTCTAAATATGAATAGACCTTTTCTTAATACTTAAAAAAAACACGTTTAAGCTATCTGTTTCTGTTCACTTACAGGCACTTTTTTATTTGCTTCAAGATCAATTCACATTACATCCTTTATTCGTCCAAATACGTAATTGTTCTCCTACAATTGCTTCCCCGCGCGGCTTAATTCTCAATTGTTATATTTTCATCTTGCATTATGTATTTTCTGTTATCCTTTTACTTCAGTGGGAAGTATAATCATGTCCTTGGACAAGACGAACCATTACATGGTGACTGGAGACGTCGATGGTTGTATCAAAGTGTGGAACATCTCAGAGTATTGCAGGGGTTCCGATCCAGAGGGTGTCATTATCACTACTCCCCCTCGTAAGTAATATGTGCCTTCCTTCCTAACATATACAGACATCTTCTGTATGCATAATATATTATAAGTGGGTATTTTAGATTGCGGTAGAACACCACATATAATCATACCGATGTGCACATATAGATATTTACATATATTATATGTTGTGCATTCTAACAAAACATTGATTTCACAATTGATTTTTATTTCATTTTGTTGAAAGGTAAATTTTGCCAGCATATTTGGTGCGACCTACCATTCCAACTTCTTCAAAGTTCACCGAAAAGCCGTTCACCGAAATATTTCAAAAGTAATAAATTGCCCCTCGATAAATCATCATGTCTCCTTTGAGATCATTTTCATCCAATTTACATATATAATCGATTTTTGATAGAGCAATGTCATTTCTACCTCGCGTGTTTTCGAAAATTTAAATATTCATAACCGCTGCACAAGTGATTGAACTAATGCAAATAAAGATCTCAATGAAGGAACTATATTCGTGAGACATTACAGAAACAGAAGTCAATGTCTTGATACTGTGCAAAATCTAGGTCTCTTTAGATCACAAAGAAGCCCCAGCTGCACTGTGAAATTTGAGCGACAAATGCAACTCCTCCCGTTTACGTAGATGGGGAAAGCAGGGTTCTACATTGGTGTGCCTATGGCACTATATCATGTAGGTCATAGACGTAAGCCAGTCGCAACGGAAACTCTCACCTACTTAACTGTCTCTCATACCTCATAGGGAGGAGAGTAGGATTTCAACACACACCTTTCACGACGACTACAAGGGTTCTGAGCAAAATAATCCATCTGAGAAAGTAAAAAATGATTTTGGTTAAACTGTTTATTAGAAAATTATATTCAAACACAATAGATAGATAGATAGATAGATAGAGAGAGAGAGAGAAGTGAGGGGAGGGGGTCCATCAGATAAACATACCTTATCTCATTATATACTCCCTTTACGTCTTCATAACTCTCTAGGGAGTCATCGATATATATATTGTATACACTGCTATAAAGGGCTTCGTATTCCCCTTTGATGCAGGCCCTTTATTATATAAATTCCTTCCATTCGGAAGGTTATGAAAAAGGTTGGAAGAACTGTCGATTGCTATTATTGTGGTTAGGGTGAATGGGTGAATATATAAATGGTCCCACAGAGGCAAGGAAGATGAATACTTTGCCACTAAGGAGAATGCTGGTATTAAGGTACAGTTAATTTTTAGTCGTGATAGATACAATCTGTCAGAGAGGATTTCCTGACGATACTTAAAACAATCTACCAATGTTATGTAAAACATGATCATTGTGGGTCCACCCTTTAACTTGACCTTTTCTGTTTGCAGCCCTACAGGCCCAGTGGCAACCCCATCAGGACAGCATCAACTCGCTCGAGTTCTCCGAGAGGAACGACCGGAAGCTCATTTTAACTGCTTCCTCCGACTGTAGTATGGGCTTATGGGATATCTATGGGAACCAGATTGGCATTTTCGGGCAGGTAGGATTAACTTGTCCATTCTTATCAATGTTTAATTGGCGAAGTCATACCTTTGTCTTCTACCTAACTATCAATTTAGTCGTCGTTATCTCGAATAAGCTATCACAGATGTGTCGATTTTCCTCTAAGTATTTACCATTTGAACAAGAAATAAATTGGTTTTTATTTGCTGCCTCTGTTTTGTGATGCGATGTCCGACAGCTCGGGTTCTCCATTTATACATTGGGGGAGGTCGTGTCTGTTTTAAGTAGGTCTATCAATCAACTAGCCCCAATATCCGTAGCTAATCGGTCTTGTTGCCTTTCACCAAGCACACTACATGAATTTCAGTTAACAAAACTCCCAATTATTTCTTACTACCTAGGAGGAGCACTGGAAGATTGATCCGTACGTGCATCGCTTCGAAGATGGTTCAGATGATCAAGAGGTAAAATGTTTTCCACATACTTGAGATTTGGACCTATTGACTCTTTAATACCCTGGAAACTTTCTAACGCTAATTAGTTCATTTAGAAGATCATACATCTTCGCCAACTGCATCCTGAAGGGTTTATTAAGTGGTAAATTAATCATTGACGTTGAAGCTTAGATTTGTGGACCGAAGAGTTCCTACTCGACGCGTCCTTAAAAGGAAATCATTCCTAACACTTTTGAGTTGCTGGGCTAAATAAGTAAGTATCAAAATAATACATTAATTGAACACATCAATCAATTAAGCCTTGCACCTAACTAATTTCTACGTGAGCGCCAGCAACGCCACACATAATCTGTAATCATGTTACATTCATCTGAAGCCATAGATGTTTTACTGTATTCAGTATGACATTGAAAACTCAGCTCCTCCTGCAACACCTGAGGTGAGCGTTACTAGCTACATATTAGAGAGCTACTTGTAAATATGTCCTATAATTAAACAGAGATTAGTAGACTTAGTAAACGATAGTAATAGATGTCCCTACGATTACCCAAATGTGATAGGTTCCCTTTTAAACTGACTGTGCATATTCCTTAATATGAAGTGGTGGACTAGAATTCCCAGATGGATGTTAATATTTTTAATTCATCGACTGACCTGAACTTATGTTGGTTTGTAGAATCGTGTAGCCAGTAGCTCCTACCATGAAATGCCTTAGTAATTCCATATTAAACGAGTTCTTTCCTAGGGATAAGACCTGTTTTACCTATGTGTTTATTCCAATTTCCTGGTGAGATGGATATCCTATTTCGAATACCTTCCATTCCATCGTTGTCATCGTCCTGTTTTATGTCCTTAGTACCCTTTTAGCACTATCTGATCGTGTAAAATGGTAAGTATTAATCGGGTATATAGTTTGCGATTTCAAATATTGAAAAGTTCCCACGCATAATAAATTTAGTATATATATTGAACACAAATGTTTCCTGACCAAAAATAAAATGTTAAAGCCTTGGAACTGTAGGTTCGATTTAACTGGCTGATCAAGATGAGAACTATGCGAGAATCAGTATATTTAGATGTAAATATTTGCTGAAATTCGAAATGATATAGCGCATTATTTAAGTAGCTTACTGATTCAAATTCCACTATACCCTATCTGGAAAATCGCGTATGCCGATACTATCGACAAACGGGATACAAGCGAAATCAAATATCCAATACATTATTCCCCGTTAAAACCTTTTCAAGGTCAAGTATTAAGTTCTGTGGGGGTTAAGGACGACACTGCCACATATTGCCTGGTATAATTCCATTCATCCAAGCACTTGGTCCAATGCAGAATAGGTGCCACCCAGGGTGTCAATTCCACAATAGCTTTTGTATATAGTAGATTAACATGCGACCAGGTCATTGGCAGCATGTAGCAGCCTTGTGACTCTGGGTTGAAACAGGGCAGGCCTTACCCTCGAGGATCATCAGACATTGGCTTTATGATTTCACCCCCTGAAAGGAGAACGATCAGGGGTCGTCGATTGTAATCTATTTTATCAATAGAAGACATATCTTTTGGAAAAATCTATTTCAAGAGAGGTTGTTGAACCTGCACAAGCTCCCCACAAAAAAAACACATCCTGCATGGCCTCTTTCAAATTCTTTTCCCTCGAAAATAAAGAAACAATATACGGGAAGTCATCAATTTAGTCGTCAATAGCGAGCTTGTTGGTAGAACAATGTTTATATTATTCTGACGTGGTTCCGAAAATATACGATCCGAACTTTGGAGTAGTAGTATCGCCTACCTCTATCAGAACTAATGAAGATCCAGAGAAGCAGTCATTTAAGATACTTGGGCCTAATTGGGTACATGTAGATGTCCCTATCTGTATATCTTACTAGACGAAGATCAGAATGGAAGAATCCTAGTGTTTAAGTTCAAGGGAGATGAAAAGGGAGATTGAACGGTATTGCATCCTTCTATCTGAGAAAAAAGGGAAACAGAAATGCACTACCGAGAGGTCATTCACGAGGTTAAACGGCTGGATGCGATATCTAGAGAAGAATTCATTCAAGCTCCTGTGCTTTATTTTCTTTAATCTGGTGGCTTGACCTAAGCTGACATTAATAACAAATATATATAGGCTCCCTTCTGGGTAGCACGAACCAGGGCGAAAAACCCCAACCCAGCTGCTATTTTAGGCAGCATAGGGATCCAACTCTTTGAAGCCTTAAGTTTGACTTTTAAAATAAAAGCTAATTTTGCTATAATAAATACATCAGGGATACACGTAAAGCAATAAGAGTTGTGTGGAAATGGGACGAGGGATAGTTAAAGACGGAGAAGCCAGACACAGAAAAAGGGTTGAGTTAGGATTTCATTATATCAGCACCAGTATTTCCTCGCAAGGTGGATGGAACGTGCACATGGCGCGAGCTCAGCCTCGAACAAACGCTTCGCAAAAGCAAAAAGTGTGTGCCGGTGTGGATACGGGATCGAGCTACTCGGAGTCGGTGGGAGGGAGGAGGAGGACATGGAGGAGCAGTTGGGGGTGGAGAAAGGGTAGGACGAGAAGGAGGAGAGTTTGTGGGGGATGAAGGTGTTTAATTTGCTTTGCTTCAGAGATGGGAGGATGGTTACGAGATTGTTCATAGTTTTGGCCATACCGACTCCATCGGTCTGTCATCCCTACATTGATCCATCTTCTGCTTCTACTCATCCGCTAAGGCTCATATCACAGCCCCAATGCACCCCAAGAGAAAGGGTGCATTCCTAAACTTCGGGTCGCTACAGACGGCTATAGATGCCTCTCCCACCCCCCAACTCCTTTTTTTCATAGAAATACAGGAATGTTAGTGTGAATCGAAGAAAGGGTAGACACGATCGCGTGGCGGGTTGATTGAAACTCTGAAATTCCTACTGAGGATTTAAGTCTTTTAGGAGAGGACATTAAAGCCCTTGCTATGGGTTATAATTGGGGCACATCTAAAATAAGTAGCCTGGAGGGGGTGAAATGGGAGGAGCATGTTTGTCAAATTACATTACAGAATGATGTGAAGTATGAAATGGTTAGATTATTATTTGAAATCGCATTTCTGCCATAATAAGCTCACTGGCACCACTAAACGCCTTACAGTTTACACAATGAGCTTTCCTAACATGGATATTAGCGGGAAACCTGTATTTTGTCATCGTGCGACGACAACAGGGTAGAATCAGGGTGAAGCAAACCTTTGCCTGCAGTTGAATTGGGAAGTATAAAATCATTCCAAGCTTCATAGAATTAGTTTGTTAGGCAGATGTGTGGGAGTCTGCTGTTCCCCCAGACTGATCAATAGCGACACCTATTTTACCGGTCAGTGCGTTCCAACCGGTGGCGATTAATAAATAAAACTCTTCTTATTAAACAAGCTGAAATAGAGCGTGACAGTGGGTGGCTTTCAGGCAGCAGCCTCCCTGTCGAACGAGGGTGTCGGATCATTTCATAATTAAAGCAACGATAGTTGGGAATAAAAGGGACAGAAACGAGCCTGTTGAACGCTAGTTAAGCCGTCAGCTTGATGAAGCGACACTACGCACTGACGAATGGCTGTCTCTGGGAGATACGGGGTATCAGAGCTACGATATGAATAGACGATCCCTACACTGGAACACAGGCTAATACAGATAAGCACTCTGGCCTGGGTTGCTCTCGTTGGTCTTTAGCCTGTCGTCTCATAAAGATATTTTACAGCTTTTTACAAAGTTCTTTTACCCATTGTGTGTGTACTGCTTCTTTCTACTAGGTGTACTACGATGAATCGTACCCGGCCAGTCCGTGTCCCTCGGAAGTTATGGTATCTATACACGGCATGTTTTATGGTTTGGAAAAGAATTTAATTAATGAGCACATATCCATCCCCACCATTAGAAATGTATCGTTGTGTTATACCTTTCTCACATGGTTTTATAGTTGTAGTTGGAACCCACCAATTGTCATGCCTACACAGATTATAATCCGGGAAATTCCCTTAAAGACAGCCTGACGTCATTTTGTTGGATGTGGAATGGATGAATATCGATGCTAGCTTTGGCGGAGGAAGGAAATGAACTGTAGGACTAAATTTGTAGAAAATGTCACATTTATTGATCGTGACGCTTTCAATGTTTCGTCAGACACAACGCAGGGCAATTCTGACAGATCTCATTTATTTCTTAACTGCAAGACTTTACCAACACCAGATCGCAACCGACCGAACAAAGCTACTAAACTAGCATGCATTCTATTCATTAAACCTTTCCTTATTACGGCGAAAGACTGAGACTTCTGGATGAAATTATTCATTAAAATTTGAAATGTGTATCATCATCGAATCAAATTGCTATAAACTTAGAATGCAAAACGCAATTTCTTACATGTATTTGTAAAGGGAACTATTATTACGTATCTCCAGGTCTAATCATTTCCTTGTGATAGAAGGGACTACTCTTAAATTCTGTTTAGGTATTATTCCTCATTCCAACCTTAATTTCAGCGTGGCGAAGCGGAAAGTGGGATATAAAAATATCTCCAATAATATTTAATGCTTCGCCGGAACTGTTTAATCGTTATAAGGCTTCCGTCTGCTGGGCAATATCCCGTCACTATAAAGGCACCCTACCAGTTTATTTTAGGGAGTTGATAAACCCCCATACCTCTCAGCTTCAAGGAGCTTGCCTTCTCCTGTAGCAGGATGCACCAACATGTTTTATTGTCCCTTTTGGGTTTTATGGACTTTCATACGAAGCATTCCATATTGCTCTAGTATAGTGGGACAAGACACAAAGTAGCTCCAGTATATAGACTTTATTGCGGTGTAATACCACAAGTGCTCTCACATGGCCGTTTTGCCTTTTTCCTCGCTATTTCTGCGCGCCACAGCCATCTGGAATTTAGTAGATACTGGGTTTTATTATAGAGCAAGCGATATGCACTACAGCTTCTTCATCGGCTGTCACTTCACTGAGTCAATAAATTGATTAGTGGTATCCAAATCCAATTTTCTCTAAAACACATGAATGGCTACCTAGCTGAAGGGAGCATTGCTGCACCGTTAGCCTATAGTTTTTGTTGTAGACGTTCTTGTTAAACCTGACACAAATATACCCATGGCTTCATTCCATGTTTATCCTTCGTGAGTTTATTTATTCACTATTTATCCTTTGAATTGTACACACAGCCTTAGTTGAACCCTTCTTTGTGTAATATGAGTAATGGTAATAGGTATATCGATTAAAATATTGATAGAAATCTGAAACGAGCGACTATAATGCATTTATCAATGATAACTTCTATGTGTATTAAATTGCCCTTCGTTCCTTGTTTTGCTTCAATGCCAGAGTGCATTTTGTTGCTTATCAAACATAATTTATATCTTCTCATCAATCCTAAACCCCAGAGCGATGAATAAATCAGATAACATGTTTCTATGCTATCCCTACACGTGTATATTTCCAAACAAAGTCGTCAGGAAATGAAATGAAAAGTACCTATTGCCTTAATCTTAAAGTGGTAGGATGTGTAATCAAGCATAATAAAGTACATTCTTATAGTCCACTACAAAAGAAAATGTATTTATACACCTTTAAGAAGATAATACTGAGGTATGTAAACTGATTAAATCCAGTATCGTAAGATCTCGAGGAACCGTCATCATCTGCGTCTGAAATATATCCATACAGATCGGCATGCATGTATGCGCATAACCGTATTCGGGCGAAATGTATACTCTATGTTTGTATGGATGCACAGCAAATGCATACTTCTACATGATTCAGTAGGTTACACAACTTGGGTGAATAGAGAACAATTAAGGTGGACGGAAATAACGCCTGGACAGGTGGTGCATGATATTGTATGAATTACTTCCTTGTTTACTCTCATCCGCTCCCTGGTATTTCTGCTGACTAGAAGCGCTGTTACCGAGCCTGATCGACAGTTCAATTGACTTGCCCCTATAAGCACTATGCTTGGGGTCCGTTCAAATGCCCCGTCCGCTGAATAAGCTATCGGAAGGCCGAAGCCACCTCCTAAGCTTGCCTATGAATAAGTCATAGTTTCTGTAGCGAGCAAGCCATATTTCTGAATCAGCATGCAATATTGATGTGGGATGACGGTTAGGGGGAGGGGGGAATTGGTAGTAAGCCTTTTGTACCCTCCTACAGTCATGATCAACCTTTAGGTCTAGCGTTAAATAAATGATTCTCGTCCATGTAACGTCGTATATCTTGTCAGCCTTGGGACCCAAGAAATGCTTCATGAATGATCAAATACGAAACGCAAGTGTAAGTATTTGCCAGAAGTGGAGGATCCTAAATCCCCTTATGACTGGTCCTCTATGATTAAAACTTAACGCATACTTCTATCATAGCCCTAGTCCCTACCCTTTTTGGATAACCGGCATGAACCCAGGTTCAGAAGTTCTGACCTATCACCGGAGGGGGAGAGCGTTGGCTAATAACTATGAAGTTGGAAAGACGCTCTCCCAAAGCTTGTGATTTAATCGTAGTTTCTCCCCTCTTTTATTTTTCATGGTGGGCATCTTCCTATCTCACCAACAGTTCCCCATAACCATGTCCCTTTATTTATTTTGTAGGCAATTCCATACTCTATTGAGTTAATGCTAAATCATGATAGGCCATTAGAATTTTTGATAATCTTGATGGTATTCATTCATAATTATGTTTGTTGAAAGTTTACTGAAATCAATGACATAGGCCTAATACGTATTTAAGTACTTCATGTTAACTACTTTTATTTTACCATGACCTAAAATTATACAAGGCGCGAAAACTAAACTTTATCATTTCATAAATAGACAATTGTTTACGAATGTGCACTGTTTCTATTGTATGCAGGCATCGTGCATTAATATACAGCAGGACCACCGCCTGTGCGTGGTCTATGTATATGGCATACATGAGACACATTACCTAGAAGATATCCCACCGCGATTAATACTCTGCTTTCGCCTTGCCCCCTAAAGAATCCACCCCCTCCACATTAACTTGCCATTTCTCCCCGGTCTCATCATATCACCACGTGGGTTGCTTAAACATCCAATATTTGGGGTGTGCAGTCATTTACCATTGGTTGGCTTGGGCAAATAATCTGTTACAAACTAAGTTATCCTCATCGCTGCTCCGCGGTACATACACAGAGAGCCCTACTCCGGTGAAGGGCACTGATGATGATGACCGTGTCCACGTTGACTCTAATCAACGGCAGGTAGCCTAATGTGCCTCGGATGGTCTGGTAATTTAGGTATAAGGGGAACTCATCATGGGCCTCACGGAATGGAGGAGGACCTCCGACTGCTTATAAATATATCTCTCCCCCTCTCTCTATCTCTTTCTCTTCTTCACTATCCACTCTATTGTTACAGTTTCCACTCTCTCAGATCCGATTCCATTCTCACCCTCTTGTCTCTTGTTTGTGAGGGCCCCAGCAATAGGTCTATGACTGCTAAAAAGAGCAAGAAAGATGCAATGGTTCTGCCTGCGTAGTTAATCGCTAGAATAAAACATAAAGGTTTTCTTTCTGTATATGTTTTATTCATAGTTCATTGTGTATCAATATCACCAGTGATTACTCGGTGCTAAAGTGAACTCGGTGGGTGGGAGATACATATCCCTGAATAAATGCTTTCAATTACAGGCAGAATATTAAATTGATCAGTTTGAAGGAATTACAATTGGTTTTAAGTATTCCATTATTATGTCTATTCTCCAAATTGTGCATTCTCTTCAGTCTCCATATTTGGATACTTTCGAAATAAGACATTGACAATTACGAAGATTTAACACAGTCACTCTATACAAAGATTAATGGATGAAAACATTACTTCTCTTATCAAAACCTTAATGAGAAAAAGAGACGCTCCTATATCCAATGAATGACATGAACGAGCCTTGGTTTCAATAAATGAGGGTTTCTGTATCTGATGCTATCAGGAGGAATTGGAGACGGAGACGCAACAGGTAGAATTCACGGATGATACTGTGTGGGAGCCGGATGAGCGAGCAGTAACCGACCCGGCAGATTACCGCTACAATACCTGGGAAGACACCTACCTTGGTAACTATGCACCTTTGAATAAGGAAAATACCTTTAAGTCTCACCGGACAGAAACTAAATACAGCCCAGTATTTATTATCTATTGTTATACGAATGAAACCATAACCATCCATGAATTTCTTTTATTCTATTGCTTGTTTTAGATTGGGAATATTTCATATAAAGATGTCTCTCGCATAATGGAAGCTTTTAATGGGGGATGTCTTTTTGATATTTATCTCTTTTTCATTCCTGTAATTTGGTCTGCGTGTTCATGCTTTATGTTTGATTATAGGTAAGAACTACCAAGAGACTCGTGTTCAAAAACGAGAACGTAAGCAACCAGGGTTCATTCCTGACCTGCCTTACCTTCACTGGGAAAGAACAGGTCAGCCTCCCGCTGGCCCATATGCCGTAAGTTATTGGGGAAATCTCCATTACTTTTGATAATCCGTAGCTCCTACCACAAATATGTTGCATATAAGAGAAACCTACCTGAAATATCCATAATAATTTGATTGATCCCTACGAAGCACAAAAGCAAATAATCTTAAAATTCTAAAACTCTATACCCTCAGCACTCCCGCCACTTGTACTATCCTAGCGGTAGAAAACAACCAGTATGGAAACCATGTCCCAATAAATGGTACCTTTTGCACTTGCAATACATTAATATAAGACCCTTTTATAGACAAAGAAACCAATCTCCAATAAAAATGCACCGAAGCAAAAACCTTAAGCACATGTTAACATCATCCCCTGTATTTATTTTATGTTCCATACCAAAGCGCTCCGAGAGCCTTAACTGTTACACGGTACGATATGAGAAAGTATTTCCTGCATGGAGTCGGCCCTTACATAATACATTAATCGCACCCTACATTACACCATAAGACATTGTAAAATCAGATTATAAGGGACCTTTTTCTCCACAAAGAGTCGGTTAGGAAAAAGATCCCTTTTCTCCTGATACACAAGAGCATTTTATAGTTTTTGGCATCCTCCGGAAGTAATAGTTTCATTTGAAAAGACTAAATACAATATGTAATGTTTAGTGTAACAATGATATGTATACACAGTGCAGTCAATCAATCATCAAAAAGACATCACAATTTAAGCTTTTTGAAAGGAGTCAAATATTATAGAATGCCTTTTAAAGTGTTAAACAATTTTCACTGCTCCCGTTTGCCTTATATATATCAGTAAGGGTGGAAGATCCATTGAACCTAATACTGATATATCACAATATACTTACTGACGAGTTCATTTTCACCCAGTTTTTCATACCCTAATGATCAGGCTACGTCAAACTGCATTAGTTAAAACAGGCGTTCGTTAAAAATGCATTTATCACGACAATTTAAATAATCTTATCAATCGGGGTCATTCTTGCAAGTGATTGCACATTTTTCTAACTCTTTTATCATTGGAATTGACTTTGAAAGCATGCACCCCTTTGGATTCGCGGACACATTTTAAGCATAGAAAACAACTTAAAGAGAACAAACCAAACTGTTTTATTGTTATTTTCCCAAGCGTTATTGTACTCATAACGTTTGAGGCAAACTTAATTTCACCCCACATGACATGGGAAAAACTCGTGAATCTCACGTTTCATCCATTGCTTTTTTGCGAGCCTGCCATGAAACCATCTTTCAATAAGGGCAAAAACTGATTTCCAATGCATCAACCTAAACAGAGTATCCCCGACCTCTATCAATTCGAAGCAGGCTTTTTGATTGGAGTGAAACACCGTCCTATTCTGCATTCAAATAGCGAACACCTCGTCAACTACTAAATGCAGTTTGATCCAACCTGATAGAATGTTGGCCCCAAATCACAGCTTGCCTGTCTGTCCAGGTTTTCTGGTAAACACCCATGTTTTCTTGACTGCATCATGTTTTATCCCCGTGTTAGTGGTGAATGTACTTTTGCATGATCCCTTTTCATCTCCCTGTGTCAACCAGTCTTAGGTTCTACCGAAAGATACATTGCCAGATCCTTTAAGCGCATGTCATTTCTCATCGTAGGCATTGAAGACCGCTAGCATCTCCACTATAGGGCCCCTTACTCGGCCCGACTTCGTGTCCAACCCCGACAAGTATTTCCCTGTCTCAGTGGTGTGTGGTGATCTTATCATATTCGCGTGCGACTAATTCTATGTGGTATTTTTAATTGTTTGACCACTTGTTAAAATGTGAAAATGTCTAGGGTATGTTGTTTTGTTATTTACGTAATCCTATTAACCGAGGTTATTCTTTTGGGCAGTCCCTCGTTTTTAGGATGGATATACATTAATCTAGAAACAGTTCATTCGTTGATGGTTATCATTTTTATTTCTTGTTGGTGTATGTCCTTATGCTTGTTTCAGTTCAGAATCTAGGGATAATTTTAGGTGTAGATCAGTAAATATGTTAGGTTTGCCGTAATGGTATTATAGTTACGTACTTGACTGTATATGGGCTACTAACGATTTGGGAGCCAGTTCTCTTGAGTACGTTTTGTTTGTAGGTGGATATTTCATTCAATGACTATTTTCTATTGTGAACCTTTCTTCTTCAGTTGCAGATACTATTTAATTTCCAGATAAATACTTATTACGTACACTTTCATGAGAAACACTAGCAGAAACCGACTTCCTTATTTTTATTCCGGAAATAAACGATAATAATAGTAATTGTAATAAGTATCGGTAATGCTTGTACATGATTGGATGTAATGTGGTATATATACAATGTATTTTGCATCCAATACCACTTGTATCAATCTATCTAAATGCTTTACTTTAATACTAGAAGAATTCCCATACATTAGTAGGCAATATACAATGCTGCAATCTACGCTAATTTGAAACCTTCGGGTCCCACATATATATAGGACAAACTTATTTTACTCTATTATTGATATGATATCTTTCAATTATCTAACATACTGAAGGCCCTGGAAACCTCTCAGCTGACTAACGTGGGACCTCTGAAGAAGCCCGATTTTGTAAGTCACCCGAACAGATATTTTGGAGATAGAGAGGGTAATGCCGATGGTCCTAGTGGTCCCGCTAGAGTTCCCCACCCAGCGGAGAGTAAGTATTCCATTCACCGTCTTATGTTTAATTCATGCATGCTTGCTTGTGACACTTTTATTTGAAAATGATCATTGCATTATTTGAAACACTTTATTTTGTTCTCATGAACAGCATGGCGCTTCATTTTTATCTCAATGTGCATTGCTTTCAAACTATAATTAATAATAGTTCTATGATGAATCACAAGTTGACTAATATCATTATACATATGGTATTTACATGCATGCAGAATTTTAATTAATTGTGTAATTACTTTGAAAGAATCACCATTTCCTTTCCTAAACCTATCTGGCTTGTATTCAGGGAAGCCAGACATTTTAGATGAATATATCACTGTGACTGAGAGTAAGTTGTGCCTAATAAAAAAGACATTAACAATTAAATATCACAAACAAACACATTCATAATATACGCAAATACACTTGTGTACCACACAAAAACAAACATTTTAATAATCAGAACAAATGCACGAACAGGTCAAACTAACTATACCCAATCAATGGCTCTTTTAGAAGCGATTCGTCAGTGGAAGTATATGAGACAACAGAGGGCTAAGAAAAGTATATCTATAAGCAGGAATCGATGTGTTATTTGAATAAATATAGAGGTATTTTGATGGGACACTGTAGGTCGCACGGTTTATCGCACGAAAAGCCTCTACCTTTCCATCACAGATTAACGTTTTTCACTGCTCATCCGTTACAATTGAAAAAAGGAAAGGAAAGGGGATGAAGGGCCTCATTTGGCATCTGTTCTAATTACTAATATCACTGCACACTTTATGGGTACTCTTGCATAAACTCATACTTCAGACGTATAAGTGAACTTATCATAATTATAGTATAAATATATCATATCATAGCTTGGCAACATCTCCAGTGTCAGAATCTAGCCACAAATACATACTTTAGTATTAACATGTTCGTGAATCAAGCACATTAAAGAACATAGCAGCAAGAGAAAGTGGCTTTATGGGATAGATATGCACACGGGATTGGACCCTGTTCTAAAGGGCACATAGTTCAACTAAACATAAGGTTTCAATTGATTGATAACATTATCTATGTTGTTATCCATTGACTGCACTCTGAGGTAAAATCATTTTAATTTCTTTGGGGCTAACACCACCGACGATTACAACAATGTCCCCAGACGCGATATCTCCCGAACAATGATTCTAACACAATAAGCTGTCAGAATTGTATACTATTGCTTCAAATAATTGGTTGCCTTATAATTGTTTTTATTTTATTGTATCATTGATTTGTGCGAAGTATGTTGTGATTGTAGGAAACGTACTGAAACATTGATTGTGATGTTACCTTTTCTGAAATCAAATTACGTGAATGATATTTGGCAACTGTTTGAAAAGTTGTATGTATGTTTCTCCTATGGTATTCAGATGTGATTAAAATAGAGAAATGTGTATTTCGCCATGTACATATATTTGATCACTTATTCGGACTCAGTTGTGCCGCCTGACTTTGAGAGATTTGGCAAGGCAATTGTTTGCAGCAATAGTTCACATTATGTTAAATCCGCCTATGGTCTTTGATCACATTGATTGACTTTTGGGATTAAGGGTATGAGAAAGGTCTACGTTGAGTTGTATTAATATCAAGATATGAAATTATTTCCATTTACAGATTATCTTCTAAAACCCCATGGTAACGAATTTGATTATGACACCAATTACATTGGCAATTATTTCAAAATTATGATCATTTCTTCGTCCTAGTAATCATTTCATTCTTTAAACGCATAGCTGTGAGAAAGTGACGATTATTGACTAATATTCTGATATTTGTTTCATGTGACTGGGGTCATATTATTCTAAAACGGAAAACTGTATATATCTTGTATGTATAACATTTCACCAAATGTATCCATTTGACAATGTCCCTTATTATCCATCCTTCCCTATCTTCAAATTAACATAGCTATACAGAAATTCGTAGCTTTTGAATAAATACCCAATATAATAAGTAGATTACCCGAATGTATATAAACTGATTCTGTTAGCAAAGATTTCGATACAGAGAATGTAGGAGAGTCTCATTCGCTGAGTGAATATTAAGTAAGGTCAATCTTTTATATGATTCAATTTATAAGCTCAGCACGTATTTAAAATGTTTAAAACGTACGATCATCTCGAACGGGATTGCGAAAAGATTTTGCCTCTGGGCATCATTAAATGTGTACTATCTCAACTGTTTGTGCTGGATTTAAAGCATTCTTGCCTATTCTTTAGATCATGGATTTGTGAGATTACACATATCCCAGTTCTTCTCTACCTTCATGTGTGGTAATTTGAATATACTTTTCATATTCTATAGGTTTGAAGACAGCCTTTGACGAAAAGACCCTGTTTCCGCGTGAGCTACTAGACTTTGAAGCAAAAATGAAATCGCATCATCAAGTGATACTGAGAGAGCAACAGGTATGTAATGAAACTATACCCTAATTAGCGGTTGGATAGATTTATATTGGCATATCTCAATGAGGTCAAAATTATGTTATCCTGTCAGATAATAATTATATATAATATAATTAATATTGAATAGTGAGATGTCTGTCTAAAACTACTTCTAACCTTGACCATACATTCTTTTGATAACGGAAGCAAATTACTTTTAGAGCCAAATATTCCAACTATTCTAACTACGTGGCGCCAAAGTTATCGTGTTCATAATTACTTTTACTTTTAATTCCTATTCATTGTGATTAACCTTGGCTCTTGATCACTCAGACAGGAGTTCATCTAGAACCGGTGGGATAATTTTTATAACCTGAGCACTTGTCCAGCCTCTATTTCCTCATCCATATGTCCAGTTCTACACTACACACATTTCCTCGGGTTTTCAGGTTTCGGGAATTTGTAATAACATCCATGCCCCACCCACGCGCATGCAAATCAACTAAAATAATCCTTCTTTTGTTTCAAGACCTTCCCAACCAACCTCACAACACACTCACTTATTCCCAGTATTGTTAGCTGTAATATCAAAATAAGGGTGTAGTTTATTTCATTGCAGTATAGCTTATAATAACCGAGCTTTGCTCTTGTGCACGGACCTACTAAGTAATCGCTTATGAAAAGAACTGAGCGACTTCAATTTTTGCGCAATGCTTCTACCGCATTTCTCCAACAATAACTGTACGACCAACCAGTATGAGCTACATTTTTGTCGTACATGTTCGCATCACATGAATAACGAACACCCAACATGAAAAATACATACGTTTTTGAATGTATGAGTTCCGTTTATGAATAGGCCCCTGATAGTATAAAAGAAAGATATTTGGTAGATCAAATGTCCAACACGGCTTCACATCACACACAGTAAGAAAGTCTATATCAGTGGAATTGCCCAATCACTATTAAAGAGATATTGCACGGCGTAGCATATACCATTAAACATGCAATCTAAGCTTTTGAATGTGATATATAGAAAGAAACCTGTCCCAATGTATATATAGTATCCGGATAATGTTCATAGCTTGTTGTTAAGTATTTATGATGTTTGACAAAATACTCCGGCACTTAAGTTTTAGGTCTCTTGTGATCTTCAAATCTAACCTATGAAAATATCACTCAGGTTTTGCTGATTCTATTTTTTACCACCTATTCATGTGTACTTTGTGTGTTCCACACTTCAGCCGGTCCTTCGATTGTCCGACGCTAACGGCTCCATTCCGGTATTTAATAGAATGCTTCAGCCAAACGAATCACACTACTGTCCTCCTACCTAAGATATATTTTTCACTTGTACAGATGACAGCTAGTAGAATCACGGTGCCATGAGGGAGCAATCTATAATTCATACGTTAGATTCATCGTTCACTTTCACTATCACTGCTCTAAGCATCCACGCCAGTACCATAGGAGACACATGGAGATATATATGCATGAATCGCGCTCACTTCAATTAAGGATAGCTAAAGGCAGTACTGATTATGTGATTAATGGCGAGTCATTTTGGATACAATAGATATAACTGTAAGAAACCCGTGGCTTGCTGTGGAATTGCAAGAATGCCGTGTGTTTTCCCGTAACATTCTGTCTTCCTGAGAAGACTAGTATGTTGTGGCCAATGTGAGACACTTTAATGGCATTTAATGACATCGGAATCCAGGCCGCGACTCGAAGCCACTTATTACCATAAGAAGCCATATTGAAACTCAATATTAGACCAAGTAAAGCCCTGTTAATAAATGGAAATGGGATTGAATTAAGGCTTTGTTACACACTTTGTTAGAAACATACACTTTGGTGTGAAGGAAATTTACTGGCTGGTGGTTCGGAGAAAAATGGTGTCACGAGCAATAGTTTAGAAGATCAACAAGCGAACACGAACAAAGATATGTAAAATATGCTTAGTAGTCTGCCTTGCTATGGATAGGCTGCCAGGGTTTTCCGTGCTCGACCGAAATCATTGTCATCCAATTTAAATGTTAGATAGGTGCGGCTGGCAGGAGTAATGTCATCAGATCGGATTAAGTAGCAGAATTTCATCCAATTACGGTGAGCGATCACTGATTGATTGGGAAAGTATTGACTTTCTGTCTGAAGTGTTGACCACTAGAAGGATGAGTCGCACCACCCAACTTTTCTACCAGCCGGCCCCTCTTCATGTACAATCCTTTTCTTTGTTCCATCTCATGAGAAATCTGAGTAAACCTTAAGTAAAGGCTGTTTGTTACTTTCTCCTTGTTTATTACAAGACAATCCATCTTGGTGAACATTAGACACAACAAGTGCGTACACTCATGTAATACATTTTCTTTTGAATATTATACATATGTACCGTATAATATGTGTATCATGTTATTGAGTTAATGGAATTCAAATAATTGTAGAAGAATGAAAGCAAGCAGACGGCAGTTCAGTTTATATTATAAGATGGAAGCCATGCTTATCATGTATATCAACATAGTTGCACATGTCGACGTATACTATGTCAATATAGCACACATGTACAACTATTGCTATCAAGTTCTATTGTTTACAGATTAGATATAATTAAAAAAGGAGTGAAGACGTTTGAAGAACTCTAATTCAAAAAGTGACATCATATCACACTTTGGTATTCTATGCACTGTAGCAAATATCAATTTTGCCCCAGTTAAGAATGAGTGTCTCGTGAAGATATTCTTCGGACCGAGCTCCAGAATGGTCTTTAATATCAAGAAGGCGTATCGATCGAACCCCACGTTTTTCTTCGGATTCCTCGACTCTAATACAACTGCCTTTAATAAGTCTTTACCTTTAAAGACAAAGTAAAGAACGATCGGATGATACTCAAACTAAATACATCACACATGGTATAACGTGGGATATTAGTACAGAAGGGCTAGTCTTTCAGTTCTTTTAACTTTAATGAAGGCAGTATAAAAAGGCTTTGGTGCGCCAGGTCTGCAGTATTGGCGTCTGCCGGCGCTATTTGATATACTTTTGATGAATTGTATTAGAAATATAACAGATACCTTGGGAGAGGGCAGAGGCGGGGCCTTGTGTATGTCAGAATGATAATGATGGATAAGCACCTAATGTTATTGCATGGAAATACCTTTGTTTGTTGGTCCCTCGCAAAATGAAGCATATAGCTAGATGGTGATTGGTTCTACCTTACTCCACCCTTGGGCTAGGATGTATTAGAGCCTTTCTCGGTCTTCACCAAACCCTCCCCCTTCATCCGACCTGTTGATTGATGCCATCAACTTCCAACTCTCAGAGGGCAGCTTCACTTGACAGTATATTTTACTTTAAGCACATAGGTCTGCGTGGAATGAGAATTGCATATTAGTATAGGCCTGATAGATGAGGACTTGAATGCATAGTCATACATTGGCTATGAGCTAAGTTATTGCACTATTTTATGCGATTAAAGGAACATCTCTCCGTGGAGTTAGGGCCATTGCGCTAAAGACAAAGAGACGCGTAACACATGATACATCTCACTCTATAAATGAAATGGCTCTTAAATGGCTTTTTTCTGTACATATAGCAGTATTCTTGTCAATTTGAAATATAGTTTGATGGGTTTATAACAACACCTTACTGATGGTGCTTCATAGTGATGTTATTTTCAATATGAAGAGCAAATGAAATCATAGTACATACTTGATGTCTTGTCATATTCAAATGTTAAATTTTATCTAATGAGGTAATATTAGATACGAAATGCTATAAGTTTCTTCTTAAAAACTATTTAATCGATATTGGACATCACAAATCTTCTCTTTTTCTATAATTGCCTCATTTAAAGGAAATTAAAGAAGCTAAAAGCAGAAACCCTCGCACCAAAGAGGGGAAACTGAAGGAGGTAATGAATTGAAATAAGTTCTTTTTAAAATAATAAAACCGTGATCATTATTTTTGTATCCAAGATAATTACCCTAGTGTAGCCAACTCTTAGGATATTGCCCAGCCGAAAACCAGGAACCTTACACATTTCTTTCTAGCGTGTTCTTGCGTTGCAAAGAAATCTTTTGCATGTCGGGAATAAAAGCATTAAGTTGTCTGCTGATTTATATGGGCATTGCTCTTTTTTGCCACGCCTGGTTTTCCCGCTGTAACTGCCCAAGCCATTGTCGTTTTGGTCTATTTATGGCTCGTCCTGTTGCTCTCACGTAGAACCTGTGTTGCTGTCTCCTTTTCTCTTAGTCCTTTCTTTGTTTGTCTCTCTTGCAGAAAAAGGCCGGGATTGGACTGTTGAAGGCGTCTGGGCTGGTTGGGCCTTCGCCTCAGGGACGTTCGATTGCCTCCCCAGCTACCAGCAAACGGGGTGGGATGGGTGGACTTCGGCCCTTCCGACTCAAGCCCATGGGAGTCAGGTCCGGGTCGGTAAAGGAATCCGATTGAAGCAATACCCGACTGTCACTCAACCGACGAGGTCTTCGGTCAATGTGAGCCGCTCTGTACACCAGCGGAGACCACTTGTGGGGCACATGAAATCAGGGAAGCGCGTCGATGTATTGGTTCTACTCGCGCAGAGCCCTGTGACTCAGGCCTTCGATATGCAAACAGACTAACGCCAATACATAAATAGAGATCGGTGCCCTTTACACTGACTGGTTGAAGCTGTTTACAAGTTCCATGTTGAGTCAACGCATTTTTTTTTGTTTCTGTTAATTGATTTCGGATATGGGGATGGAGTAAATTCCAGCGCTTTCTAGTGTTTCACGGAGTGAATCACAGCTTTTCTGTCGGTTTTGTACTTTTCTATAATGTATATAAGAATCACAAAGAGTCGAACTGATACACTTGACAACTATCGCGCTCTTAAAGAAGTATTTATTGGGATAAATTGTATATTTATGTAATATACATGTACATATCAAAATGCCATGATCGGAAGTATTTCACTGCATACAGGCACATAATGTGCATTCAGCTGTTTTAATTTGTATGAACCCAAAAGAACCACTCAAGTCAATTTAAATAAACTATTCACAATGTTCATATGTTCAAGCTTTTATTTCATTAATTGAAACTCGCACAACGTACACAATCTGTGTTCGAATTCTGCACACCACCCAAATCTGGGATGACCATATTTCTTCTGAATCCTCTTATCTAAATAAAGGCTTTTATCCCCAGGAAATTGTCCACGACGTGGTCCCATTGCGCTGGCATCAAGTATTAATCACCACTTCGCTGAATGAATTAGCACTTGAATGGAATAGGTACATAATTCATCAAGAACATGCTGCGAGAACCATATATTCTAAATGAATGTTCCCTTGGTAAAAGCTTTGTTTACAGTCACTTGCGCAGCTCAGGTAACTTCACTTCCGCTATTCTTGGTCCCATTTGAGTCATTTGCAGCCAAATTAACGGGAGGACATTGCCCGAGTGAGGGATGCGTTTGAGAGGACAATCTTGGTCCAACACCAATTTATTAAACCAAAGTGTTATACACTTTTCGTGAAATATTTTACCACAGTTTGGCAGCAACCTGGATAGGCCCACGATGTATATCTTTGCATATCTATAAATGCATATAGGTCAGCATAATTCATATATATTATATCACATTTTTTGGACTCAAAACTCTTGATCGATCGATATCAATGCAGATCGTTTCACCGTGTGAAACTTACATGAGTATTATATACTGTCGTCTTCTTGTCACCTCTCACATTTAGAGAAGCAAATAAGAGGCTTATTGGATGTGTTAGTGCTCAATAATATGGAGACAAGTCGATTAGGTGGATGTACATTTCGGCGAGGGTCTTCCAGGTAGTTGAGGTATGTATAGAGTACGGCTATACAGACTTATATAGGAGGCAGCGCGTCATGTTGCCGTAAGGCATCTACTGTCCCCGCAACAACGACACCTGAAGAGCCCCACACGCAACTCGCAGAGGAAAGGTCGCTCGTAGAGGTCACAGCAGGGGTGACGTGGCTGTGAAAAACGCCATAAGCGCCGTAACCATGGCAACGACGAGCACGGCCCCTGGTGGTGCACAAGGGAGCAGCCTCCGAGCCGGAAGAGGAATTTCATCTATTCTTCCGGCACGCAGAGGAAGCATTAACACTTCACAAAATGACCGTCAGAAAGGTTAAAGGCCGGCTAACGAAGTACACCCAGTTCTCCCATCATGATATACCCAATATGGATGTAAAGGAAGCATCGGACTCTACATGGCAGAGGAGGAGGGGTATTAGCTTGTTCATACTAACAAAGAGGCACAGCTCTTCAGTCGTTTTAAACGGAGGTTTCCCCAAATAATTATATCTCCATTATTTGTAACGTCTCATCCTGTAGAGTAACATATCTTCAAGGTGAAACTGGTATTCAATTGCTGCTGCTAATATATTCCCAACCATAGGCCTAATATGGAGAGGGGGCATTTGTGAGAAAATCAAACTCACCTATCAGTGGTATGCCCAAGGGAAGCAGGATAGATTTTACGCCAATAGACCAATGTGCCACGAGACTAACACAATATTTTATGACCGGGTCCATTTAAAAACGGTGTTGTTACCAATCCAAGGAGATGATGTGATTCGTGGAAATAGATTTTAAAAAAAACGGGTTATTTCTTTAAATTTTTAAAGAATGATAAATTTCCTTAAATTTGGGTCAGCTTGGCTGCTTTTAAGGTTGGATGCTTGATCCAATCGATGTAATAACACCATTCTATTTGAATTGCCAGAACTGTATTTGCGATGGGTGTATTAGATTAAAATGAGCTGATCATGTAAGAATCTGAATTATCTGGGCATAGAAAAATTATATTAGCCATTATAATAGAAAATGGAAGTCATTCCAAAGAAAAATTTATGGCCAGAATACAATAAATGTTCTATTACATACAAGCGTTTCCCCGACACCAGATCTGATTCAAACATGAAGCTAGTACTGAAGACAAAGGGCTATCACAGCTTTTGGATAGATCCTACATAAACCAGATAACGATATATAATCCTCGAGGTTTTTACACCCTCAGGCCTTACTTGCTCCAGTCCTGTCACCATCCTGTAGGGGCAGTGTGGACACAATCTCATCCCACGAATACTAACGACGTCCAGGCGACACCAGACTTGGCAAAACTGACAAGGGTCAGCAAGTAGTGACCACTAGAGTAAGTGGTGGTCATGCCCACAGTGATACCCCCACCATCTCAAATCTCGGGGTCTAGAAACACACTGGAGCTAGAGAGAAATGTGAGGAATATGGGGTAGGATTGATACCGGAGAATTGGTACTGGCTAACAGGTGTTTTCCCTGACATAAGACATGACCGTAGACAGCTGGAAAATGTATATAATAAAAACAAGATGAATGGGCGAGGTGTTAATCATTGATATCCTATTCACATCACGTCGAGCAGAGCTATACTGGACGCTGAAACAGAATAGAAACGATAAGCGACCATAGCTCGGTATGTCCATGCCTTGCTTCATTAATGCAAAGGTATCCTCAATAAAAAAACCCACACTTTTTACCATTTGTTATTGAAGAATTCAACCTAGATATACATACATGTTCAATACAAACATATTTATTTTGTATCTTATAAGTGCTTATATATTTTCTTTATGTGAAACATAATTGTTTATATTCAAATAGGTTCCGTTTTCCCAGTCGTTTGCCAATGTTTGACCCGTGCAAGTCCTCCACTGTAAGGATTGCCCTCGCCCGAGGGCCAACTCCGTATACTACTAATCGCGAGCCTAGTAGTATACGGTAAAGGACCATTGGATCGGGGTTCTTTCGCTCGATTGCGTTAGCGCTAAGTAGGAAAGTGGCTACGTTCATCAGCAAAAGCATGACCTAAGCAGGCTTTTATTTTGTAAATACAAATAAGAAAGATAAAATGTATGGCAGCGTTTCCTTAGCTGTGACAGAGGAAAGGAAAATGTAGATTTACTTTTTGTTTGTTTGCTCGCTTTGAATCATTTCTATAGAAATGCCTATACTGCAATGAGCGTGTTTTCCAAAGGTCTGCTTTTCTGTTTTTCAGTCACGGGTATTTTCCATTGGTGGTTCAATAATGGAAGAGGAAAGGGCATGGCGACAATAACAGTGGCACCAGTATGCCAATGGCTTCAAGAAGCACTTCCTAGAAATACAGGTTTTTAGCCTCAGTGGAAAATATTTATTTCTTAGCTTTTCAATAGCCCGGGTGGGGAATGGTTGGTTTACCGCCTATTAATGAACCTATTATATATTTTTGGTCATATTCAGACCAATAGCCAAGGCTTAATATGGACTTTACAAGTGTTTATGTCTCCGAGTTTTCTATATCTTAAATTTCAAAAGAATATAGTTTCAGGTTCATTTCATCACTTGTTGTGCATAAACATGTAAGTCCATGCCAGAGCCGCGATAGCTAAATGTATTAACTTACTTTGTTTATCCCTCTCACTTTTATAACAGTATGACAACATAGAGAAGCACATAACCATATATATTTGTACGTACAGCTTGTAAATTGGCAAGGATACATATATACAGATCCTTGGGTGCCCACGTTTCGATGGACGGACTGCACTAAATAGATTTATGGAGTATAATGGTACCATGCTTGGTGTCTGTCCTCTCTGCGATGGATGTCTCTGTCAACGAGGGAGTCTCGTGGCTCATCAGTCTCCCACAAATTCCCCCTGACGTAGGCACATGTAGAAAGGCCTGAAAGTGAAAACAACCACCAACTGTAAATATATACGTCTCTCAGTGAATATCCCAAGCAGAGAAATAGCACAGTGTAATAACTTTTTAGACGAATTCATTTTTTGAGACTTTTCTGCGTCAGTCCGATCCCTTGAGACGATAGTATATATAGTCAGAAAAAATCCAGGCTTGTTTTATTCTACACACTATGAAATGGAACTTAGGCAAAGAACAAAATAGAATATATGAAACTGTTACTGCATTGAAGTGGCAGGAAGACATTAGCTTGTTACACTTATTCCAGTATTCCCCAAAAGACAAAAACACAGTTAATGAACATAATCATATTATGGGTCGATTATTGTTAAAATCAATGTTCAACCTATATCTGAATTTAACTGCTTAATTATTGCGCTGCCAAGTTATGGACATTTCTAGATTGAAAATACACTACTAGGTCGATATAAAAATTAAATAATAGTAGGCGTCCGTAGACTAGCGTAATTGATTTTTGTTATTACTACCTAGTTAAATGTAGATGAATGAATATCAGAGCACTCGTCAATATTTTAACACGCATGTAATGAAATAATATCATAATTTTGAATTATTTAAGAATAATGGCTTTTTGATAGAAACGTTAAGATAGGCTGTGCAATGCGCAGGGAACTAACAAAGGAATTGCCATTTTCACTCATCCATATTTTCCAGTGTTTTATAGTGTTTCTTTAATCTGGGAAAGCAAAAGGTTTCCATTGTGTTTATTGTGTCTATCATGAGGGCTGATCCTTAAGGGTGAGGAGCGCGTCCTTGTCGCTATAAGGACGTTTATCATGCACTTGTGTTTCAATTTCCCTTGCAAAAATATCCGCGGGTGCAATGGTTCTGTAAATGCCATTCTGGGATCCCAAGCTCACTCACACCCACTTAAATTTCATCGAGACAAGCTTTCCCAAGGAGCAGCACAAAATGATTGAATATTTTGCCACTCATTTGTTTTTATCTGTAGGCACGCCTTAACGCGGACTCAGTGCGTGGGGCCCTTGCCCTTGACCAGGCTCTGCCGCCATCTCCTATTGGTGCACGATGACGGGCGCTTGCCAGTGCCCCGTGTAGTATCATTATCATTTAAGATAGTGTCATACAACATACTGGAGACATCTCTCAATGACGCATTGGATTACTATCGGTGGGTGTTTCCAAGATGGGCGAAGATGGCGGGGTGCAATCAGCAGTGCCCAGTATTCATCCATCATAGGCTCAGCGCCACTACGCGGACACCCCCCGTCTTAATACATCACATGAGCGCCATCCTGCCACAACTTCACGATTACTACCACCCATAGCTAGCCAGCAATGGACACAGGTGCAGCGGAAGAGTTTATTGATACGTGCCAACCCAGTATTGACAACAACCAGACAAAATCAAACCTTTTAGGGTTCATACCTACGAAAATCTCTGACGTCAGTGTTGCCAGGATAGCCTCGCCGGATGTAGGGAGTCTCGCAAAATCCCGTCGGGGATGGGGAAGCACGAGAGCTAGCGATAAGCCAGGCCTCTCCTAGGAAACGATTCTTCTTGAAGGCTCTGATCATATCTCAGAGCGCCGATTGCTTTTTAACTTTATCTTTCTACAATGAAAACGGAAGAATTGTTCCAGTGTAGATAAAGTCAAGCACTGTTTCACGATCACAGTGAGTGTCTTCATGGATAGCGATCTATGTTGAATCATTTCTGAGGGTTGAACCATTGTACTGAAGGTCTGATGACAGACTCTTAATTACCATTTAGGGCAGCTTAAGCATTTTAAAATACAGACCGCTCACCCATTCGTTCCTTAATTAAGAGTAAACAAGACAACAATGTGTAAAATATACATGCAGCTTTAGCCCCAAAATAGATTATGCCTATTAACTTTTAGACCAGTGACACTGCTCATTTATCAACAAAAACATTTGTCTTCTGTAAATAATGGAGCATGTTTAGTTTAATTTAGTTACTGTTAATTTTGATAAAGGCGCTCTTGTAAACATGGTTATTGATATTGATGTCTCAACAGAAAATGAGAAGGAATAGAACAAGGGGTGGGTCCTACTTGGAGGGCAGATGTTATGGACTGCTAAGATTTTATGAATAAAGATTCATGTGTTCGTCTCAGTATATAACTGAAGGACCTGCTCCTATTTCATCGCTAACAATGGCCAAAGAAAGAATCCCATTGCGTCTGAGTTGTGCGGGTCATAATAAAGATCATATCAACCTCCTTGGGTCAATCGCTTGCCGCCCCGGGAAAAAGAAAAATGAATGAAAGCTTTCCTGATAATAGCCATCAAAAGGAGACGGTCGGCAACAGATGATCCCGCAAAAGGTACATATAACATATAGTTTCCTCTGAGAGGGCGTTAGCATGCTCTTAAATCGCGCTCAAGTCGGCTTTATATATTACCAGTCGGTGCCTGTATATTTTCATTAGGCCGCCAAGCCGTTCTTTCCTGTTCGGCTTAAATGGCAAACATCCGCCCTTGTCGGGGACAATCTGTACCAGACCTCGCCTCCAATCGCTCCCTTGGGGTTTATTCATGGAGTTCATTATGCATTGCTGTGCACTCAAACGATAATTGTACGAGGAGTTTAAAGGTCCTCAGTAGGAAAGAAAAATCTCGCCGTCACACTGTGACACGTCATAAAGATGATGTTGAAGTGGTAGCAGTCCATCTGATGACAGGACGTGCCATCATGAAATATGATGGGGCATTGTTTTATGCGCGCATCTTGCTTGCGACATTGAAGACTTCATACAGATACACTTACACTATCTTTCTTGGTTGGTAATAGAAACTTGTTGGCATCGGATTGCTCTAATGAGTACAGAATTCACCACAATTAAGGCAAAGCAATCACTGATTGTCGAATAGACGGATGACATCCATAATTACTTGGGTTGGTTAAACTTTAACATAACATGACATGACGGTTTCTCTCCCCGCATTCCATGCATCAGGATATCAAATATCAACTTCTTAAACATTTACATAAACTGATCATTAATTGCTTTAAATATATTTCTTTGTATAAAAAAGACGCAACAATAGATATCTAGTCCACTCAAATCGTTGCATTTCGCGTTTAATTTATTTGTGATGATGCTTTTTAAAATATTTAATTTCTTCAATGACAAAGAATGCTTGACACGTAATTGTTTTATATGGCACAAATTTCAACATGATCTTTGAAATTTATGGAAAATTCGGTGCATCAAATAACATAAGAAACAATTGCCGCCAACAAATTCCCAATTTAGAGGTTGCTAGAGGGAACCAAGAGAGGAAAACCATCTCCATGCACTGAAAGGGGTATTCAGTGTTATCATCGGGGGTATTTATCATTATCAATATTCAAAACAAGTCCGCGGTTGCATTTCCAAAGGCTACGTTAGCAAGCCTATCTCTTCCTAATGCCGTCGTGTCGTACACCAAAGTCAGCACCTAATCATGAAATTGATTATATTAGTCTCATCTTAACATGTGTTAATTAAAAGCTGAATGCACCAACTGGGGACTCCTTGTTAATAGGAAAAACCCTTCACCAGATCCATAATCAAAGAAGGGTCACGTGAAAGTCTTGAAATTACAGAATCTGGCAATTAAAATTGCGACAGGCATCGCTTACACAATGAAGGCGGCTTCTGGCTCACAATCAATAAAATGCCATCTAGATACTTAAGTGCTTCCTAGGTGGCTCTCTAAGTACCAAATTGTTACTACCAGTCAGCAGCTAGAGGGAATAATAAACATCGAATTCGGTGAGCATACATGGGGGAAATCTTTAGGAAGCATTGGCTTCTGTTCGGCCATGTCCTCAAGAAGGACATGTGAACAGTTTGGGTAGCGGATATGGATGTGTTCCGTGTGTAAATCATACGCACGTTCTCCTTGTGTTGCTTCGGCTCGAGGCGAGTAGAAAAAATGAGTTTCTGTGTGGCAGAGGCTACGCGGTGACGTGCCGACTGTTGGGGTATTGCCTCTCCAGAGATTATTGGATTCAACGAATACCTTCAGTCTGGTTGTTGAGTGTAAACGGGCAGCACCTGTAATTTAGCGTTCCGATGCCTTGATAAATACGACATGCACAGTGGGCAGTGGCTGTTTGTCACCGACGGGGCACAGTCTCTGAAGCCATTGTGATCATTTCGAAATCGATGATTCAAGTGTCAGATGCACTTGTACCCAAATAGGCTCTTGGACTCAGCTCCCGAGGCGCGATCTATGTGTATATGCTCCTCCGATGTGCCCCTGTAGTAGGACGGTGGCAAATTACACTGAGGAGCATACAGTGCAATCCAAAGCAATGGCCCATACACATTAGGAGACAGCAAATGACCAGGGTGAGTGACTCAGTATAATAGGCCCAGCTCGCAAGGGCTTACTGGGTTCAAAGTCATCTCAGTCATACCATGTACTCTGATGGTCAGCACACAAAGAGAATTACAAATTATGCGACGCATAGCTGGTCACTTTAGTTATATTGGTTGGCCCCACATCTACTTGGTTGTAGCCCATCGGTATTATACATACATGTATATACACTATATAATATTTATATAATTCATATTATATATATATATATATATATATATTGCATTTAATACTGTTCATTCACCCCAATCACTTCATATGATGTAATTAATTATATTTTAACTAACGCCTAGGAATACCTTCAATACTTTATTCAATGAATCTAATTCAAAGTATGAGTGTTCTTAAAAATAGTATACATATGAATACAAATAAAATCGACTTTTTGACTTTCTTCTTTCGTACAATTCGTGTATCTCCCAGCTACTCCTTAATGTTTGAGTCTGCTGAGCCAAGCGACCCTTGCCAATAATGTTCTACTGCCCATGGCTTCTATCTATTTATCCTTTGATCCGTACGGTCTTCTTTCTATATACTATTGTCCAATAGTTATTGTCCAACAACAACGCCTCATTGCCTTTTGGACGTGATCAACTCATTCTCATTTCCCTCCTGGCACCCCCATCATCTTTCTCTGCCCTTCCTCTCTCTCTTTCTACGTATAGGACCTGCATGCATTATTCAGTTTCCTCGAGAGGTATACGTGCATACAGTACTTTATAAGGGGTGTACAACATGCGTCAAAAGTGGGGTGATGGGTTGGTTGTCGGCCGGGGAAAGTTTTGACAAACCACTGTGCTGAGTATATGACCAGCAGCATCTAATGCTGACAGGTTATGACACTCAAGACGAACGATCTCAGGAACACGACTGAATAATGTAGCAACCAGCTCTCCTAGTCCTTCAAAAGACAACCCAACCACTGTATATCACCTGGTTTATAATCCAATATATAAAGTTCACAGGACACATGGACGAATGAAAAAAACATAGATTGGACGATGAATTTAAACGGATTAGGACAATTAGGACTGGGCCCTGTTACATAAGGTTGGCTAAGTTCTCAGAAGGCCAGAGTATAAGAGGAAGGGCTCGGGAGATTAGTAAATCATTTTGTGTACTTCTCTCTACATGACCACGGTCCTTATTACCTACTTTCTCCTCCTTGTTGGCTTTTTAAAAGAAGAACTAGGATGGAGTGAGCAAGCATTTCTATTATTCATATGTCGATGACGGTGGAACCACTCAGAAGAACTAAGGATATGCCATTCCAGGAAGTTTTTTCTTGGTTAAATGGAAGACGCGCGAGGATCGTATAAATTATTACTCAGTGACTGAAACCATCAAGGAAGGAAACAACCTACAATCATTACAGTAGAGTAAATAACTGTATGTAGGATATCTAAATATGATGGAATATTGGAAAAAATATTGGATAATGCATACTTATATGTAAATGTAATGTAGTACTACCTCTTCAGGCATAGTTTGAAGAAATAGTGCGTTGTTTTCATGGGTTTGTGTCAGCAGGAGAGCAATCTTGTGTCAGTATTGTCGTGTTATAAAATTATATACACGTCCTAGATAATATCTCTTCACTGGCAGAATTTAAATTGAGGTCGAAATTATAAATAAATATCAGTTATGGAAAATTGATTAGGGAATTTTAGGGACGAGACAGTATCTAGAATGATCTTGTTTATTTCGTAATTTCAAGATCATGTTTTCCTCACATTTGAAATCATCCTCATACAATAATACCGCCAAGGGGTATGGGGAAATATATCCCTGCAGACAAACGTTACTTCGGATCAGAGATGATGCTCATGATCTTCCCCTGTAATTACATATTTCACATTGATTTCGACAGTTTTCCCCTTTAGAAAATTCTATACTGGTTACTTCTAAGTTATAAGATTGGATTGTGTTCAACGTTAGATAATCATAGCATCACTACATGTTCGCTTTAAAATATATCCTTCAGAACTATATGTTCGCCCCTTGTGAATCAAAGGTGTCTTCATTTCAGTACACATAGCACAATATTACAAGATTGTGTCGGGCTTCTTTCAACTTTTCCTCTTAGATGCAAGCGATTTTCAGTGTCTACTCATAATATGGGGGCTTAGTATCCTCAAAGCCACCTACCTTTAATACACTAATAAATGACATAATTATGCGCGAATCGTATTCTCTGAGGTCAATCAATCTTCATTTAGATACTGGTCGTCACGAGCTTTTAGTTTCCTAGGAGTGATATATTAGCTATTGGTTGAGGTTCGTGGACTGAATTCGTTGAAAGAGCAATGCATGTTGTTGAAATATTTTATTCAGGCAATATCTTTTAATTTACAAATAATTACAACACGCATGTTTGTTACACCTGAATACCTCCATGCGTCAATTATTACACCTATTTATTTTAATTCCATTTTTATTTATTCATATACACTTACGTTTAACTATGGTGACAAAACATAACGCCCCCCCCCCCTACACACACTTTCACCCTCCCACACACACTATAGGATAATATTCCCCATGACAACATAACCCCCTATGACTACGACCCTCCCCCCCCCCCTTAAGTTTTTTAGGATATCATCCAAGGATCTTTTAACTGGGGATATTGATAGGGAATTTTGTAATAGGGGGAATAGTGTTCTAGGGTTATTGGGGAGAGACGAGAACACTTCCTCCAGCTTTATTCCCAGCAAATACTTCCAAGATCTATGATGGAATTCCTAATCAAAACCATCTAACTTTTAAGAAATCTATATCTTTGACGCCATGAACATCAATACCAATGCTACCACCACCGCAATAAATGGCATCACTTTTTTAAATAATAAAATAATTCAACATTAATTTCCTCGGTGTTTTACATAAATATTTTTCAATATAACTCCATAAATCATTGTACCTTGTTGATTTTGCAACAGGAAGATCATTCCAAATTGTTGGTCTTCTAAGAGAACATCACAAGCTAGTATTGCTCTTCAGTCTGCAATTAATACTTTTAAATAAAAACAATACATGACCATCTAACGTTGAATGGTAGAGTAGATTCTTGCTTGATGGAATAATCTATCGTCTTTTTCTCATCTGACATGGCCTGTCCCAGGAACCCAATCAGTATCATTTACTGTGGAGCGCAGGTGGGCTGTAGATACAATCATTAATAATATTATTGTCATGGAGCTTTCACATTCACTATTATGAGAATTCTTCATGGGTGAAGCTTGAACCGCTGGTCTTCTCTATTGTATAGGTTACCTTTAACATAAATGGACATAGATATAAGATGGATAAAATGTTCAGGCATGCACCATCCCTATTTTATTCAGGAAAGAAGACTGAAGGGCAAGGCTCTAAAGATGGTGTGTGAAGTCCAATTGGTCATTTGGAAGCTTATTATGGTATGAATCGCATGTAATACCTTCAAAATTCCCCTTGCCTGATCGGTTCAACCAGTGCTTACTATGATGTAGGTCAGATGCTGGCAGATAAAATACCAGTGTTATCCCTGGAAGATGAGGGGAGATCGATGGCAGTGTAGAGAAGGTGGGAAATGGACAATCTCTGCTAAAAGACATTATTAAAAATATAGCCTTCTAAATAAAAGTTAATGATTTCAAATTTCCTACATATTGTTATATCCTTAAAATAAATAATGAAGTATTTACCGAATGACCCAACTTAACATCCATACCGAGCATATTCAACAATACCTGAAAAAAGAGCAAAAATATATTAAGTTATATCTATGCGAATGAATTGCTCAAAAGGCTAATAATTATTTATTGACTGCTTTTGACTTCTGAGAAAATATTTGTTCAAAATGTATTTATTATCAATTATGTATCCATGCCGTTATAGTTGAAATCTTTTAATTCATGTATACGCGTTTTACATTTAACAATTTACACAAATATTATAGAAGACAAAATAACACTTATTAATCGCAAAATATTTAGTAATTTATTTGAAGTAAATTCAATATGTGTGTTAACTTCTTATGTTGTGATGATCTCATTACGGTATGATTATATAATCAATCAATCTCTGAATGCCATTATTAACTTAAGTCGTTAGTTGATACACAACTATTTTCCCTCTAAGAATGCAATAGGTTATGTCTTATTGCTTATTAAATTTGAAAACAGGGAAACACTTCCACTACAATATTGTCATTACTATCCACTTCAGACAATGGGCCCATTGTATAAGGTTGCGAGAACCTCGTATGTCGTCGTATGTCAGTCACAAGTCTCTCGTAAGTTGAAAGCATGTGTATAAGCACCAGAAATTCGTATCCCCTCGTAAATACACCCTCGCATCTGCCTCTAGTTGTGCATAAGGACTTTTTTCTCGTAAATATTTCGCAAATATCTACGAGCATTTTGAAGGCTGCGCATCTTTTCTCATCCCCTCTGATCTCCTCGTAACCTGATTTGTATTGAATTGAAGAAAGAGAGGGTGACAGAGGGGAGGGAGAAAAGAGGCATTAATGGGCTATATATGTACACATATACATGTACATGTATATACATGTATATATACATGTATACATGTATACATGTATGTATATATGGGTCAGATTTTCAGAAAATGTACAATTCCCCTTCCCCAGTCCTTTCGAATAACCCAAATTTCAGACAAAGATAAAGTTCAAAATACGGTTCAACCTAACCAAACAGATTGCTAGAATCAATACAATGCTGAATATAATGGAATTTACCTAGTATTGACCAAATTGCAGCTTAATTTAGGAGAATTTACTATATGTGTACAGCTGCCAATTGTACATTTTCTGAAAATCTGACCCATATGTGTATGTATGTATTGTATGTGTGTATGTATGTATGTATGTATGTATATAATATTATATACATTATACAGCTCATATATATGTGTGTGATGTATGCATGTATGTATGTGTGTACATGTATATAGTATGTATTGGCATCAGTCATTGGTATTGGTCTTAGTGTGTGTCGGGGGGGGGGGGGGAGGGGGGTGATTGCCAATGATTCTCCTGGCCCTGAAGTAGTCACATATTTCTGAACTCAAGTTCCATGCTGCTGATTGGACAGGAAGGAATACTGGAGGAGATACTGGAGAAGGATACTGGAGGGGGTTCTGAAGAAGGTTGCTGGAGTAGGTTACTGGAGAAGCTTACTGATGGAGGTTATTGAAGGAGGTTACTGGAGGAGATACTGGGAAATGTTACTGGAGGGGGTTCTGAAGGAGGTTGCTGGAGTAGGTACTGGACGAGGTTACTGGAAGAGGTTACTGGAGGATGTACTGGAGGGGGTTACTGGAGGAGATTATTGGAGGATGTACTGGAGGAGGCTACTGGAAGAGGTTACTAAAGGATGTATTGGAGGAGGTACTGGAGTAGGTTACTGGAGTAGGTTACTGGAGGAGGTTACTGGAGGAGGTACTGGAGGAGGTTACTGAATGAGGTTACTGGAGTAGGTTACTGGAGTAGGTTACTGGAGGAGGTTACTGGAGGAGGTACTGGAGGAGGTACTGGAGGAGGTTACTGGAGGAGGTTACTGGAAGAGGTTACTGGAGGAGGTACTGGAGGATGTACTGAAGGTGGTTACTGGAGGAGGTTACTGGAGGAGGTTACTGGAGGAGGTACTGGAGGAGGTTACTTGAGGAGGTTACTTGAGGAGGTACTGGAGAAGGCACTGGAGGGGGTACTGGTGAGGGGGCACTGGAGGGGGTACTGGAGGAGGCACTGGAGGAGGTACAATACTCCCCCCAGTGCCTCTTCCAGTACCCCTCCAGTATCCCTTACTTTCTCCAGTACCTCCTTCAGTACCCCCTCCTGTACTACCTCCAGTACTTGCTCCAGTACCTGCTCCAGTCCCTCCTCTGGTTCCTCCAACAGTCTCTATTCTAGTACCCCCTCCTCTACCTCCTCTAGTACCACCTCTTCCTGTGCCTTCTCCAGTACCTCCTCCAGTACCTGTCCTTGTACTACCCCTCCCCACCTCCTGTACCTCATCCAATACCAGCACCTGTGCCTACTCCTGTGCCTACTCCTGTGCCTGCTCCCATACCTCCCCCTCTACCTCCTCCAGCACCTACTCCTGTGCCTCCCATAACCTATGTCTACAGCTATGACTAACGTCATGTAAAAAGGCAATGTACTAATTGTAATGGGATACACATACGTATTCATAGATATATAATATGTATGTTATATATATATATGTATCATGTACATGATATGTAGACTCACATACATGCATATATGTACATACATAGACACACCTGTATACATGTGCGCATAAACACATATGGTATATGTATATTGTATACACATATAATTGAATACATAATATATGTAATTGCTGCCAATCGTTCTACCGATTTCTTCAGCCTATCAAACAATGGCAACTCAGGCGAATTCGCTGCATCTTCCATAGCTCAAACTCTATTAAATTGTCCAAATAATTTCCTCCATACTTAGCGAAAGAAATCGCTTCAGGCTGTGAGATTTTAGGATTCCGAGATAGAGCGGGTTGTCCGCCAGTGTTAAGGTATGATGGAAGAATACAAATGAACGTGTGGTCTTCGTGAGCGAAGAGCGAAGCAACTGTTTAATGAATTAGAATCCAATTACATATCTTCCTCCAGGATGTGGGTAAAGGAGTAGGGGGCGGAGCCCTTACGTAATACCCATGGCCTAGTATGAATAAATAGACTTGCACAGTACTGGATTTTAGTAGTAGGATAATATAATAAATGGGTGATAATTAATAATTGATATAATAAATGAGGTTACACAATTTTATGTAATGTTACATAACAACATGTATACATAATTTATTGATATCCGAATACATAATTAAGTGAGAATTCTCCTAAGTCTTATAATGTAACACATAAAATGGGGATATTCTTCATGTTCATTGTTATGTATGTAAAGCTCTGAATTGCCTTAACACTACATACAAACGCTCAAATACGAGAAGATACGCGGGGATGCGATGTGTTGATTAATACAAGTTACGAAAATGCTGCGAGGGTTGTTATGCAAGTGATGTCTCGTATGTCTGTCATATCTCGTAAGTCCCTCGTAAGTCAAAAAGATGCGATAGGATACGAGGAGATGCGAAGCACTTACGAGCGTTTTGTTATGCAATGGGCCCAATGTCAATACTGTTCACTTCAGACAATGCCCCCTGTTGCATAACAATCTGCCAGCTCGTGGATTGATTTTACGACGTTGTAGACAGCCATCTGTGATGCCTGTATTGCATAACTTTCTACGACATCCTCTATGACATCGTAATATCTTGGCATCCACGATCGATTTTCTACGCTGCGTCAATCCTGACATGATAAATGTTTTGGATTATTTCTTACTTCAAGAATGGCTGTAATGAGACCAAAAATCAAACCTGAATACTAATATTGACATACATCATTTTGGTGGAAAAAATAAACAATGCTATATTCACTGTGTGAATATTCTGTATTCTGCCTTGCATAACAAACATGCTCTGCGATGCACTGATACAACATTTACCAATCTTAAAATATATTGATAGTGAAAAGAGGTAAAATTTATCTAGCCAAATATACCAGTATTCAATGTTAGATGATATTTTATGAATTTTATACATTGCATATTTATTTATCTTTTGTACTTCAAAATAGGTTTTCTAGCATTTGTTTAGATGAAAGTAATAATAAAAGCTAGATTTTAAAAATTATAATACATTAAACTTATGGGTGATGTTATGGGTGATGTTAAGGTTTTATATCTGTATTGTTTATAGGTTTCTAAGGTTTCAGAATCAGCATTGAATATTATTAGAGGATCCTCCTCATGCAGTCTTTCGTGTTTCTCAGATTTCTTTTTGGGCTGGGAGTGGGGGAGTAAGTCACATTTTAAATTACTTTTAACAAGAAGGTATGCGATCTGGTTAGATCAGGGTTGTTGGTTTTCGAGTTAAAATGCTATATCAATAATGATATGCACGTTATATGTCCTTTATAAGACAACCGACACCCAGATACTTCAACTAGTAGTCATTGTTCGCCCGTATTAAATACAATGTTTTACTGCAACTGTAGAATCGATATTTGTGTATAGATTCTACTAATTATCTCTCCTCCATACGTTTGTTCCTTCACACCTTAACATTCCCCTTCCAGAGTTTAATTTTGTGTCCTTGTGACAGATGGTTGTGATCTATCTGAATTTTTCATGTTAAGACATGTCATGGGTATCAGATTTTAGATGGCATATGCAATTATTCCACCGAATTACAATAACACTTGCGAGCTAATTCGAATAGTGGTATTATAGCCATAGCTTAGCCTAATACTAGAGGAGACGATACGATATATAATCAATAATATGACATAACACGTGCTTATCACGCGTGCACACTCTATCCCAACTGCACTTGTAATTCCGGAATGTCGCATGGTCAGTCCCTGATAAGTTCCTTATAGGGACTGACCCGAATAGTGCAGATTCCCCTGGGCATTGGTTTCAACCTCCGGGATCGCTGGGTCCCCCATGCAAGAAGAAGTACGTCTGCCCTAAGAAGTAGTCCCAGAGTGGACTCGCTAGACATCTTGGGAATTGTACTTACAACATGTATTCTGCCGCCGATGTCCTTGGAACATGACTAGAAAGCCTTAGAGGAGAGGACTAAGCTACTGAGGGCCTGTGGCTCTAATAAGCACACATCAACCGAACTGTGAAGTTTCAAAGGTCCTGAACAAATTAAACAAGAGGATGGATACGTGCATTGTTATTCCATGCTCACTGTGGAATCATCTCCTATGGCAGGATAATTAAAGGAACAGATAGAGTAGACAATTGTAGCCATTAATCGCCGTGACATGTTAACTGTAGTACGTCAACAGTGGTAGAGATCAGAAATGGATTTTATTTTTGGAATTAAAGAAAGGAATGCTTTCCCAAAAATGCTTGTTCACCGCCTAGCCGATTCTTAATTCCAAAAGTAAAATTAAAACCCAAAGCACAATGTTTATTAACTCGACCTATTTCAAAAAGCAATCAGATCTGTTTGAGCTTTTGAAATGATATATGATCAGCTTGCTCATTTTAAAGTTAAAGTGCAAAATGGATTATAGAAAATATTGGTCTCACCATCCTAATGAAGCCAGATTCCTCTCAAAGCGGATTAGAGTGAGTGAGTGAGATTGGTTGCTTTACGCCCTTATCAACACATTGAAGGTTATATCAAGGGCGGGAGAGCTGAGAGCGAGGCAGTTTATGATCATACCCAGGAAATAGAGATAGAGAAGAAGGGAGGGAGAGAGAGAGACAGAGAAAAAGAGACAGAAAGGCACTTTAAATTATGGTCTTACCCAGGATCACCAAAGCGGATTGGCTTTAAGGTATAACTTGTTTCTTTAATACCACATATCATTTTGTACATATTGATATGTTTGAAGCTATTGTAATTAGACTCTGTAGAGATTAGTCTTTTTTCACTAGATTAAATATGGCAGTCGAATCGGTTCATGAATAATAATACAGTATGATTAGTATTAATATCATTCCAGCACAGCCCACTCTCCCAGATGACATTCAAATTAAGGAGTTCCAAGATTTACGACCCGAGGAATTAACTTTGTCTCATAGTCTGAGCCATTTTTATAACATCATTATTATGTTATTATTACTTTTTAACAACAAAGAATTAATACAATTCTTTGTTGAACTTTTCACAAAGTCTTGAAGTTAAGTTTACAAAAGCTACCCAAAGCAAAATGTTTATTAACTCGACCGATTTCAAAAAGAAATACTAGCTGAGGGGGCTTTTGTTCCTTTTAAAGTAAAAATGCAATAGTTGATTTATTGTGGTAAAAATGATAAATAATAAATGAAAGTAATATTATACAACCTATGTACCTGATGACCACTTGCGTTGGTAAAGGTCAATTCATCCTGCTCCAATAATTCATCCCGCTCTACATGGTGTCAGCCTTCATCTGGAGCGGAAGGCCTCACAGTGCAAAGATATATAGACATCCTCGCCTCAGCGATAACATCCGTCCACTCGAGGCCTCTGAAGATTGGAGGATGCTAAGTTGAAAAGGAGAGAGGGGGAATTCAGGCAATCTTGATGTTGAGCGCAAAAGGCATCAAAGGGAATTGGTGAGGGCGAGGATATTTTATCGCTCGTACCCTCTTCAGTCTATTCCCATCGGGAACAAAGAGATATTTTAATGAAATTATGTCTTGATTGTGGAAGCTTGAGTGACAGGTAAGGTAGTCGGGCCCACCCCGCGGGTCCGATAGAACTCGGCCGTGCTTTCGGCCATCTTCGTGAACCGAGCGGTGCATTTCCGCTTCCTTTCCTTGAGCTGCGTCCAGAGGTGAACGCCAGCGGCACGTCGAGGCCACGTCGTAGCCTCCTTCTCATTGGTGGTAATTAAGACGAATGACCATTTTTATTTAATTAACTGCGGCCCTGCGATGAGCCCGGCCCTCCTCTGGGTCCATCGAAAGTGGAGCATGGAAGAATGGAAGCGCTCTCCGTTTTTTCTTCTGGGAACTCTCCAGGACCACTGAGGGGATTATGGCATATAAATGTAATTGCCCTCCATGCAAAGTCGTAGATTTTCAAGTGCAGGCATCACTTCCTAAGGGCGGCGACAACTATTATAAAGTTAAAAGAATTTTTATATCGTTTCGGACTTTTCGCGCACCAAGATTTATGGAATCTTAATGATTTCAGTAGAAGGATTATTTCAGTCACCAATTTGAGTTAAAGGACCCCAAGTAGCAGCCTATTATGGACTTAGAAGGTTGTGGTTTGGAGGGAAGAGACTTATGGCATGGGATAGAGGACGAGCGATAGCGAGTTCTCTATCCCATGTCCATGATACTATCGGAGATTTTAAAAGTGGGCGTGGGTTGTGTGTTGCCTTTTCACATCAAATATTTTTTCTTTGCAAGGGCCTTATCTCAAACATTCTTCCAGGCCTTCAAATTTCTACCCCTTGTAAATAACAAGTACTCAATGTATTTTTTTTAAGAATATGTTTTTATTGTCCACAATACATTTATCATATATAACTAAGCATTTATAACCCGCTATCAGATTGTTATTTGACACACTTTAAATGTAGTATGGTTTTCTAAATACAATTTCTGTGAAAATGATAGATATGGGTTACAATTTCTTTTTATTCATAGAGTACATTTATTGTTTGTCTGTTGAAGGTTAAGAAATTAAAAAAATTATGATTATTTGCTTTATACTTTAGCAAATCTGTCAACATATTCTTGGTCGTAACTGATATAATATCTCGATGTATAAATTTAAACTCTTAACTGTATCAATTACTTTAATGAACAAGAAGACTTTTTCGACTGGGTTCCTTGAGAATATCATGAAATGTGAAATTGGACTCAATATGATTTATTTAAAAGAAATATATTTATTACAAAATCCCGGTTTGTATGTTTCCTATGGTACTTCATGTATGTCTCAATATCTTAGCAATTAGTGGTATAGAACTTTCAATAGGTGGGACCAGATCTCTTGACACTAATACGAAATACTATAGCAATTCTATGGAATGGTTATTTTTGTAGTATATTATGAAAATGACCGGTCTCTCAGAATTAATCGCCTGGCGCATCAAATATGATTTGATCACGGAAGAAGTAAGTGAAAACAAACATCAACGTCAAAGATGTATTCATGCATTTTTCACTGCTAGATTGATTGCTGTGTCACATGGATTACACTTATTTTCATTATACAATTTAAACAACTAGTTGATCATCATGTCACTGCCTAGGGTATTCAACCCGTCAATCTCAGGGACCCATTTTGGGGGAAATTTGATTTATATCAACATGATTACACCAGGGTAACAGGGATTATTTTTCTCACATTTGCATGAATAAAATATTTATGGTTTCATGCCTGGATTAATTATTTGAGCCAATACTTCTGTTGCTTCACTGTGCATAGATGGTTCGTCTTGGAGGGTGACCTATATTTGTAGGCCCTCATATAAACCTTCTGGGGGAAGTAATTTAAGGCTTTGAAATTATAATCCTTTTTGTTTTATATTGAGCCTACATGGCCAGGTATAGTGCGCGAACTAAATAAAAATAAGCCCAATAGAAATAATGAATGTTTTGAATAGTGAATGTTTTGACTGAATGTGTAAGTCCCGATAATAATTTTTGGCGGACTCCCGGATATTGCCTGACCGCGACATGATAAATCATTAGCTACGTTGATGCTTTGGCTATTCCTGATATGTACAGCATTTGAGTTACATTTCTGATTTGTTATCCAAAAACTTTGCGACGACCTATTTCTAAAAAAGACAGTTTAGTGTTACAATCAATGATCTGTACAAATCCATTAACAATATTAACACCTTGCATTTATGGCGATACAATTTGACACTTATTTTTTTAGTTATAATCAGTTTATCTTATACAAATTGTAATGTTATGAACAAAACATTTATACAAATGCGTTGCTGTGTGCCTTTAATTCGGCTAAACTCTGGTGAATTAAAACTGAATTCACAGCTATTATGACACAAAAGTGTTTCCTTTACCAAATTTACTCATATTATGACTGCATTTATCAATATCATGTTGCTGTTATATATGTCTATACACAAATTTGAAGTCGAATCGGCGGAAAGATAAAGAGCTCCAGTGAGCCATATTTAGGGAAACCAACACAGGAAAAGATTCTGTTGTGTCTCCGAAATGTAAATGTGGACTTTTTACGTTTCCCTATCGAAAACTCCAACCGGACCAAATCATCCAAAATTGTGTTCAACTGACTTTTACATGTGCAGGAAATAAACGAAATAAAAAGTAGAAAGGTTTTTTTACCGATGTTAACAGAAAATGCAGCTTTAATAATTGGAGTCATTATCATAATTGTTACTATCAAATGATTTCTTATGAGCATAAGAGCACAACGCCATGTGGTTCACAGCTTCCACAAAGTCAGCAATAAATTTATCAATTATTTAAAAGCATCTGGGTTCGAACCATTCAAATTCTAAATTTTCCAAACCACTTCAATTTCCAGGATAATGCTCAATCGTGGTTTCGATTTGAAGAAAGCGATTGCCGTACAGATTGTTCTATCAAGAATGACTTCCCCTGGTTCTTTGAGATGATGAATTTCCACTGCACATTTAATGAGTCGACATGAAAGGAATCATGATGAACGACCCAGTAGTTAACCGATGCAGCATCCCATCGTGGTCGAAGTTCTTGCTGTCATCGTCACCGATCTCCTAGGTCTCGCCAATACTTCCTCAATTCACTCCAATATGGAACTCCTCATCAGGGAACCTGGCCACGTGACCTGGCCCTGCGCATGCGTGCCGCGTTATTGGTGACCAATCATGATTATCCCCCAACTTTGTTGAGTGGTTCATAAATTTTAACCCAACACTCACTATCCTAGGTCTCGTCGTCGCCGGGCAATCTCTGATATCCCGGAAACGTTCGACAAATTCGCTTTCTTTCCCGTCCACCTCTCTGTTGCCCCAATTAAATGTATCCTGTTGGAAAAGGAAGACAAACAACAAGAAATTGCAATATTTTAAGTTCAAGGCAAATGGATTGATTTCCAAAATTGAGTGTTTTTAAGAGCGTGGCCCCGCGACAACAGAGAGCCGTTCACTCACGTTCGTACTCGCCGAATGTTTTATTTTTTGGTCAAGAAAATCTGATTGTTTAAATGCCATTAGGACTGATGACTGAAGTTGGCCTTGGTACTTAATTATCGAGCTGTATTTTACGTAGCTTACACAAAGATATAGCCTACTCAAGGCAGAATGTATGACGGAAAAATTCCTTTGCATTTTGCACTTTGGAGAGAAACATAAGAGAGTGTCCCTCCAAACGGAGGGAAAGCGTCTCGCTCTAAACCACACAATGGGGTCGCTGCATAACAAATGTGCATCTCCGATATCGTAGACATTTTTTTCTATGACTACGAGGTCTATTTGCGACTCGTAAAAACATACAACAGGTGCATTGCATAATAATGAATCGTGAAATAGAGGATTCCTTGTGGCGTCAAAAAGGACATTAAAGGACAATTTCAAGGTATAGAGGCATTAAAACGCCGAAATGGTGCATGGGAGAACATCATCCATAATTGTAATTTATTATGATTTTAAAAATCTGGCTATTATTACTTTCATCTAAAATTATGGTACAAAATTACGAACCTATTTTGAAGTACAAAAAATAAATAAATATGCAATGTATCAAATTCATAAAATATCATCTAACATTGAATAGTGGTATATTTGGAAAGATAAATTTGAACTTTTTTCACTATTAAGATATTTTAAGAAGGGTAAATGTGGTATCAGTGCATCGCAGAGCATGTTTGTCATTGTCAATATACTCCATTAGGACGCCTACTCGAGGATCGAAGTCATTCGAAGTCATTCACGCAGTAGGCGTCCAATCACTGAATACCATTCTTAGCTGATCTGATATATGAAAATATAGGCCTATATGGCGTGGCATGATAATGACTCGTGAAAAGGAGGATTCCTCGTGGCTTCAAGAATGACATTAAAGGACAATTTAAAGATAGAGAGGCATTAAAACGTAGAAATGATGCATGGGAGAACATCACCCCTGTTACATAACAATCTGTGAGCTCGTGGATCGATTCTACGACGTTGTAGACAGCCATCTGCTATGTCTGCACTGCATAACATTTGACGACATCCTCTATGACATCGTAGATCTCTTGGCATCCACGATGGATTTTCTACGCTGCATCAATATTGACTTGATAAATGTTTTGAATTATTTCTTACTCTAAGAATGGCCGTAATGAGATCAAAAATCAAATCTGAATACATATGGTTATGGTTATTTATTTCATTGAATAAATATTGACATATATTTTTTGGGGGGGAAATAAACGAAGGCATTCACTGTGTTAATATTCTGCCTTGCATAACAAACATGCTCTGCAATGCATTGCTACCACATTTACCCATCTAAAAATATCTTAATAGTGAAAAAAGGTAAAATCTATCTATCCAAATATACCAGTATTCAATATTAGATAATATTTTATGACTTTGATACATTGCACATTTATTTATTGTGTGGACTTTGAAACAGGTTTCGTAATTTTCGATCATTATTTATAATGAAAGTAATAAAATCCAGATTTTCTAAATTATAATTAATTACACTTATGGGCGATGTTCTCCAATGCACCATCTTGGCATTTTAATGCCTATCTACCTTGAAATTGTCCTGTAATGTCATTTTTGAAGCCATGAGGAATCCTCTATTTCACGATTCATTATTATGCAATGCACCTTTTGTTTATTTTTATGAGTTGCAAACAGAGAAAAAAATGTCTACGATATATACAATGTTAAGATTGTTATGCAACGGGGGCAATATCATACATCTTGTCACCCTTTAAATAGTTTTAGAAGTCAAAATCATTGATACAAGTATCACTGTTGTTTCGCTGAAGTGATCAAAGGATGAAGATCTGAATATTGATTATCTGCCCTTCATATTATCTATGACATCTTTTAAAGTCAAGGTTATCTCTATCCATGACAGTTATCCCATTGTGGCCACAGACTAAGAACGAATGAAAGAGATTGTGTACCTTGGAGCTGTTGCTTTTCAGCCATTATAACCACGAAACGAGGAGACCATGAGAATAGACGACGACCTTCTGACCTGCCCTTTCTACATAGCCTAATTAACTGGGACTTTTATGATGATCATGTGTGACGTACTTTGTCAGTGTGCAAAACACACAAACTTTGATGATTCTAAGTTGAAAGAAGCACATCTCAAGTTTTTAAAGTTCTATTTGGTTTCTCATTCCTTTCTCTTTAGGTCTGTCGGACTATCGTTTTGGTGCCCCTTGACCGACCACCTTAGTGGTTCTAGACAGCGCTTTAAAGGCCAAAAGATGAATAAAGAGGGGCGGCTCTCCCGGTGATTTTGAGAGAGCTACTCGGGTCATGCTTGTTTGATTGATGGAGATCAAGCATCAGCTATCATATCAAGCTGCCTAAACAGTCCACTCGACCCGAGCCCAGCAACCGGAGTCTTCTCCCTGATCTATGACAAGTGCGTGTTATACACAAGAAGAGACCCAGAGTGATTGGATTGGTCTCCTGAAAAGCTCTGGCTTTTTTCTCCTCCAAGCTCAGGTGGTTGGCATTAAGAAGCATATGGGCTGCCGCAAGCTTGGCTTATGATTGACTATATGCGGACAATGGGAAAGATGAAGGCTATGGGGACAGGAGGGCACGTATCGTCCGCGTATTCTCTCTTTCATCTGGAGAAAAGACATGGCTTGGATCGGGATCAATTATCTTGAACTCCGATCGCAGCATATTTCATAAAAGGCGAGTCTTACGCCGGATAATCAAACAGAATTAGAATTGACTGATGAGTGACAAGATTTAAAGCCATTTTAACTCTAAAGGATCATCGTTATTGTTAAGGTGTTCAACGCAAAAATGGAACTCCTCACTTGAGTTTGAATGGCCCTTCGGTCTGCCTGACAACAGTATGCTCCCATGCTTCTTAACAAAGGAAAACTGTGATCATGAAATCGCTGCTTATTTTAGCAAGGTTTTTACGTTGTCATACGCGCTTTTACAAATACCAATGCCTGCACTATGCCAGTGTTATCTCAATAGTGTTCTTCTGGAATAGTTTCAACAGTGTTACACGTGTATGTTTAATCTTGTCATATTTTGTCTGCTATTATTCGATATATGTTTGTTTAATGAATTTCTTATGACTTTCTATTCGATTTCTTGCAAAAATATATCGTTTTCATATCGACAACCATAGAATTGCCTTTACAGATAGGACTAGCAAGGGAATGGAACGTTTGTAAACATAGAGGCATGTGTATACTATGTATGCAAGTTCGAAATAAAAGTCTAATGATATGATTAGGTGAAAATAATTGTTATGGTTCTTTTGTATTGCATGATTTACGATCATTTACCAGACAACGGTTACTATTGGCTTTGATGAATAATGCGATGAAAGTAATTATTTAGTCGAATTCCATGGATTATTTCATTATAAATTAAGGACAGGAAAAAGACTGGTTTTCTTTCCACAATAACGATACATAAAACACTTTTAGTACCCGTAGTAACAACTCCGGTTACAACATAACTATGATTGTGCCATTAAAATATTTATTTATATCTTAATCAGAAGGGCCTTGTGTACTCATAATTATTGGTCTCCCAGTCTGTACATGTTGGTTTATAATATATAACTCTAAAATAATTTGCATCACTTAAATACATATTACAACACAGGACTACAGCGGTATCACCATAGCTTGCCATATAATTATATATGCAAGTTTGCCCTTGTGTCTGATCCAGAACGAAATCTTCACTAAAACAACACGCCCACGTGGGAATGGAAATCTTTCTATTCACTTCTACGACTTGGACATGCAAGTGTACCGAGTCCTCACTCTCCTCTTAACCCTATATCTGACTGACAGGTCTATTGATTATTTACCCATTTACGTGGGACGGGGCACACACTCCATATCAGTACAGGAATACCCTCCTTTTTTGTACAAAATCTTTATATTACTGACTTTAGACATGGGGTACACACGTTGCCATTTACATCAAGGATTACACCAGCAACACTTTCTCAAACGTTCAATTTTCTAGCAATAAAATCATTTTACCAGAGAACTAATACCCTCCTTCTTACATGCCTTACATGATTACTCTGACAGTTTAATTGCGCTAATCCATAATTAGCATTTACGCCTGATGGTAATACTGAGGCGTTTGCGTTTGTAATTGAAGTGTAGTCATTCACTCGTGCAATGTACGTCACCGTCCTCGGTCTTCCCATCTTCTATTTTAATCCACTCTGCGACAGTGGGAAAGGAAGTTAGAATATTACTATAAGTTGACACAATGGATCCTAATTGTTCTCATTGCTATGTAACACATTTCTAACAATCATATTGATGTCATACAGTAAGTATACTGTTTTCAAAAATAAATTTTCGTGCAACCCTCCATTTAATTAAGATATTCTTCTAGACTCGAATTCCTACAGTGTGCGACATAACATCTAGTAGTGGTTTTGATTATAAATATATATGCCCCGTTGCATTATAATGTGCGACGTACCATGAAAGCACAGGTGTCGCAATTTGCCACACCTATGAGGCTATGCATATTTTCTGCTATATATATCAAAGATACTGTACCGAAATAAACGAGATTTCTGGTTGTTTGAGATTATATATTATGCAATGACAATGGTCGCAATTACAAACCTGCAGAATGGCAATGTATTAGGCAATTGTTATGCGGATATCTGATATAAATGGTGATATCTTACTATTGTATTATTGCATTATTACATGTATTATGTATAGCTTAACGATGGAGTTTCTGTAACTTGATATGATTATTGTATCTTTCTATGATATACTATTAGATGTCCAATGTGGATCAGGACTAGCTGGGAACAGCAACCAACAGTGTAATGCTGGTACCTTACCTTACTACCCTTTAATCCTTTTACAAATTACTTCCATATTCTCTGGGTTATCGTGTACTATATCATGGTCTATGCAATGGTTTAACATAAAAATGTCAATATTTGTATCTCATTTTATGAGGTGTTTTCACCCTGTTGTAGCGCAGACAAAGAATAGTGTAATGTACACCAGCCCGTCAGGAATAAAGAACCAATGTTTGAAAATGATAAAAAAAAATCCATTCAAATCTCAGATATTTTGACTATCATATCCTTGAATGCCCTCCTTATAATCGCATCCTCATCTCTTTTTAAATTTTACCCCAACGGCTATTTCATCGTCCGTTCATAACAAGTAACTGTTACAGAGGTGTATGTTTTTCATATATTGTATTAACCTGGTACGTCCCAAATTTTGATTAATCCTGGGTTCACCTTCTTTCCACTTGTTAGTGTTACGTATCAGTAAACACACGTCAGACTCCCGAACGTATGTCAAACGTTCGTCAATATTGATTTGTACTTATCATTAGTGCATCAAATTGTATATAAGATCTTCCAGAGGTTTTATCCTTTAGCTCATTTTGTTTTCCCAAGATATTATCCGCGCGTTTAATTTTAGTTATGTCAAGAATTGCTAAGAGCATGGTTGTATTTTCGCAAACTTGTTGGTTTTTATCCATAAATGATATAGGCTACATAATTCAAGATAACATTTTCATATTCAGTCCCTGCGATCCGAATAAGATATTACTATTAATGTTCCTCGGTTTATAACTACTTCTCCAATCTTATAGAGAAAAATGTTTCAATGTATTCGTTTAGAAAGTGAACTATATTGTCCACTTCGTTATAAAAATTACATTTGGGATACACTTTCTTTTGGTATATATAGAGATGGAGTGTGTGCGGGTGTGTGTTGGGGGGGGGGGGGCGTTTTTGTCAATATTTTGAAATGGAAGTACTGAAGTGGTAGAGATTGGGTAATGTTCAAAGGCAACCTCCACCACTGTCCCCAGTACCGCTTTCTATTATTTATTAAAAAGTTTTTTGCGGACGCTAGGAAAGTGCGTTCTTTTTTTTTCAGCCCGCAGAGTTAGAATTATTCACTACTTAATACGTCGCTTCCAAGATCGGGTGTGAACTCTCCCTAGTGGGTGAAAGGAGGTAGAAATAGCGCGACCACGACGTGCGTCAACAACGCACTTCCACCGGCCTATGCACCACTCGCCTCCTTTTGTTAATGTCTTGTCTAGCATAATCAGAGCATGTAAATTTCAAACACTGTAGAAAATTTATTAACTCGACGAAAGTAGCCAGCAACTTTACGCCATGTTGCATACTTCTTAGCTACGGAACCGGAAGTGTAGATGCCGCAAGCGCCGCGACGGAAATAGTTTTTTTCTACCTCATTTACGCTTTAACACCCGATCTCGAAAGCGACGTGTTTCATGAGGCTTTCTCTGTATTTCCTTTTGAGATATTTCAGATACCGTAGTATTATGAGGAAATGAATAGTGAAATTATAGTAAATGGTAGTATTTAAAATTGAGGAAAAATAGTGAAAGCGGACATAATCACTTAATCACTTCTGACGTTACATATAATTATGTAATTCTTTAAATGTTGTTTAGGGTTGAAATGACTTTTTCAATGAATGGGTTGCAGACTTCCACTTGAATTTGATTTAGCTCCGCTTTTAAGACCAGTTATAAACATAGGTGAGCATATTGTTTATTATTATAACTTCATCGTAGGCTACATTGTGCATACTTGTTTATAACTCGACTGTCGTTTTCACAGAAGATTTGCTGTATAAAAATACTAAATAAATATATAAATAAATAATATCAACCTAGTCGCCTTCTTTGTTTGTAATGAACATAGGGTCTGTTATACTTGACTAATCTAGTAATTTTGCCCAAGGTCATGTCAGCAATTGTCAGTTTCCCCCCTTAATTTCCTTCCCCATATGATAGAAATGTATGGAACCTGTATACCCAAGCCCTAGTCACGCCTCTACTAATATAAATCAGGGTCTCCCAACATTTGCCGTAGAGGAATCTTAAATGTATTGAACCAGATTTCTTTCTCTCTGTCAGGATAGCTTTTCGTCGGTTTGTGATTTCAAAACAAAATCTTGAATAATTTTGGATACTTTACTGAATCCAATGCATTTGCTTTTGACCTTATAAGAATTATTAGATTCTGAGTTTGGTTTCGGACTTTTATATATATGTGATCTGCAACCGAAGGCAGATATTGTCATATTGCAATGCATTAATTATATTGCAATGCATTAATTATATTTTAAAGTCTTCGTCCGGCTTGGTTTAAATACCTTGTACCTATAGTATAAGAGCCCTCTTACCGTAAATCCCCCTTGGAACTGGGGGTGGCCAGAAGGCACGGTTCCAATTTGATTTTGGATACTTTATCATTTCAAATACATATTCTCAATTGTTCTTTCAGCTCTGCCATCCATGAATCGTCTATTGCCATTGACGACCTATAATAGCAATATTGTTTTTGTTTGAAAATTCAGTAAAATACCTGGACTTTTTTTTACATTAAGAATTATATTCTCAGTGTCGCCTGATATTAATATATTGTCAACCAGATCAATATTCATACGACACTGACCTCTCGAGATATTCTTTAGATGATTAAGGTAAAACTCATTACAGAGGTGATATATTCTCTCATTTTGATTACATTTTAAAACTCAACATATAATCAATATGCTTGTAGTAATGAATGTGTAAAATCCAACATCAAGTGCACTCCGCGCTAGGTACCACAAATATTTTATGCTAAAAACGTACTGGATATCTATATATCTTTTTAGGCTTCAAACTCCTTCCATGTAACTTTTTCCAACAGCACTTTCAAGTTCTACTATCTTGATTTCATATGGCATTGTCTTAGTGGCAAGGGGATGCATTCTAACTGTTATTAGCACTTGCCAAAGCAGTTCTACATATTTGGGTTATAGGTGATCTTCCTTCTACATACAACGACGACTTATACATATGAGGCGTGTGAGGAACATGAGTAGGCGTACATTCGTTTTTTATTATTTTACCAAAATCAGAAAAAAGGTATTTAATCCTTCATTCCATAGGGGTCCGTATACTTTTGGTTAATGCCATCCATTTATGGGATGTAGATACCGTTTTAAAAATCAAATATATATGAACGACTACAGAATTTTTAAAAGGCATAAAATATATATCAGAGAGCACGTTCCTTTAAAAAAATGAAGATTTCTCGTTGCAAGAAAAAGAAGCAAAATCTTCCTACTTCTGTTAAATCCAAATATTCTCCATGAATTACATAACGATGATTCCTACACAACATTATTTCAGATCAATTTCAAGATCTTCAGTACGCTATTGGCGCTGACATGGGAGATTTATACGTTCTGGTTCAAAAGGAACGTCATGCCTGTAGTGAGTGAACGGTATGAATAAAAAAATATGCTCCTTTCCCTTTTAGCTACATTTTTGTACATGTTTAAAGAGAGTATTTATCGAATAGAACTGATCCCTCAGAAGTCTGCTTATATAAGATCCGCCCGATAGATCTTGAAGTTTCATCAGATTTTCTTTTTTATTAAGAGTTACTTATAGATGGGCCCGGGTACGCACATTTCACGATCCACATGCCTGAATTTATCCAAGCTATACTATCTCTGATGTTTAAATCGAATGAACCTAACCGTCTCGATCACCGTTACTATGGGGATTTGTTACTGGCAACTATTAATCACTGGGGAGAGTATTATAATATCTTTACATTTTGCCTTTTTTAAAACTACACAACAAACCGAGATCTTAACACAAATATCGGTGTTGGGGATAGGAACCACCTTTAGCGGGGTATGTGCATGGGTCATTGTTTTCCGAGTGTAGAAAACTTTTCAGAGACGGGTGGCACAGTGGTCTAAGAGGCATGGGAGCGATGTGAGTTCAACCCCTGCTGTAGGCACCATCTCTCCTCCACCCCAGTGCATACTGACTGGGCCATCAAAGGCCAGTCGTGTTTGGGCGGTCTGTGGTACTATGCACCTTAAAGATCCATTACTAATATTCGAAAAGAGTAGGCTATGTCACCCGTTAGGGTATTTCCTCTCAACAATAGATGGTAGTATATTGCCTCCGGAGTTTAAATAGTGGAAGTCTCGCTATTGAGCTGAACTAACCAGCCTAATAAACTGTCATTGTGATGAGGTGAAATATTCCATTGGATGGAATTCATTCTGGTGCTATTTTTCACGAAATTATATCAGTTACATGATATTTGAAAATGAAATCAATGTACGAAAGAGAGCTAGTTGGTGTCGAATCATTTAAATACATAATATATTATGAAACGTGGTTTTGATCGTTTATATCCCTGTGATATTTTGGAAGTACTAAAGAGTATACTCGGCTGTTATTCAATGTATACATGTCATGTACACATCCTGGTTTCGTCTCCAAATGTATGCATAATTTCTCAGCAGAAATGCTACTACTTTGGTATTGGTTCTAGGGAGAGGCCAGCGTATATATAATTATATATCAGTGCCAACACCGGTTTACCACCATTTATAAAAAAAATAGGGGTTTTATTTGCCCCTTAGCTACAATTATATTTACAAGAAAAACCTACAACTGCGAGCTGGGCGCACCAAGTTGCATCAATAAATTACCTTCCATTGTTCATACTTTCTACAGGAGTTATATTGGGGACATCTGGTCTAAGACTCTGGCCCAGCTTATACTCGGCGTCCTCGCGTTGCGAAACGCGGCTCAGTCCTATATGGACATTTATCATGCTTTCATTATTACTGGGTCTGTGTCACCATTTCATTATGGGGATCACTGCCATTTAATTTTCCCTGGCGAAATGAATCTACCGGTCCTTATTTCTAGGCAGGCTGTGACTGTTTCAATATTTTATAGTTATAAGACAGTCTCGGTGGACGGAAAGATTATTACCTGTTAAGTACAGAGTGTCACAGCTATAAATTAATGTAATGCAACCAGGTAAGGTGACAATACGTGGCAGCTTATGGTTTAGTCCCGCTTTTGCCGCGCCCAACGATGCCATGTAATAAGCATTCGTGGGTAAAACCGATGATTAACAGCCGCAAACAACCGCTTCGTCCGGCTTGGTTTACGCTGACATATGGACCCGACCAAATGCGTTGAAACTCTAGATTAGCTTGGATGGAAAATCGCACTGGTGGTGCGAGAGTTGCTGTGATTTTCAAGAGGGACATCTGGCACTCTCACAGAAGACAATCTCAGCTGACAATGGATTTGGAGGGGAGAGTGGCTGCGCCCAGGTGATAATGCACCAAGCAGCGTCGAGCTGTATAATGACTGAGACGCCAACGGGAGATAGAGATCTAAATACCTTCACATGCAAAAAGCTAGCGGTTCGAATTTTTGATAAGATGGCGGGTAATGGGACACGATGAAGGCCCCCTTATTAGGCATCTTCTGTAAATTTAAAGCACCGCGCTTTTTGGGGGAATCACTAATATTTAATTATTCTCACAATTGGTAGCTAATTGGCAAATTCTCTTTAATTTGGAGGAGCAAGAGTAGTTAAATGTTAACAGCAGTTAGCTGTTCTTGATTTCATGATAATTGTGGAAACGTCTGTATAGATACCTCATTTAAAATGAAGAAAGGCCAATTTTGACTCTATTTCCAGGACATGCAAACGCATTTAATTATCAGGAAACGAAGGCCGGTCCGCTCTCATGACACGGACACTGTGGAGCTTAGTCCGATCTCAGAGGGCAACGGTCGCGATCGTCCCCAACTATAAATACTACAAACAATGCTAATCCAGCTCCTCAGTCCGCCGAGTCAGTTGGGACAACCTTGGCTCAGAGTCCAGTTGCCGCCTGGATAAATATCTGTAATTGGGCGCGTGCCATAGGATCACACCTGTCAATGTTTGTACCACCTGGAACGATCGAGCTTTTTTTTTAAATAGGGGAAACGGAGGTTCCGCAGGGAGAGGGAGGGAGAGACATGCCATGGTCCGCAATCCTTATGTCAGACCCAGGCCAATGCATTGCTCCGTGGGCGACCCAACAAAACCAATAGGTTATTATACGGGAGTATGATGTCTAATGGGGAAAAGGAGATATCTTGGGTGAGCCAGGTGGTACGGAGGTGAGGGGGGCTAAGGGGGTATACGACATAAAAGAGAGCACGGATTGGTAGGCGTTGCTACCCTGTTACCAAGTGACAGCGCCAAGAAAGCCAGCTGCGGATGGGGGACAGGATGCGAGAATGCAACAGAGGGCCATAAAGGTCATCAGATGAATCGAGCTTGGGAAATTCCTCTACTGAAAAACCACCCACAGATTTCCCCTTGCCTTTATCCATCATCATATATTATAAAGAGATAGCTTTACCCTGGGTCCAACTACAGCGGTGGTAGCAAGCTCTCACCACAAGCTATGCACAAAATAAGAAAACAGCATTGTTGGTTAAAGACCCGCTTCTCCCATTTTATCAACAAAACATGGAAGGGGACAGGTGAAAGTGGTACCAGAGGGCATGGAGTTAAGCTGGGTTGGGGAGGGTAGTTTGTTTCGACACCTTGTCAAATCAAGAACACCAAGTCCCGTTAACCAAAGGTCGGGAGTATCCCTCGGGCTACCCATCTGCCAGAGTTACCCCTGCTCCCCCGCTGCTTGCAGATGTAGCTACCAGCCCAATGCAACAATAGCAGGACATTCAAGAAGCGACGAGATGTTTTAATTCTTCGCTTCTTGAGGCGAGCAAGCACAGCAAGAGGGCGAAATATAAGATTGGGTGTTCTTAAGCAATACATACCAATTTAGCGATCCATTTTTACCTCAGACCAGCTTTCTATTAGATGAATAGCCATTATTACAGCGGGGTTTCAATTGGGATTACAAGGGAGTAGTATGATAAATGTTGGATGTTTGCGGGTTTTCCCGACTGCCTAGCGCTAAATAGTTAAAATATTCAAAGGAAGGAGGTTGACCCAAGGACGGATTGAAGAGGCCTGGCTAGTCTTAACATGAAGAAGCTCCCGTAATATACAAATTACCAATCGTTTATTGACCTTTAGCCGGGGCGTGGACCTATCCCAAGCTGTCCCCGGAGAGCCAACGCCACACGACGGGACGCTAGCAAATCACTCCAAGTAGCTATTCACAGGGATAAATCACCGACACATCATTCCTTCGACATCTGCCGACGGATTTGGGGACCATTGACTGCATGAGTACAAAAGGCTTTGTTCCCCGCGCCTCTCTGCATCACCCCTTTAGTAATAAAGCATCACTCTCGGTTTGCCCTGGCAAAATGGTACCAGTCCCATCTACGGGAGCTATTCTTTACGGGACCAGAAGTGTTGGGTTCTGCAGGGAATTGTGAACTCGCAGATGTGTGTATAGTCATTTGCATTTTACATAGTTCGCTTAATACGCATTGTGTGGCCTACGCCCAGACTTCAAAGTGTGTCAGGTTCCATTAAGCCTGGTCATCAACAGTAGCCTCGCTAGTTCTACTTTTAAATAATCATTGATGTTGTTTCAAATTACAAAAACTATTATTAAGACCCAACACATGCTGCATAATGCCTTTTCTTAAAATAATTCCTTTCAATTAAAACACAGATTTACCGTTTGAACCCTAAAGAATATTTGTACAATAAGTAATAAAATAGGTCTCATTTGCCCATTGTGTTGCAAACAAATTTAACATTGAAAAGAATTTAGTCTCTATGATTCTGGGGACGCTTAGGCTTCCTGTGGACTATCAGCTGTCAGTTCACATGTTGGGCTTTGTGCCATAGCTGCTAGCACGTGCTATGTTTGCCATGTGATAGAAGAATTAATTAACCCTTATTTCTACAAGCTAAACATGGCATTATAACATCTATGCCTAATACCTATTTCCGTTTGCGATGATAATTGCCTTAGGCGTATCGAACAGCACTCCCACGAGTCAACATTTTATCAATATTACATTGTGATTTATTGTTATCGTACACTTGCATTATCGTCTGAGCCTATACTGTTGACCAGTCTTATCTAGTAGAACCAAAGTCTATAGGGGACACAAAGTGGAATTAAACCTATACAACTAGATCAGTTTTACTGACGTGTCCATTTATGTAGCTAGCGCATCCAACTATGCACTTCCAATACAAAAATGGACATATACACTATACAACTCGTATATAAAATAAACCTCTCAGTTCCAATCTGTATGTTTCAATCTCTGTCGTGCGTATAAGTTATACAAAGGATAATGTCGATTCTTCCGTTAAATTTACTCAAGGCTGAGTTCATTATGATCACCCGCCCTTATCAGTTCTCCGTCCAATAATTCAAATATTAAACTGGACGACGAAGTGCTAAGGAAACGTGATAAATGAATATGAATCCTCTTCTCTGGTCTCTGGTTCTCCATCGATGGGTGTATAGACAGACAGGTAGGTACTCCTCCTTGGGCCCACGTGAGACATCAAGGATAGGAAGCAAGAGTCCTCTCGGTACCAAGTAAAATCCCTAAATGCGGAGGAATTCTTCCCACACTTGCCTACGTATGAGGCCACACTCACAATGCAAAAACAATGAGGCTTAGCAGATATATATATACGGTATAAGAGAGCAGTGGATGGGTTGTACAAACAAGCCATGTCCTCGACATGATGTGAAGGAAGTAAGTCCGCGTGTGTGTATGTGTGACTGTGAGTGGGAGAGCGAGGCTAATGCAAGCAGGTGCCCGATACAAAAAGCGTTACCTTTAGCAATACACCGTTGTGTGTGAGTGAGAGAGACCTAGTCACTTCTCCTCCTCCTCCTTTTACTATCGCCCCCTCCCTCTCCCTCCTTTCCTCAACTCCTAACTCGACGCTTACAGCCTCTAGCGGCAGCCCTGAACATCAGGCGGCTGTGGTGGTGGCAATGGTGACTAAGGGGACATCTAGGTTACTCAAATGAAATCCCTTTACCTGCCTGTGTCTAAGCCGTCTGCACTCCAAAGGAGAACAAACAAGCAAACCTGACCGAAACAACACTATGCATAGCGAAAGGATTAGATTCAAAATGCCAAAGTGACACTACTAAACTACACGGCAAAAAGTAAGTCAGCTTCGTGTAAAATTAAAATAGCGGTTCGGTTCAAAATTTAGAGGCAAACACTTCTGCAAAATAAATCCTAACGATATAATGTATACTGAGGAAATAAAAAAGAAATATAGTCCAAAGTGTGGATGTACATGGAACGATAGATCCAGCTAGCTTTCACAAAAAATCTATTCCTCTTAGATACATAAATCTGACGTAGGCTTTCTATGAACTAATTCACAAATTCCCGGTGCACGGAGAGAGAGAAAGGTGGTGCGGTTAATATCTATCCGGTGTGGGCGCAAGTCCACAACTAAAACAATCCTACATAGTGACCATCCTATATAACTATACACCAGTTCATCACCCTCTCCTCTCTGGAAGGGTATGTATGCTTGTGAGGTAGTGACGCCGGCTTGGTAGCTGTGTATGAGCAATAGTGTCCCTCATGTATGTCTCAACCTGAATGACAATGAAGCATGAGCGCTACCAAGTACAATGCTATCAGGTTGGTAGGCAGGCTGGTAGAGAAGCTGGTAGGCATCAGGCAACTGGAGAAAGTATGTGAAGGGATGATGTCTTGGTCCTCCTGCGTGGTAGAGAAGAAGAAGAAGACCTCGATGGCAGCGTGGCCATGGGGCAAGGAGGCAGGCAGTGGTGGCCGGTATATATATCCACGCAGAGAGGAAGGACAAGAGGCTCCTTAAGTGAAGAGTGTGTGTGTGGTAAAGCTAACAATGTTTCTTTCAGCGGCTACTGCTAGGTGTGGAGACTTAGGTGTCCGCTACAACTAGTCAATGCTGCCAAAAACTGAGAACAGCGACTCCAAGGTTAGGCTTCGCATGTCCACACTCTCCTGGCTCGATTCGTAGAGTGACTGAAGCTTCACTTTTCTGGGCGCCCAGTGCCTGTTGCCCGCATTGGAGTAGTTCGTTCTGCCACCGCTCGAAGTATTCCAGTCCTTCCTTCCTGTGATCGACTCGTCCGATATTCCTCCAGCTCTCCCTCCTCCTTCCAATCTGAGTATTAATAGCTCACAGCGATACTTCCATTCGGTCGGTCAGTTCACCTGGAAAATACAATAAATGGCCCTTGTAAGTAAAAGTGTGAAGAGGACGGGCGAAAATAGCACGTGAGAGAGAAAGAGGTAACGCTCGAGTAGTTCTAGCTGGGTACAATGATCACACAAGCATCACCACCACTGCTGTAAACCTCTCCCTCCACCACCTCCTTTAAAGCCAGGTGTGATGGGGGTCGCCACAGCCCACTTACACAGATGGCATGTTATACAATCTTAACCTCAAAGTGGATCACTATTTTTGGTTACTGAGAAAGACATATCACGCATGCTGGCCTTCCCAAACAAACACCACTACGTCGTCCTCCTCTCCGTGTCATTTGTTTCACCGAGTAAGCGGTAATCGCATGGATAAATTAAAAGGTTTTTGTGGCTAGAAATGGCCGCTCAAATGGTAAAAGCAGTTAAAATCCAACCAAACGAAAAGGCAACACAAATGTAAATTACGGTGGGAACAAAGTGAATGGTTATCAGCCTGTTCATATAATAAAGCAATCTAGCCGGGGTAAATGATAAAAGACGGATGCTGATGTATATAGATCTATTAATTTAAGAGCGCAAAAACTGCTAACTGTAGTGTGCACACCTACACAATTGTACGAGCTATCCATATGCAGTTGCTCCTCTATAAAGGTTTGCTCCTCCACGTTCTGCGCCTTGAATCCTATCCATTGGCTTCTCATACTAGTGCACGGCAAAGAAATACCATCGACTCGGCAAGTCAATAGTGTATGTATACCTCATTGCAAATCGCGGTCCAAAAGCGGCTTCTATGCATTGTTTTAGGCTCTCAGTTGTTAACACAAACACTCATCTTACCTATCATCCAGATGCTCCAGGTTTAAATGGGCGAACAATTAGGGCGCGTGCATGGTTATATCAGGCAAACCATGGGGAAAGCTGTCTTAACCAGCACACACTCACACACGCGCAGGCAGGCATGGATGCAAAAAGCAAGCAACTACAGTAGCAGGTTCACAGTTTCAGGTGAAGCCAACGTCTCAAACTACTGTCGAATGCTTGCTGAAGCTCGGCAAAGCAAAGCAATGGGGGAGAGCTTGGTGCAGCCAGATGCTGTCAACAGGGGTGGCAAGAGGTAGAGTGCGAGGAGCCAGAAAGAGAGCAGAGAGAGGGAGAGAAGAGATGAGATGAAGCCAATGCAGGATGCTTGCTCGCAAGGCCTGTAGTCAAAGTGGTAGCGGCAGCAGTAGTAGTATTAGTAGTAGCAGAAGCAGTAATAGTACTAGCCAGTAGGGATGCTGAAGCTGCAATGGCTGTGTACTGAAGGTACCGCGACTAGCAGCATCAGTCCCTGCCACCACCACCACTGCCACCACCACACCACCACCACCTCCTCCTCCTCTTGCTCGCCCAACTTGGCGGGCGGGGCATTGTGAGCAGGCGAGCTGGGCTTCCGCTCCCCGCCCTACACCCAGAATATCAATCACTACTGAGCGCGGGTGGGGGGCGACGGGCACCATTGTCAGTACGCGATAATAGCCACGCTGCCTTCAGACAACAGCAAATGCTCCCCCTTCTAGCGAACCCCGACAGCTTGCTGGTGCTTGAGCCGAGAGTTTCTGACCGCCAAACAATGCCGGGCTCAGCGGTTTACAAATAATGAGGGGAAACTGGAGTTGGGACAAAAATATTCTTTCTTGTTTCCGGTAGAAAAGCTATACGGAATTTTTCCCCCGTCATTTAGTACGGAGGACGTATCACCCATCCCCTTACCAACAACAGCATGCTTAGCTTAATAAGTAGCGGTACAATATCAATCCATTACTTCATTACTTTGTGCCAAAGCGTAGATAAAGCTGACTTCTTATAAATACATTTCTGTCACATCCCTGCTGAAAAGTGCTTCAATCTGACCGTAAAACAGCTAAAGTGGGAAACCCCGGTAATAATACCCTAATGCGTATAGGCAGGTTGTCGTCTGCTCAAATTAAATGATTTCTAGAGCAGGCGTGCCTGTGATCTCTATCATTACACGATGATTGCCTCAGATAGGAAAGGTGAACTATACATCTAAGGTAGCACATAATAATTACAGGCCAGTCTTTCGCTGACCAACACCTGCGCATGTAGATAGACTTTAAAGTCAATTGAAGGACTTGAGATAACAATCGCGAGTGGCGCTCTTGAACAATAGGCTTGCTCTAACCCGGACTTGTTGGCCACTCTCTCACCCTCCTCTCTCTGAACTCGCAGCCAGCACACACGCATAAGCTACGATGTACAATAACGATGTCATTTCACCCGCGATGTTTAAATACCCTAGCCCAAATTCCATTCGCAGTTAACAACCCATGAGGGAACTGAAGAGGAAAGCATCCTATGCTAGCATTGGACTATGTTCTGTTCCTAGATGTGATGAATCAGAGTTGAGCAAATGCAGTTTCAAACAATGAAGGCAGCAAGCAACGTGAGGACAACGAGTTCGGGTGAAGGAAGAGGAGGAGGTAGACGACGTCAGTAACCAAGAGGAAACACTGGAAGCAAGCAATGGTTCTTATTGAGACGAAACAACAAACAGCCTACCTTCTATCAGGGATAAAATGGTTGCCCGTTCCTGGTGGTGAAGACCAACATACTAGACTAAAGTCAAAGCAGCGCCATGGATGCAGGGCGACCTGTTTGCCGAAGCAGGCCTTCAAAGACTGTGCTTGTGAGATGAATGACAATAAAGCGTCTGCTCGCAGTTCACAGCACCTACTCCAGCGCCACCGCTGCACAACAGTGCTGCCCTCTCTCCCACTCACACTACTTGCGCCACCTAGTGTATCTAATAAATACCTCGTGGCAAACGCCTCTCTCTAAAGAAGGCAAGGCCGTGCCATACGCAATCCTTTTTATTATCTTGAATTTGCACATGGCAACTTTCGCCATGACCTACCAGGGCCTAAGTGGAATTAATAGTCTTCCAAAACTTGTTAACTTCTCAGGGTCGGGAATCGAGATTAAAGGATAAATATAGAAAGCCCCCAAACCCCGCCTCTCCCCTTTTAAAGCTGGGTTCAGGTTAGACACTATGCTAGGTCTAGGGAGATAGTATTGCAGGATAACTTTTTTGTGGAATTCCCTGTAATATAATATTCATGAAGACAAACACTCATTTCATCCACCTTCCCCCGTAGACTTTTTTTATGTAGCGGATTCCTTTCCAATAAAACATATTAAACACCATTACCTGCCGTCAGAAGAGAACATGATAGGGTCATTGGGTTTATGGTGTAACTAAAAACACGTAAAACACCTCCTTGCTCCCCTCTGTCCATTAACCTTTTCCCTAATGCAGGCGATCCTAATATTAATGTAAGCCACTCAGAGAAAGAAAAGAAGTGCAATTCAGGGATAACTTGTATTTGTCAAGCAATACCTATGATTCAATATGTCTATGCTCTAATAGGGTACTAGAACTTGCTATGTGTCTGATCTTGGCTGTTTTGTACTCGTTCAGAAAGGCGGCCTGATGTTAGGGAGAGGGGAGCACATGTGTACATGCACTGGTTATGTATACATCGACCTTTCCACCAGCGAATGTGACGCCATCACCTAAGTTTACCCCAGACGGTTTTTACTGCTATGGAAGCCATGTAGGATAGAGAGCGGCTATCAAGGCCAGGTAATATACCTGTGGCAAGTGTCCATTAGATTGGCCGGAGCAATATCTGGTCCCAGGCTCATTGCCTGGGATAATCTCGTACTACTTTCTCACACATGACAATTTAAAGTTCATTCATTCATTCATTCATTCATTCATTCATTCATCACTTACGGGAATAACCTCCAGACTCTTGTAGATTCTTTTATTTTAAAACACACCTCTGGTTATTGTCATTAAACCAGACCATCCCTACGACATTTGTTCAAGCATGGGAAGGATATATTCGGCAGTCAGGGTGGGTGATACATAGGTAGAAAGGGAAGATGAGGATGAATGAATGGGGTTATGTAACAAATTAATGATACATTTCATTCTGGTGGAACATATGGGACTGGCAATTGGTCAGTACTGGTCAAGGCCAGCTTTGGTAGGATCAGATCAGAAGCAGGGAACAAAGGTATTTTTCATGGCGGTTGCGGACACTCACAGTGCACACGAATATTAAACAGGTTCCTACATTTGATACTAGATGTCTCACTACCGGTATATATATAAAACAAAGGCGTGTGCTGGGGTGGTTATTCATCCAGTTTGCCATCCTACCTGGGCATTTGGAATAGGGTAAAGCTTTCAATGCTAAATTAATGTTCGTTACATACTCACATTTCTTCACATGTGCTTCACCTCGTTGCTCCTATGTCTATGCCTACAATACTAACTAACTCGAGGATTTCGAGCGCCCAGCTGTCCTCATTAGGGCATCGGGGCAATATTTGTCTGTCGCAATTTTGTTTTTGCATAACCTGTGTATTGGTGAGTAGGTAGATGGATCGGGTCCTAATGATAAGCTTGTGTACGTCATTGTGATTAAATGGTATGGGATGGATGGCAAAGCATAGCAAAATAGCGCTTTTCTGTGAAGCTATTAATGCAACGCTAATATGGGGAATGAATGAATGTAAGAAGTCACGAACACACATAGAAGAAGCAGCATGGGCAAGCCTGCATACAGGCACAGTGAGCCACCAGGCTTTGAACACAATGCGGTACAAAAGCACATGTAATAATGCGTAAATAGCGTTTCGCTGTAAGGTGAAAGAATTGGGTGTTGCCAGCCTCTCCCCAAACAAAAGAAATCCCTCCCTGGAGTCGGTCCAACACCCCCAACCAACACCGAGGTTGTCCCCTTACAAGACCAGCCAACTTTTGCTAGTGCGGTTTCCGTTGCCCTGGCAATGGGAATTCATACTTCTGCCTTGGACGGTCGACGATAGGGGAGAGGAGGCGGCGAAAAGCGGGCCCGCAGCCATTAGCTTGTCTGTCAATTTAGTATTCAAGGCTCGGCATCCTTTGTTTTTCCGCGAAGACGACGTCACGGACTGACGACTGTGAAAGTGACAGAGCCCAGAAACAACGTGGCACTTCTTTCACGTTTAATAAAGCAGGGAAATGACGAGCGAAACGATTCTGTCAGAGGCATCCTGAGGCAAGCTTGTGCTAAACATCCATGACACTTAATGAGCAGTTTGATGTTAAACGAGAGGAAGTCCTTACAATAACATGGGACTCACGCCAGCCACGAATAGAGCAATACTGTAGTTAAATAAATAAAAAATGGAGAAACAGCCTCACCTTCAATCAACTTCAAGAAACAGACTTAACAAAAACATGACATACCGCCCCCTCATTACACACACAAATCAATATAAAAAAATACTCCGATGACAAATAAATCACATAACCAATATTTTTTGTTTTCCCAAATGCCAGCCATGCACGTATTAAATTAAGTTAATTTCTTTTAATCAATGCCAATCCTTGTATAATAAATGCCAATATGCTGTCCTCAGTAACCTGTTATTATTGCACAGCGGGTGGAAAGAGGGCTGGTCGCTTCTCTCTTAGTAATCAACGGGTTGTTTTATTATTGAACCCATACGACTGGCAGGGGACAACAATATGCTTTACCATAATTCCTCTGGAAACAATTGTTTGCAGCATCCAGTCCACAGGAGTTAATTCTGCAACAGATCAAAGATGACGCTTGCTGGGTTGTCTATTGGGGGGTGGGGGTGGTGAAGGGGGAGGGGGACGGGGATGCCAACAATATGAATGCAGAGAAACAGGTCCTGTCTAATCAGGCGTATTGTTTTTGGTCTCACGGAGTGCATTTCGACCGAGATCGATACTCGTAATGCCACGTTATTTTATGATCTCCTTTTATGTGAGGGGAACCCGCTCTTGCAGATGTCGGCACGCGAGTCGCAGCAAAGGAGACAGTCACATGCTTAGCAGTCTGCATAAAATAGCTGAAATTAGATATGCTTACAACTTTTAAACAAAAAAGTGTGAGATAACAAACATGCCTATGAGCTTTTCACAGGTAGAAGCTATATCTTGATAACACATTGGAAGAAAGTAATTCGTACAATAATTTCGAAGGAATAGCTGGTATTCATAGGGAATCAACAATGTCAATGAGCAAAAACACTCACTATGGCACTGTTAAGAGTTCATATAAACTTTGGTTTGATTTGAGATTTGCAGGATAAACAAACGGGAAACTTATTTTTCTTGGGCAGGCAGCCTAACCCAACCAGAAATCACCTTTGTGCCATTGGAATACATCTTCATTCTGTCCGCGTCTTCCTCCCCGCCACCTGCTGGTGACTGGAGGAATTTCCCCCGAGACGTCCGAACGACCTTGTCAACTGCACCGACCAGTCTGCCCAAAGTGAATTATGCCGAGACGTGCCGAAATTGGCCACGCGTAATGAAATTAGCTGTTTGATTTAGCCTGCCTCGCGTCCCATGCTTCCTAGGTTATTGTTTCTATAGTGTAGAGCGGCGCGCCAAACTACCTCGGTCTAATATAGTTATCCATATATACATGGCTGTATTTCGACTCATTCGAAATCATAAGAAATACCAGAAATTGAAAGTCGTTCATTGAGAAGGTGATGAAATTGGGAATAATCAATAAAAATGATAATAATTGAAACCACCGAAAACCAAAGTCCAAAACACTCATTAAGTTTAGTTAAAAAGAAAATATACACCAAGACATCTCATACCTTATAAGGTCAAGTCAAAATTAACAGATCTGACATCCAGTCGATAGGGTAACAACAGAATACGGTAAATTATACTTGAGAGAAATCTGAAGGATGTGAGTCAACCCATTTTGAAGGGAACCCTCCTAAACTTTCAGCTTATTTCAAGCCATAATAAAAGGGCTCATGACTAGTAGCTCTAGCTCAGCTAGCGAGCTGCTAGTAAAGAGGCCATGTGCGAGGGGGAGGGAGGGAGGGGTGAATACTACTGGTTTCAAAGCAATTTTGCTCAGTCAAACGGGGCAGGAGCGCGCGGGCGAGAGAGACAAGAGAAGAAAAGAGTTGGATCAATGTATGTGGGCCTGAGATTGACAGAAACTCAATCATGGTGTTCTCTCACCTGGGAGCAGGCAACGGAGCAGCGTTGCTCTCACTGGGTGCACACCTGCAGCCCTGACAAGGTCATGGGCAGTAGCCTTCCGTCCCTCCAGTGAGGGATTGCCAACCAGCCGGTGATGCCTTACAAAGCCCTCCATAGACCCGGTGATGAATTCTCAGTCCCCACCACTGACCGGAACTGTCCAGTTGGACGTGTGCTCCCTCAACATGGTAAATGAACAGGAAGGTCGAGTGAAAAGGTCATAAGCTTATTTCTGCCGACCATCAACGCAGAATAAACTGCCCTCCCTCCAAAGGTATTACACACAAGCACTCACCCCCCACTCAAAAAAAATCCAGACTCTTTAATAGGGTCGTTCATCTACACTGGTCATTATTTGGGACAGGACAGGGGGTTTTACAACACTTCTTGATGGACGCCTTGGCACCAAGTCTTTAAAACTTTTAGACCAATTTCTTTTACAAATTCCATAGGGAGTACTCATCGTGTTATTGGGTACGTGTGGACCTGGATTGATCAGGGGAGAATTTGGAACAGTTTAAGCAAAGACGAAGTAGGCCTCGTGATTATATGTCAGTCTATACTTAACTATGAGACCAGTTGTCATATTTAGGAAAACCCAATGTAAGGATACCCCAGTAGTCTTTGTATGATTCACAATATCAGTTACATAATATCCTTTATTAGAAACCTGTAACAGGCCTTTCTCCTATTAAAACGGATAAGGGAATGAGGGTAGTCGACCACTGACCGACATAGATGATTCGCAATGAGCTGATATCATTTGTCACCGTCCTTTATTATGGTGTCCATCATAGGCGAGGCCCGGATTCTCTTAATGGCTAACGCAAATACTTCCCTATCGGAATATAGACAGAATAATGAACATAATAGGGCGAGGGAACGGAACAGGTCTATTGCCAATTCAAGTATTAATCTTCCACTTATTGATGATGGCGTTCTTCGTGTATTAATATAGAAGGGCCGGGCCAGTATAGCCGGGATATCGATCTAGCCAGCAAGCTTTGGTTCCAGTCAGTAAGACTAACTTAGTATGGAAGGGATTCTGCGAGGCTCAAAAGTCATTATGTATATATTGCGGCCCCATTTGTGGAGGTCAGTACGCTTTGCTGAGCGGTCAATGAGGGATGGTGGCAGAATCCAACACTGCCAGCACCAGCACCATACCAGCAACACCACCAGCACCATCGGCTCCTCTTCCTTCTCTGCCCCCCCCCCCCATTTACACACCCTCCCTTCGATCACTGTTTTTTTCTCTCTTCCAGTACATGGCAAAACAAGCCCTCATTCAGGTCAAGGTTTACTGACAGTCTAGTAATTCAGACGCTGTATTTTATCCAAATATCATAGTGTACAAGAACAATATCAGTTTAATACTGGAGGAGGAGCAGAGCAGTTGTGCCCTCCGCTATGTGACTAACTCAGTAAATAGGCCTATGATGGCCGGATGGACAGGGCAAGATAGCGAACTCGTGACAGTATGGCTGACCCAAATCGAACGTCCCTAATGTTCTGCTAGTCTCGCCACAGCCACAACATCGATATGGCACAGGGTAGCACCAGTACACACAGCAGTGCAAAGGTTCGACTTATAGGCAACACAGGAATACAACTGAGAAGAGAAATTGACTTAATTCATCACTGAAAAATTAAACCATCCTCAGAGCACAGAACATATCCCAGGGTAAAAACTGTAATGGAGATCGATTTCATAAGTGAAGATAAGCATACTATCAAGGATATAAAGTGATAGAGGACATACGGTTATCATATTGTACAAAAGCTTCCTCCAGAGTCCTGCGAAGTAATGGGTCGGTCGAAGGTCCTTAAATCACAAATATATAATGACAAAAAAATCCTGATAACACCCTATTCAATTTCTGAACAAATTTCGAATTAGGCTACATCAATTCAAAGACATTTCCTATGACATTTACATCTACGTTGAAATGGGCAACAAGAAGGATTATCGAACTCAAGACCCAGCTGTTGAAAATGCCTCCCACAAGAGATGTCAAACGTCCATGGTAATCCACCACAGCCAGGATTAAGTGGTTTGTCAAACACCCTGACATTAATCTGGGTTATGCCAGGGATTAAAATGCTATCAGGAGAATACCCGATAATGACGCATGTAATATCCAAATTCCCTGTTGGGTCCAGATGGTGACAAGACTTCAAGTTCGAATTATTTGACGACTGTTGAAATATATGAATGCCAATGTGAATGGTATAGAATGTACTGGTAACCACTGGCAAGTGAAGGATATAAGAACTATCAGGGAAAATGTATTACTATTAGCGCACATACCTTGACCTAGATGACCCTAACAGGTGTTTTAGTACGACAGACCTCGAAGTAAGCCACCCAACCCCTCCCCTACCTTCCCTCTCCCCAAGCCAGCTTTTGGTAGCATCTTATTCAGCTGGGGTCTGTATCGAGGCAGAAATATGTCAGCAGGTATGAAAGGTCAGGGGTCAAATTGAGTTGGGAAGGTTAAGGCTGACCTAACAGGTGTCCCATCAGCAGTGTACACATTCAGGTGAAACCCCATTCACGGCCACATGGGACTGTGAAAAAAATGTCAAAAGAGAGTAATAGCTGGCAACTGGACAACGTCTCATAGTCATATGAGAAGGCGTGAACAATGGTAAGTAATAATGGGCAATGAGTGTGCACCTGCATCTATCCATCCTAACATGCATTGCGCCTTGGTATGGATGTCATTACCAAGACCATGTTGGACGCACGCCATCATGGTTTTAAGTGCAAAATACATTACACTAGCCTTCCAATGAAGTTCCATCCATGGCATATTCGTATAAGGTTAATTTTAGTAAGCGCAGGTATTGCAATGAGGTCACTGAGATTAGAGGGTTTCAACTTTCGTCTATCAAAGCGCCGATATTTTCTGTCATGACATAAGATGGTGGGGCCCTGCCTGTCGCCCTGATATTCCTAATGTTATTAAATAGGGTGTCATGAAACTTTGAGTAACACAGATCAAACTGATCAACTCTCATATCCTAGTTTGTTCAGGAAGGAATATTATTAGAAATTTAATACCATAGTACAGGACATGGTTCTGACTTTACATAAGACCAAGGCGGATGAACAAATCCGGTTCTCTATGTTCCTCCTGCATAGCATTGTTAATGTTAGGCTACACAGCATACGTTATGTGAAGCGCTATTTAAATGCCATACAGGCCTATCCCAATGTTGGTATGGTGACGGCCGTGGCCTATTTCTGAAGGATGTGACAGGTGGGTGTAACCTATGTCGCGGCACAGACGAAAGGTAGTCAAGTCAGTCAGTCACAGGCGATGCACAACAACCACGAATATATACAGCAAGAAATAAAATGACAATTGATATGAGGAAGATGTAGAAGACAACCGATCTAGTTTCATATCAATGGTACACATAGGAGGAAATGACAGGGCAGGAGCGGAGCAAGACAATACAGTAACAGTGGGTGGGGATGGGCCACGTGGCTTTCATTCACGTCCGGAAATGGCTACTAGATATTTGACATGATTAATTGCGGCTAGCACAGTAACAACTAGAGTGCAGTGGTTAATGAATTAGATGTGGTGCAAAGGCTTATAGAAAGAGAATATACTATATGTATGATAACGTGAGAACTTCAATGGAGTAATATAATATAGTGCATCAATCATACACGACCTAACACGTTGGAAAACAAGAGTGCCGTAAATGTGAAGTGATACTGATAGATCCTTACATTAGATGTCGGTGGGATAGTTGGTTCTGATGTGGCTGACGCCATGACAGGGTCATCTGACGCTCCTCGATCCTGTCCTTCCACTTTCTCCACTTCCATATGCTTGTCAAGATCGGCCGTCAATGCACGTGTTCATCTTTAAAAAAAGCACCCTTCCTCGACCCAGACACAGTCAATTAAAGCAGAACCGGGGGTTCCAGTCCTACCGTGGGTGTGTGTTCAATGATATGATTATGAATGTCACGATTTCTCCTAAAACAAGTGGTCAAATCGATGCAGAAATACACCAGCAGATCGGCGTACGTTGATGATCCATGGCCGCCGGTGATATAGGTAATGTCAGTAGAAGGGAGAGGAGGAAGGAGAGAAAGAGAGAAGCTAGTTTTCCTCTCTCTCCCTCCTCGCTATCCTAGCTTTCTGTGGCCGCGTCCCCCTCCGCCTCCGTTGGTGGTGATGCACGGTAATGGCCGCCGGAGCGGAGGCAACGCATGTGAAACCTCAGTTTGGCTATCAGTGTCATAGACAGCACAGAGTGGTGGCAGAGGGAGGCATCGCTCGCTAAACGCACTATACGCATGCGTCGAGCGCTTGTGGCGATGGCGTCGTGTGTGAGAATACAACTCGGGTGCACAACTAGCGTCACCATTATTTAATCCTTCATTCATACAACTTACAAGCGAGCGGTGACCGACCAAATCCCTATCTCCCAGACTAAGAGATAGAAACCTGTCAACTATCTAGAGGCTCACAGTGTGTGCGAGTGTGTCTGCCGAAGGAAGACTGGGAAACCAAACCTTAAAGGCAGCTTAAAGGCCCCCACGCCGACGTTTGTGCTTCATTCAGTATCCCAGTTTCGCTCGAGCAGCCATGCGTTTAGAGATTTAAATAAGAAAAGGTCGGAATACCTAAGAATGCAATGTAAACTCAAGCGTTCTCTGATGTCTATAGCGGTCGACAAAAGGACTCTTTCACTTGGGACCCGACGGCCTTTTACTGGGTCAAACCAGTGTGAGAAGGGATTCCCATTACCGCTATAGAAAAGCTTAGAATGTTAAGATATATCTGTTTTCTTGGGACCTGGGAGTTGACATACGGGCGCGAATGTGTAATGAACGTAGCTACACTTATATCAGTCTTTATATCAGTCAATGCATCTAAAAACTATAAGTACCAATATAGTAGTGTGTATCGATCAGATGGCGTGATAGCAAATGCTAAAATATTTTCGGACAAATAAAAGAGCAAATTAATAGTGAGGATGGATTTTTCGTGCTTCAGAGCCTACCAGAAGTAGGCCTTCAAAAGTATTTTTTGATTTTGACAAATTGTGGAGGTGAAATGCAGCAAATGATATACATGTGTACACTCTTTTTTATTTCTACGAAAACGCGAAAGAATGTTGGGTTCAACAGGCCGGAGCCATCTGGGAAGGATTTTAAAGCATACAATCAACAGACAGACACACCAACTTGAATTTGTACCCAAACACCTTAATATCATGGTATAAACTGTGCGCCCGCTCATCTTGCATCTGTTTCTCGAAGTTATTTTTCAAACACGTGTCCAATTGATTATTGAACTCTCCAGAGTTAGATCATTCGTATCGTGGCGAATGGCGTATGGCCTTAGGAATGAGTACTTCACAGGTACTTACAATTTTAATTCAGACAGGCTGAACTCGAGTAAATCATGCTTCTGGTTTGGGGACAATTTTGAACTGCTTGTACCGATCTTGGTTATTTGGTCAATGGCTAAGCTAGGTAAGCGCAACTCCCTTTGAAGATTGGCAATGCAATTCTGGGTGCTGTCTGAGAAAAGAAAAATATGTTGGTAAATTGGGGAAGGTTAGGGAGGGAGAAAAGGGGAAGAGAATGAGTGAGACGGTGCAGTTGCAATGATTCCCCCCCCCCCCCCATGTAGTGAGGGTTTCGTTTGGGTTTGGTCTGTCACAGCGATGACCAACCGGTTCTGCAAAGCCATGATAAGCTCTGGCCCTTAATAGGCGACTAATCATAGCCGAACTGACATCGCCCGACTAATCAATATTGACGTTTCAAATATTGAACTCTTTCAACACGCCCTCACTGCGATTGGGAGCGCCCTCTCCAGCCGTACCACGCCACGCTTTGCTTCATGGAAAGGTCTCCAGGGGGCGGGACAGACACGCTTGTGTCTTGCTAATGGAGGCAAAGGCTATCTTCGTCTCGCAGGTCAAAGGAAAAGATCGAATGGGATTGTTTGTTCCTGAAATTGAAATTATGATTTCTTAACATTCCACACTCCTTCATTCTGGCCTCAACATTTGGAAGCTGTTTTGGGTTGTGGTGGCGGAAGGGGGAGGAGGAGGGGAGGAGAGGGGGCATGGTCGCTGTAATAAGGTGCACTGGTCAACATTTTGCTGAGGTGTGTGTGTGTGGGCAGGGCAATGCATGACGTTGTTGGAAACATTTGTAAATAGTTCAATAGGCCGCCATTTTTCAAAATATCTATTACTTGGATAAAAAATGGATGTATGATGTATAATGGCTTCTAACAGATGATATCTTCTAAGGTTGTATAAAGCCTAGGCAAAGTATTATCTGGGTTTCCACCGAGCACCCTTGATTTTAGGAATGCAAATCAATACGAACCGCTCGATCCTATTCGGGCTTACACTCACTCAGTCACAATGGACTCATGGCTGGACATTTTATCCCACGGCCCAGTGCCTTGGGGTTTTATGGACCTCTCCAGAAGGCAGCTTAAAGGCATTCTCAATACCCAGTGTTTTCCTGGCTTTCTCTGGTTGCCCACTTCAGTCACCTCGACGTCTACAGCTTGACTCCAACTAGCTGCAACCTTGCAAATGAACCAAAGCCCAGCGGTCAATGGGTGATGAAATGTGAACTGACTGTACACAGAATTGACCCGATACTCCCTGCAATGTCACACTCATATCCTTGAGAATTTCGTATGTGATACTGTGGAGCGCATGAATCAGTATAGCTAATAAAAACTGTACAACTTCTGTGGTTACAATGCATCTCCGAAAGCAAGAAAAATCGAATTACCTATTATGCTCTGTAAATATAATTAAATATTATGAAGTCTGCAAATTTAAAATTTGATGTTTCAGATATGCACCTTATTGCAAAAGAAAAATCAAATAAACAGTCGTAGATTTTTTTTATCTGCCTGTGCCTGAACTTTTGACAAGTTGTCAGAAAAAAAGCGTGTTGGCAGAGTGTGGAGGGAATCGATCACGTGAACCTTATGTGATTTTATGATGCACCCAATGCAAATTCGAGTTGGCCTGTCTGACGTTGGCCTCTGACACACAACGCACTGATACGAGTATGAGGATTGCAGACACTGTCGGAATCGGTCTGGCTTCTGACATAGATTGACTTTCCTGTTGTCATATTGTGTTTGCGGTGATGGGTAATACCAGGGTGTGCGCTGGCAAGGTGGATCGCAGATACACCTTACAGGTGCCTCCACACATTACCTCTGTCCTTGATCTTCGTCTGTATTCTCCTCCTCTCTCGCTTGACAACATTCGCCATCGCGGTGTAAGCGACGACTTCCAAGCGAGCGGAACCCAAGCGGAAATCTCATGACTTGCGGGATCCTGCGACATCTCTCGCGGGACTTGGCGAGAGGATCCATAACTGCCAGAGCCAAGTCTCCGCCTTTCCATACGCTTGCCGCTGTTGCCCCTTACCCGCCAAACAATACTCCTCCCCAAGGGCAAGGACTTGCAGATAGGTCGAGAATTGTCATAAATATACAGACCGCATGCACATGGCGAGTGATGCGAGCTACGATGTCATTAGGATTGGTACAAAGAGATGGCATTTAAAACCGCGCTAACCCCCATCACTATTCCCAAAGGAAAGGCTTGGATATTCGCTGGGGGGACATCCATCTCGTGGCTTAGCTGTGTCATCATTGCTTTCAACAACCAGCTGACGGAATGTGCCTTGACGGGGAGAGAAGTATAGTCCCTCCTCTCAACCTACAACACCACCCTTTAATGATACAGCGAAATGTTCATACAAGCTCGCATAGATAAACCGAGGACAAGCTCCCACGCAGTCGCCTCTCATTCTACCGGACAAGAATAGTGGAGGCTTGGATAAATATAGTTATCAATGACATAGGACTTCACATTAGCCAGTTTGTTCAAAAGCTTTTTTGTCCCCTTTGCTCCATTGATGGCTTCATGTTTATTGAAGTGCGCCGATCGCCTTGCCATGTTTGGGGTATAAAACAATGACAAAATAAATCCGCTGTTGGTAGTTTACTGCAATGTAATCTAAATATGTTTGGATGTTCTTGGACAATGTGATGCAGAATTTGTCGCCATCCTCAAATTTTGAACGATCGAAACTTAATTCTCCAGTTAGTAATGTGTGCCCCACAACATCTATCATTTGTTCACTTAAAGGTCGCGGGGGCATGCCAATTAAAGCTATGTACAGACATACTGCAGTAACAGAGTTCACATCAATGCAACAATCCGCACCACTCCCGCTTGCAGTACCCTCCAATGCGTAAGTAGTATAGGAATTTCGTCTTTGATTCAGGCGAATCGAACGCTCTCTATTTTGAATTGTCGATCAATATTACAATATTGCAACCAAGCGAATGATCGGCAATTGTCATGGATTCAAGTAACGGAAACTTAAACCAGATTCTTTTTTGGCAAATCGTGTACAAAGGAATGAACAGTTGGGAACCCTTCAACGACAACAATCCCTATTCAACTAACAGGCGGGGAAGACATAACATGTATACATGTGGTGTATGGCAATTGCTTCACTCAAAATCTTGCTAGGATCTTTTGCTTGGTCCCACCCTGTGGCGCTGTGATCGAGATCCATGGCGGACAAGGATGAGCCTAAGATCCAGGGGACAAGCCCGGATCGCTTGGCCGGATCAGGATCGCCTAGTGACATGTGATCTCCCTATTTCCGCCCGGCCTAGACAAGAGGGGTACTGTCGGGGGACGAACTGAGCCCAACAGAACAGAGCCGTTATCGCTCTCGCACCGACCGCCGAGGTTGGGCTGATACTAGGCCCCCATATCTTATCGTACCATCACAGATTCTGCGTTGCTGGCTGGCAGACCCAGCCCAAACGGTTCAGCACCAGCAAAATGCTGTCTAGGTATGATCAGATACCATGCGAAAGAGAGAAAGAGGCTGTGGGAGGAGGAGGGCAGGGGAAAGATAGCAACGCAAATATCGCCTCTCCAATTGCAAGAAACGAAGGGACTCTTTAGAAGAGCACCAGTTTCAATCAATACCAGAACATTAAATCCCCATGGGGCGCACTGTTCTTGTCGTTCTCATCAGAACCCATTTAGCATTTCAACCTGTCTTAAAGGTTGCATTTTATACTTTCGTTTAAGCAGGGACATTGACACCATGATGCTGCACACATAACTCGTGTTATCATTGATAAACAGGGAAATATTCTCAAACGTATACCGTCATATATCTAGCTTTATTTATCTACCTACTTATCTTTATTTTGGTCTTACACGCAATGTTGCAACAATGCAGAAGATGTATAATACATTTTTTTATTAGAGAGAACATGTATGCATGTATGTATACATAAAATGATAAATCTTACGATTTAGCCTGCTTTAATAATAAGTAAACATGATAGATGACTTATTTGTGAGTTCATGGGAGAGTCAAATTGTACATAATTAAACATCCCTATACGCTGTTCCTACAGTTGCATTGCTGTTTCAAATTATCGTTACGACAATAAACACATGACCGAGATAATAATTTCCCGTTAATTCCCGTTAATTTAAGTACAAATATCCATATGGCTTTAAATTTGGAAAATGATAAATGTTCCAGCAACCAAACCTTAAAATGATATTAATTAACAAAGAATTTGCAACTCAGAATGATCGATTGAAGAATTGGATTGATGAATAGATTATATGGGGTTTATGGTCTCTAGCAATTATGTAAGTAAAGTTCCAGATTGGAAACAATTTTACAGCATTTTTATTGGTGATGAATATTTTAGTTTTTAATCATTTAAAGTGGCCCTGCGGTGATATCATTCAATGATAAAACAATGGAACTTACCAACTATTATTCCTCAAAAGAAGAAGCCTACTGCGGAAATTTTGACATTCACATAAGTTCAAGTAGATGACATAATTATGATTAAAAATGAATAAAAGAGATAATGCTTTCTTTTGATATTGATATTGGATAGGATCTTGGTAGAGTTACCTAACATTTCAGAATATGTTTTAAGCAGAATAATCAATGATTAAAATTTGAGAATATAGAAATTATCACAATACAAAGTTTTAATTACCAAGTATAGCAATTGACATGTACATTGATGTCAAAGTCATGAGACAAAGATAGCTTAACGCAAAACCAATTTTACAAGAATATTGACATACCCCCAGACATTCATTTAGTCTCTGGTCACAAAACAATGGAGATGTACTGGACACAAACTGTTATTATCACAAATCTTTGCAAAAAGTATATTTTATCAGGCATTGCGAAACTCGATGTGCGTGAACCACTCATATGGTGTTTAGCTTTATGAAAGCACAAGACATAACGATTAAATTATCGTTGCATTTTGAAAGTGGTTACAGTTTTGAAAGTGGTTACAGGGTTGGTGATTAAGAGCACAAACAACACATTTAGACATGCATAGGGAAATAGAAGATGCCACTACTGTACATATGAGAGGTGTAATAAGGTGAAACTATTCTTTACAAGTTAAGGTTACGTGATGTACTTATGACCGTTGCGATGTGCACAGCCCCAACATAGCTAAAGTGACTCACGGTGATGTAATGGTGTCGGCACATATATACGTAATGAGATGAGCAATCTAATCACATAACTAAAACAAAGTCATGACTTAGTCAACATCACGTTTGTTCAAGGTACATCAAATAGAAATATATCGACTTGAAGGAGAACAATAAAGCAAGATGTATCAGATACGGTGCGGTGGTGGCTATGATTATTTGATAATCACATTTGCACATGTGTGATCTTTAAGCGGTGCATAAACAAAGGCATACCAAAAGTCTATATTATGTTACCCACCTGGAAATGCCATATCGCCTGCAGCCTTCAGGTAGGCTTCTCGTAGGCTTGGCGTTATTTAGCGTAATGCATTTGACGTCTTTTCACCCCGATTCCATGGGTTTTCCCAATCACTCCTGATTTCAGCATTAAATTTGTAGGGTCTATTATCAGTCCGACTTAACCGACAGAATCCCCCTCGAGAAACAGTTCTTCATTCTTGGCCTTTTTCTGTAAACAAACAAAAAATATATTAAGGATGGCGGTCCAACGATGCGAGTGTACGTCCACATTTGTTCGTGGTCGTATATATTGATGAAAACCATCAACACATAAACTCCAATGGAAAGATAGAGAAGAAACTGCTTTATATGGACGGGCCTAGCTCCCCGCGAGCCAAACTGCAGCAGTGGCGACGCGCTGCGGAGCTGTAAATGTAATTATGCTGGCGACACACTTCGCATGCAATAGGACTTCCGCTTGAGCTCTCACAGACCTACTAAAATGAGCCTTGTAGGCAGCCTAGATGCATGTTGCCAGAAGTGAAAGGAAAGTGTCAGATGACACGCAAGATCATGTCACTTTGTGTTTTAGTTTGCCATCAAAAACCGTGCCGTTGATCAATATAAATATATACTTGACACATCCACATGTTATCCCCTAATTCTACAACTAAAACATGACTAATGTGTCGGTTTTCCTTCGGTTGGAAAAGGAGCTCTCCAACAACCATTATAGAAAATGTCTAGGCAGAAGATGTTACAAATCATGAGGTCTACTTTACTTTAATACTGCAACTGAGTCAAGTGTGAGCCGTCTTCATGTTAAGTACCAATATTAATCATTGTTATACCAGAAAAAAGGTATAAACTGGAATGTATGTTTCCGCTTTCATGGTTTCTTGGGGAACTAAATGATAGTGGGCAACATTTCTCTCAGCAGGAATCGTCAGTTGATACACTTGTTGAATGCAAACAACGCATATAGACCACCCATGCACGTTGAATAAAAAAAATAGAAAGCAATCCTAAGAGTGTAATGAGAAGACTTGGCATTATTGAAGCGTTCAAGCATACGCGTCAGTCCCGGCATATTGAATACAAAGCACCGGCAGGGAGCAATTTCACGCTGAAAGCACCGACCTGACAGTAAGCACGTGTATCCACGCCCCTGAATCTTGGTCCAATCACCGAGCTGCTGAGCCACTCTATGGCGATCCATAGCAATTGAGCGTTCAATAAGAAGGGGCGAAATGGTCAGACAAAAACACCAACGCCTCAACTGCACCCGGTATTCCATCCACTCTACACTTTCTAATCACCGACACAAAGCGGGTAAAACTGGTCGAGACTGTAAATTTTTCCGCCTGATTTTCGCAATCGTTTGTATTATTCCTTTGGCTTGCTATGTCCAACTGATTTAGCTTCCACCCTGAGAATCTATGGCTCTGCCCTTGCTTTCCTGTTCTTGGTATGTGAAAGAAATGTCACAGGCTCTTGTCAGAACGTTTAAAGGGTTACACATGGTGGAAGGACCATTTTAGATAGATAGACAGACATCTAAGCGTTCTTTCAAGTAGAATATAACATATTTGCATTAAGAGGAATTATAGCCAACCACCACGACTAAGTATGAGTCGATGAAATACCATTGAAATAAAATGGGTACATTCTCTATCAAAGCCGTATTGCAAATAATTCACAATACTGATATTTCGGGCTACCGATAACGTGGAATCTCATGGATACCATAGAGCGACCATGTAGGAAATAATTGAAATATTAGCATGTTCAAATATCACGCAGAATTTCATCTATATCATTCATTGCTTCTTGCTCTGATGACATTCATTGCGAGGAACTAACGAATAAAAAATAATATACAGTACCACAAATTAAGGATGTACGCTAACCACGAAATAAGATTCCCAACAGGCTCCTGACACACACGCTGCAATGGAATGCGTAGGGAGGGTGAGTTCCCAAGTTACCCAAGTTAGTATCACGTCTGGAAAATTGATATAGAGCGTTTTTAAACTATGCTGCGGGCTTAGTGATTAGTTTTGTCGCGAGAGTGCACATCTGATGAGAAGTAGACTCGTGGGACCAATGTATATGATATGGCATGGTGGGCCGGGTGGCAGTCCCGGGAGTGGTCTAAATGGTCATGAATTAGAGCAAATGATTGCCAATGCCCGTTTGCACCGGATATCATTTGGCTTACATTGATGTTGGCCATATCCACTAGGGGGTGTTCTTATTAAACTCACAAGTCCCATTCACCCCAGTCTCTGTTCTTGTATACATGTATACTATGATTATATATGCTGTATGTATTTTTATCTGGGAACTAATCGTGTCTATACATACTACTCTAATGTTGAGTTATTTCTAGATTGAGTATGTTCTCAAATCGCTCTAAAGGATATTGCCACGCCTTGTTCAGAATACTTAATTATACTAAAGTACGATTGCTTCGTACATCCACGCTTTTATTGTCTAATATGTATGTTTGAAATAATATACTAAAGTATGTCGTTGTCAATATGCACATCCACTTGGAAATATAATGGAGTAATTGAGAAATACCGAGCCGAAACAACGTTGGAATAAGGTCAAACACACACAGGCAGATATGTCCATTAACCTATGTCATATGTTAAAGTATTAGACCTCGACAATTTGCATTGACCTTTCTACACCATATTTTTAAACGCTGAGGACGTCTCCCTTTCCTATAGTGGTGCCACATTCTGACCGATTTGAGATGTGAGGTCAGTAGCACGTCACTCAATTCGGTCAGTGGGTGGGGAAGAATATGGGGGCACTATGTACAGCTGATATCCGTCGGCAGGAAACCAATTGAGGCATATTCAATATGGAGCGAATGCTCTCACTGATCCTGTCACAAACGAATACGTATTCGTCTGTAAAGAACTGGGCATGGATCCTCCGGGGATACAAATAGGGGAGACAGGATACAGGTTCCATATGTGAGTTATTTCAATGCCCACATGGGGGCACATGTGTGAAAGAATCCCTTCGCTCTGATGTAATTAATGTCACAGTCGATGCTATATTGTTCTGTTGTGATATACATGTTGATTGTGAATAGCACGTAGAAAATAAATACTTTCTGATTTATTTGAGCTTTATCGTATACAAGAGTCTAGTTCATGTACATTTACAGGTTTCTATCATCACGTAGCCTACTGCTTAAAAGTCTTAGGTAGAATGAAAGAAACAACGCATAAAATATCATATCCTATCAATGCCTACACTAACCTTGGTATAAATAACATTTTGGAAGAGAATAGTGGGTTTTATAACTTCCCCTTTGACTTAGACTATTATGATTTCAGATTATGGGCTGAATGTTGAATGTTGTGATAATGGGTGTGAATGAAGGAAATGAAGGCGTCAATATTGGATGTAAATTGGGTGCGTACAGCAAGAGTGGGCGTTAAAGGCGTTAACTGGCCGCGTCAGTAGTAGTCCTTGTAGCACCAAAACCACTACCAGCATCACAGTTTCGATCCCATCCTACACCATAATCAACAGCCCCCTCCCTCTCCCTAACTCTCCACTCCCCCATTACCTCCCTATCCCACTCTACCCCCAACATCACTACTGCTCTCACATCAGTGTGCAGTTAATGAAAAGATCCCCATAGGATGGCTGCCAAAGCAAGCCTTATTATACACGCCAGGCGAGAGATCCAGGGTTGGAATCTGGACAGCCTAGCCCCAGAGTCACGGACTGGCACTCTTCCACTGACCGTAAAAACGAGTGACATGTCACTCGGGGCGGGAGATGTAGCCAGCAGGGTAGTGGGCCATCTTCAGGGACCTAATGCTGAGTAGCTATTGATCGTTATTTAAAAAAAGAAGGCTTCTAACATACATTCTCTTCCTCCTTTCACTTCCTCCTGAAGCATTAGGTGGGTGACTGTTAAAAGCACATACATCTCCAGCTTGGTAGTTTACCAACCGTCAAACAGAACTTAAATATTAAATAACCGATCCATGTTCAAAGCCTGTGAGAATTTACCTTTTAATACTGGTTTAAATAAATGACCGGTTCTGGCTCCTCCATTCTGGATCAATATTCCAAGCCTCATATTGCTACTAAGCACGAAGGCGACGTAATATGCCAGACCGTTCTGAAAGAGACTCTCCCCCTGTTTAGCTAAGAAACAGAAGTGACAGTTAAACCCTGTCTTTTGGCGACGCAGAAGAGGATGCCTTATCGGCTTAACGAGGTACGTGGACTTAAGAAGAGGATTAGAGTGTCAGATCCACCTCCATCTTCTTCTTCACAAACATCTTACAACATGCCACTTTTGTGGTATAAGAAAGGTTCTGTACTTAGCGCTGTAATGTAAGGTCATTTCAGAATAAGCAATTCTGACCAGCTTTTCCCCGCCTCTTATATCATGACAAAACGTAAATGTTTTACTTTATGTAGAAGTGGTTATAAACCAATTTTTGAAGGCCTTATCACGTCTACGGTAGAGGAGAATGCGATTTTCCCAATTGACGAGGGAGGAGCAAGTTAGTATAAAGTTAGGTGATCAATGAGTCTTTGTATATAGCAGGGCCTTACACTCTGCCCACAGGAAGGGAAAAATAGTGAACGTTCATGAATTATTCATAGATTATTATGAAGTGAGCAATGTAAAAGCAAACATGCAGAAGGTCCATGCACCTTCATATCAATTCTAACTGCTATAGAGACCTATCACTGTTTCATACGGAAAGCACTTAGTGATCGATCGCCTTGAATGCTCTACTCGTGTAGTAAGGGTGATAATAATGTCAAGCATCCAGCTTTGTTAATTAGCATCATTTAGCCAAGTGATTCCTATCTGTCATTATCCTCTTCTGAGTGAGACTTTCGTCATTTGCAACCAATCGCCTGAGACTAAATTTTCGGGAAAAATGACAGTCGCGTAACCCCGCCCATCTATCATTCGACCCGATACCAATTAAAACGAACGCTCGCTCATTTGCCATATGCCAACGCCATCGAAAAAGAATCGATGCAAAATTCATTTCGGACCATTATTAAATTCCAGCGAAGATTAATGGCAATATTGGTCTCGGCCGCTGATGAGGGGCCACGTGCTAAGGTTGCTCAATATAGTGCGTATCATGTAGAGGAATCTTAACGAACTACTAGCACTGAAAGATCCATTTGTTTTTCAACCTTCCAATATCCTCTCGGGCCAACTTGTGTATATATATCATAGAGGCAGGCTTGCAGTAAATACTTAGATGGTCTGATAAAATTCAATCAACTTTCCCTATTTTTTTTATTCATTTTACCTCCCAGTTCTCTCCCTTATCATACAGTAATATATTATATCTGGTTTATCATCCTTTTAAACAGCTACATAACGCTTTAAGGCTTTTTATCTCAAGAGCAGGATACATACGAATTGGCAGTATGTTAGGAATAGGTGGGGGAAAAATACATCATAAAGAGATGACCTTCGGGCTCATTCAGGCGTTACCAAATGCTCTGACAGTCGATTCTCGGTTCTACAAATACACTCACTTTGCTGATTGGTATGACAATCCTCCTTTTCACGCCAGGATTTTGTGAAGAGACTGGCTAAGAAAGGTCTAATTTCAGTACCAAGCAGTTACATTAATACCGTCAGCAGTCATTTGGGCATGTAATTTGTCTGACTCTGTGGGGTGTCTTTAGGCACTTGAGAAAATCTGTATTTAATATGCCAAAGTACACTTTGCTACCTCCTTACATGGATCGGCCTTTAACCCTAGGTGCCATGATTCAGGCTATAAACTCAGCATGACTCTCCATTATAGAAAAAAATCAAACATGATAAATTACTTCAACATTGCTGAAATTTAACATTTCATGAAGGCACTACTCTTTCATGGCGAATCGTTCAAAAATTTAATAATTCCATATACACGGCATATGAATACAAAATGTAGTGTAAAATATATGGATATAAGCATCTTCGGTCATTTCAACGATGCCTCATTTTTACCACACTTTCCATATACTACTTACATCCGTACTTGTTCGGCCTTCCTATGGAAACCTTTATTTTATATCAGCGTAAAGTGAAATGTGTAGCACTATTTATCCATGCACAGCTATTTCTCTTAATAAAGATATTAATACAACGTGTCTATCAAGGCCATAGACTTGGCGTGGGAACATCAATTCTTGCAGCAAGCCTCCAGCATCAAGGAGGTTGGCATCAGGAGTATGTACACTTCCCGTGTATTCTGGCGGAAACTTCCCTTCGCCCTTGAGGAAATAGGGCTGCCTTTGGGTATGGGTGAACTTAGTGCATTGCTTAGGAACATCATATTATTGATTGAAGAGAAATGTTTGGAAATGTATCTAGGCACAGAGCAAGATAAACATGCAGAGTAAGATTTTTTCCAGAGCATCTTTTGAAACTCAATGGTGGGCAATTTGAAATATTTATACAAACTCAAACAGGATGGTCGTTTTATTTTCCGTTAACAGAAACAATATTATGAGCCTTTAGTATTCGGACTTGAGAGGAGTTTGCAGTAGGATTTATGGAAATGGAGTTAATTGTGAATTGATTTAATATCCAAGCCTACATACGTTATGAATGTTATTCCCTGATATATTTCCTATAGCATATTATGAATTTAACAAAAACGTTATTTCAAATAACTAAAAGTAGAGAGACGCTAAGATAATACCATAGAAAATGGTGCAGTAAAGGTTGAGCATTAGGGACCAGTTATTTGTTTAAGGCTTTAGGATTTTCCCTGATACAGATATTGTTCAGTTCATGAAGATATACTTAGAATTACAGAGAAAACGGAATGGAGAAAGATAAATAAATGACTTTGGGATAGATTAACAACTAAATTCACTATTCACTACTGAATAAAGTAACAGTAACAGTGGTAGATTTTCGATGATCAGTTTTCAGTGCACTGCCAAAGCAACCAGGAACAACTGAATGTCGGTAACACAGAAGCATCTGTCTACTGTGTCACATTACCAAAGCACTGCTGTAAATCACCATTAGTGGAATAAGGAATAAAATAAGACCTGAGATGAGTGAAGAACAGTGCAGTTTCCTTGAGGGCAAGGGAATGCAAATGTTACGTACTTGTGAAATATCACTGAAAGTGCAATAAAAGTACAAGATCTATACAAGTTTATACTTCATTGACTACACCGAAGCCTTTGACACAGTAAAATATAAGGTAAACAGGGAATTGCTGGAAAAATAACAAAATATAGACAGAAAAGACCTGTGAGTCATAAACGATTATACTGGCAACAAGGAGCAGGTACACAGATTTGACAATGGAATTGGAGAATACCAACCAGTATGAGTAGGGGATAAGACAAGGTTGTGTTTCCAGACATGCTCTCTCAATACAGTGAAATAATCATGTGGAGCACCCAATACTTACCAGGAGTTGCAATTTGAGGATGCAACCACCGCCACTATGCAGATAAGACTGAACTGATTGCAAATACTGAGGAAATCACAGTATCTGTCATCAATGCTGACAGTGAAATCTTTGACTGTCATTAAACAAACAAAAAAACAGAGGTGGTGGTAATCACAAAGAAGTCTGTAATCTCCAGTGTATGATCATAATTATTCAAAGCAAAAGTGAAACAGCTGTAAAAGCAATATGAAAAGCGTCCTAACCAATATGGAACTGGCAATAAGCATATAATCTTCCTGAACACTTAGGTGCTACATAGCTCAATACTGATAATGATGTATGGATTTGAATCATAGACCATCACATCGTGGTTAGCAACAGATATAGAGACAACCAACATTTGGAGGACAAGGACAAAGACACGATCGTCTATGCCTAAAGGCATGGTCCCTGACTGACTGACTGATATATGGGGGTGCCACGACACAATGAACTTCAAAGAAGCTGGTGATAACCTTGGTAAAGATTAGTGTGCTCCCTGACCCAGCTTAAATTGGTGTACGCTGACACTGTGTTCACCAGCCAAATTGCCAGCCCAAGCTGGTACCTGATCAAAAAAAATATGGAATAAAACGTAGGGTAAGAGCAGCTTTCGGGAAAAAAACTATCACCAGGGAAAGGAGTATTTGACTTGGAAGCCAAAGAGGATGGTACGGTGAAAGTTTTAGATTAAGGGGCGGTTGAAATCGTGTGGTGTATGCACGTCACATTGGCAATTTTCGCCAGAACTCAAGTTAATCGTAGTAATCAAGAGTGGCCGCTGGCTCGAGGCATGGTGTTAGACAGATCGTTTTAGTAACTTGGAACAGACTGACCCTATTCATGGGAGCAACTCATCGAAAAGAAAAATGATCCAAATCTTTCCTTCACCTTACTGTCCATATGTCATGGACTATTCATTTAGAAAAGGACTTCCAGCCACCTGTGTGGGAAATATGTATACACATTGGAAATCTCATATTTGGGCAAAATGGTATTTTTGTTGAGAGGCGAAGGTCGATAATTCCCAAGCAGGGTGGAAGAGGCCTCAGTTGTTTCTCAACCTTTGTATATTGCAATTTTCCATATTAAAGGACACTTTCTAGATGCCAGATGGATATTGTGCTATACCTCCAACGATTGATTATACACTATTTTCCACTTAACCTGAACTCGAGGGGAAATCAGAAAAAGGTTAAGGTTAACCGAATATTCAGCTAAAGAGAACAGATATATTATGTTGGAAGTCTGCAGGTAAATTGCAAAAGGTTCAGGTTAACCGAAAGTTCCAGTAAACCGAGTTCAAGTTAAGCGCAACATAGTATATGTACTTCTTCTATATGAGTGCTTATAATATAATGCTAGGGACCGACACGGACAACTCAAGGGAAAGACGCTCACCAGGGTAATTTGACCTCTAGTCCTGTTTATACTAGAAAAATACTGCGTTAGTGGCACAAGCAGCGGTCCACTTATACATAACTGTTCATTTCTTATCTCGCATTTTGCGGCTGGGTATTCACAATCTATTGAAAATATTCTTAATGTGGAGTGGGGATAGAATGGAGCATGGGATAACAAAGATTCCTCCCGGGTAAAAGAGCATGGAATGTTTGCCAGAGAAAACTGTAGATAGTGGTTGTTTGGGGGAAGGTTAGATTCACATATACAAGGGTCGGATGCACACAGAAATCCACAGCCCTATGCTTCAAGCCTATGGCTGTGGATCAGTGAAGTGTCTTTAGATTGTCCGGGGTGGGGGTCAGTTGTACTATGGGGTCAGACGGACTGGCCTCATGAAGTGGCTGCCTGGAACGATTAATTCTTGCACATTGTTGGACTACATGGAAACACCATTGGAGGCGAGGTGGTGGTGGTTGGGGACAGTGCAGTTGCTTGCTTGACAGGTGGGATTTTTCCCAGACCTTCGGGGTGTCATTCTCCCTCCTCCACTTCCTTCTCCTCCTGCTTCTCTGTCTGATTTTCCATGCGGTAAAAGATTCGGCCATCTTGCCTCTCTAATGCACTGCTATCTGTGATAAAGACCTTCTATGGAATCATGGGATTCCTCAGAATCGCCTCTCAAATTCCCTTTTTCTCGTGGCGAAAATAAGGAAAAATGTCCCTTTCAACAGCTTAAAATTTATGCATGTGATAATTCAATATAATTAGTGCTTCTATTGGTTCAAAGTTGTAATATATAATACTGTAATTGCAGGTCGAAATCACATATCAGATGCATATATATATGTATACTACACATGACAATTTTTCATGAAAGTAATAACAAAATATTCATATAAGTAGAAATATGAATGGTGGTCATTTTTTCTTAGCATACTCTGATACTGATGAAATTAATTCCCAAGGAGTATTCACATCCCTTTTGTTCCTAACTGGAACATGTACATTACGTATTGATGGATTTGATTTGTTCGGCATAGGCAATATATCGTAATGACTTAATTGTTCATTGCCTTCCACAGTCATGACAGCAGGCTGCCTTAAAATACGTTTTGGCAAGTGCATTGGTGAACAATGCTGCTTGTCGGTAAAACTTTGGGCGCGTGGCCAGGGTGGTTCATGAAAACGGGTGCAATAAGTATCCAACAAAGACAGGTACGGCTAGGCACATTGATACTAAAGCTAAAGCTCGAACGATAGGGTGAATCGGAGTCTTGTGCAGAGGCCTTGAATATTTTATAGCCGAGACCAACGATGAGCAAAGATTTATCGTTAAGTAGCACATGGAGCGGATGATTAAGCTTTTATGGTTCTGGAGTGGTTAACTAATCGTGCTTCACCGTGCATGAAAAGCGTGATACACTATAGTCAAGGATGAATTATTAATATTCTTGGCTCAGGCCTTTGCCAGGAACAGATTGATGTTTGTAAACTGCAATATTGATACCCCATTCTCGGCTGCTAAAGGTAGCTTGCCTTTGGCACATAATCCCTAGGGCAGAAGTCTGGAAAATACCTTTATATTATTTATTTCACATACATTTTACAATGTTCATTGCATAATCCCTAACGCAGAGGTCTGCAAAATAACATTAAATTATTTATTTTACATAATATTTTTCAATGTTCATTGCCATATTAAAGGATATGTAAATACTATTTCTGAACAAAATATTAATCAATCAGACGTGGGTAAAATTGTACCACTGTTTCAGTCATGATGGCTATTTGAACAACAATATTGAGATGATTAACATAGATTTTTTTATAAAGATTTTTATTGCATACAATTTCGTGGACAGGTCCCGATATTCTCCTGCGATACAAATAAATATTCAAAAAGTATCAATATTGTTGTAGAGAAACTATAAGTTTCGCATGGTAATCTTAGTAAATTAGTAAGTTTTTAAGATTTTAGATATGATTTGAATTTGTCTATTTAGTAGTAACATTGTATCAGACCCAGAAGCTTTTATCAGTTCATAGAGTCAAATTGAACACATCATATTTATAATATAATGTAGGGTAAATTAATTTCCCGAATGTCAAAATATCTTATGAAAAAGGATGCTTGTTCATCTAAAGAGGTAACTGCGCAGTATAATTTGAAGCTGTGCTGGTGTAATAATGAGTTTCAGCTGAGACGTTGCTTATTGTCTTGCACTGGTGTGTTTACAGGTGACTCATCTCCTGAATCACCTGTGTGTCACCATCTTGTCATGTCACTGGCTACTCAAATATTCCACCAAAAATGGTACGCAGTCACCTTGAGCTTTGCGATTCTCTGTGAGCTAAGGAAGCCACCCAAGTAGCCACAGGGCTTCGACACCCCCGATTTACTGACACTACCACTCAATAAAGCCGCATTTTGACACATGCTTAAAGCCTCTAGAGAAAGCGCCACTCAATTAGAAAGGGTATCAATCATTTAATCTGGTGCATGTGGTACCATATTTGTTTGCTTCCATTCTCAACTGGTGATTCTCAACAGTAGCACAAAACATCACAAGCCCATGTGTAAACATTGGCACAGAGGGCTCTCCTGGTGCAAGGCATCCAAGAAGAGTCGCCTGGTGCTTTCATAGCGAACAGTGTGGAGAGGCTGAAAGTGCTGCTAGATTCTCCCCTGCCTCATCCTCTCCACATGTGTAATGGCTTCAATTCTTGTAATGGAATTTCCAGTCTTTCACCACCACCCGATCAAAGTGCCATTTGCGTATTTATAAGGGGAGGATTAGCCCACGGCTCACTCTCTGTTATAGCATGGATTGGACACACAGAGCAAACGTGCCTCTGGTCGATTGGACATGGATTAGCAATGAAGATGACACAAAAGCGAAATTGATGAGATGTATGCCAAAGGAAACTGGAGTGACTAGGAGAAAGAAGGGAAACCATTGTTACCTACCTCCATCCACAGTTCTGGAAGAACCGCAGGGGGATGATAACGCTCCCTCTTTGCTGCTCTTTCCCTGTACGGCAGATGGTGACAGCTTGGTTACCTCTTAGATCCCTGCATGTGTTGCACAAAGTTTGGATCATGGTTGAAAGCAATCGTGTCGTCTCATCGGTGTTCCCCAAATCCATGCAATCTCAATGAACAAATAGCCAGTAACACGCCCTTGTTCCTTGCATTACCACATCGAATAAACAACAGGGGGTGGAGCGGTCAATATCAGCGGTGAAGGGCTTCAATCAATATATGGGCGGTACTACTAGTACTACCAGCACCGCTGCCGACACCAGCACCGTTGGCACCAGCACCACCGCCACCACTACCGTCATCATCATCGTCATCATCCACGAGGGATCTCACAGAAGGCGGTATCAGAGAGAGAGAGTGAGGAAGAGAGAGAGAGAGAGAGAGCGCACTCTGTCGCTGGGACATGTTTGCCCGGAGTATGTTGGTGTCCACGGAAATGAAAATATGTAGAACGCTCCCTTCTAACATCAAAACCCCTGGACACCTGATGGCATTCCCTTAACTGCCACTTCCAACCCCCTAACATTACCCATTCCAGAACTAGTCCACTTTTTCTTTCGCAGGCACCAATTCTCAGACGTCTCGCCCAATCGCCGCCCTCGACACAAGCAGGGTGGGATGGGGAAGCAGCAGCACCAATACTTTTGATACCCACCACCACCATCTTCATAAATACTACCACCTCTTTCCATCAGCACCACTGACACCATTAGAACACAGCTCCAATCACCACCACCTCCACCTTCATATTCCCGAATAGCAAAGCAGCACCAGTTTTTGATCTTAGGCTCTCCCATGCCTCCCCAACACGCAGGCTATTTGGGGAAACCTTGGAAATGAGAGATATACGACAGAAAGAAGCAACCCCCAGCTTTTCAGGCAGTCACTCGAGCTTGTTTCTCTGCATCAATACGCTCAAGTCAGGGACTGATCCCACTAGACATTAATAAAAAACCAAGCCATGTTCTCGCTATCTTCACCAATAAGTCCTACCAGGCCGTGGTATGTTCTACCATTACTCATCCCATCTTGATTACATGATAAAGATCTAGCTAATAGTAATCAGTACTTCGACCAGCAGGGACGTGAATTACTGGTTGCTTATGATAAAACTCTGTCCTCTGTCCTCTCGTCATTCCATTTTTATTCACTTCTTTTTCTGGGAAATACTATACACAATCTGCGGTAGCGAGTCCGAATTGTATGCCGTTCAATTTTTTTCCAGTGCGCCTCCCCTATTGTTTTCCCACAGGATCAGATGCTGCTGGCTATGTTTATATTTAATGCAGCATTTCGTTGGTTTCCATGGCAACTGGGAAGAAAGAAGATAGTTCTGTAATTCCCGAGAGAGGGCTTTGCGGCAGGCACCTGAGGAGGCGAACGTTGAGGATTCGTAGCGATGGGTAATACAAGGACATACGACCTTTCCGCTCTTCATTTGCCCCACTGAAAACAATAATTCCCGATATTCTCGTAGGACAGGAGAACAGGCCGTAACAAAATTACTGTTTGGTTTTGGATATCTCCTGGTTTCACCATGAAAGGTTGATACACCGATCAATTTAGTATGTGATAGCATCTGTATATATCTCCATTCTCATGCGATGTTTTTTTGTAACAAAATGTTTCTTTCTCCTAAAGAAATAGTATCCTTGTATTTTTAAAAGAATATCATATCATATTGTAAAAAGTAATAAAATGAAGATGTAATTAGTAATGGTATGACTCAAGTGTGGTCTAGCTACTACATGTACTCCTATATATATGTATTTTCATAGTTTAAACAAATTATGGGACTCTTTTGTGATATTAGATAATCGTTTTCTGTCCTCATTATTATTATCATCATAGATTTTGTTATTGTACATGTAGGCCTACATTGAAACTTGCTATACAATTTCTGCAAACTGCAGGTCTTCCAATTGAACCTATGGCGTACTCGGGGAGTAAAATATGGTATAGAACTACAATCTAACATCTCGCATATAGTGGAAAAAAATCTGACTCTTACACGATGATCGTGGCTGAACGCTTCATGCGGTCCTTCGGTCCTTATGTGATAATACATTTAATAATAACTGATTGCATTTTTTTATATATTCAGAAACCTCAATTTCTATTGATTTAGTTCTGCTTTTAGGGGCGAATATTGGAACCGATATTATTATAAAAGCAGATCCCTGGGAATAGAGAGAGAGAGAGTCCGTGTGCGTGAACGCGAGCGAGTGTGCCATACCCTTTTTAGGAGCACCTTCTATGTCCATCACACTTAACTCATTCTGGGGCCTGGAATACATGCGCTCATATAGCCAAAGCCACGGACCTCTTCTCATCTTGTGCACTGTCGCTACGCGCCCAGACCTCTCTCTTTGATCTCTAATTTGCTGTTCATCAATGATGTATTTGTGAGGTGACTAATACATATATAGAAAAAGAATCAGAGGGAGCTGGAAAGTTGTTCTTGGCCGGGCAGAAAGGCCTTGATGCGCGTTTCATATGGGTAGGCTGGATCAAGAACATCATTTAGGGGAAAGAGTATGTGTGTGTGGTTGGGGTGGGGTGGGGTGGGGGGTGGGTGGGTGGGGGTGGGGGGCTCCAATGCTACCTCGTATCAAGTCAATCGAACAGATCGATGACCATTATCACTCTTCGTTACTTAGAAGTTTGGAGTTTGGGAAATATGATACAATAATGTCAATAATTTATTATACAAATTACAAATTTTAATTTAAATAATATTCAGATTCTAATTAAAGCAAAGAATGAGTATACTAAAAATCAAATACAAGAGAATTTTAAAGACCCAAAGAAGTTATGGGACTCTATCCAACCGATTATAAATCCCAGAAAATCAAAATCTCATAATATCATAAGATTGAAAAATAATGATAGTAAATCTGATAATGATAAGATTATGTACAGTGAAAATAAAACTCCTACAATCCTTAATGACTTTTTTGCTTCGGTGGGACAGTCTCTGGCACTGAATATAGAAAAACCAGATACAGAAGAATTGGAAGAATATGGTTGTAATAAATCTGTAAATCTTTTCTCAGTAAATCTAGTAACTTTAAGTCTTCAGGTATACCATTTATGCCGACATCAATACTTAAACACTGTCTTATTGCGGTAGCTAATGAATTGGTATATTTGTTTAACAAATCTATTGATACAGGTATAATTCCTGATTTTTTTAAAGAGGCAACTATAACTCCTCTTTATAAAAAAGGACCTAAAGATATAGCTTCTAATTATAGACCAATATCGGTTATTGTATTACCTGCTAAGATTCTAGAGAAATGTATTCATCTCCAAGTGTATCAAAATAATAACCAATATATAGAGATGGCCTTTTTGGACTTCAAAAAGGCCTTTGATACGGTGAACCATTATATTCTTATTGAAAAGCTGGAAAAATATGGTATAAAAAATGAATCTATAAATTGGTTTGAAAATTATTTACATAATAGAAAACAGAGAGTTCTAGTCAATAATGTTACTTCAGACATAAGGGAAGTAAACTGTGGTGTTCCTCAAGGAACTTCTCTTGGTCCTCTTTTGTTTAGTATTTATGTAAATGATATATATAGATGTACAAACAAATCCAAAATTCAAATGTTTGCCGACGATACAGTATTGTACAATTGTCATAAACATTATAGTGAACTAGGGGAGCAGTTACAATCTGATCTCAATAATATTAATTCCTGGTGTAAAGTCAATAAAATCTCTTTGAATATAGAGAAATGTAAAATGCTAAAGATAAATTCTGGTAATGTAAAAAAATCACAAGAACTGAATGTATATAAGTTCGGCAACCAGAAAATCGATCACACAGATGAATATACATATTTAGGATTGATAATTGATTCTAAACTCAACTTTCAATCTCATCTTAAGAATAAGATAAATGTTATACAAAATCAAAGTAGAATTATTTCTAAATCTAGACATATATTCACTGAAAAAATGTTCATAAATCTATACAAGGTGATGATTCTTCCACACATGGATTTTGGAGATACCATATATAATGGTACGAGTAATACAGCGTTATTAAAGAAGTTACAGGTGATACAGAATAATTATATAAGAAGAGCTAAATATTTAAATAAGAAAACTAATGTACTAGAAATATCAAACAATTTAGGTATTCCGCTTCTCGAAAAGAGAAGGGAAGCACACCTTCTTGAAATGGCATATAAACTTACCCTTTTACCGGAAAATATAGAAACAGGTAAACCTAATTTACGGTCAAACAAAGGTAACAAAAAAAGTGTTTTAAAAATCTTAATCCCTCACTCAGAGAGGATTAAAAGATCTTGTGTATATAGAGCTCCAATGTTATGGAACTCTGATAAAAATGTATTTTATGATACCCATAGAGTTGATGATTTATTAAACTTCAGGTTATACCTGAGGAATGATTATTTAAGACAGGAATAGGATATTGTCAAAATGTAAAATATAATACATAGTTATAATGTTATGACTATGGGAGATGCATATATTATCTTAGAAAAATATCCTGTAAATTATTTGTGATTTTATTAAATCATTAATAATAGCATATCGATCTTAATCAGGCATGTAAGACTTGTAACCGTAGAATAAGAGAAATGAAATATAATGAATGAGTAACTGTTTAGTTACTTTATGTGCATTGAGCAGATATTGGTACCGTACAAGAGTAACTCTTTAGTTACTGGTAGCGACACAAAGATTTGTATAGAAACGTTTAAACTTATATTTAAACGTACATGATGTATAATTAAGGTTATTTGGATTGTTATAGTTGTATAAATAAGTGTATTGAATATAAACATCAGAAAGAGAAGTTAACAACATACAAATAAGCATCTAATTAAGTAGGTGTCTTATCTGAAATATAAAAGAACATTCTAAGGCATTCTCGGAAGACCTATGCGTGCAAAGAGAGGGAAGGACCTTTTTCTCATCATTATTATTATTGTAATTGTATGATGAATGTGGAAATAAAAACACTTATATATATATATTTAATGTGACCGAGTCCCCATTGTCCCCTCTTTACTTCTCTAGAGCAGTTGGTGGATGAAGTTATGCTGCGTTCCTTGCACACTGTACTGGAACGTAGACTGAGGAGGGGGAGGGGGTGGGCATATACACCCACAGGTCTCGCCGGTCAAAATAAGCATGCATTATGGATGTTATTATCGGACGGCTAGGCGTGCACCTGTGGCTCCTCAAAGTGGTAGGTGTGCTACATCCATCTACAGCCATGTCTCTTCAACCAAACCTAATACCTACCGCACCGGATCCTTCACCCAGAGAGACGTGATGCACTTCAATATCAGTGGAATAATAACCATTGATACGCAGTCGGTAATATGGTACTTTTATGAATTCCAGACGAGGAAAGAACCGAAAGGTCTATTTCCTTGGGTGGATACTTTCATGAATTAAGATGGCTCTTCATTCACCGTTTTATACGTTGTGATTCCAATATCGCACATTAATCACTTTCTTGTGAGGAAATTGTTAAGATCATAGGGGTCGTGTTCCTTATTAATTTTCTGCCAGCTGACTAGGGTCATTTGTCATTCATCGGACATGCATAAGTTTCTTGGTAAGTAATAGACTGAGAAAGCAGGGCGGGGCAATTGATTTACAGTAGACAAATAGTCAGTAAATCTCACGGGTGCACTCAGCTCCTGGTTTATGGTTTATTCCACTCCCAGGCCACAGCCAAATTTTACAGCCCATTGACACAACTCTTCTCAGATTTCCTATCTTATTTGGCGACGCATGGCCAGGAGCTTTTGTGTGGCTTCCGTCTCGTCCAGCAGTCTACCCATGCCCAAACAGGATCTAGGCTTCCACCAAGCCTTGTCCTGAATCAACACCAATCGGTAGCCAATTACACGAGTACTTCTCCTTTAGTTCAAGAAAAGCAAAAGACACTGGGAAAGAGTACATACGGGGCCCACAAGAGGCAATTGGTCGTACCCATGTCTTATGGCCGCATCCCCAGAGTCATGTGATCTCCTAATTCTTTGATGCCAAGCCTTTGATATGAGTGTGTTTGAAGGGGGGAAGAAAATACATGATACCCTGTCATTGCAGAGGTAAGCCAGGACACGCCAAGTTCATTCACGAATTATCTCCTTGTATGGAAAGATAATTAATTTCTTTTATTCTCTGTACTAGATATTATACATGGACCTCCATGAAATCCCTTTGCTTTCAATACACCAGGTCTTCTCTGTCCCCACATTATGAATAAATTAATTATGTTTTCTTTGTATCAGGCAGGAGACAGCAGCTCGTTCGGCGAGGCTTATCCAGATTGGTAGGGTTGACAGGTAAAATCGCGACTGTTTTTAATCTTCCTAGCCTATCGGGTTGCAAGGTTGGAAGCGTCGCCAGGCTCCCCACTGTCTGCACGTTCTCGTGCATGCTAGGTCACATGTTATGTCCATTATTCCCCTTGTATTTGTTTAAGGGCTCGCACAGCACCCTTCATCACCACCTGGATCGGTGATTACCCCGGCAGTGACTGACACGTTAGGAAATTTACAGGTGTGCTGCAAGGGAGTGCATTTATCCCCCAATTAATATCATCCCCTTCAACAAGGCCGGCTTAGCACTTAACAACAGAACGATTACATTAACTTGGGATTAAAAAAGAAGGGAATCCTGAAACGCTGGACCAATTATCTGAGATCTTTTCAAATGTAAAATGCCTCAATCCGATTTTCCTGTAATCTTTTTCTGTCCCCAAGAGACGAAAATAGTCAACTTCTAATTAGTCAGATGCCCCTGAATTATTCTTTTTCACGGGGGCAACCGCACCTGATATACGGGGTTGGGATCACAGACTTTTGTCAGGCCCTACTAATTACTGCAGGAGAGAAAAGTGATAAACTTTGGTGCACGGGTGGCCAGGGCTGTCTGTCCTCTTTCAAGGGTGAGTAGGCGGGTGGGAGTGGGTGGGGTGGACTCAATTGTTGCCTTGTTTCCAGTCCAGGCTCTCCACTAGCAAACCGACAATTCTGGCATAACATTGGCGATAACATGCAATGTCCTTTGTTCTCCACCCCATCACAACTTATTTTCTCCATTTCTCGCGTCCGACGATTCTGTCAAGCGACATTCAAGCCAGAACCAATATTGTGTTTCTCCATCTATATTTTCAAAGATGAGTTGTGGTGTTCAATTATTTATCAACTTTCAAAGATTGTTTGGATATTTTATATAATTCTCTATCGTCTATAATTAATTATTTGGACATTCTATAACATTTCTCTAATCTCGATTATTAATTGTTTGAGCATTTTATATAGTTCTCTATTATCTACAAATATTTGTTTAATATATTTCGGAATATGCGGTAACGAATGCAAATGAATTATTCAGTTAAATTTGAAATGTGTCAGAGTTGCACATTATCTCACCATGGTAAACAACAACTCATTATGCAATCTTATCTTTGGCATGTTGCTTGTTTCAAATCGGATTACCTAACTGTCATCAGTTTGACAACGGTTGTCAGTATTGGGACAGATTCTCCGGTCGTTAGGTCGAAATCGCACCCATCGTTCATGCCATTTTGAACTAACCTTTACTGTTTAATTTGATAAGTATTCTACTTTACTTTTACTGTTTGTGATTTATCAGTACGTGTGTATCTATCGCATACGGTATATATATGCATGGAATTCCCCGTCATTTGACTGAGTCAATCCCCCCTCCTCATATTGTGTTGGCATTTAAAAAAACTTCATTCCTAATTCATCCAGTGCCAATGGTTTTGCTATAAGGCAATGTGTGTTTTACCAGAACATTCACTCATAGGGCTCTAGAGTGAAACACGGCTGCCTAAATTTAATACGATAGAAATAGATGCAAAAGTTTCATATTAACAGGTAAAGATTGGCACTAAATATTCGAACACCAAGGGTTATTTTTGATAGGGTTTCACAGAATTCGCCTCGACATGTGTGCTCTGCTGGAATCGACGCCCTTTGTTGAACTAATTAGTCTACTAATCAGATTCATTCATTACACAAATTAGATAAGTTAATAGACCCGCGATTGGGCGTTGATGAGAATACAATTGGTTTTAACCACTTGGTAATGGAAAAATACCCTAATTAATATGCATGCACATGCCGTATAATTGCCAGGGTCGGACCATAACTGGTGGAGTCGGCGAGTTTTGGAGCATTGGAGTAACGTTTACTGTATAAAATATGTTAGCAAGTATTTTTCACCGGTTAGGGCCTGCATAGCAATGAGCAGGTTTTGCCATAGCGGTACTGTAGGTAATGTATTCATTAGCACATTATTAATCGTCGTTGACCCATGCGTACACATAGCCTTGGTCCGCATATTCAGGAAATAGCGGGAAATTTGAAAACGATATTTGAGGAAAGGGGTTCGTGCGCATCCTTTATAGTTAGTTGTATATAGTTACTACCAATGAATAATGAATACAGTTGCTACTGGAAGGTGATACAATTTACTTTCCCACATGTTACATGTGGTAGTTTAGTTCTAGGGATGCTCCAGAGAAATCCCAGACGTTCATTCCAATAGCCCAGTCTGTCTATTGTGATCGGTCACAATGGATTCACCCGAAATGATTCGAATTGATCGACCAATCTCGGGGTGGTTGATATGTGTCGGACAGCTATTCTGATCAATGGGGTCTTCTCTTACTGATCTTCATCCACTGAGCTACCAGGGATAATGTGACATGTTCTTAGGAAGTACACCATATCAGTTAATTAAATCGCAAAGGATAATGATACATATTCATTCATCTTTGCGTAGATATCATATTTGAGTCATGCATAGCGGTTCCAGCTAGGTATTCAATTATATTCATTATGGTATGCATGAGCCATACCAGATAGCATTAGCATACTACTTTGCATACTATGGTGCCCCAGGATTTAATTATACATTACCGCCATTATCATGCAAGTATTTTACTCTGGTAGGGCACATGAAAATGCATTCCGCAGGATATCAAGTGACGTAGAGATGCTCATCCTTTTGGTCATCTCTAAGACGAGCAACTCTTCAAATAATAACCTTCCTATTTAACAGGCAGACTCGATGATGAATTAAACTGAAACGCCTCGCGATAAAAGCCCTATCAAGGGAATGGGGAGAAGCGGATGTAAGAATACCCTCGAGTGTATATATTCGCGAAACAAATGAGAATGCATATAAGGGTCTAATTTTCCGAAAATGTACAATTGGCAGCTGTACACATTTAGTCAATTCTGCTAAGTTAAGCTGAAATTTGGTCAATACTAGGTAAATTCGAGTATATTTGGCATTGCAGTGATTCTAGCAATCTGTTGGGTTAGCTTGAACTGTATTTTTAACTTTATTTTCGTCTGAAATTTGTGTTATTTGAGAGGATTGGTGAAGGCCAATTGTACATTTTCTGAAAATCTGACCCATATATATATATACTGCCCCCATCCGAACCCACAATTTATGCACTGTAGGTTATAGAGAGGACATACCATGTAGATAGTTAAAACCCTCATGAGCTGCCATCTTGGTGCAATAATAAGTGCTGTTAGATCTTTCCCCGCCGGATCCTAAAAGGGACGATCGATATTTTATTTCCACCAATAACTTCCATGCTAAAAGGCATTCCGCATCAAGGTTAATGGAGCAAAGCGACCGATCACCCCTCTATTACTTCATGAACAGGCGCCAGGCATGCCGTAAGGTCACTGTGTGTATGCTGATTTGTGGAAGCTCTCTGTTATGCTGTTTGAATTGACCGCAGATGCACCCTAAGGATAATGGCCAAGGTTCTAGATGTGACACAAAATACGCTTATTCCAGTTCTTAAGCACGGCAACCACATGGAGTCTGAGAATCCCAGCTGTATTGCAAGTTGTTTTATATGGCAAGCGTCTGTCTCTATCGGAATTCTATCAATATCAACAGTTTTGGCGAAATAATTTATTGCATCCAGCAGGACTGGCCAACTCTCCGATATATAACTATCAGGCTGGTGGCATTGGAATTTAAGTATTAAAAGGGGTATTTTATTTTATTTGGATGATGTCCATTTTCATCACAGAAGTTAAGAGGTCACACATAGGGTTCTAACGACTTGAAATAAAATAAGTATTGCACTGTTCAAGTTTGAACAACAGGCGCTTACAAGTCTGCATATATATGACATTAACAAGGTTTTTGGAATGCGGTACAATGAAAACGTAATCGATACCCATTGAATCTATTACTATTGTATCTATTGTATATTTACATTTATATAACTGTTGCTTGTTGTAAAAAGCTAAAGAGGGAATAACCCATATATGAACCAATACACAATGCCTCCCTGCATCACATGTTGAGGCCAGCCAGGCCATTCATTCTCCGATGTGAGTACTAAGGAAACGGTTGCCATGGAAACGGGCAGACTATACTGGGGGCATGGTTACGGCAATGGCAGTATGGAGAGCTAGAAAGACTAGACATTATTCCCTGCCCGAAAGCAGGGTTCGATAAACCGCCTTTGGTCGCTATGGTTACGCAGACATGGGAGAAAATTGGATCCGACTGCATGGTAAATTCATATCAATCGAGCCATAAACGGTGAAAAACAGTTGGGTATAACGGACGGGAGCACTGGAGGGTAGATGGGCTTGGCCTCCTCGATGATTTCTGAAATTATTGTTGGTTGGCTATAGAGTGCAGTGAACGGTTGGGGGTAGATATTGCACAGGCCATGGCCTAGCCTTCAATACAAAGGTTCCTGGGAATCACAGAAGGGTCGACTGACATTGGGATTCCACCCTTGGAGGATGGAGGTCAATATTAACTCTATCTCACCACTGCAGAACGTACCCGGGATTCCCAAAATTTCTCGCTTGTCACACTGCTTGGATCTTTTGATTGGACAACAAAGGGGCCTTGTCCATGTACCAATCTAACGTTGATAAAGTTGAGAACATTCCTGCGTTTCTGTACTAATATGGTTCGATCATGGCAAATACAACCCAAAGCACCCAACCTGGTATGCCAGTCTAGCATAAAAATAATTTTAAAAAGCGCGCACCACACACGCGGCTCTTTTCGCTTTTAAAACATTTTCCCTGGGAATAGACACATCAACCGGGCTCCGGATGGGATTCTGGGTGCTCCTTAAAAATGCCTTCAACGCTCGGTACTCTGTGGGGAACACAATCGGATTTAATTGGGAAGGGATCTTATTTATAATACCTGCCCCGGATGCAGCTGCGTGGATGGCGGAGAAGTACTGCTAAATGGCGGATGGATTGCTGCGCGCGGGGAGAGAATTTTCCATCAAAACTCATCTGCAAGTCGGGCTTTGAGAAAAAGACCTTACAGGAATGTACAGAATGGGGAGACAGAGAGCATAAGCCAGAGAAGCTCGACTCCATCGGAGAAGACTGGATATAATATCGACCACCCATTCCTTCGGCATGGGATCCGCCATTCTGATGACGTCAGTGCAAAGGGTCACTCATTGGCTGGTCTTGTTGGATTCAGGCCCGAAGGCATGATATTTGTTTGATGTCAATCGAACTACCGGTAATTTGATTAATACTGTATCATTGCCTAAAAAAAGGAAATATTCCAAAAACGATTGAAGCAAGATCGATGACAGAAGGGGTTTAATGAAAACATTTCGACGAGGGGATAAAAGCGGATTTGCCCAGGGTGGTTTTGTTCTGGCTCTGATGGATCCCGGATGAGTGAGCACAGGTTTGATACCTCCGGTGAACACATGTCGTTACATGGCTATTTCTTCATTAGGCCCCTTGATTTAACTCCTTAAAGGCAAAATGGAAATATGTTCTAAGTGTATGTCATTGTACACTCTTCTAATTTCCGACCACTGTACACTGAACCAGTGTATTATATTTCACCCTCCCGTGGAACATTGAAACATGGACTTTACAACAAACAAACTTGACATAATTCTACTCGTCTTGCATATGGAACCACTGCTTTCTTAAAACAGTTTAGTAAGCATTGCCAACGGAAGCCAACGGAAGAAACCGCTATCTAGAATGAACCATGGAAGATCGGCACTTTAAGGGACCAATGCACTACATGTATTCTAGTTGTTGAAAATCTCCATTCCGTGGACACCCTTGAAACTAGCTTGGAGATTGACAAAAAACGTGGGCACGACCCCGAATCTTTCCAATAAACATCAATGGGAACAAAACAGCATCCCGACATTCTACCTGTGTATCTACCTGGTCGCTTCCTGGAAGAGTATCTTTCCTACTCCCCTTCATTTACCCTAATCACTCCCACCTTTGATTTTCTTCTTTAATCATGGTAGGGTTGGGAGGGGTCACACTAATATGTTCTTTCCGTCGTGCACTCAAAAGAAGCTCCAGTAACATAAAAGCCAGGATTGCAAAACCTTTTACTTTACTATTGTATATTGGAGAGAATGTGTTGCCAACTATCTGAAATTACCATCAAATCAACAACCCCAATTGCTATGGCGTAGTGGTATTGTGTTGTACTTTGACTGCAAATATTTATTTTAGCTTGAGTAATAAACTATTACCATTCAGTGGCTGTACTTCTTTTTTACATAAATGCAAAAGGGTCATCACCAGAACGGACTGCACAGAATATTGCAGAAGCAACAGGCATTTCCTGCTCTCTGGTATATGTCCACACAGCCTTCTGCTCAATACTATGACACATCGCAGGATTGTGCTACATGATCAGGCTTCTGCGTTTAATATCGGGGTGACCATAGACTTAATCTCATTCTCTTAAATATAGCTTGGTTCGATTTTCTGTCCCAACCTACTGAGAATGATACGTTTTCCATCAACACAACCACAATTCATTTGAAAGTCCTCTTGCATTTTTCAAAAAGGCATGGGAACTGAACCACAAGGAATCTCCCACTTTCTCGTCGCCATAAGAACACTAGTTATTAGACCACAAACATTTTTTCTCTCATTTCGAAGCAAGAGGGTGGTTTTTAACTAACAAGCTTGTATATTCCGGTCAATGATGGACACCTATCCAGCCCACCAAGCTCTCTCAACATGGAAGAAACGTTATTCTAAATCGATAGAGAGCAATTTCCGCGAAATGGGCTGTCTCTGGAGATAGGAACGTGCGTGCGTCCGGGGGCGTGACCGTGTATGCTGGCGGATCAATATGGCGTATCAAAGCAAATCCCGCTACAAACGAGACTTGGCTAGAGTCGGAGTCCCTGCACTCTGGGGTCACGCTTGGGTGTGGTAGGCCGTGTTTGTGCTAGAACAACAGCTTCGACAACATGGAGCAAATATGCAGAACAAGATTAGCCTTTAGACTATTTGGTTAAAGGGGTAGAGGCAATAAAGTTGCATCTGTTCGTCTCCCCCCATATCATATTTTAAGCAGTTCTGCCCAGAGCTATGCAACATGTATTATTGAGGGGGTATTGTGCGACGACTGTTTAAAATATACAAAGTTTGGTACAGAGGTATCATTTCAATAAGTAAAGGATTTAATATTACTGATTTACAATTTTATCAAATAGTTAGTTACATGTTAATGAAGATGGAACGTTGAACGATGTGCATACTGGTTTTTCAGCTAGAGTTTAATGTGTCAACCTAGAAAACGTACGGGGATAGTATCCTCTCCTATTCTCCCATATGCGTGACACATAGCACTACCTAGGGACATTCAGTCCCCTCACCTGATATGTTAGGCTCGAAAACCTTGCAATAAGCTGACCTAGGAAAGCTTCGGTGTGACAGCTACATTCAGAAAGCTCCAATTGCCTGAAGCAAATCTCTACCTCAAAATACTACTTGCCTCGCATCGTCGGCACTGCAGATCCTATTGCAGTTTCTATCGGTAGTTTGCATGAGGTACGGGAGGGTGGAGGGACGGGTTGGTGTGAACAAAGAAACCAATGAAGCTTTGTCCCTCTGTTGAATACGGGTCTTATCAGTAGTTGGCATTACAAGGACGGGGGGAATCATTACATTAACACGAGCATAACACACGATATAATCTGAGCTACTGATGGTTATGGCTTAAAATATGGATGAGTGCCTTCAAAGAATGAACTACAATAATAAAGCTAGGGCTCACCTTGATAAGGGAATGGAATCTGTTGTTGAGTGAGGTACAAGGTGTGCCAGGGATGGGGAGGCGCGTGGATGCGGTGGCTGGCTCCAACACTTTCTTGTCCTGCGTGCTGCACATGGTCGTGCTGCACATGCCTGCATGGAAAAGCTGACGAGAAGACCACAAAAACCTCGGCAGACATCTTGAGCAGGTCGTCGATCTCCTCCATACAAAGACCTTTCACCATTCCACAACGAATCAGGCGCATTCATCGGGGAATGTGAGAGTTGTCTGGTAAGATCTCAGTCCATGGGCACACTGGTTGCTGCTGACGAGGGATCACACACAATGTAGCTCTTCACACCACGCTATTGTTGCTCCTCATATGGGAAAGCGCGTGTACCGTTTTGCCTTTCCATGCAGAATCCATAAGGGGCAGTCCATCCAACCTACTCGTCCCTTCCTCAACATACAGCTGCGGACGAAAGGGTAGGAGACGAGGGAAGCGCTTGGTGGATCACGGACTGCTAGCTTCTTCGCCAAGGGCCGCCTCGGTTCAGTTTCATATGGTGGGCATCTGCTGGTCCATCTGCGCGACCTTGCTTGTCGTCCCTGCTGGTGCTCCAGCAAAGCTCCATGATGCCATTGAACATGAGGAGCAGATGGGTAACTAGCGACTCCATGGGGATGTAGAGCCTTTTCTGAGGCTATCTCATTTTACAGGCAGTCATCGGTCCAAGGAACTGCTGGGTACGAGAATGCACAGCAGATGGAATAGTTGGACTAGTCTCCATCACCTTCAGCACCACCTCCATCACCACCACCACCACCACCGCCGCCACCGCCACCATAAAGGGCCTTAAGCAGATGGTGGTGGTGCAGCTGAGAGCAGTAGACGGCGCCTCTACCCGTATGTGTGGGGTCAGCTAGTGTTGGTCTATCCCGGTAAGACCAAGACCTCTCAATGCTAGGCATCTCGGTAGCGTGATCTTTCGGGAACATTCCTCCTCAAATACACTCTCTAACATATAGGCTCTCTCAGCCAGCATGACCCAGTCAGCATTACCCATACTCAGAACCGAGCCATCCTGTGGCGCCCCTTGATTCTGTGTTTGCAGGGTATTCTATAAAGAGATTTTCTAGTGTTACAACCCCGGACCGTAGAAACGATCGCGGTTACTAGCTAATGGTTTCATGGATGAAAAGTCGGCTGAAATATTGCCCGTGTACTCTTCAGGCCAGGCATTCTTCTCTCAATACTACGCTGTTCTCTGAACAAAATCTAGCGCTCGTGCTTAACAATGATTGAGGTTTATCACGTCACCAACTGCTCTCCCTTAAGGGTTGACCATCAGAACTCTAAATGCGGCACATTTTTGTCTCGTGGCTGGTAACGCGCACGTGCGTTGCGGGCGCAGCAAAGGGGAAAAAGCATGCATATCTGGCCTCATGCCAAATTAACCCTCGCCCCCTTGTCATCCCATAATAAAGTTAACTCATGAGCTTCAGCCATTATTAGAGTAATAAATCATACAGCCCTACCACACGGTTGTCCCCTTTGTTCTTCCCCCGTTATAGACAACATAGGAAACGTGTCTCTTTAATTCAAATCTTTCTTTTGCTTATATTACCATACTCATTCTTAATCTAAAGTTGTTTTCGTGTTTGCTACATGTCCACAACATTGGAATTATCTGAATAAGAAAACCACTCCACTGTATGTGGCCAACGCGTATACTCGTTGATGTGACCTTATCTTATAGCCTACTCAGTATAGCGCGCCTGCTGTAAATCCCCAATTTGGTAGACTGCTCACTAAATCAAGCCAGAGCTTGATTGAAGAATACTTGGCTCGATTCTCGCAGAAGGAATGAGGATGATATACAGAAATTGTAGATAGACACTATAATTCAGAGATATGACCCCTCAAAAACCATCAGTTGCAATGTAGCCTGTTGAACCTTCTTCAATGATAGATAATGATGTGAACCAATACCAGTTTATTTAAATGTCTAGCTCTCCATTTTGCCCTTTGTTTTGCCCCTTAGTCCTATTGTTTAACCTCATCAAATTGTGTCTATTTCTAATTTTCTCTCGCTCACACTCACCCCCTCCCTTGTCTCCTCCCCTTCTCAGTGCGAGACCACCAATCGTCACATATCACGCATAGGGGACCGGCGGGTTTGCTAAATCATCACAATAGACATTTAGGGATGTAACTGGACACAAATGACCTTTGGTCACCCGCATAATGGACACATGTATTTTAGCCAAACTCCCATTTCTATTATAGGACGTCTCCACTAGATCGCAAGGGCTAGCGATTGCTTGTGAGGGGCAATTTAATCGCAGGAATATCAAAATAGTGTTAATATGTGTGCGATCACTTGCGATCACTGATGGTAACAAGCAACCAAACTATTTGATGACAACTCCAAGCGATTACAAGTGATCGCATACGATTTCCTGCGATTATAAAAGATCACACACAAAGATTACAAGTGACCACATGTGATTTCAAACGTTCACAAAAAATTGCTAGCTATTGCAAGTGATTGATTGATCGCAAATGCATGCATCGCAATCAATCTGGATGCCTGATAGCAATGCATCGCCGGGGTCTTGTAACGTATAGTGGATCACACCAATTAGTCTTTGTTAGGGTCAAAATGTTAATTAATACTATTTTTCAATGTCAGGTATTTGTTGCGTTTTTAAGTTCCAGATTGTACATTGTACGTATTTTCGGTATCTATCGAATGACACCCGAGAGCTTTCAATATATCCTGGCGGTTGGCCAGTTGTAGAAAACAATGGAAGCAGAGCCCATTTACCGTTGTTTCCCAAGGCTATAGAAACTCACTATGACTGATATCAAGGCTAATATAAAAGATAACAGGAAATTGGTTTTTGTGCTACCAAACACGATAACTTCACGATTGGGATATGTGACTATTATCAATGCAGAAAATATTCAGTGAGTGATATATATGATATGCAAAGTGAGTGTTCTCATTTGTACTGTATGGTACCGGGATATTGGTAAAATAAATTCTCGTTAAAAAAAGTTGCTGACATCAATACTAGCATACCCTTTGTCTTTGGCATGGCATGGCAATATAATTATAAATTCTTGCTATGAATGTTGCTATATATAATTATATATTATTTTCTCTTGGCCATTTATGGTGCGAATAATTTCTTGATCAACGATGGAGAAAGTTGTGTAAATGTCTTTCTTTCAGCATGTGGCTGACCAAACCGTTTGAATGCCTCAAAATAGCTACGGAAAAAAAATATCAAAAGCTCTCACTCTTGTCTAACCTATCACACTCGTAACATCTTGTAAGGTCAAGTAAGCGGACGGAATAACTGAAAGCGTTGGCGGTGGACAATTCTGGGCGGTCTGAAGAGAATGGGTGAATTCAAGCCCAATACCCACTCGTTCCAGTGGCTCCACCTCCTGTTGACAACGGGAAAACAGTGGAGGTGGTACTCGGATAGGGGAGAGCTTCTGAGAAACAAGATGAAACAGGCGAAAATGAAGTGTGTTTATTTTAAATGAATACTTTGTACTATTGGACTACCTACAAATATCTGTTCTAAATGAGCATTGTTTTGCTACGTTTAAAATGAAGTCTGACTTTATACTTCAGTGGATCCTTTTTCCCTCACCCACGACATATATTTTATATATATAATATTGCAAGGAATCAACTGAAATACTTAGATGGGAAGATTCAGCAATTGTAATGAGGAAGGAAGAATGGCTTAAAGCGGGAACACGGTGACGATCCTGCCATTTTGTGCATGCTGGCCTTGTGAGTATATCAGTGCGATACGTGGCAGTGGTAAAGCGGAGGCGAGCTTTTAGATAGCCCGGATTACCTTGTTCAGCCTACTGTTATTATCTACCCTCACAGGCACACGAGCCCCTCGCTGATACTCGGGGATAGGTCAATAGTAACATGGCTGGTAAAGCGAAACAACAGCTTCAAGGACGCACTTTGTTTTTATGGGCACGGTCGGGATTTTTTGTCAATCGATACTTTTATATCTATTTTCTCAGGGGAGGTGGTCCTTAAATTTAAACATAGGCTTCCTTTACAAGGGAAGGTCTCGCGTAAAAATTACCCGATTGATATTCTATTGATTTAACCATTGCTTTGAGCTGAATCAAGTTAATATGCGAGGTCAAGAAAATTGATTGGCCGAGTGGATAATTGCAGTCACAAACAGTTCCAACATGGGAGATAGTATTAAATTTCAAACAAGTATTCTTAAAGAAAACGTGATAGCGTGTTATTCACTCCACCCAATGTTGTAGCCACTAAATAGTTTAATGTTGGATGTCTGTTGTAAAATAAAATAATAAATTACCTCGAAGTTTTATATCTCAAGTTAATCTTTGGTAAATAAGTATGGGATGCCTCGCGTTTGGACAGGTTAGAAGTAATTTTTATCTTTAGCTCCCATTTATTTCAAAGTGATCGCTTTCACCTAATTGATGTAATCAACATCTCCGCATGAAAGGCGGGATGTTGAGAAAGCGATCGATGCCAGGGTTTCTAATTTATTTCCAGTCAGCTTTTCCAGGCATTCATTTATGTGTCCTGATCCGTGGGATATCGACGAAAAGCTTTCACATCGACCAAAGAAACCTTTGGGATGGATGACCGATCGGCTCCGTGACAAAAGCCAAGCGATAACCCAGCCTAGGGGATCCCTGACCAATGGAAAAAAATCTGGGTCAATGATCAGGTGGAGTGGCAATCCAGGTCACACCTCTCCTGCCTTGTACAGAGGGTAGAGTTAGATCCAGAACTCTGGAGGAGATACACACACCAACAAATCTAAGAAATATTCTTACTGTCCAAATATAAAAAACCTTGAATGGCGTTTCATCTCAAAAGGCCTTTAATATGTAGAAATGTATTTTTAGATATTAGAAAAACTAAGAATGAGGAAATCAGTGGCTTTGTGAGCATTGTATTTTCAAAATACACGTTTCGTTTTATTCTCAGGCCTCTTTTGTGCGTAGCAATGACGAAAATACAGCTTCTTTCAACCACAAAGGCACTCAGTGAATACGGAGCACATACATATCCGTCATAAATATATATGATTTTAAACAACAAGTTCTTTTTGTATTTCCCACCGATCTAAGACAGCTTTGAATAACACAAGAATCGCCAATGTATAAATTTCGATTTTTAATGTGTAATTAAATAACATGATTTACAGCAATAGCCAAATAATATTTCCACAACGTCCGCAAGTGAACCATTTGTTGATATCAAAACATTCATATAAAAATAATATCTGAAATATACATGTTTTTAAGCGTTTTTCATCCCAATCCACAGTTTATTGCTGAATTCCATAAAATCAACAAGGCATGGTGTAAACACGTTCATATTCCCGCGGTCATTTAAGGGCTTGTGTACACACGATTACTAGTAGGCAATTTTGTTCTCTAAAGCTTGTATACACTCAGAGCATATGAATACGTGATGATGACGTGCTGCACCATCACACCTTTTCCCCCTCGTCACCTGGATAAAAAGTCCATTCGTTTTGTCATTATTTCAAGGGCTGTTTATTTTCTGGTATCCATTTCCAGGCGCCTCCACTTTTTCCCACGGATAATTATGCTTCATTTTAATCCAAATACATTAATCAAGATTTTTTGTTCGCGACAACATTGCGCTCTCAAGAATCATCTTCGGATGCCATGACAGTGGTGAATCAGAGGAAACAGGCCACTATTCGCACACCCAGTTGGCAAGCGATCCGAGGATTTTAAACACATGATAGCACATGAAAATCTGTTCTATCTATCGGAGTCAAAATCTGGAAATGCCTATAAACAGAGCAAACCAGGCGCAAGCGGCTCGAAACAACGAGTGCCCTTTGCTCGTAAACAAAGGGTTCTCGGCCCTGAATCACCAAGTCAAATGGCTACATCACATCTTCTGTAACGCTGCCTCCTATGAGAGAAACATCGACCGACTAACCTAGAAATCCAAGTGACGTTAGCAGTAAAACTGCGGTCCCACCTGTCATTCTCACACGCTCAGCTAACAATGGCTGTGGCTCACACCCTCCCCATAATTTATCTGGCTTCCACAACGCCCGCAGGTGAGCCCATTCTCCCAGAGATACCGCTAATACAAAACATCCTAATGGTCCAAAGAACTTCAGCCTGAGCAGGGAAGGGCTTTCCCCGAGACGGAAAAGCTGAGAAGAAAAATGCCAGTTCATAACATTCTTCGACAGCAGGAGCTCGCCATGGGAAAACCCTATAGCGATACATCGTCTTTTTTAAATACTTCAAAGCGTGTTCTACATTGACCCGTGTCAGGTGAAACGAGTCTGTTAGACCTGTCGCCTTCTGTCCACTTTTTTTGTTCACCTGTGCCAGCGTGTGTAAATATTCAAATACTAAATCTCTATGATGTTACAAGGATTTTGTTTCTGTTCCTAGTCGAAATGAAATTGATTCCAACAAAAAGGTCGTTGTTAGACGGACTCTCTGTCGGTGTCACTCTGGCCTTAGCTTGTCTTCCTTTTGACATTTATTTTTCGGGTGGTTCAACTTACGAAGGATTTTATTTCAAAAGACATTTTGAATTAAATATTCATATCATCGTTATAGAATACTGCCCCCACTTCTTTTGTTATGGGAGGATGCAGCTAGGACCCATGTCCATTCACCCCCAGGACAAGATCGTCGGTGATGCAAGTTTACTCTCTTGCCCATCTGTTAACGCTGCTTGTGACAGGACAGGGTAGCGTTTGACACCTAAATCCACTCCACGCAAGCACGACTATGCTTAAGGATCATAAAACTATCCCAATCCCATGTCCTTTCCCAGCACTACACCCACATAAATACTCCCCACCCCCTACAGCTTCTCCTATCTTTTATGTATCGCATGGCATTCCAAAGATATTGCCTCTTCCTACTGGTGAGTTATTGTGAGTTATTGGCCGGGAGTTGGGCAGAATGCCTGCCAAGTCACTGCTGGCCAGTATCACGTAGAATCCCCCGAAGAATTATAAACATCGCACAATGCTTCAGAGCAGGGCCAACATAGTTGTGTGCATACGTAACTCTTTGACTGTCTGATAATTAGTCACATCCCTACTCGGTGTGATTTTTAGGTATGGTATTCTTATCCACTATATGAAAGAGCAAAGAAAAAGATTATGAGAGATTAGTCGATGAATGTTGATGCATATATACCACAAGTGTTAGAAAGTTTTAATATCAGCTGTTGACGTCATATTATATAGATACCCTAAGATAATGGTCATGATCGGTCGCTATATTTATAACAGCATAATAACACATTATTTCAGAATTTTATCCTTAGAAATATGGTGTTTTTACATGGAATGTCACATCTTCCTAGCATTCATTTGTGTTAAATGAGTACATCACTGAACATTGTAGGGCAAGTATAATACCTAAGTTAACCAACAAAGCAATTGGCCAGTGTGTTGCCCGATCTGAACAGTCACGCAACTATAAATATGAGAACTAGCCCCTCTGATCTCTGGAACGCCTAATTGTCTTGTTAATTATTTCAAAGGTGACCCACGTTTTAGGAGGGTACTCATCCGGAAATTTTACAAGCGTTTGCAATTTATTGATTTCCAAGGAACTATGAATAACCCTTTTTCTCCAGTACCTTAATTGAAGCTAAATGAATGGCTGGTAATGGATGCATTTCCCGATGCTTATATGAAGTGGATTAATATTCATTAGAGGCAGAAATTCGTTCTATGTGGACATGTATGAATCAAATGGATCTATTGTTTTGCTCATGATAAACAATCACAGTCATAATGTGATTCATGGCCATTGATACATTTGGCGCTCTTTATGTTGGAAGGAAGGAGCTTGATCGATGGTATCCACCGGTTGAATTGATACCAAACTTGGTGGATGGGTTATATGGAGAATCCTTACAAAGGGGTATATACTCGGCGGGGAGGATAAATTGACATCATATATGCATTACAAAGAATTATTTTGAATTATCATTATTATATCCTATCCGGATATTCACAAGGGAGATCACAAGGACAACAAATCTCTCTCCATATAACATAGCTTAGAGATAGCCAGGACAGTAGGGTTGCTGGACTAACGAGTGGGTATGAATACTGGGATACTGTGATGTAAGGACCTCCACTGCCGGAGAGAGGGTTTGATGTATGTCTCCATGCCGCACAGACCTCCTGTTTCAACATAGGACAAAATGCCAACACTGTAATCCTAAACAAGGCAACGATCTACGAGCAGCCCCGCGGGTTTTTTTCTCGTCCGTGAAATGTTTACTTTCAGTCCGGACTAAGCGACCGGAAGTGAGAAAGGTCAGAGCAAGAGCAGCAAGTTCCGGTCGCTGATGACGAAAACCCCCGACGAGCACCAATAACCGGAAGTTACCAAACGATTCGTTCAGTCTGTCCTTAGTCTTCTCTTGTGGCTCTCTAGATTCTTAGGGAAGACCTGGAAAATGTCATTATTTTATTCATGCGAAGGACACACTACTTATTTTTGGAAGAAATATTGAATTTACAGTATGAAGAAATGGAGCGAAGACCGTGTTGCATATAGGCCTATATGGAGATATTCTGGATGTTTCTATGAATTCAGAAAGTGAATAATTATAACAATTATAACAATAATATAGAATGGTTTATATATACTCCATGCTCATAACAATGTAGTGGTAACACTCTAAGGTTTACAGAAATGTAATGTTTCCTGATAATTAATTGATAGCGTTAAGCAATGAACCACAGGCACGCCAATACGATGAACACTTTTAAATTAGGTTCTGTTTTAAAAGGCCAAGTTTTATAATAAATATAAGTCTGACCCAGACATGACCACTATGATAGATAAATCTATTCTCTACGGCGTTCGCTCCGTCCACTTGATCCTGGTGAATATATCACTTTGACAACAATGAAGGCGATGTATTGGAGGTCGGCCTGTGGAGATCATGGATGCTTTGAAGGCTTGGTTTGGGTCAATGGCGGCCAGCTTTCCCTGTCTCTAATCCAAATCCTTGAACTCTTAAATGTAAAGGGGAATAATTTCCCCTTACAAGAACTATGAGACTTTAATGCGTGCGTTGTGATATTTGTTCGTGACAGCGTTGCCAGTATTTTTAATCGCAGGTCTGCCGAAATTGGGTTCTTAATTTGTGGAAGTAGATAGGTCCTGGAAGCAAATTACCCCTTGGTTTACCACTAGTTTGGGTTGGTGGCAATAGGCAAGAAGGGGGGGGGGGGGTCCTCTCCCATCACACCTAGCTTTTAAGATAATTCCCCCTGCATACCTTTATTACCAGGCTCGGTCCTCCGCGATCTTGAAAAGCCTTGGCTAGCACCCTCCCCCTCTATACCGCCGCACGGACGCTGGCTATTGCTTATAGCAGTCTCTGACAAGGGCCTGTCAACGCCATAGCTTAATGAAGCCAATGAGTAATCCTTGTTCACTCTTAATGAGGACTTCCATTATTTATAGCTAACGCAAACGCTAAATAATGTACAAGGGAAAGGGGCTTGCGAAGGGCGCGTCCACAACTCTCCTGGGTATAGGGTGGGTAATACTGAAATGTCTGACGACAAATCATATGAATCGTGCGGTGGCAACCACAATTCAGCAGCGAGTAAAGGTCAATATCAGCGTATCATCATCTGTTAAGGGTTACAGTGGCCATCAGGTATGCATTATGGTGCTCTAAACGCATCTTTTCTCGGTTTCCTTCATGGTCTAGGACCTCCATGCATCAGATGACCTCTGCAACCACTTTACACAGCTTTAGATCAGCCAGGGATCGTGCATCACATTGGCCAGCCACCGAAGAACGAGTGTGATCGGTGGAAGAAGAAAGAGCATGCCAATTTGGTAGATTAGGCCATTTCAAAAGTGCACTCGCAAAGACAAATGACTTTAATTAGTTCTGTCTTTCTTTTTCAGGAGCCAAGCTGAGGAAAAAGGCCTGTTGGGGTCTATGTCTAGGTGGGTGGGTGTTAAAGTGCAAGGAAAGGAGGCAGAGAGGACATGGAGGGGAGCGGAGGGGGAGCGGAGGGTGGGCGAGGAGTAAAGTCAATGGAGGGGAAGAATTCTTGTCTGAGGTCAGAAAGATCAAAAAGACCTGGCACTAAGACTAAAAGGTCAAAGAAACTTCCCGGACGGGGTCAGAGCCACGGTCGCCGACTCACCAAGGTATTGGGTTTGCATCGATTTTTATTGAAGAAAATAAACGACAACTTCTATGAAACCTGCAATATGAATTACTGTATTTTGTATGCCCATACATAATAGCATCACATGGTGGAAATGAAAATGTATGGAGAAAATGTTGACGGCCGATTCTTCACTTATCTGCATGTTGGTAATGACCTATTATTTCTCAACCAAGGTTCCATATATTAAAAAGGTATGAATTACTAAATATTAATGGTCCATCTCTACCATATGTCTTTGGTCGTATCTACACATTTCATATTTAATTCATGAAATATATAACTCCTGATCATTTTAAAAGTGGCTTGGTTGGAGGATGAGATAGCTTCTGCTCAATTCATTACTCACATTGTTCTGACAGGAAGGGCCCACAAGAAATATAGTTTGTCGTACGGAAGCAAACATACCACTGTTTATTGCTTGGGACTTGGTGATAAAGCTCTTGCTGTGTGTATAAAATATAAGCTTCGGCAGGAAGTAATAGTTCATTGATTGCCCCTCTCCTATTTCATGGGGAGGAATTGATATCATTCTTTCATCCCAGTTTAAAAATCCATACCATTGCATCTGAAAGTTAATGAGCACAAAATCTGGTTGCTATCCTGCAAATCCATAACAGAACATGGCCGAAAATACAAGTTTGTCGAACAAAGGAATACTCTATTCAAAATCCACCACTAGAATTTTTCTATGCTGGCAATTGATCTGTTGAAGATTGAAAAAATAACAAGTGTGCCTCTTTGACGAATTAGGTTATCTTCTTGTATTCTGGTGCAGTGTACGTACTAAAATTGGAATGGATTAAGTAGCCTAGCCTACACATCATTCCCAACTCTAGAATAAGCTCAGTCTCTTTCTTTCATTTCTGTGAGGCAATGTGTTGTTGCAACTAATCAATTTAAAATCATGAAAGGGATATTCAGAAACGTTAAGTACTGTTACAGAACAGAAAACAGACTTCTGTTCTTTAATGTACCCTTCCCTCACGACTGGTCTAGGAGTGGAGCCTGTACTGCCAGTTGTAAAGTCAAACTGAAAATTGATCCAGGAAAACAGAGGTTGAAATAATCAAGACTTTCCTTTCAAACCACGCGCATCTCCATCTGCCGTTCAATGAATCCCTTTAAAGAATTTGTGCTAAGCTGTAGTGTGTAGGTCGTTATTTTGTCATTAGAGGTAGCGAGTGACCAGAATGGACCACGAAGCTACTGGTGGGGAGTATGTTCAAATTACTTTACCCGACGCCTTTTTACACGCTGGATCACTGAGTTGCATCCTAATCTTGTGAATATATTACGATAAAAGCAATCCTCAATTGCCTCGCTGATGCCAGTTGATTTAGAAATGAAATTTCAATCCCGATTTCATCTTACTGGGAAGGAATTCGTGCATATGTTTGGCGAACTCTTTACTATATAGGTGAAATTAGCTCGCTAATTGCGGCAAGGGACAGTACATATTAAATCAAAATGACCCACGCGAATATCCCTCAACGATAACGTGAACAATATAATATCAACCATTTGTCTTTTATGTTACCAGGCATGGATGGATCACACATCCAAGTTCAGCGAATAAAAGGTCTATACATGAGCACACTATTATCATACCCGATAGATACATGCATACACACACGTGTGTATACGTTCATGTGCATGTATGTACATACGTACATACAGTACATTCATACATGTAGGTACATACATGTACATACATACATATATCATTTAGTCATGCACGTACACACATATATATTGTATATATGTTTATACACCCACACATCTATATGCCGACATTAATTACTTGAATGCCATTTAATAGCTCGTAGATTCGACCTTGAAGCACACGTTTGGGCTCTCCGAAGTGCAGTTGGTCCACAACTTGCAATCGCATGTTGTCCACCATGAGTGGCTAGAGCCGTAGGTATGGCTGGTGTATCATGCAAGCCGATCCGTGCAGCCCTCTGCCTAGTAGAGGCCGCCTCTTCTCCTCCCCTCCGGGGCATAGAATGCTCCCTGCCCGGGGAGAATGTTACCCCAGGTCCATATACCAGTCTAGATACCTTACCAGAAGTACTATCCAAATCATCAACGCTAATGCTTGCAACTGGATACCGATATGAGGAACATTGGTGCCGAGTAGGGGGCATAATGTGGGGTGGAGAAACGAGGGTGGAAGTGGTTCTAAGCTTGTTTACCCGCAATCCAACCATAAAAAGCCTGGCATACGTAATATCTGAGATGTTTTCTTGCCTGAATTATTACTATATATGTCTATAGAACGAGTTGTTGCTTTCTATCTAAAGAGAGAGGAAAAAAGGAATTGTTACCAAGGATGGGTTCGTCCCTTCTAAGACAGGTTTACATTGATCTATAATCACGATGTATTCAGTCGGACCTTGGGAGCTCTACAGCTGTGGGATGATTATATATATATTGACGTGAATGCTCTCATTTTCTGTTGAGCCTGACTACGTTTATGCATGGGTACATCTGGTCCGTTCTCAGGTATTTGGGGGATATACATTTGAATGGCTTATACCAACTCAGACATCTGTGATGCGGTATTGGCGTTTAAAGAATGTACTGTTATGTAAATAGATTTCCAGGGAATGCACGCCTTTATGAATGGAAATCTTGCCATTGTCAGAGCAAATTTACATAACGTTTGACTATGCTTATAATAATTAAACTGTCAAAATATTGTTTCTCTTAAGTTGATAGACATTTCTGTCTTGGGAGCGGGGGCGGCAGGTTTCACCATTAATACCTAATTAACACAAATAAATAGTATGTAGGTAGATACAAGTGAGTAGAGAATTGCCCAAATATATACAGGTCGTCCATCATGTACTCGGCTGTTCGAGTAGTAGTTAGCAGTATATCTCGAAAAATCAAGTGCCCCGGAATTATGTCCAATGATTTTCCATTGCATATACTACTTACTATTGTGCTTTGGGAGTATGTTCGACAACGCATGACACAGTTTTCCGCATCTGGCCTGCAGGGGACGTCTTGGTGCAGGTAGAGTAACTGTTATGCCACCTGCAGGCAATATAGGGAACAAAAGTCAAATGTGGCGCCATCTACAACTACAACATTTAGTGAGGACGAAGAGCCTTATATTAGTCCATATTTTCCAAATTGTTTTAAGGCAGATTACCTTCCCCAAGAAACGTGTTGGAGAAACGTGTTGGGGCATGAATAACTTTTCACTAATCATGAAAATGATAATGATAATTAAATGTAACCAAAGGGTAAAACATAGTAAAACAAAAAGGGTAAACATACACGGTGGAGGTTTCTAAGTGGTCAACATAGAATGCATGTGTAATATGAAATGGTTATATGGATTTGTCAATATTAGAAAGATTGAAAGAAAATATTGATACCCCACAGTGTGTTTGAAATAAGGCCATCAAAATAACAAGTAAGAAAATGCTTGTGTGGGAAGGTTTAGTTAACTAAGATGCACAGCAATAATGAAAATCCTACCTTTAGATTTAAGGAGGGGATTCAGAGTACCATGTCTTCAACCCGCAAAGCAAGATTTTTTGTAAAGACGAGGCAAATAACAACCACCTGAGAGGGGGATTTCGAAAAAAATTGGATAGACCCAGGTGGGAAGAAAATCAGATCTCTCGAACATCCATTAGCAGAATTCAGAAGGTTTGGAATGAACTGAATGTTGGTTGAATTCCAAACCTTCTTAAATGAGAAAGAAGAATTATATCCGGCAGTCTATAGAGAATAGCCATGTAGATATGTGATACTATCGTTAGAGACGAGCTATGATGTAGCTTCACTTAAGGTGCCGTTTACCGAAAACAAAACGAAATTATCTACTTTCTCGTGCGTAGGTGTATTTTGTATTTTTTATCTACGGTATGTGATATTATATGAACCTATCAGGTGATTCTTATTATTCGTTTGAATGCAAACAAATATTATTCCTGTAACATTTGTAATCAAAAGGTAAATATAGTAGAATTGCCATATGATATGTTTACTTTTCCTATACTACTTACATGTTCCTTATTCATAAACTTGCTGCTTGTTCCGTGTAGGCCTATATATAGCGTGCGCCCGCTGCGCGCGCTATGCCTATACATTGAATACCATATTGTTTAAAATGTCTTTATTTATTTCCACAAGCTGGAGTAGTTTTTCATGATTACACTCCTTTTATTTGACTATACCAATTTTATGTGTAAAGTGGTTTGGCTTCTCTCCAAATGGAGGTATGGAATGAATTAGAATAATAATATTAGACGGTTGGCAGTGTTATTCATTCTCCTCCTCAAGGCGATTCCCCAGGTCATTACATATAGAGAGAGAATGGGACGAGCCGGCAATAATCGAAAATTTATAGGACGAGATTCGTCCACATAAGCACGATGCCGTAAGCAGAGTGCTTATGTGGACGAATCAAGTCCTATAAATTTTCGATTATTGCTGGCGAGTTCCATTCTATATTTATTATATGTGCATAAAATTTGATCATCATCAGATATCACTGAAAAAGTATTAAAGAACTCTCAGAGAGCCCCAGCTGCCCCGCTGAGAGCACCTTCAGTAGGCTACAACAGTGAGCTGTCAGGACTGTTATGTGTGATCATGAAGTGTTTACTTACTGACTTGGTTGAACTAAAACATTCATATCGTAGCCATTTCTTGAGCTACAATAATAAACCTTACATCATTTGATAGAGAATTTAATTCTCTATTTAATGGTGTGGTGTTTATTATGTATTTTTATAATCACAGGTGGATTACCGATCGCGGGGATCTCCGCGGGGATCTCCGCGGAGACAGCGGAAGTGCTGAGTCAGAGCTATTTTTAGACAACTACATTTTTATAGGACGCGTCCTATATGACTATTTTTATAGCACCCCACTTATAGCACCTCTCATATAGCCTGCGCGTATAATAAAAGTATGATATATCCTTATATATGTTAAGTTGGAATAATGGCAATGATAATCGACTGGCTTGTCAAGATCAGTCTGATGGCCGCCTTCGTTTAAACAAGTAGTAACTAAGGATATAAAGTTGCAGCTTCGTCCAAACTGGGTGTAATTGAGCCGACCATGACCCCTAGGTGTCGACTCTCATTACCGGCCCAATATGTTCACATACATATATGTCCGAACATAATGATAACATATATTGGTAATCCATCTACATGTATGTATGATAATAACAATATTTTTTTATACGACTTGTATAAGGATGCACTGAGAATGGGGTCCACTGGATGTAATTGCTTGACTGAATGAACATGAATTAAACATGAATTAAAAATATATGAGAAGAGAATCATGAAAAAGAACCATTTCACATTATATTAAATATGTTCAAATTATTTCACAACCTCACTGAGCCAACTTCGAATCAATGAATTTAGAACGAGTCAGCATTATTAGCGTTGTATCTGTCATTTCCCAACAAATCTTCGGGATAACAGTTTCCATAGGATTTTCTTGTTTCAAACAATTTCAGCTAAGCCTGTTTACTACAAAGGATTATAGGATTTTTGTCGACACCTGGTAAAGATCAGGTGAAGTAGAAGGGCTCAGTTCAGGAGTACCCGTATAGAACCGATCGAAGCTCCACCCCGAGGTATTCTAGGAACTTCACAAAGAGAAACAACGAACGGAATCGTTATTGTAAAAACAATTCATAGGCCTACATATAGCAGGGAACTCATTGATACAACGATTATACCAAGTATCAGAGTATGTCTCATTCGTCACAAACTTGATACATTAAGGATTTCAAAACTCATAAGCAGGTGTTCATTGTATACAACCATTGCTATATAAATTAACTGAAGTCAGGAAAGGGCTTCTTTTAATCACTTAGAGGGATCTCTCAGTTATATCTAGTCGCGTATTATTCCCACTATCTGAGGAACTGAAAGGATCTAACTGATGACCAGGATTAAGCAGACATCGCTTATGGGTTTTCATGAAATATCGGTAAATCTACTGTCACCATTTAATTACGTCCATACTTTACTAATCTGTTAAAATATTTAGCATGGTTATGAATTAAAGAAGTTAAAATATGTAAGAATATGAAAAGTTATATGTGTAATATGACTTTATTATGATTCGTTCAATGAGCGAGCAAAAATGTTTTCCTAACTAAAAGTTCCTCCCATTTTGTCGGATGGTGCAACCATTCATCCATGATTCTCTTGTATGACATACTAGAGGGTGTACCTTTATTTGCGAATGACAGAGCCGCCATTCTATACTTTTGGAATCATTAGAGGGACATAGAGTACTCTATATATGACAACCCATTGATGCCATTTTGTTTCACTGACTTCTGCTTTGATTGTTTGTCAATATATCGATTAGAAGTTCACTATCCCAGAAAGGCCCTTCTTCACAAGGTGAGTTATACTTACATATCTTCTATACATTTCCTTAAAGAAATCACTCCTAGAGAAATCCACACTCCTCCTACTTTTTGTCGCAACATTATCATGTTTTACATTATATGGCATACCCATGAATGGGAATTTGTCTGCCGTGTCGTATCGCATTAGTTCCGAGGTAGGCGTAGTAAACTCAGTATTCATGTACTCAGATATTCATTATACTCCTTGTCATTTACAGCATGTTGATCAATATACTTGTAACAGTTACATTCATTATTACTTTATAGTTAGAAACTACACTTCAAACTGCATAGTTGGAAATATAAGTATAGCAAATGGAAGTAACTGAAATCCCTATTTTCGTAGGAGTCTTTTATTCTCATGAGATCTGTGATTGTAGGCCAACTACAAGTGTTAATCAATCTATTCTGACGGACATTCCCTAATTGTGAAATGTCACACTTGGAATAATTAAAGGTATGCACACAGTGGCTAAATGCCAAGTGCCTAAAGTTATCTAAAGATGTGTCAATATTACAACTCTATTCGGTGTTAAGGGAAATTCCGGCCCCACTCACATGCACATTCTACATATGAAATACTCTTCTATGTATTCATTCTCGCCGTTTTCTATCGACAACATTATTAGCGCTTTTGTGGGAAGGGAAGCTTTAGAAGTGTGTATTGGCGAAGCATCTCTATTGATTTTGGTTATATTAATTTTTTCTCAGGTCGGCATCATGTAATACCATGACACCGAGTCGTTTCATTGCCAGTGAAATTCATTTCCTGGATTTTTAGCCATCTCATTACACATCTGGATGGTCTGAGAAAATTAATATGGCGCTGACACGACCGTGAAACAAATAGTTCTCTAAATGTGCGGAACTCATAAAATAAAAGTTTTATTTGAAGGTTATTCTGATGGGATGGCAATAAATGCAACATGAGATGTCTAGAAAAGCTTGGCCGTCCTTTTGTCATTGCTAGGATTAGAATTCAGAGGGGGGTGAGTGGGTTGGCGGGTGGGGGTGCGGGGTACATCCAGTCAACCTGTCCTAATCTGCTCTTTCATATTAATGCCGAAAGCTTGTATTCGAAAATGTGTACGCGGATAAGACATCTTTTTGTGAAATAGCATCGACTATAATCAAAGGCCGAGTACCGTAATTTCCTGAGATAAAGGACAGCTTTTGTTAGAAATAAAAGGAACAAAAATCTCTTATTTGCAGATACTCCATTTATTACTTTGACTGACATTTAGTGGGGGAAATCGCACTTTGGAAGTGATCGAATCAAATTAGTAAAACTCAGAGGACAAATATGAATAAAAACTTTGAATTCACAGATTCAAATATTGTGAGAGAGTGCTTAGCTATGAATCATAAAGAGGATGGATGACAGGAGATTCAATATTCTATACTTAAATGACATTTCGAGCGTTAGTAAAATAGGGCCCGGTATTTTATTATACGAAAGCTAACGGTGAAGTAAATGGATTGGAATACGAAGCAGGTTATAACGTTAGTTTGATTTGCATTTTAATCAATTAAAGAAATTCTCCCAAGAATATTCCAAATGAGGTTTAAACCCCCACAAGAATTTTGTATTGCTCCATTTATTTGTCTGCGAGGCGACAGAAATGGAACACGTCACGATACGGTTGGTGTTCTGGCATTGATTTGAATGCTTATTGAATTAATGCCCATCTGCCCTTAATTAGTGTGCATAATTCATACCACTGATTACACAGAGCTACCTCTTGTCTGGTTTCTTATTATGGGTCGGATCGGACCTGAATATAATGAAGATGCTGAGGCAAGAAGAGAGAGAGAGAAAGAGAGATCCTTGCGTGACGGATCTGTATGTTTCTCGGTGTGGCTTCTTGAATGGCCTCATCCTTGGTCGGCAATATTCTCTTAGCTTTATGAATGCTATCACGTGCAGCGTCTTGGTTTCTGCTGTAATTGAGTCAGAGAATATCCAAGTGGTCGCTATATCAGATGGTTCAGATGGTAATTATGGCTTAAAATCGATAAGAAAAGAAAGGTAGACGACTCTTCTGCAAAGACTTCATGTGGTGTATGATATGGAATTGAATCTGTCGGTGTCGGCTCTTGCGCGAGGATTGCACGTATCTCTGAACACCATTTCCAAGATTTCGTTCTAACATTTGGTTTAATATTTAAAGTCATACTCTCATTAAACAAATTGGATGTGTCTGGCCTTGATATCGATATAATCTTAAGATTAAGCTGTTATCATCAATTGCCAATTCAGGCTCTCTCTCTATATAACTAATGGTACGATTGACAATTTACAATTTTGTATTTTACGCGATAGTCAACATGATAATCAACTATAAGGAGGGTTACGCGATAGCCAACTTAGGAGGGTTATGTTGCTTTTCCGATTTCATCGCTCAAATATAGTATGTTCATGTATGCTAACTACTCTACAAATGTTAGTTATATAATATAATCTGCTGAAATATTTACCCTTACTAATCAAGTAGATAAATATGAATAAGATGAGAATAAAAAGGTACCAAAGTTATCGGCGAATATCAACAAAGCCACAGACAACAAGAAATAGTTAACAGTGATCAGTTTACATTTATATATTTATTTCCGGTTCATGTAGAAGATTGCGTTTCGAAGGGAAACGAAGATTGATGTCAGTTAAATATAAAATTCGAGAGGGAGGTATAGTAGGAGGGAGTGGAAGGGGAGACAGAACACATGAAATCCTTATCCCATATATGACTGGTCAGTCCATGTAATTCTGTTGGTCCCTTTAACACTTTGCATATGAGGCATCTTATTTCTCAGCTTGCCACTTTAATTCACACATGGTCTACCCTTTAATTCACACCTAAACGCCATCCCCTCCCCCTCCCAGCCATTACCAGCATGATTCTGATCCCATCTACTGATATCAGAATCAACAGATTCTTCACACTGATATCCAGGATGGGAGGAGCCAAGATGCTATCAATGATTGACAGATCTCACCCCAATTCAATTAGATTGATGATAACATCAATCTAAAAATGGTTGATTATGGCGAGCAGCAATTACGCCACATAAGGCGCAGCGAGTTGGATTCATTGTTACACTAAAGATGCATGAAGTAGTCATTCTATGAGATTTATGCAGTGATAGTCCCTTTTCTCGGCTAACCAGAAGCACTTTAACTATTGAAATAAGTTTGTTCGAGTGTGTGGTATAGCAGAAACATTTGGCCATAATCTTCTCGCCGCCGCAGTATAGTGTCAGAAATCGGTAAAATCCGATCACAAAAAAAGCCAAATAATCATTCTACAAGTGGTAAAATAATAACCAGTCATATCGTCTTCCACTAGTTAGTATCATTTTTATCATTGAAATATATGCTGTACTTGAGATTATAATTATAGAGAAATGTTTACGTAAGATAAAGGCCTATGTTATTCCCGGAATATTAAAATCTGGCAACAATTTGACAATTCGAGGAATAACTATCTTCTAATAGCCCTTTTCGTTGGCTATTCTGAAATGTTTATATTTCTAAAAATAATTCTTTTAGAAAGAAGTAGAGATATTAGCAGAAACATTTGGGCATAATTATTTTCTCGTGTGCCAGAAATTCCGTGCGGTTAAAGGTTTGTCTAGCGGCGACAGTAATTCAAGTTTTCTAATCGCTAAAATCATATGAAATAATTAGTTCATAAATATGAGAATTGTCAGCCATCCTGATAGCCTCTTCTGATAGCTATTCGGAAATATTTCCATTAAAAAAAAGTAAGAGTTCAATTTGCATGATCAAATGAGAGTACCTTGCCAGGAAAAAATGATATTCTCTAAGAATTAATCAAAATTTAAAATAAAGTATAATAATTATAATTGTTTGATAATTGGCATGTCTAAAGTTGTCTAGATATTAATCGTCGCTGGAATAATAACTTGGACACAAGATATGGCCAACAGCGGCGAATGGCTGCCTTTTATTAATTAGAGAGAAAAAAGAAAAAAAGAAAAAGAAAAGAAAAGGTATTGGTACACAAAACGTGGTAATCAAAGGTGGTGTGTGAGAGAGAGTGAAACCGGTAGGTAAGGCTAGTGTTCTTGAGTAACACTAAGGGGCGTGGCAGCTGGCGACCGATTCAGGCACTAGATGAATAAGCCTGATATTGAAGAATATAAAGGCAGATTAATCGTTGCTGGAATAATAACTTGGACACGAGGTATGGCCAACAATTACAGCGGCGAATGGCCGCCAAACATCCCCACCTTAGCAGAACGAGTTCCTGACGAAGTTCTCTATTTCTAATTTCCTTTCTGTAGGTGTAGTAAGGTAACATAATACCGAGAGTGACCTCCAATCACCAAGATTACGTATATCTTGTAGATTTACCCCTAAGGCAAGCAGGTGAGAGGCACCTCCCCTCCTAAGAGAGTGCGTGCCCACATCCAGATCAACCTTAATGACAGCAGGGATAGACTTGACGAAGCGTAGAAACTCGCCATAATCCAGAGGCAAGAGACCCTTGGAAGTAGATGGCATGAGGAAAAGGGGTGATTCAGGCGAAGAAGGGTATTTGTCCATATGAGCTCTCAACAGTGAAATCACACAAAATTCCGAAGCATCAACCTTTAGCAAGGGGATCTCAAGTACTCTATGACAGTTGTTGTAGAGGTAACATAGACTACCATACCATCTGAATTGAAAACTACGTCCTTGAGACGAACTAGGTGGTTGACAGTGTCACTAGTTTTGGGTACCATATTGGACCGAAGAAGTAAGGTCCTAAAGCAAAACAAGGTAGCAGACCACAGGATCCAAAATCTTTCATCCCTCTTACTCAGATTGAAGAACAACTTGAGGTTCAACCACGTCAAAGGTTGTTTAGACTAAACCTGACAACCAAGTCTCCTCTTCAAGCCTTTCAAGGCTAGCTGAACAGTATAGAAGTCTCTGAAGTCCACAAACTTAAAGCCGAAGAACTTATGGAGGACATTAATGGACGATAGGTAGTTGTTGATAGTGGCAAACTTGCAAGAGCGAGCCTTGAACATGAGGAAGTAACATACGGTCTCGTGCTCAGCAGGAAGGGGTTTCAACTTGTAAGTGTCACAAAAGTTCATGAAAACCCTCCATTGACTCCTCCTGGTAACTAAGGTAGACGAAGCCCAGGCCTGTGATAGAGTAGAGGCCAATTCTTCTTTAAGGTCCAACAAGGGATCCACAGCAGAGGGCATATCTGTTCAACAAATGAGCAATGGAATTAGTACAAAATACCCTGGATAACTCATCTGTCAGGACGTTGAGGTCACCAGGTACATGGACGCCTACTAAATAAGAATTGACAGTGGCAAGCATCCAATTGAGAGGTCTCAATAATGACATCATATCCTTCAATTTGGTGGCTCCTTTATTATGGGCATGGACCACCTGCATATTGTCCAAAACACAAACTATACGTGTATTGGAACAACGAACGAGAATTCTTCGAACCATCAAAAGAACAGGCACTAGCTCTAGGTAGTTAATGTTATCTCCAAAGACAACTGAGGGTAAATTCACCCAGTGTCTATGACCAGGGTCCAGTGTATTTGCTAGAACAGGTATAAGGTTGGAAGAGAAGTATCCGGCTAACCAGTTCGTTCCACACAGGGCACCAAAACCGTTGGCTGAAGAATCCGAGTAAATAACGACATCTGTTGCAAGGCCTCTAGGGATGATCAAGGAAGTACCATTGAATTCATTAAGGTACGTCAGCCACCAGTTAATATCATGTTGGAAGTCTAAGTCCCAGTGTAGCCTCTTCTGAGACAGATAATCCTTCAAGCATGTGCAACAGACGATGTGTGAAAGGTCTACCAGCACGAACCAACTTGCTTGCATGGCATAACAAGCCGACTAATCTCCTTAACTTCCTTACTGAAGATCGATGTCTACCACAAAAATATAGGAGAGATTCATAAACCTTGGCGATTTTTTTTTCAGGCAGGGTCAATCTCATATTGACAGAGTCAATGTTAATGCCTAAAAAGGTCAAAGAAGTTGAAGGACTGTCACACTTCTTCCAACTCACATATAGGCCCAAAGAACACAGCAGCCTGATCAATAAGAACTGGGCCAGGGCACACTCTTCACGAGTCTTGTAGATCATCACAAAGTCATCTAAGTAATTAACCAAGTTGTGGTAGCTGCGTCAAATACCGGCTCTAGTAATAAGGTTGCTCATTACCAGAGCCAAAGTTCCATTGTAATCCCTGAAATTGCCAATGTTGAGGATTAACGGGGATACTCCTGTAAGCGGCACTGACATTGACTGAAGCTAGAAAGCAACCGGGGGTAACCAACTTGGTAACATGATCAATGGAGTTGTATCTGAAGGGTAACGCAGTGGTCTCCATATAGGCATTGATGGAAGTCCCAATGGGCCTACGACAGTCTGTGATGGGCCTGTAAGATCCATCAGGCTTGGGAACAGCCCCAATAGCATGAACACATCTGGGGGGGGGGTAACAGTCCGTACAAATTTACCATCAAGCAGCTCATCGGAGAAAAGTTCAGATAGAAACAGGTGAGTCTCTGGAAGTAAGGCAGAACGGTAGTTATGGGAAAGATATTCAGTGCTACAGCCAACGTCAACTACAGGAAAGCCTGCAGAAATACCATCGATGATATATTGACGAAGAAGTGGGTCCTCCTCAAAGGCAGCTTCATGCAACCAAGACTCCTTGATGAGTTGCAAATGAATTCCCGCAATGGTGTGGGGAGTATATGGTCCATCGAAGAATGGTAAGTGTCTCTGAAGGACTATAGGCTCATAACAACGAATGCTCTCAAGTACCTCATCCATTAGAAGAACGCCTCCAGGCTTGTTGTAACACCTCAAACATATGTTGGGTTGCCAACCCCCTAGTGTATTTCCACAGTCATGTACACCCGGCAATGCACCACTCTCATCACTCTCACAATAAGAAAAAACATCATGATATAAGGAGGTACATTCATCAACATGTGGTTCAAGTGTTACATCATCAGTACAAATGACAGAATCATATACATGGCATGGAGCAACAAATTCAGTATCACAACCATCAACACCATCTACTGTAAACACACAGTCACCAACCGAATCAGTACACAAACTATCAATAAGTTTAACATCAACGCTACCAAGGGTATCAATACAAGGGACATCACAAGATAAGGTTGATTGAGCAAACAACCCATTCCCCCTACTACAGGTGTCGGGGACATCAGATGTTGAACGGAGGTCCGATCCTAGGGCCACGCCCCCATCACAAATGCTAGCGTCAGTCAGTACTTGGTCGTGTCGGAACAAATCTGCAACATAAGAGTAACAAGGCATAGCAGAGACACAAGTATCACAAGTATCAACATGTTCACATACAGCTACAACCTTTTGACAATCGGTAACAACAACACTCAAATCAATAACATTGGCAGAAAGAAGACACATGTACGCAGGTTCTATCCGACCAGTCATCAACCAGACCAGAAGCTATAAAACTGTCCTCAAAATCACATCCAGGGCAAGCCACACGCTTAGTGTGAGCGAGTTCAATATCCGTAGTTGTTCCATTAGTTATGGGAGGCGAAAGAAACAGTAGGATGAGGTACTAAATTCACTGAACTAGAGCCATTTTCAAATTCCAAATCACATTTGGTGGATAAGCTTATGTCAACAATGCCATTTTGAGAAGCAGTCTTGTGTGAAGTCTCGCTGGACATGAAGCTATGATGTCAGGTGGATTTCCCTTTGTTGGGGCAATCCTTAGATTTGTGATCAGCACGACAGTTTCTGCAGATGTGCAGCAAGCCACACTCCCCCTCACACATGCGGTAATTCCAACCAAAACAAAGCTCAGCAGGAAACCCTATCAGAGATATTCTTAGCTTTCTTCTTAAAATCAGAGGTATCGCCAGTTGAAGAAGAATTAGATTTGACTTGCTTACTGGATTTGTCATAGCCTCACTGGAAGGCAAAGGAAGACGCCATTGGGTAACCAGGAGTGAAAGTGGGAACATCACCATCGGTCACCACGTCAACCATAATGCGATCATATCTAGAATAGGCTTCATCGGTGTATACAGACTTGCAAGAGTGCCTGGCAACAAAGGTAACATGGCTGAGGTAGGCCTTCAACTCTTCCATTTTATCGATATCCAGCAAATAACGAAGGACCCTGGTCATACCATACATAAGTTCGTTAAATGTCAATTTAGTATAATCAAGGTTTTTGAGTGCAGTACCTTTCTCAAGATGAATAGCGTAGTATTCTGGACAGAAGTGAAGGGACTTCTCCCTTTTGTCCACTGTCGGGTTGAAGGCGGTAGTCAACTTGTTGATAGCACTGACCACATCGGCAGTCAAGGGTAGGGCCCCCTGGTCACCACCGGTTTGACGGCCTGCTAAGGCTAGGGTTAGAGCAGCCACTGAAGAGGTAAGAGAACGAATCTCATCTTGTTGTTCCCGTTGTACAGTCAGAATTCTAGCCATATCATCATTGCCAGAAGCCTCAGTAGGAAAAGTAAATTCAAATTCATCATCACTGTCCGCGTCTTTGCCATCAGCGATGCAAGTTTTGGATTTGGTTTCGTCGACCTGTAGGTACTCGGCCCAGGTATCCTCAAGTGTGCTGGCATCAACAGCCTTTTGTTTAGCCGCAATAACAAACCTACATCTAGTCTTACCCCAAGGACCAGTATGTTTGCCTTTACACCCAGTGTTACAGTTCTGATAAATAACAGCTTTAGCCGCCATAATAGCTCCAAAAAGAGGATGTCAAAGGATATTGGTACACAAAATGTGGTAATCAAAGGTGGTGTGTCAGAGAGAGTGAAAGCGGTAGGTAAGGCTAGTGTTCTTGAGTAACACTAGGGGGTGTGGTGGCTGGCGACTGATTCAGGCACTAGATGAATAAGCCTGATATTGGCGAACATAAAGGCAGGAGTATATTTTGCTAGATACTCCTCAAATTGTATTAGGCTCACTTCAAAATATCATATTCATGTTTTTTTAAAATCTCAACTGTAGATTGATGAATCTATATTCCATTTCCAGTCAGGTATGTATCAATATTTATTTTACAAATTACATGATTGCAAACTTTCATTTATATGTTCACTTTTTGGTAAAAACTCGAATAAATCTCAATCAGGACGTATGCAGTATTCAAACTATTATATGTGCCCTTTACAAGTTTGAGTCAAAATATTCGAGGCGGTGGCTAACATATTAAGATCAGCACATGCGATATGCCATTCTATTTCCCCACACCTTTATGTTTTATCGGCACGCTAATACACTTGCAACCCCAGATCTCCAACCATTACGTGGGCAGAACATATCAACTTTATCATCTGTATCACGCCGTTTCCTCTTCTTGGAAATCCTGAAAGCCATCTTGTAAATGGCAGGCAAGGCTTACTATTTCCCGGGCAAAGATTCATTGCTTGGTCGTGTAATCTCATAAAGCATCAAGGTTAGTTATGTCAGGATAAAATTCCGATACTCTGGCCAAATTATTATACCTTTCTGTATCATATGTCGCGAATCACAACTAGATGCATGATATGATATAATGATATACTTTATTTCGAGTGATTTGATTTCTAAAAATATATGTGTCTACATGAGAATACCAGGATTTCGTGTAATTGTGTGCAATAAAAACTTTTATGAATATAACCATAATTATGTTATTTTTGGTTTGTGTGATTTTGGTTTTCTGTTACGTTTGTTCATTAGTCAGACGGAGTGTATAAAGGTTGATATATACCATATGGTTAAACTATTGTAATGCTTATATCATGGTAGTCCTCCTAAAACATATCCAATGTTAGTAAGGTTTGCATTTGTCACTGTCTCCCTTTTTCCAGTAATTACCTCACCTCAATCCATTATAATATTTACGAGACATACCGGCTGTGGTTATTGGCAGCAATGTGCTGCACATGTTATCAAGTGGTAATATCCAAACACATGCGTTGTTGGAAACCACGTAAATAATGTTATAATGATAATTCAGGGTTTATCTCTAGCTATGGGTACACTGTCCCATAAATTTATGCACCTCTACAATTCACCATCCAAATATATGACGAAAATATTGTCTTCGCTAATGTTAATCAAAATTACCCTGCTCTTTTTAGTCGATTTCAAAACTTGGCCGATTTCAGGGCTAACGATTAGACTGAACGATCCAAATCACGGTCTTCATGTATCATCTGCAATCATCTCAAATAGTGGCTGCCGGTGGCTTCCTGGTAGTAAGGTAAAACGAGTATGAGGTGACAAATATGCAGTCACAATATTACCAAGGAAACGTTAAAACACAACTGTGTTACATCCCACCAACAAGACTTATAGACTCCATTCCATATAACGGCTTAAAATGAGCGTGATTCAATCGGGCACAGTGGCATATTATTTAATACTAGGGTAATCATCGTTTGTTCATGAGACCAGGCATATGTCCCTATGTGTATAGGACTGGGAAGCGCCAGAACTCTACTATCTACTATAAGTAATGGGATTAGTGTAACAAAAGCTGTAAGGGTCAGCATTATAAATCACATGAGCTTAATCGCTGTATAATCACAGACTAGATAATTAGGGTGCCCAACAACACAAAGTTTGGTCTATCGATCGGTGGGAGCGATAGGGGATGGTGGCACTCTCCATGGAACATCCCCAGCAAGTCATGTTTTAGAGTGTGGAATGGGAATTGGGAGGGCGTAGCATTCAATATCCTGCCACACAATACTGAAGGTCAAGTAGTTGGGTGAAATGAAACTTCCGTATATCTGTGGACAGGCAGAACGAGTGGATTTCTTCATGCACAAATTCTACAACGATTGCCTTCATGTATTTACTCGTGATTTAAAATCGTTTTGTTGTATATTGGTTTAATTATGATTCGTATAATTTGTTTATCTTTATTCTTAAAACCTTGGAGAAATTGCTCCCTATGTTTCACTTGCATACATATTGGGTTTTAAGGCGGTAATGCTCCATTTAGTGGTAGGATACACACTGTCTCTTCTATATAATACATTGGCTCTTCTTCCTTTAAGGATCAATCATCATCCGCACGTATATGCACTGTCCACCAACTAAAGGACTTTGGTATATTCTACATTCTTGGAAATGGATGAGAGAAACTGCGTCCCATGATAAGCCTCAGCATCGTGAATAAGATAGGGAACGAGATTTCCCCCCGCGGCCAGATATAATCAATCATTTTAGAAAGGACATTGGGTAGTTATATATGGTTTTGGATTCCCTGCTTGTATGAAAGCTTAAGAATTCGTGTGTCCATCTGTATTGTAGCAATGGGCTGTATCGGGCTACTTGATGAATCCTTGAATTGAATTGAACTTCTAAATGCATTATAATACTGTACATATAAGCACAACGCTCGGCAATTATATTTCTGTACAACAAAACCTACCCAAATGTGTGATGCTGAGGAATCCAGGGTGTTGAAGTCATTTCCAAATCTAATAAAGACAGTGTGACTCAAACGGCCCATATTACTGAAGGAAAAACAAAAACTTGATGGAAATTCTTCTAACATGCGAAATTGTGATCACACTTATTCAGTTGGCGTCATTGTTGCTTCGTAGGGCCGGACTTTTCAGCCATGCAAGGGATGAATTATCGATTTTCTATTTGGAAGAAGAAAATGTTCTAACCTACATCTGTATCCTGAGCTTTCGCAAATGGGCACGCTGGGACGTAGAGTTCCTAGGGTTTAGGAAAATGGTATTTTTGACACTGACGAATACAAAACCCCTTACCAGTGACTAAATGACGGGCGGATGATCAGCTAAAAGGAAAATGTTGTAGGTGACAGAACAATTTAGCCATGATTCTAGTTTTGTGTGTGCTCGGTGCTAGAGCCTTGGGGTAAACCCTAGTGCCAGTGGCACCGTACACATTGCCGAGTTTGACCAGGCTGCCACTGATCGAACCAGCTGGGGTGGTAGCCAGTGAAAAAAAGATTGCTCAAATCGTTGCTCCGACCTGAGGGTCTTTCTTTAATCGATACCCACACTGGGATGGATGGCCGTCGGTCGTTAGGGAGGCCTTAAATCATTATTCCACGGAGACTACGGAGCCCTCCACGATTTGTCAAGTGACGCATTGACCCTTGCCTCTGTAGCGTGATTGCAGTGCGCGAGAGGGCAGTGCGACTCGCGTTGGTACCTTTATGCGCGGGCGGGCAAATCAAATGCTAAAGTTGCGGCAAGCAGAACAAACTCGATGAGATGGGTATGCAAGCAAAGGACCACTCGGACATGGATACACCCTCGTGCTAGTTACATCCAGAAAGGAGGGAGATGTCGATATGATTGTTTTAAACAGATGTTCCCGTGCCATGTCTGATCTATATGTTCCTGCTGCCTAATGTGACATATTTACATCGATCCTATACATGGACATTATTTTGATATCGGGTAAATTATTCATCATGCCTCTGATAAAAAGGGGGTCATATCATGGACTAGTATCAAAGAGATTACTCGTTTTTGCTGGCCGATGGAATTCAGAACAACGTAGGAAGGGTCGCGTCCGATTATTGTTTCCCCCTGCTATTAGAGGTGGAGTATACGACCACATAACTCTTGTTAATGTTGATTCCACAGTGAGATTACGTATTCAATTGAAACGGAGATGAAGTTGAAATAGTATACTTTATATTAGGACCCACGGAAAATATCACCTTTTCCCAATTAGACAGAATTAGAAAGTATCACGATAGATTTCGGAAAGCCCGGGGTTTATAGAGGTAACAAATGCATGTTTTTTTCAATTGATTAATTTTAATTTTAATGAATTCTAAATGGATTTGCAAAAAGACAATTGTTGTCACCACAAAGCGATAAATTCGATACTTATGGGTAGGTACGGTAATAGGCTGTACTTCTTATTGGAAATTAACCGCCAATTACATCTGTTATTTTAAGGTTCTATTGATAGTCTTGGTTAAGTAAATGTGTAGTAAGACCGAAGAGATTTCATGAATAATTAGGAACATTTATTCACTGGGTTAAGTTGCTTTCTCTCCAACAGCGAAAAATGAAATTAACATAATTATTCTCACTCTTCAATCGGTCAAAAAACTTAATTGTCACCGTTATTAAAACAAAACTCTTTATAATTGATACACTCTTAGAAATAACTCAATACCCCATCACTGCATCGACATTTATACATGCAGGTCTTTGTGAACTGAAAGCATAAATTCGTTACGCATGAAACAAAAAAGGTTGCCATCCCGTGGTAGAATCGCGATATAGTCTATATATAAATATCGATCTTATTGGTGATATTACAGCAGTATTAGTATCAAAGATGCTCCCACGGTTTAATAAAAATTGCTCAAATATATGATGAACCAATGCGCGGTCAAAGTTCTACACTACAAAGAGCTGTTTGGATGAAGAATAACGATTTCCTCTTTTGTATGCAGAGGCAGGTGAGTTATGCGTATATTATAACTATAATATAAAGAATTGCTTGGCTGAAGATTAACTTTATATCCACCTTCCTATATTTTATCTTTTCTATGCAGAGCCAAGTGAATTATGTGTATTAAAAGACTAGTAGCGAGTTGTCCTCAAAACTCTCTTATGATGAAGTGTATTAGCACAAGGTGCAGGCAGTCTCGGCCATATTTCATGCAGGAGGTCCGACCCTTGGGTATGTCCATATATGCTTCATTTCCTGGAGTCGTGAGATAATTTCCACTTCAAAGGGATCCCGTGGAGCTCTGGAGTTGTCCTGATTCCATAAACCGACTGTTACATCGATGCCCCGCATGGAACTGCCAATCTGTCACCGTCAATGTTATGATCAGATTGTATGACATGTTTGCCTGGCGACACTCATCTTACTTATTTCCATCAGCGACAACAATTATAATAGACATAAAAGAGACAGCTCCACGGAACTGTTGAGACTGTAAGGGACATCTTACTATGTTTCAGTGTCCAATATGATGCCCTACAGAATTCGGGATTTGGGACGTACATTTTACATAACATCTTACGACGATTGTTGTATACTATGTTTTTCTCATTTATGTTTTGCTATACATATACATAAATCAGCCCTATTAATATGGTAGGAAGAAAAAATAATGGTTGGAAGAGAATGCAGTTGTTTCAAATATCACAGCCTATCAAATTACCTCGGGAAAGGATTGTTTTTCTAGCAATTCTAAGCATAATTTCTGGTTTCTATCGCATTATTTCATAATTATGTATACGCAGCCAATAGATATAATGTTTACTACTTAATGGTCACACCCATATCCAACACACATGGCTATGTCGTCATACCTCAGGTTTGGGTTGTCTCATTAAATTTTAATGAGCAAGGTTGCCTTTTTATCAAACTATCCTGATTACCTCGAGTTCTTATAGGTTACACAGAAAATGGAATCAACTATATTTAGCAATATATATTAGCGATCTCGACATAAGAAAATCCGTTTGTTACCAAACACAGAAAAGCCGCCACTGAGAATGAAATGGAACCTCCAACACAAGACAAAATGTAAAAAATGTACCATCGATAACCAATAAAGTAAAAAATTAATGATGGTAGAAACAAATATGAGATGTTTGACATGACCTCCTGAAAGAATAAAAGGCCTGGACATATTTATCGAAAGAAATTATGAGGAATCAGACGAATTATCAGGCACACTATAGACTCTATAACATATTTATTTCAAAATAGCACACCGCCACATTTACTATTCCACATTTCTCAACTGATCGACTTTTCGCATGACTACATCATCGAAACATCTCCACCCTAGTTCAAATATGTTGGTAATTTACAAGCTGTTGCACATTAAGCTTCCCGAAAAACCTCATTAAAGCATTTCTAATGAGATTTTAGCCTACATAACATGGTAAAATTAGCATAATTCTAGAACTAAAATGCTATAGGATTGCATTTAAATTCGCATAGCCGAGACACAATTACACATGGTGGAGTAGTCTTTCTTTCTTTCTTTCTTCTCAATTTTGGTTAAATCGTGCTTCTCCCATAATTATGCTGAGGATTTAAATGGATGTTATTTCTTCAGCCGGTAATGTTGAAGTTTATCCTTCCCACAGCATCACCTCCCCACCCACGCACCATGATGGTTTGACCCAATGGACAGGGTGGGATTCAAAATAGGATTTAAAGGATTTAAGATGGCGTACATATAAACCTAGATGATATTAATACTGTTCATTTCTATTAGGCAAACAATTAACCTATCAGACACTATAGAACAGTTAAGCTATCAAAATATATCAATTACCCAAGTAAAAATACGAATCTCTTATCTGTCTCATATACAAAGGGATCTTCGAGATTCTATTGACACGAATCAAATAACTCGATGTGTTTTATGTCGATTTTTACTCAACTCGGTGTCAATACATCCTCAGGATCCTGTCGAGCACCCTTTTAATTCCTCTTTAATTAAAGCAATGCAAAAAGAAGGACGAATGTTGCCTACCAGCGCAAAACACCGATGCCTGAAAGTCTGCAGGATGAAATGATAATATATTCCAGACATGGTAGGTAAGGTGATTCGCAATAATATAGTCTTACTGATAAGATATTCTATGATAAAACATAATGGGAATATTTGTATAGATGTTTCGCTCCATGTGCACGGAAAAAAGTATTCGCCATTTGGTATTGTACGCTTCTCTCCAAAGAAATCAACTCACTATAATGACACTTAAGCACATCATAGTATCATCAATATGCAATTTATAAGGTATACATAATATATGTAATGGGACACAACAGTTTTTATCTCAGAAATATGACCTTAGTACAAAGAAGTCAGGACAATCGCGAGTTAAATAACTAATGTATATCCTAAATTACTCCTATCTACAGCGGATGTGCTTTTTTGATAAGAGTAACTGGTTTAGTAATCAATATTTCAGAACACCGGGTACCATTGAAAGTTCATCAATCAGGATTGAATCACAGAGCTGGTATTTAGGTTGGATCTATATGTCCTGGGATCTTTCCCAATCAATTAGGATGCTAGTGGATAGTGCGCTTCCAATTACATACACATCTTTCTTTATCAGGATGCATTAGTGCCGAAATTAATGTCCCTCCACTCAGATGAGTATAGACAAATTTGTATATAATATTATATGTACACATTGGTACAGGTGGACGGTAATTCCGTACCCTAAAATTTAGATTTAGTACTCACTCTCTAAGATAGATTTTAGAGTCAATCCGTACACTACAGATCCGATTACAAATATTGATATTCAGGGAATTACTCTAAATTACATTAAAATAACGTAATGTATGTAATGTAATATGAATCTTTGGCTCTTTTATATATATATATGAATTATCAGTAAGACATTTAAGATGAGAAGTCCATTAGGCCGATTCGTCTGACATTTCCATTCTTACGTTTACCCTTTATTCTGTCAAATTAATGAAAACTAAGGGACTGCCTAATGTGAGAGTAGCTCTACATCCATGGAGATTTTATTGGTGCGTTTTCTCGCCCCAGCTTGTAAATATTCAATAAGTATGTCGGCATTTGAATAAGCAGATTCCCTTGCTTCTTTTGTAGCTCAACACCGTATTCAACAAGTTATAAGTTTATTAAGTTAATCAATCATTTAATGAACTATTTTTCTGTTTAACTTTATAATCAGTTTAAGTTAATGTATATATTGTGCGTTTCCAAAGGAAACAAATTCTACGGTCAACTATTTGTGCGCAATGGCTAGATTATGAATATCGGACATACTGTAATCTGAAATGCCTCGAATGTCTGTATTAGAAGAACACAGGAGTGGAAGTAAAATTCAGTTTATTAACAACTAGGAAAGTTGCACGCTCCCTTTTTACAAAGGCAGTTGGATAAACATTGCAATTCCGAGCTTGTCTGTCTCCAATACCCCTTTCACACTACACCCAGAAAGCACTTTGAGGCGCTTTGGAGGAGTAGTGTGAATAGAACCGACTTGTAGAAAGCGCTTCCAAACCGACTCAGAAGCGAATTCGGTAATTCACCTCAGATAGGTGAATTGTGTAAACCGCTTCGCTTCGCTTTCTCAGTGCTAATTCTGGTAGTGTGATTGGAACCGAAGTGAAGTGAAGTGGTTTCTGACGTCATTGATCAGCTGTGTTGCTTATAAACACATGGAAAAGACTACGGCGACCTGCCCCGCAGTCTGAATAGAACCGACTTACTGAAAGCGCTACGAAGTGCTTCTCTGCTGCAGTATGAATGGTGCGCATTATAGAAACCAGTTCGCAACGATTCGCTTCGGTTGTGTAGTGTGAAAGGGGTACAAGACTTGAAACCCAGAAATCCCAAAGGGTGTAGTAGGTGTAGATCACTCAGATTCAGTCATGGGTGGTCATCTCTAAATGGGTTCCTCTCAAAACCTATACAGTGGCCTTAAGTGGCAACTTGTCAATCAAACCAAGATAACCAATAGAATACAACAAATGTCAACCAATAGGATGTCACACTGGCCTTCAGGGATTTACTGCAGAGATGGTAGAAGGTTGTCAATCAAGCAGTCCTTGCATAAGTGCAAAGTTAGTAGTGTTGGAGTGAATTACATCACACAGAGATGGGCATCCAGATATCCTCCCAGATAAGTGTCCACACTCCTCACACCAATCCTCAACCAACACCTCAAAATGTATCACATGAACTTGCTACTCAGGATGATTGACAGAATGGTACCCAATTCACTAACATTCACGAATTTTTTTTAAAAAAAATACCGTAGAATGTAAAAAGCATCCAAATTATTTTCAAATGTATCTGAAAACGGAGTTGACGGCTTCAAATATAAGGCGATTTGATACCATTTCTCAGTCCATCCATCATGGCATGGAAGAGTGTTGTCCTGTATCGCATCCAATTGCTTTTATTATTTGGCATCCTTTGTATTAATATCACCCCTGTCGCATCCACCGTACAGGCGTTTCTGCTTCATTCCTGTCTGAATTTGACCATGTTTACCTCTTTGTCTGCTGATACGACAATCTCTATTATATATATCCTATGTAAGGTACGCTATCCCTTGCCCTCTCCCCAAAATCTGTACTTCATGATCTGGTTAGAGTCTTTTTTTTTATAACAAAATGCATTATGCATGACATGGGCGGTTCGATAGGTTTAGGACCCAATACTAGTGACAAATCCAATGATTTCCCAAACAGCTTATTCATCAGAGTTTGGGAGGTGAGCATTCAGAATCCGTCCAAATTCCCTGCGATCATGCACTTCATCAATTCCTTGTTTAGGCTAAATCAGACATTAATATACAACAAATGAATAGACAATATAAAAGGTGTTTGTATAAGAACGATTCTAGCATGTGGAACTGCAGTTATTGAAAGGAAGGCTTGCTACAAATGCTTACCATTACAACCGGTTTACAAAGAGGGGTCATGCTTAAAGGAAACACTGAGTGAGATATTAAATAACGATCATTCATAAGGGAACAGGTGACCTGATATGAAAACAGGATTATAGAGGATTTGGTCATGTCCATAGCCGACTCAATGGTTTAAACTTTTTTTAAAACTGGGATAATTTTTGACTAGGAGTCTTTGTTCATGATGTTTGAGGAAGGATGACTCCTGCTAACTAAAAGATTCCCTTCAACATTTGTTGCCATGAATCGACATCCATCTGTGTTAGATTTCAACATTCCTATTTGTGTTCCTTTTTTTCGATGACTCTGACACCTGATAGGATACTAAAAGGATCTTGTCTGGCATCGATCTTTCTGTTTTCTTGTCGGCACTTTTGCTGTGTGTGATATTTTTCTGCTTAGACGTTTCTCATGAAAAGCTGGTACCATTGAATATTGGATACACTGCCAAGAAATCACGGGAAAGCGTGTTGGATGTCATAGTATGGCATTGATCTCTTTGCCTGGTTGATATTCATTAAATATCTGAAATATCTGAAATTCATTAAAACAACATTTACTGTTGGTGCTCTGTAGACGAGCATTTATTCAAATACCATTAAAGTTAATATAAATTCATGAACTTCATGAACATGGGTACCACACTTGTATGGTAAGTTATACAATGGAAGTGTCCTAGTTATTATATTCTGCAATCCTTCTGAGACTACCATATTGCGTGTAATGTAAGAATGTTTAAAACTAGTGCAAAAACAAACAACTATCCCATTTCATAACTGAAATAAAGTGCTAGAATTATGAGATAATGTAGCCAAATAATCCTGGTTTCGGTACAGTTCTTGACAGACTTAATTAACTTGTTACACATGAGATTTCTTATTATAGTTAAATATAGTCCAATAGATCCGCGACAGACAATGCACCCAAGTAAAAGCGATAGCAGTGATAATGATGTCATAATATCATTTGTTGTTTTTAAATCCTGCCAGGAAGATTTGTTTGGAAGTTGGTGCGTTATAAATTGCTTTCGCACCTCATCTCGAGGAGCAAGCAATCTTGCATCGTGCAAATAATCCTTTATGATACCTCCTCAAGCCAGCCAGTCCTCGGTTACTGGGAAATCTTACGAAGGCAGATCTCAAGGGAAGCTGTCCAAGCAAATCTGCTTGTAATGAAGTATGGATTTCAGGATTCAGTCTGAAGGATCTGGACCTTAGGCCATGCTATACCGAGGTAAAACGTCGGTAGAGGGCACCAGTAATGCTTCCACGTCTGATCGTAACATCGATCGAACTGTTAGGAAATGGAAGTAAGAGGGAAAACCAGAAGAAGCAATGAAAGAATCCTTAGGTCAATAGAAGAGGAAATGTTATAAGTATGGTTTCAATGCCACAGGACTATCGTCAGCTTGAGGGCCGGCACATAAAGAAAGGTCAGATCATTTTTGGTGTCGTCATTATGCCACACTCGTTTTCTGCGAAACACAACTCGCAGAGCTCTGTTGAATTCATCCATAAGTAAACGGACTTGGTGGTTTTTTTAAAAGGTGAAATCGATGGTTGCCAAAGTGTTGTTTTATATTCTCCAAATGTTGGCGCTACAAGCTCACTTCATAATGTAAAGCTAAGGTTGCAGAATTACAATTACTGAGCAGAGCCGTGTGATGGTGCATTTAAAAGAGAATTCTGTCCATTTATAATGATTATTATTCATGCAAATCATGAGTTAAATTTCCGCGACTGATTTTCTCTCCGTCAAACTGAGAACATATGTCTGCGATTTGCATAATAAAAAGACTCCCAGAAATAGTATGTCTCAGTTAAAATGTCTACTGCATGTCAAGTGAATACATATCTCATCAGTCAAAGGCTTTCCTGTGGATAACAAGAATCCTCGAGCTGTTTTGGTTTTTACCGCTTGATTGATTGCTATCTCTAGTAAATAGCTAACCGACAGGAGTATATGTGTCTTCCTTAATTATAAGAGCGATGCATAATCGAGGATATATCATATGCATATATTCCAGATGTCCTCAGTTATACTTGCTTGCAAAGTCATGACAAAATATAACGTGGATATCGTAAAAGGCTTCATCAAATCAGGAAATCAGATAGAGTGTTGATTTACTCCGATAATATTGTCCTCAGCATCATACAGACAAAACAGACGAATTTCCTATTTTGGATATTTGTAGTTCTCGACACGAATGCTGAAGTACATTATCCTTACTCATTAATTAAAGGTGAATGGGACAACCCATGCAAGCACCAATTACAAAGGCAATTCACCCAATCCCTTTGCAGCGTATGCATTAGCGAATGCCTGGCTTTTCTGGACAAAGTGCGAGTAATTCACAGTCATTTTTATCCTACTGCTGTCTTCAATGCCAATCTTTTTAAAGTATTTGCGTCTCCCCTGCACGGAAAAAACAATAAATTTCTTTCCAGCGCTTTGGGTGTGATATAATACAATCATATCAAATAGCATATATATGACCAGCTGTTTCCAGACTGCACTCGCTCAGACTGCGTTTTAAAGGCAGGAGAAATGAATATGCACCTCAGGTTGCAAATCCCACAAGACCGAATTTGATAAATGGCATTAATAACGACGATGCCCTCAGGTACATATTTTGTCATAAAAGTTGAGGCAGGCCCTTTTAAGGCTCCTGTGAACACAGCGGTGTGCACTCGAGGATAGGAAATTGGAGTTGGAAAGTACTAGGACTTACACTATTGCCCTAGAATAATAATTCCCTATATTGATGTGCCGAGAAAGACAAAGAATTATGGTGCCGTTGCAGAATAAATAACAAATTTATGATAGTAAATTTCCATAAACCCACATTATGATCGTGGTATTTCATAAGCTGCCGTAGGTAGGATGTTCTTGTAACAATTCCATAACTCTGATTCCTATATAATACATATACCGCAGGCAGAAAAACTACTATCCTCTGGGAATAACATACGAAGTTAAAATGAAATCATCGCTCAACTCGGATTACCAATCAAAGTTTGGAGAGTTCCGTTATTCTTTTTAATAAAAGATTTCTACACTATTGCCTGCATCCTAAATATTGCGTGATGTGTTGTATGTATTCAACCATCGTATACCGTAGTCAACCAATTGGGAATTTCCATTTGGCGGTATAAAGTGGTTGTGACATTGTAGTAGTCTCATCAGTCTGAGAATAGGAGAAATAATCTGTTCTATTTGTATTGTAAAGTCGCATTATCTCTATCTATTCACCAATGGAAAAATCGCGAAGTATAAAGGATCCTGCCTGTTGCCCCCGTAAGAATATCTCCACCCAATTTGCCGTCGAAAATGATCATTACTTCGCTCCGAATCTAACGTAATGCCACAAGCATTGATATTTTTGAAGATAGGTGCATCAAGCCAAGATTCAAGGGTAGGTTTCCTTCTGAGGAGCATCCAATTATGTTAATTCACACGCCTCAAATGAAGATATTCGCACTGAAATATCACATAAAATTTAAGCATATTGGCATTTCCATAGTGGATGACAACCTTTCATGCATATTCAAGTACTAAGCAGTCTAGCTTAACGCGTTATAAAAGGTAATATTCTCAAACGAAACTTGGCATTCCCCTCCGTTGCTATTTTACAGAGGAAGGCGAGGGATTTGATGTATTCAACCTGAGGGAATCTACACATACAGATAGAGTCTAGATTGATGAGGCCTCGGGGACACAGAGGAAGCTCTTTTGTTCATTCCCTGACTCGAGTCCAATTAATTATGTCACCCTCTACGATCCCCAGATAGTGATTTTGGGCATCAAAAAACATCGATGGGATCTAAGGCGCCATTTGCTAACCTATTAAGCATAGGTAGTTTAATGATGCAATTTGACCACAATGTACTATAGGTCATTCTGTTGATTCCTCCTTGATTTGACCTTCAGCTATATAGTGGATTTATGTCAATGCTAATACTCTAGTTAACTCATGTTTGTACCGTAGGGATAACGTAAGCATGAACATATCTATTCACCTGTCCTTAAATTACCCATTGTTATATAATGTTAGATACAGCTAAGAATTAGAGATTTAGAAGCATAGCTGTGCTTCGCAAAAAAGACTTTTAAAGCTAAATCAATGTGACGCTATGTTAATAAAATAGGGTTAGATAAGAGGGTTGGAAAGACTTAGCAGATAGTGGCTGGTGCTTCCTACCACGGGGATAAAACAATCAGGTCTCACAAACTCAGTTCCCCCTAAACACTGAATACATTACCTTAACCAACGAATAAAAGACAACTAAAACTAAATGAAATGTTTATAGAGATAACAGTAGACCATACGAGGTCCGCCAGGAGAAAACGAGTATGACGAGGCAAAACAGCTTTCTAAGGGCCCCGATGTAGTATGGAGGAAGACATACTTAGTGAGCAGCTTTTTATTCATTAGCATAGATGCAACATACAAGGTAGAAAAATTGATGTTTACTCTTATGGAATATATTATGTGCAGTTAGATTCCTTCCAGCGGGCCTCATCATTAGCCGGAAAGCAGAGTCAGATAAAAATACTCTGCATTTTGTGGACTAGTGCATAATTGCCTCTTTGTCCAATTGTCAGCTATTACACTACAGCCGGGCTTGGTGATTCACAGCTCACTACGTCCTCTATGATTAGAGTTCCCATTCTTCAATGAACTACTTTGAGAAAGGAAGTGTAACTATGACAACGAGAAAAAAGCTTCTGCACTGAAACTACCCCGATAGCAAGCTGTAAAAGGGTATCTGTATCCAAGTAAAAGCAGGTTGATATTTATAATTCCAGCCCATCCATTCTTTAAAAAAACCAAAGTAATATTAATGGTCGAATTTATTGGAGTATCGTGTCCTTATAGATAGGTCTTATTGACTCCCCGGAACAATACACTTTCTGTAATTCCCAGGGAGATGCTTATATAATAAAAGCAAGAGAGGTGATGTATCTGAATAAAGAAAAGATATATGAATAACACTTACGTTCTTGAGATTTCGAAGCAATGGACGTGTAAATAGAGTCCAATGAACAAACTCACGGTTTTGTATATATATAAAAACATTAATAATACTTCATTGAATATATATAAGGCCCGAAACTAATGTGCCCTTTGGATTTATGACATTTCTCCCAAGAACTTTGTCTCGAAAGGATCCCATACGCCAGTGAGGTTAAGCCCTGGGCAACATTCATATTCATACACGTGTATTCCAGCAATAGTGATTTTTGTGCTATTCAAAACCCGATCTTTACATTATATTCAAATGCATGTGTATGACACACACGGTATCGGGGACAAATAATGGTCCCAACTATTCAGTGTGCAGCCTCATGTTTCTCAGATTGAAATGGCAAAGAATGAAGCTATGTTGAAGTTAGGTCTCACCACGTATTTCCCAGAGGCCTCCTTTTGCCTCAACGCCGTGGCAACGGCCGTAGCAACGAATTCGTCTCTGGAACCGATGGCCAGTGACATCAATCTTTCTTTGCGTTGAGAACCTAGACTTCGGGTCTCTTAATTTGCTACATATCAGACTCAGTACTACGTCTAGAATAAGGCATTGGTAGTCATTGTCTCCAAACTACGTTATTTCAGCGGTGTAATGTCTTGTAATCGATTTTAAACGTTTCTTTCACATTCAAGATATTGAAGCATAGTGAGTTATCAGGGAACGGTTATAACACCCATCAAGACCGATCTGCAACGGTAATTGGTATTTGTATTTGCATTTCTAATTATGCTTTGATTTATCATATACTTGAATAACCTTTGATCATAATAATATTGTGAGGGAGTGGTTTTGACCTATACACCGATTAGAACGAACTATAGCTTTGCAATCTACTTCATGATTTAGAGGCATTTAATTCAATCGTGTTCATAAATGTAGCCTATGTGAATTTCTACTCAGAAGCTTATAAATCTTGGAGATGCCTAATTATGTTCAATTCTATGGTCTGACCAGAGTTACACATTGTTCTGCTAACAATCAAAAAGTATATTGAAAATTCCATTTCAAGATATTATATGTATTAAAACGTGTACAATGTTGTTTATCAGAGCACAATCAGGCTAAATAATTGCAACCCTCTTTTGTGTGGTTTGGATTGAAAGGATGGCATAGCTTCTTATAGCTACAAACTAAATAGATCAGGTGACCAATTTATATCCGTTGATATCTAATTCAAACTAAAGGGGGTCCCTCTGTGGTGTGAAGACGTGTTATTTATGCTTGTTTATCCGGACATAAATGGTCGCTGTGGTAGACTTTTGCAGCTATGCGCTGCCTGGCCAAACGCTACCTGATTGGCTTGGCTAAATTTATAGGTTCCGGGTCAAGCCCACGCCCATCCAATCGCAAGGAAGGACCGGCTGGGGTGAAACTCCGTCCCAGATGGGGCTTTTCTGATACTCTGATTGGTCAACATTAGGGAAATCGACCCAGTCTAACCAAAAAAATAGAGCTCCCTCGATCAGTGGCGAAGGTTATTCCTGAGACTGCTGGTTCATTTTTAGATCTCGTGCTAAGACACACTAAATTCTGCCATTATATGAACTTTCTCCAGATGAAAAATGTACTATTAGAAATATAATATCATCCGTGTGATGACTGTATAAAACTGTATTGTATACAGAACTTTAATATGTAAAATCTGAAATCTCTCGATCTAATATCGTTATTGTTTTCATAAGTATTTAACTGTTATTTCGAGTAAATAAGGGTCAGGGCATTCTGCTTACGTCATGGGATTCAACATATTTGGAACGAGAATGGAAAGGTGAAGATATACAGATGGGGATTCCTCCAGTTATGCCAGGTTCGCTGAGTGGTTTCATTGAACGAATGGAGAAATCTAATATTTCGAATCTAACACTGTGAGAACTCTGCAGCAGGGGGCCCTTAACGGATAATTCAATCAAAGACGGCCAATTTACAAATCGGCTCTATTGGCGATATCTAAAATATGATCCTTTAATTTCTTTTTATTCGCCAGAACGATATTACGGGATACTGGTCAATGGATTAGAAGATTGTAGGGAGAAGCTTGTTTGTGGGAGGCGTATGAGCATGCCGGGGAAGATAGGGAGAGGAAAATGAAGGCCTGTAGCCGGAAGAAGGAGGCATTGCATGAGAAGAAGCTATGTAATAAAAGTAGCGTAATCACATGACAGTCGGATAAAGAGTTTTGCATGAAATGTGGAGCATGGGATAAGTATGAGTGCCCAGGGTAAAATGCATTACCGGTATCTCCTCGGATTGTGGGACCAAGAGCTGTGGGCAGGGGATGGAAATACAAAAGATTTTAAGACTGAAACATAATGCTTTGGTAACTAGAGGCATTAGATAACTCACCGGGGACGATTTTATCGCCAATATAATGAGCTGCGTACATAGAAAAGAATAGTGAAAATATGAGAATGGTCTGAGGCGTTCGCATATAAAGCATCTCTCATTCAATACTCCTCGGCTTTTGAACTTCGTTTCGCTTGGTGATGAAGAACTAAAGGTGCCTTCTTTGAAGAGCTTTACAATCGGCGATCAGATAGACTGTTAATTGTTGGACACGCGACCAATAAGAGCTAATCTAATTAGGTCAGGATGCAAGGATCATAATTGGGTTCATGCCTTCACTCCATCGGGTGCTTTGCTCGTCCCTGAGTAGCTCATATTTCAAAGCAAATCCCCTTGGTAGCCTAATGCGATTCGCTCAAATATAACATGCATGTTGCACTGTATGTAGACACATGGACACAGTGCATCTTAATTGCACAGGTATACACCAGTATTTGTGGTTTCTTGTGATGAATATGTGGGGATGTTTTTAGAAGATCATGGTTTTGAACTGATGTTGGATCTATGGATACTTGCCCAGATCATATCAACCTATATTTCAATACAAAAGAATAATAAAAACAATATTTATAATGTTTTCCTCAGTTCACTCTTCGATTAGTTCACATTTTACTACATAACGCCATTCTGATGTTGTCTATGGTATAAAATATCATGAAGCACCCTAAACTACCCTTTCCACATAATGTAAGATTTATGGTTAAGACTCCTAATTGTAATAGCCTTTATACAGAAGCATACATGTGTGGGAGGCTCCCTCCCAAGCCATTTGCCTTTATAAGCTTTTCTCATGACAGATACCATCGGGGTCTAAGATCAGAAGATCTCATTTTCTTTTATTCTCCCATCACCCTTCTGCTTTATCTTCTCTGACAAAAGATCAGAACAATATCCTAAACCGATGAAAAGAAGGTTTGCAAATGTTCAATCCGATCTGTCAATCCTTGCAGGTCCCTAGTATGTGACTCGCCTGCAATTGCATGTCAGCAACCTCGATCACTATACCCTGGTGAGTGTTTAGTCTTAGAATGTAGGTCTCCTAGCCATCTACATTATATCTATAGATCATTTGGTCTTTACGATTACAATTATTAACATTTTCTGTTATTATAAGAATAGATTCCATCTGAATAGAGCATATCTATAAATTTACTTCCTCTCACCTTGTTTCTAAAATGGAATTTGCAGAGCATCTGGAAGGCATTATGTGTAATGCTTGATATTTGATAACAACAAATAAACCTAGAGGGAAAATATAATATCCGACGAACTAAAGAGCAATGTTCAGAAGGGGAATTCCTGTTTTTTTGACTGGAGCAAATTGATATTATTCTTTTTCCTCTGTTAAGATGCTTTAGGAAAACCCGATGTCATTGTAACATACTCAGAAGAGAAGAGTTGTCCCTTTGTTATTGACCATTTCACACATGATGTTCCTGCTGGCCTATTTTCGCATTTTATGCCAAATAAGCCCACACAAGCTCATCCCACCTCGGCACAGTGATACGATATACTGCTAGATTTATTTCCATATTGTTCTCTTATGGGACATCAGGACAGATTGAGGTCCATATTTCTTCGATGCTATGGGAGGAGACAACTCTTCTTATCTGATTCAATGACTTGGTGGAAAGGCGCCCCCGGGATATTCCCATCCACATTAGGCAGTGCTGGTCTCAATCTCACGAGGAAATCTTGAATGGGATGCAACGTGTGAATACAAGGTGGCTATGCCCACAAATATAAGATATAATCAGTCACAAAGATCGGATATTCGAATTGTGTTATATCATATATTATAAACGAAAATAACAACTACCAAGGTTACGTTACCCACATATATAGATATTTTGCATTATTATTACTTATACATAAATATATATATATATGCTCCTTGCTCGTTAATTAGAAAACCTATGATTTGCGTTGTGAATTTGATGTATAGATCTAATTTCATGTGATGAGCAGAAAAGTACTTCGGGGCCTCGTATGCCACTCACGAGAAATATTCGTAAGGCTTCAATGGAGTGCTCAAGGCGCACCCAGGGCGACACATCTGTGTCATACAGTTAGAGCGTTGCAGGAAATGATTCCTACATCACGTCAACGCCAAGTTATCTCTTTATAGGCTCGTGTCTTGACATCTTGATGTGATGTTTCGAGATACACATGCTGGCAGAGAAGCTCTGATCTGATCTGAATCTCCAGTGGTAGCTTCCCCAACGCGAAACTATTCTCCTATTTCCTTTATAGATAGAGGTATTTAAATTTTAAGATGACATCATAGGATTCAAAGGCAGGTAAAATAGATGGGAAATCCCAATGAATTAGAAATCGATAACGTTATATGTGTTTTACATTGAAATCGAAAGCGAGAATAACTTAAATGTTTCATTTATTTCTCTTTATGTTCATAGGCTAATGTCAGGAGATTATAATATAATGTTTAACTTAAGCATTTGTTTGGTTGTACCTAAAATATTTTTAACAACCATTAAATGTTACCAATACTTACTACAGTTGGGTTGACAACGCCCATATCGCAGCGCGTGGCTGTGTTTACTTCTCATCTATGACGTCACCGCGGGTTCGGCCAATCAGCATCGCCGAGCCCCGCCCACCTTGCCACGCCCATTCGATCTAGCCACTTTGAACTCAGCCGCGGAAACGTTCACATCGTTTCGCCTGTCTTGAAAATTTTTTCAAGTTTGGAGCCTATATTGAGTTTGTTCATGATGGCTCCGAGGACTTTAAAGCATTGTGAGGCGTGCAATGAATCCCATGGGGGCGTGGTCGGATTGTCTTGTACAAGGGCTATGAATAGCCGTATGGCTGCGCTGGAAGGATTGGTTAACAAGTTGGTACATACCGTGGAAGAGAAAGTCGTCGTTAAATCGTCGGAGGGCGTCATTCCCCCGAAGATCGTCAACAGTGATTCTGATATCCACTTCAACGAGCAGCATCGTTCACGTAGTAGGGCTTCAAGTGTAGAAAGTTCAATATATAATGTCCAAGGTTCTGCTCGTCGTTCTCGTCGTCGTTCGAGGTCTGCTGGATCATCCAAGCCGTTTGACCACGAAACACATCTTGATAAGGGTGAGGACATTGACTCATTTGAAGCATTATTGTTGCTGAATTTACGCCTAATATCGAAGCTAGTTGTGGATGAGAGACCGTATAGTGAGTTGGCTGGCGTGGTGAATCACACGGTAACTATGTGTGAAAAGTCAAAATCTCAAGTGTACAATCTCCGTGCTAGTGTCCTGTACGACAAGTGCGTTCGTACCAGAGCAAATAAGGAGGGTCTTGGAGCCTTTTCCAATGTCAAACAGGATGAAATTCTCCGATTTTATTCGTTCGAGAATTCAAGAAAGGCTGTAGCTGAGTCGGCGATCAAGAAAAAGGTAAACACCGAACAAAAAGTTTGTTTCAAGTTCAACTCTTCTTCCGGCTGTGTAAAGTCACCGTGTGCCTACCCACACAAGTGCTCCAATTGCCTGAAAGGTGAACATTCAGCTAGAACCTGCCCATCAGGGAAATCAAACAAATAGGAATTAACATGTAATCGGGGTTTTATTCGTAGTAATAACCATAGTTTGGAAATCTGTGATAAAGAAAAGTTTGTTACTTCGAATGGTTGTCTTGGCGACACCGGAAGTGGTGCGTCCAAGATGGCCGACAACGGATTGGAATCTGTCAGTTCGGACACTTCGACACTTAAAGATTTAATTCCTACGACTTCGATTACTCATCATTACCCGGAATTTGTTCATGAATGTATGTATTCCGACATTTTCGGTAAAATTTCCAAATATATTGACGGTGGTTCTCCCGATAGTGGAGATAATTTAATATTCACCGCTCCGATTTCGCCGGGTGGCTGTACTGTCCCCGTTTACGGTAGTTGTGGGCATGGAACTTGTACGTGCAGTCATTCCTTAGCTAACGTCAATACTCAACTTAAACCTTGCCGTTTTGCCTTTTGCCTTTTCACCCAAGGTTCTTATATGGTAGAAAAATATCTTCATGTATTTTATGGCATTTGTGACGGTTTTGATATCGTAGATGGCCCAGTACAGGGTTACGACTGTGCGAATTATGCTTCGATTTTGGAGCCCACAGCTAAACAAAAAATGGATAAAATAGTTGCTAACGAACTAAAAGAAGGTTTTATTTCTATCGCTGATGTTTCTCCTATATGTATCCATGCCCTGGGTGCTGTGAATAAGCCTGACGGGGGTATCCGTCCGATCACCGACTGTTCCAGACCTGAAGGTATATGTGTAAACGACCAATGTAGTAGTTTGGTTCGTACTTTCTCTTACAACTCAATAGATGATGCTGTTAATTTAATCGAGAAAGATTGTTTCATGGCAGTCATTGATATTAAATCTGCCTACAGAGCGGTTCCTATTAACCCTGAACACAGAAAATATTGTGGTTTTAGATGGTCCCTCGATGGGGTAGACACATTATTCTATGACAACAGGTTGTGTTTTGGCCTCCGTACAGGGCCTTGCTATTTTGATGATATCTCCAATTTTGTGACTGACTCTATACGAAATGTTTTCCATATTCCAGTTGTGAACTATTTGGACGATTTTTTTACATGTGATTTGTCTTACGATGGCTGTACTGCAGCAAGGGACAGTATAACAGGTGTGTTACGTTTCTTAGGCTTCTATGTGGCGTGGCAAAAGGTGACATCTCCCAATTCTACCTGCAGATATCTAGGCTTCGACATAGATTCAAAGGAAATGTCTGTGTCTATGCCAGAAGATAAAATCGTCAAGCTTCACAATATACTTTCATCTCTAGAGAACTCCTCGTCAATTTCCAAGAAACAGCTAGAAAGTGTATGTGGTTACATAAGCCACTGTGCAACTGTTTTTAAAGGAGGAAAAACTTTTTGCAGGCGTTTATTCGACCTGTATAAACTTGTGATTTCGAAGCATTTGAGACATGTTGATATTTCTCCCATGTTTCGTCAGGATTTAATGTGGTGGAAATCTTTCTCTGCTTCATTTAACGGTCGTCGTCTACTGGAAAAAGATATATACGCCCACCCAATGGTATCTGACGCTTCGTCAAAGGGTTTTGGCGTTTACTTGAACACTGATTGGGTTGCTGGTACATGGGAGAACAGTATTTTGCAACCAGATTTCTCTGAGTGTGGCCATATTGTCTCACGCCCGAGTGAAGAAGGGATAGCATCCAACATCAATATACAGGAGCTATTTCCTATCTTGGTAGGCGTGAGAAGGTGGGCAAAAATATTCAAAGGAAAAGCCATAATGTGTTTCATTGATAACACACAAGTTATTGCCATGCTTACGAATGGTTCCAGTTCTAGTTATCGCGCAATGCAGTGGCTATATGAGCTTTACTGGTTAACCTTTATATTCGACATTGAATTAATTCCTAGATATATTAATACGAAAAACAATTTATTAGCTGATACTCTCTCTAGGGTACCATATCTGCTTAAATCTCCTGACTCGCTTGTATGTCTGAAGCAAGCTGGATTGTGTTGTGCTGATGAATTCTTATCTTCACTCCTTAGGCTGGGACAAATGGAGGAGGAGAGTAACATTTCTACAAACCCTGTCGGTGTCTGATTCGACATTGAAGCAACGTACAAGACAATGGAGTGTTTTTTCTGATTTTATATCAGAAAATAAATCTCACTTGGATTATATCTCCATTGATATATTGTGTATGTATGCAGCCCTTTTATCAACTTTGATGAAACACTCGTCTGTTATAACCTATTTATCTGGTGTGATTTTTGGAGCAAAAATCAGGAACATTCCATGCTCATCGATGTCCCATCCTGTGTTGAAATCTTTGCTCAAGGGCATCGCTAAACTCCCAGGTTCAGCAGTGATCCCAGCATCTCCACTATTACCTCGTCATCTCAAGAGATTATTTCATCTGTTGAATTTTGAACTATATGAACATGTATTGGCCTGGACTATTTATATATTTCTATTTCGCTCTATGCTTAGAGTTGGCCATGTGATTGAATCATCACACACTATACGTCGGAGTGACATTTCCTTCCATAAATGGGGATTATCCTGTGCTGTGAAATCTTCTAAAACTACTTCTGAGCCATTCGTCATCCCAGTGGCTAGTTCTCCAGTAAACGAGCTATGCCCTGTATACTACATAAAGAAGATATTCGCCTGGAAGTCTCTTCCTTCTGATTCATGTGCATTCAGCCTCCCCAATGGAGAGTCTATGTCTTATAATTATTTGAATACATTGCTTGCGGATTTGTGTGCTAGAGCTGGATTTGTGGGTCATTTTACTATGCATTCTCTCAGGAGAGGGTCTGCAACTCACATGTCGTCAAGAGGCATCTGCTTGTCAGATATAAAGAACAGAGGCCGTTGGAGGTCGGATTGTGTAGAAAAGTATATATCTCCTTCATTGGACCATGAGTTAAAGATTGATGCTCTCATCTCCTCATCGTTGTAGTGTGTTTGGGCTTTTGGTACTGAATAAATGTGCTTTGCTGCCCAAACGGCACTCCTGCCTCTGGTTATATATTCATATTAGATATATATGTCATCGTACTACCTTTATACATCATCCGACACGACCACGCCCCCCTGCGCATATCTACAGTTGGGTTGACAACGCCCATATCGCAGCGCGTGGCTGTGTTTACTTCTCATCTATGACGTCACCGCGGGTTCGGCCAATCAGCATCGCCGAGCCCCGCCCACCTTGCCACGCCCATTCGATCTAGCCACTTTGAACTCAGCCGCGGAAACGTTCACATCGTTTCGCCTGTCTTGAAAATTTTTTTCTTTTATTCTATGTATTGTATTGGGTACTGAATAAATGTGCTTTGCTGCCCAAACGGCACTCCTGCCTCTGGTTATATATTCATATTAGATATATATGTCATCGTACTACCTTTATACATCATCCGACACGACCACGCCCCCCTGCGCATATCAATTGATACAATTTCTGACTCCTCTATCGCGTCCTTAATATTAAATTATGTCTTTAAAATATGCAATTAAGCTTGTAAAAAGCGTAGCTAACAAAATATAGGACTTTTATTATAATTTAATGAGAAAAAAGGAAATTAAGCATATAATCAGCCTTACTGTAGTAAGTATCGGGGGATTTCAATATGATTTATATAAAACCTATTAGTAAAATACGATAATTTGCCCATATTAAGAAGGGCATAGATGCAGGTCATATGCAAAACTATCATTGGACAAACATGATTTTCTCCAAGACATTAGCGCATTTTAAATTCTATTGATAGGATTTAAATAATCATTAGAGCGTAATACATTAATGCCCCGAGCGAGGGTTTCACATATTTTATAACCGAGAATGAAGTTATTTGACTTTACATCATGTGGGGCCTTTTATGAAATGTTTCACGATGTCTAAATGTGCCCATGTGCCACTTAATTTCAATATGCCTAAAACGCTTCTGGTATACATAGGCGCTTTTTGAAGCTAGGTATTATGAGACCAAATACAAAGGTTAACTACAAATTAAAAAGAAATAGCTTGCGGCATGCTTTACATTACATTATATAATGTACAACACCTGCCTATTGAATGGTTAGAGAATTAACTTGTTTTGAGTTGCTATGTGGTGGCTAAATTTTTCCACTAAGAGATGCATCCCCTTTCATTGATTGTTACAACCATCCGGTGAACAATGATAAAAACCAAAATGCCTGACAAACTGGGTTAATGCATTCATTTGTAAATCTTTGGTGATAAACAACACACGGTTTAGCTTTTATTATATTCACCTCTATAATACTAAAATGCGAGTAGAACAAGAATACATAAGCCCCAAACTAACCAGTCCCAACTAAAGTCTAAACTTCAATGACTAGTAACGATGAAATAAAAGCTTTTACGAATCATACACGTGCTGGTGAGAATCGTCGGTCGATCGTTGTGCTTATAACAACTGGAAAATCATATGACGGAAATAACCTCGAAAGTGGAGAAAATTTCCAATGGATTTGACTCCAAACTTCCCACGTCATTCATGCAGTGAAATCATAACAGGGTCATTTGGGGAATGGATACGCCCTTCTTGAACGTTTATGCGAAGGCTTAATCGAATTTCACAGCAGTTCCTCTGCCTATATTTGACTCCAGGAACCAAGTGGTATCTAGTCTTACATGGGGTTTTATGTTGGTGGTTTATGATGAGCCGATTATGATGTATACATATTGTTATATCATATAGTTTCAAGTGCATGACCTTTCGTTAACATACATCAAAGAAAGAAGAGTAATATTAAAAGAAAAGTTGCTATATGGCCCTGCAATAGTACTTACGCCCTTGGCTCATTTACTATATCTATGACCTTTGATATATATACGAGGGGCCCAAGTGTGAGAGGTTCGATTAGTATGCTATTTACCTACTAATATAGAATTAGATGTGGAGTTTTCACTACTAACTGGTGGAGTAGAGGACCGATTGGGTGTTTGAAATCTTCAGAGAGACGACGATTTGAATTGTTGAATGTCACTTTATTATTCCCAACGTTTCGGGAGCTTTTCTCCCTTCTTCAGGGGTAGTGGATGTTACAATAAGATAGAACTAGTTTGTAGACAAAGCTTAATTAAATCAAAGGAGAGGTAACCTGATCGATATGCAAGTAGACACTCGCGTTTAATTAGTTAATTACACGTAAAGATAAATACTGAACTATCTACACTCATATTGTTTTATCTGAAAATGATGTAAACTTTTCCCACCTTTATGACAACTAGATGTAAAAAGACAGAAAGAAATTATCAAAGAGGAAGTCATCTGAAAAAGAGGGAGGGAACATTTTATAAATGATGGGAGGTGTGGTTCTTGGCTGGAGATGATACAAAGGATTCTGTGTAATGATATTATGTGCACTAACGATAGTGCTAGTTTAGAATGATCTGTGTATTTTTGCTTGGATAGGAAGATTTACTGTGAATGTCTCCCCGAGGCAGGCCTAGTTTGGAAGCACTTCTAAGCGCTGTATATTTTCCCTTAATGCAAGGTTTCTTCTAATTAGGCAGGGAGCTTGCCAAACTGGCGTAAGATGATGAAGGGTGAGCTGAAGATATAAGTGGACGAAGATGAGCTCGTTATCACATGACCTGGATGGATTGTATTTCCCCTCCTCTTGGCCTTCACTATAAGGTTTCACTTTTTAAAAATGAAATTTCCTTTGATGGAATACAGCGCAGATTAGAAGCGAATCTTTATTACTCATATGATCGTTGCTTAAGAGATTATACAGAATTAATTGCAGAAACAACCATAAGATTCATCAATCAAAATTGAAAACGTGCAACTGTGGGAGTTATTTTTAACTTCTACTTTGCTATTTGATCCATTAGACATAATTGGTAAATCTACTGCCTATCCACATATTCTCAGCAGGTTAATGGGGGATCCTGAATATTGCGAAGCCTCTCAAAGTCATCTTTGGAATTAGTTGATTAAAGCATCCCATTAATTGGATTGTTCTCCGTAAGAATCTGGGGGCGCTCAACACCATAGATCATCCATTCTGCTGCTACAGCATTAGGATGGATGAGGGTGGGCAGGACAGGTTCCTATTATATCCATACCGCTTAGAAGAGCGAGTAGAACGATCACAGGACTAAAGTCGATCGGAGAAGGTCGATTCTGTACTGGTATAAAATTTCCATGGTGTTTAGGGCAAAAAGTTTACATCCTGCCTTTGTTCTAAGGTTTATACTTCAAGGAACTGTAGGGTGTTGACAGACAGATTCCTAATTTTGTTGCAAGATCATTGGCATTTCAGTTCAGGGAAAAGCTTTCGTATGGGGAATTTTCTTATTATGACTATTAAATTTATAAAGAGTTTAAGCAGGATAATTTCATAACCATGTAAGGAAGCTTATTGATAGAATTAGTAACATTGGTTGATTAACATAGCAATATAAACGCAGAATAGGTTTCTATTTGCGGGCAGTGCAGGGATTTTTGAGGATATCATTAACCAAAGGCCCGGGTTTGTTACCAAATGGTATAAGGCGCGTACCAGTAATGTTTTTTTCTCTATGGCACATGATAATGATGTTTAACAGTAAAAAGAATCCCAAATGGTATAAGGCGCGTACCAGTAATGTTTTTTTCTCTATGGCACATGATAATGATGTTTAACAGTAAAAAGAATCCACCATAATGTATTTTAAGCGATAAGAATTTCAGTGGTGGGTATGGAAAGAAGACCTTGATAAAACATTTCTGATGTCCTAGGCTCATATTTAGTATCTAAGATCATGACGTGATGTTTATGAAAGCTGATAGCAATATGGTGCATATACATAAGACCAACTGGGTCATCACGTTATCCGAGGCTCATCTACATGAGGTAATGTACTCGACATGGACCCCTGGGGGTTGGCATGGAATATCAGAGATAGGCAGGAAGGTAGAGTCGCCATTTGAAAATGAATCTGGCTTCCACTTATACACAGAATCCTTGGTAAAGGAATCGCATTACATACCATAGAACACAATTTATACGTTCTTCTCCCTCCTCATTCTTGAATATCATTTCCATACTGATGTGGCATCAGAATTGGAATCACCATTGGCTTTAGAATGAATATTAGTCGAAGGAAGTCTTGAGGTAGATTTACATGATAAATATTTGTTAATTACATAATGTCTATTCAAATTGAAACGTTACTGGAATTAATTATGGGCATTGTTTGCAAGAGTCTATAGCTCTACGTGTATTGACTTTTAGAAAAGCTGTCTAGCTGGTTCATTTATTTTCATGAACATCCTGAAATATCTAAATATAAATAAGTGCCATGGAGGAAACCAATTTAATAGCTATGGTTACTGTGAAAATTTGCATGGACGATCGCAGTACTTTAAATATAGAATCGCTCTATAACCAAGACACGTTATTCCCATCACTGGGCCTCGCCAAGGCGCGAGTGAATATTAAAACAAATGATAGAAATATTCGTGGAACTTGTAATATTTGTTCGAAATATAGTTTGCACTGTGAAACTTCGGAAGGACAACAACAGAAAGGGAGTAACATTTATATCCAAGCATTATTTATTCTCACGATCAAACCTAACATATAATTCATACTTGAACGATGCATACAACAAAATGTAGCACCCGGGGATTTACGCGAACATATCCAATCTCCACAAAAGCATTGTGATGTTATAAAAACTAACTATAACTGAAATATCCAACATAACATGGAAAAGTCACTCATGCGATGTATCCCTGAAAAATCCTCATATTTATGCCCTGCAATTAGGAAACAAATACACAGTCTAAGCACAATTATATGAAGAGGTTACAAAAGCCTTTTCCTAAAGTTCAGGCAACGCATTTCTTTAGAAATGGATACTCTGAGAGGAATGTTCAAACGCGGCAATACTATAGGTATAAATGTATTATATGCACATCTGCCTTAAATCACGGGTGTGGTACCATCACATGCACCAACATTTTAACAGTTTATGAAAAGTTCAACAATGCGTGAATAAAATGCAGTAGACCTACCGATAAATACATGTGGTAATTGTGATGATATTACACTCTGATGACATTGGTACAAAGATTAGCCTACATAAGAACCAATTAAGATGTTTATCCTTTAGTCGAGCCATAATAAGAAGGCCTTAATAAAAAGCAATGATTAACAAGGAGTAAACCACTAACTCCATTATGATACAACAGTTATTCTTATCATGCTTGAACACGGAGAAGAAATAACGTATATTGATTGATCCACCTCACGTACTCAAACTCTTTTTCTGGCCCAAATAGACAGTATAGGAATAGAAGGAATAGAAACACATTTTACATGCAGTGCCAATCATTCCATTTCAGTATTTTTATAGCATGTACCGACACTGAAGAACAAATGTTTCACTGGAAAACACCCTCTCGATGATATACAGTATACAGCCAGGTCCGTGATAGGTGGTATACTACCATTTTCATACATCAACTGTTTTCTTTATATTCACTCAACTACATTCTTCAGCTACGAGTGGAGTGTGTATAAGAATCAAAATGAAGACCTAATAACCTCAGTTACATCCTTTTGTGCATCGGAGTGAACAATACTCCTATATATGGATGTGCATCACTCACGATCCTTGAGCAAGGTGGAAAAATCTCTCCATTGGGCCTCATCGGAACATGTTTGATGATACATTGATTATTATTTTCAAGGACATTTTCCCCAAGTCACAAAATATCATTCAGTCAACATTCAAACATTTTGATGAACCTCTTCTAAATCGTTTAACATGTATGTCGAATTCGATGATGCCAGCTTGTTTTGTTTGTACATACGTCCTATGACCTTTTTGTACAATGTTTAGCAGATATATATCGATGACAATGATTTTCCATGTAACTAAATATGGTAAGATTAATAATGCTCTCCTGGTTCTATGCATTTCAGCTAAAGGTAGATCTGGTAATTCTATTATTATTTTTATTATTAACTTAGGGGTGAACAATAGGACATATTATGGTTCTGGCCTCTGAAATATAAATTGTAGTCAAACGCTAACTCTAGAGATCTTGCCATATAAATAAACACCCTTGGGACATGTGTTGCCATTAAACACGGCCTTTCATCGTCAGTACTTGGACAACGTGCGACCAACAGGCCCCGTTCACCCATGTATTGCAGTGTAGCTACTTTTGTCGGCACAATAATTGTTATTCCCTGCCACATCATTCGTCCTGCTGATGGGATTGTATCCATAACTAGCCTAGAGTTAGCACTGGAATGCTGGAACTCAAAGCAATTCACATACTAATTTCCTCGACATACATCGACGATATACGCAGGATATATAATATATATTCCTGGACCTTTTCCTGGACAGAACATATTTTGTGGATAAAGGTGGCTTTTCCCGCCCATGACCCCCCCCCCAAATATATGACACAAATAGGACAAAAAGTGAAAGTAAATTTATGTATTCATCTTTTTAACTCTTTCATCATCTGAATAGGAAAGGAAAGGCAGTCTATAAAGGACAAGGTACAGTCTTCTCGCCTGGCTCTGCATCTTGCTGAATGAGGAGGCTATGGCGCTCTCCAAATGGACAGCGAACAAATCCAGCTGTCAAATGTACTCAAGTATACGTTGGTTAGTTGCTCGATGCCGCAGAAAGCCGCTGCCTGTTTTCATATGGTTATTTTTTTGTAATGTTTCATCCTTCTTGACAGATATCCTCAACATTGATCGAACTGTCAATTGGCAAGTAAGCAACTTACTGCTCAAACAGCTATACATAAATATTACACATAGTAAGCAGCATCGAATTCTAGGAAAATCTTTTCCAGATCATATTTCCAAGTACCTAAACCACAATCTACACACTTAGGGACTTTTACTCACTTTTGAAAATATAATATATCCTTACGTATCCTTATAGTTATGGTGTATGGTACATATTCCCGATATAAAACTGGGATATTTGCACCAGGTTGGATGAACCTGGCATTATACGTAAGTGTAAGCCACACTACATAATCCAGGGAATGAGGTAGGCCTTGTGCACGCAAGTATTTAAAGCCTTAACTCTTAAACCAACGCTCTAGAAAGCGTGATTCGTTTTTATACTCCCGTTAGGTTAAAATAGTGGGACTTTCACTTCATGGAATATATTTTCCACAGCTGCCGATACATCAGTTCCAACAAAACGAGAGATCCTTTTTTGATATACCTATTGAATAATTCCCTATCAATACGGTTTTGTCGGTCATCTCCACAGATAGTTAACAGTCATTTTCACTGAAAAATCACTAAAATAGAGTTATCTAACAACAGGCCATTTATAATTAAATGGTCATTCAGTGACAGGTTCTATCTTCCATCGAACAATGTGTGATGCGGGATGGCATCCTTGTTCAAAGGATTTTCACTACAACCACAATGTCATAACTATGTATATATAGTTTGCACCACGAATTATAAAGAAGTAGGTATCAAAAGTATCTGATATTCCAGCGATTTGGTCCACATATATATATAAATGAGAGGTCGACACCTGTATCTCCAATTAGCCAATGAAATACTCTAAAGGGAATTGCAGTCCAAATACCCCACGTTCCGATGGGTACTATTTTTATAGTCCATTGTTTCCTTAAGAAGAATCCAACAGTGCCTCAATAGTAGGGGACCTCTCCGTGTAAAAGGGGAAACAACATATTTACATTGAAAAGACTCGGTGGTGGCTCATGGCCTCCAGGAGAATTTTGCTTGAAGAATCCACTCACACCAATAATCAGTTATTACAACACAAATCAACACACCACTTATGGAAGTCACAACAGCACTTTGCTCAAAATAGTTTCCAAAGTATTAGGGAACAACATCATACATGATCCATTAATCCTGATCATGTCTTAATCTCAGATTTACTTGGTTAAATCAGAAGCGTTGAGAAAAGATGGCAATTCAATTATGTTCGATGTTGGAATCCATTTGAATTTTTGTCAAATCATGGACATGGTTCATAGAAAGAAGAAGGTCAGCCGTGTGTTCTTGGATCCCAGAGTATAGTTTGCGGTTATCGGACTGTAGATGTAGTTAAATTTATTTCCATTTATGCTCCTAGTAAAATCTATTCCAGAGAGAACTCTTCAAACCTCCTCAACGTCATGATCCTTAACGTTGGCCTTGAGCCAAGAAGATATTGTCTCATTGTGCAATTTCATCCATTTGATATTTGACCTGAATAGAATAAACAGAAGAAACACATTGGTGTAATACATGATTTGATGAACAGAAAAAAAACGTCACAAAAACTATGTGATGTAAATTTCGGGTTGATATGCGCAATCCTGTGCAAAATGGACCAGAAAAATCACGATAATTTTCAGTTATTTCAATGTTTTTCTAATTTCCAGAATAGTGATATTTTTATTAAGTTTTAACAGTATCTGTGTTAAATGAACTATACCGTATTAAAGCGAGGGAGTTGTCGGCTGCTTTCCTCGCCACCCCCGCAGGAGGGCTTTCTCTATATAGTCGCCCAAGCTGAAATTAAATACAAAACATATTCCTCAGTAGTAAATACAATTAATTGAACGGCGAAACTCAGTCCTCCTTGGAACTATATTATCATTTAATGTATCTTTTCTTCTTTTCGGAAGAGCGGAAATGGTATTGATTTTCGTTCTGAATGTCATATACATAGGCTGAACGTTTATTTATTCACAAACTATAATCGCATTTGCATTCGCTCGGACATTACATAGCATATGGCCAAGAGATCCAAGCTGCTAAAAACATATGTAGGAATAGAAACGTTTGTGTATTCACTGGGAAATTACCATCACTCACCTGTTTATATTCATATTCGGTGTTAATCAACGAGGTCGTTGCATAAATGATGTCTCTCAACAGGAAGGCGTCCATCCCAAATCTGAAGAAAGTTAACAACCGTAAACAACATCGCTTGAATGCGAGTCTTTTAAACATGTTTTTTTTTTCAATTCAGGTATTATACAAACCAAAGCACTCTCACTCTTTATGAATGTTTTTCGTTGAGCCTCGAGAAAACATTTTTAATTGTTATTGCTATGTGGGGTTTACAAACATCGAAATGGTATTGATTTAAGTTATAAGTATGCAAGTCAATATTGAATTTCAAGTAGCCTATACAAAGTACAATATAACTGATTTTAAGATGGGGGATGAAGATGAAATCATCAGTGAAGGATGACTGTATCACCATCCTATTAATGTTGTGTTCAAAGAAAATACCAGATTACTAATTTACATTATCTTGTAATCATTTTTAAAAGAAAAATTAAAACCGGAAGTGCATCTATCTACTTGCATTAAAAAGGACAATCAGTAATGAAACACAGGGACATGATATCTCCTTGACGCAAGAAACACAATGAGGGCATAAATATCACACTAAATGAATAGTTTAATAGACACTTTTTTACCTGCTATTTATCTCTTGCCAATTTGTGAGAAGGAACTGAAGAGCCACGGAACGCCCTAGCGGTGTTGATGCGAAATAACGGAAAAGGTTCCTCACATCTTGCATTCTTATCTTTGAGCTGTCTAAGGACCATCTTGCAAATCTGAAAGACACAAGGCGAAGGTTTCTTTTATGTATCGTGATTATGACGTGCAGTTCTTTAGTTTTAGTATGCATACTTGTAAGATCACCGTATATTGAGCTTGCTAGTGAGGAATACATATATATTCGACATTTCAAATCCCGATATAAGACAACCATTTAAAGTCACTAGAACACATAGTATGAATGGAAGATATCAGGTGTTATTAGTTCCAACTGCTCGCTATTTAAATATCAACGCAATAGTGAATCGGAAATTGACTACAAGACGAATGACTGACACTAATATATCTGATTTGACATATCATATCTTCACCCGTATTGCTGCCCTTGTGTCACCTTCCCAATAACTTTGCGAGGCAGTCCTCTGACATGTAATAACTTTGGCTCCATACATCACTATTATATATATATATATATATATATGTGCGCAGCCTAATTGTATATGTCTTCCCTGCCGATGGTAGTATGGTTAGATTATATTAATTATAATCATGTAATCCAAAGTCACTGGGACAAATTACCTGGATATGCTTCAATACTTTGTCATTCGAAGGGGTGTCTATAGTCAATCGTTTCGAAATATTTCAATTAATTATATGGCATTCATTTTCTCAATAACTTTGCGAGGCAGTCCTGTGACATGTAGTAATTTTGGCTCCATACATCACTGTTATATATATATCTGTGCGCAACCGAGTTGTATTCCCCTGTCGATGGTTAGATTACATTGATTACAATCATGCTGCATGAATCTTTCCAAAGTCATTGGAACAAATTACCTGGATATGCTTCAATACTTTGTCATTCGAAGGGGTGTCTATAGTCAATCGTTTCGAAATATTTCAATTGATTATATGGCATTCATTTTCTCATACAGAAAATACGAAAGTGTTGGACTCAGTTCTTAAAGGACGTTTTAGGTATGGGTATAATGAATGGATTAAAGGATACAGAGACATGATTCTGAGCTACCTTTTCTATATTAGCTGGCCCCTTGATTTTCCTCAACCTTTGCAGTTTTAATAAATCTACGCTTTCATGTTCTCAACACTGAATTAATTCCATCCTTGCGTGGTCGGTGGATATTATTCTCTATTGATTATACAGAAATACAAAAATACCGGACATAAAAGTAGATGTTATGAATATCTGGTGGTTTAATCAATTTGATATGAATGCCTCATGGATGCAACTATGTCTCTTGCTCCCACCTGCCATTTCCTATTCTATTCGTTTTTACAAACTACCTGTGAGCTAAAGCTCGGAAAGAACACATGCGTGGATGTCGTACATCAGTACACGATCACCACTTAATAAGGAAAATAACTAAAATTTGGATTTAGGGAGATATTTCTTGCCTTATTCCAATCAAGCAGACCGTTCCCCCTGATCCTCTAAGCGCTTTGTAGCGAACGGCAGGGCTATTAAAATTACACTAATGATTTTTGCATCCTCTGGCAACGAGAGCCACTGGAGCCCGCTCTCTAAATAAGAAAGGGTGTTTCTCTGGAAAGGTTGTTATTTTCGCCACAAATTTCCAGACGTAAATCCATCAAAAGACAGAAAGGGCCACACTCTTGTCTTTCGTTATTTATCCGAAGCAACCTGAAATGTTTTTTCTTACTGAAACATAATGATCCCAGCAGCAGAAACAGAATTCTGAATAATTAAGAAGGAGGCAGAGGCGCGTGTAAATGATGGGGAAGAGGGTGGCCCCAAATAATTTTGGTTTTCTGCTGACTCTAGTAAAAGATCTATATGGCCATAAACATTAGCCAAACAGTGGACTCTCCAAGCTCTACTCAAACATGCATGCGACAGCAGATGGTGGTGGTTTGAACATACGTTCTATAGCCAATGAACCAAAAACATGATCATCCACAGAGATCTGGGGGTGTGCATTCGTCGTTAGCGAATATATTCAGCACCAACAACTGATATCCACTTAGGCTATTAATGGAAGAACTTAAAATATGACGACAAGGAGGTTTCAAAGGACTCTACCATCCTCCCGATGGCTGGATAAGTTAACAGATTTAAATCTAACGTTGTACTCGACAGGCAGCGGGTCTAAAAAAAAATGGTACAAGATAAAGAGGAAAGCGATGGATAAGCACGAATAGGGCCCTTGGGTAAATGATTAAAGAGTTTTTCATACATACCGCCAGAGTAGCCATGGTTCCTGAGTATAAGCAAGAGCATTCATCATGATTTCTGCCTCAGATGCTACTTTCGTTGACTTAGACTTCAACCAGAGATGATTCCATTCCTTTTCTCCACCCTGTTGTACGCCTACAGCGTATATAACCACTGCATAATCTGGTGGAATCCTGCGCAAGAAACATAATATATTCTGAGTGAAATATTGTTCTGTTACCTTTTATACAATATTTATATAACATAATATCTTCTTTTATTGCTCGTCTCCTTATATATATATACGTTGATACATGTTATATTATATTCCATGGAATGTTTGCAAATAAGTTTAGTATCACTATATTACCATTATATAATAGTTATGTACTCAAAAGCTATCAAAACGTTCTGTGTTCAACCAGAAATGAATAATAAGAGTCACTTCTCGGAGGAAGTTTCGAAGGAGCAAACTGTATTTGAAATCTTCGCAAGGGTCAAACGGGTTTTTCAATCCCCATATTGAATTCTAATATAACTTGTTTCATTTTACCTCGTTCCGTAATCCATCCAAGATTTGAAACTCCTCTTTGCCCATTCGATGGCGTCTGGAACGTCAGTCCCCGTTGCAGCCTCTAGAATCGTCCGCCGCAAATTGCTTTAGAAAATATCAGATGAAACAGAATTATCTTTATGGTGGGCAGAGTGTCCGAGATCGATGCTGTTGCTAATAGGAAGGGATACATTGCGTCTACCCCTAAAGAATCTTTTAGTCTTGAGTTATTTCAGGAGTCTAGGGAGAATTATGTATGATATATTCAGCCTAGATATTTGCGTCCTTATATGAACATTGACAGAGACAGAAAGAGCACAGCGATCTTATACCATAGGAGAGGAGATAGTATGTCATAGCTGATGATTTCAGATACAAGTAGACGGCCTGGGGGTAAAATTAAGACTGAGAACTGTCAACTTTGCCTGACGTTGCCATAATGGCATAATAACGTGCCCCTTGGCTACACTATACCCTCGCTTATATCGTACAAGACAGGTCCCTTTTCACTAAAAGTAAAACATATATAACTTTGACTGGAGCTCTAAGATAGAAAAATGACATCGTACGCTGAATATTGGGCTACTTCAAGGGGGACGCTTCCCAAGGGTCCGTCGGCATAGCCCGGGAAAACCTACTTTATTATGACACAGAAGGAGAGGAAAATGCATTACCGGTCCAGGAGGTCGCCTTGGTCTGAGGTGCCAACCCGCCTGTAAGATGGAGCCACGATGTCGTAAACATATTTCTACAAGAGAGCGAAAGGGAAGAAATAGAGCACGTGAATGAGGTATAATTCATGAGTATAAATTACCTGATAATAGGGAGTGAAATAGCGGGAGTTAGTAAACTCCTGATAAAGTATTTCTCTGCATTTTCATTTCCATTGAAAACATGAGTTACAGCAACTGTCCCGTATTTTGCTGTTTCCTTCTTGCCAATCGTAAGCAGTGTGTACACTATATCCAACCCCAGACATCTGAACTTCATTCATCACCTTAAAGCTTATTGATAAAACCTAGGAAGTGAATGTATGCCAATATATCATTATTATACTTAACGTACCGATCGCTACACTTCTCTTATGGAGGGTATCTTAGTTAGACAATGTCACAGTGCACCGCATGACAGGACCATATTTTATGCAGTGCATGCCAGTCAACATCAGGTAAGGCAAACACGGTAACTTCACTGAAGTATTGCTTTCCCAAATACCTTAAAGCGACCACTTCTACTACTGAGTGTGTCGACCTTTTTAGCTTAATGGGATATTTTTTCTACGGTTGGCCTTTTCTCTCAAAGCAAATCTGCTTAAGGAGCTGCCCTTACTACAAGTCATTGACAGCTTTTAGAGCAATATATCGATCCATCTCTTGGCTGCTCTATAGATACGTTTATAATGAGCTGGTTACGGCTCAAGTGGTTTGCTTGCATGGAAGAAAAAAATCTTTGCCCGTCTTTCGTATATTTATGGTTCAGAGCCTCCGGGTTTCCCTGCATCGAAGATCGCTAGGCAGAGGACACGAGCTTGGAGTATCAGCTCCAACGGCCGAACACACTTAACGAAGGAAGCTTCTGCAAAGGTCAGCATGTTTTATGATGCTTTATTCGCCGGTTCGTGGCTTCTGATGTAAACCCTCGGGTGTTTCAATGAAGCCTACTTGGGTTAGTTAGATTGCGACCTTTTCAAAGGTTTTGAATTGTTGTCTTTCGGAGGGAACAGAGCATTAATTCCTTAGCCGATTGCTACAACTATTGATGTGGTACTACTTAATATATAAACACTATATCACGCTAATGAAAAGCTAATAACTTGCTCATGTACAAGGTTGACCCATCCTTCACTTCTTAACCTCAACTATGGTAATGAACCATAGTGTCACGTGATTTATTGTTCATATTATTTTATGCCCTGAAAGTGTGCGGTCGATTTATTCAGCGAATTCATAACAAAGCCCACCCTGTAATTCAATATTTGACAAAAAAAGCAGTGCCGTGCCCAGAAAATAAAACAAACCATGAGGATGACTGTGAGAGGGGTTTCATCAGGGAGAAACACAATCAGGTCGTTGTTATGAGTGGTTTTATTGATGAGATAGGAGCCGAAACAAAACACCAAAAAGTAATCAAGTTAATCCGTCTAAGATAAAATAAACAGCATGTTCCACACAGAAGCATACCCAGTTGCTTGTTTTGCCCATTTTTCATATGGTATATTGATGAGTCAAAAACATTTTACGTATACAGCCCCAAATGAAATTAACCTTTCCTCTACATAAAGGTTACAGGCAAAGGCCCTGGTGCAGTTTCACCAAGTAGGTCATTTTTGGGAAGGAGAGTGAGACTAAAAGAGAGTTCAAAAGTTCTAGCGAGCGGGGTTGAGGGTGGGGGTGGGGGAGAAGATGGAGAAGGAAAAAGAAAGTTTGAGGGACGGAGGGAAATAAATTTGAGAAGTACAATAGACTGAGAACGATTGACAATAGACGATAGGGGCAATGATAGAGTGTAGGAGAGAGAAGAGAGAGAGAAGCAATGGAAACGAAGCGTACATGTAGGCAGTGAGGACTTATTCAGAAAGAATTAATGTAGATTTGATCCAACGCAAACATCTGCGGAATTCTGTGATTGATGTGGTCTACGTATCGCATGACTTGCCAGTACTGTGTTGTATTGATTGGGCCGATTATCGACAGAGCTAGTCTAGGGGTCGGGCCATACTTAGATGGCAAATTGCAAAGTTAAAGCTGTGATTTGCTGTTAAAATTTTCACTCATGACCGTAAGGATAGCTAACACTTCGACTCTTCGATACAGCCTGGGCGCGTCAATCATCCCTTTCATTCCCTTAAGGATTCTGAATAATGTCACACCCTATAGTCGCCTGGGTGGCTCACACCTCATGGGATATTCATTGAAGAGAAAATCCCCTCTCAATATTAGGACTCTAAGGTCCATACGTTACAGTTCCATTGGTGTTTGCCCTCGAAAAGGCACACGCATTAATTTATTCTGATCCGGGGCTAAATTCCCAGTGGCATGGGATATTCTCACGGCATTATAAAGTTACACATTAGACGTATGCATTTGCATGCTCACACAGCTAGAGGACGGAATGATGGATGCTACAAGATGTTCCATAAAATGGAAGAATAGGATGGGTGGATAACATTTATAATCCGTTAAAATCAACACTGTGCGTTCGGATAAGCTTATGCAACTCACCAATTTAAAAATAAATCAGTTTCCCCGAATGACTAATAAATAGTACGACTCGTGGGAATCGCCAATCATCAACCATTATTTGTAACATACTGATGGATCACCCAATACACTACCAAAATTGAAATCACTGGAAACCTGCATGGTTGTGCTTGTGAATATCATTTAAAATTAAATAGTTTGTCTACAATAAATAGAGGTACCGGGACGAGGCGCTAACAATTATGTTGGAATTAGCACTGGTGTTAATTCCTTGGCATTGCAACGATCGGAAGATTTCACTCCCCCGATATACGCACACCCTCTCTCTCTACCTCCTCCACCAATCTCCCCTCCTCTCCTCACCCTCACGTTCTTCCTCCACGCCAACCCATTAATATATATCATCATACTTAATAGTATAGTTAATTGACAATATCCACTTCATGAACTCAAAGAGCATCTTGCATATGGTATATATTAACTTCATTCCATTTACTATTTATGTATGAAAAAATGCAATCAAAGTACAGTGGAACCATGCATAAAGACCACCTCTCTATAGAGACCACCCCTCTATTAAGACCTGTTTCTCTCAGTCCCGAATTGCTTTCCTCTTATTAGATTAGCCCCTCTAATAATGAGACCACCTCGCTATGAGACCACAAATCGTTCAGTCCCAAGGATGGTCTCAATAGAGAGGTTCCACTGTACATTTATTCCCTTATTCTGTGAATGAATTCTTATGGGACCCTCTACATATCTATGGTAATGGATTCAAGGGTTCCGCCCCTGTAATATTCAATACGGGGAAAGTATGATCCATCATCTGCCGAAAATATTCAGCAATATTTTGGGCGCGGGTCTCGGTCCACATTTCATCTAAGTCATATTTCAATTTTTATGATAATGGAATGTGGTCTCATCGATGATTAATCTTCAATTACTAGTTTTAATTGATCGCCATGCACGAAGCCAAAATGTTTTATTCCAAGAGCATTGAGAATTCCATTAGATATAGAGGCATGGTACAAAGAGAATAACTAATGTTGTTTAATAGGATTATTGCAAAACGGGTCAAACGGGAACAGAGTGTACTATTTTTTCTGTTTTAAACCTTTCACTAGGAATTTTATTCAGAAGTAACTTGTAGAGCAACAGTATTTGCCGGAATTCAATGGGAAATATGAATTTTGGCACGTATCAAAAGCAAATATGATTTTCACAATAAATCAAAGCGACTCAAACGTGCCTGACTTAATTCAAACCAACACATGCACTATTTTAGAGTCAGAATGAATCCCCGTCATATTTAATGTGTATGAAGCCATTTTCACAAAGCCTTTCGTCGATCATGTAACAAATTATGTATTGTTAAATTAAATTGTGTTTAATTAGATTTTCATTCATTGGTCGTTACATTGAAAAAAAGAACATAATTCAATTCGCCCAACTTTTAACTTTCGCAATTGCCTAATATTAGAAAACTTAATTTAGTGACAGACGTGTGCGTAGCTAATAAAAATAGGCCTATTAATACTAATAATCCACAGCTGATAAAATTGTCTCCTATTCAGGAGCGGAAAGTAATAAAATATAGAAGATCTAATTGTTCTCCCAAGGGAAAGGTAAAATCTCCGGTCGTCATTCGGCCGTCCTTCTGTATTGTGTCTGGTCACACTTATAATAGTAGGTGAGATGTAAGCCATACACAGGTGCAATCTCGGTGCTCAAATAAAGATAAGATTCACATTATCTGGAGACAAGCTGGAGACAATTGTAACCAGGAACAGTTGGGCTTCAATGTAAATGGCATCACTGTGCTGCCATGGGTATTTAGGTGCGCAAGAATGCACTCATTCGAGTCTGAATTCCAGGCAGCAACCTACTCTACCCATACCTACCTAAAAGCATACCTCTTTTAAGAATGGAGAAGAATACCATGTACATAGAAACCGTCTATGGGAATTCTTGCCTTCCTGAACGCTGAATCATAACGGAGAAGTGTAAGCGTGCTTCCCCTTTGTAATGTGTTTTATATTCACTGAAGTAAAGCTAGCGGAACCATAATTATCTCCGGATGTGAATTATTCAGAGCGACAGAATATAATCATTTATGAGGAAGCCATTTATTTTGCAATAAATGGCTCAATCTGATAGGCAACGCCTGCCTGAAAGGAATGCCTCTTCGTTGCCACTCAAAATATTATTCTAAAATCCATGGACATGCCCACTAATTATAATTACCCCCAACATAATAAAGTTTAGGATAACAAATATGTTGTAATCAAGACATTCAGCTCCCTTTTATAATGATTAGTTCTAATAAAGTTGTTCTCCACACTGGCAAGTCTCCAAAAGAATCAAATAGTTATAATGCTTGGTTGCATTTTGTATAGCCTAAATGGCGGGAACTTTAATTCCCTTCCATGAACTCGTATTTTACGACTGAAATTCTTGAAATAGTTGTCACTTTGACATTATTCGCGTGTGTATACTGTCATCGGTGATTAAATATTGTAATGGCCGTAAATGAAATGATAAAAAAAGTCTTGACGTTTTATTTATTCCTTGATTTAAATATGTCAAATGTAAGTTTTCTCCCATCAATCGAAATAGTAAGAAATACAACCTAAGGTAACGCAAGCTAGGAGATGTGATATGAAACCCTAAAATCTAACGGTTTATAATCACACAGCATCACATTGCATCGTAAACACATCAGTGAAGTATTTTCAGGCAATATTCAGATAGCATTAGGCAAGGAAAGTATTCATTGATTTATACATTGATTATACATATGTTATAGTCTTGGAAATTGTTTAACTGAAAACATATTAGGAGTATTTAGTAACTCACCTGTAGTTTTCCAAAGGTGTTACTTGTAGCAAGCATTCCCTTTATGAAATATATGGAATCGATGAAGGCACGCCATGGTACAAAGTCGTTCTCCTTAGGCAAGTATGAAGTTAGGTTCAAGGCAATCTCATAACTTAGTTGATTGGCCCTAGAATGCAAAAGCGTTTATTTTGAATTGATTTTTCTATAGACGTGGCCTGAATAGGAATGCTGATCAAAGCAATAATTTTACAGAATTCAGTCTGTGTATGGCTCCTGGGCATGGAACATAGAATTACATTTGCATCTGTTATAATTTTCATACATAAAAGTACCTCAAATGGAAAGAACGTAATAATTATATTGCACAAACTAAGCCAATTACAAACTATATTCTTACCCGCTAATGTTAAAACTTTAAATACAATGTATTAAGCCATCATATCTTCGTATTCTAAAAGAAATGTTGAATACACTTTCATGCATGCTGACCTTTTCAGGTCTCAAGTTACAAATAACAATCACAGAAAATATTATGGTTCTAGGATCACCCTTGAGCTCCTATCCAAACTTGGGCCTCCCCTCTGCCTCTAAATGTCGGATTTTCCAAATAAAAATATGGACTTTAATTAAGCCCCGTAGCAAAAACAATTGGACAAAATCCTCCACAGCGTTGGTCAAATTACTTTTAGATGAATTTGAAATGAACGGAACAAAAAGTAGAAAAATCTTTAGTTTTTTATTGATGTCAACTGAGAGTGAAGCTTTAGGTTCCTGACTAACAACTCTGGTGACCATATTAGGGAAAATAGCAGCTCCAAGCTACCTGCAGATATTGACAATTTGCCCAATGCGCACAACCCTGGAAGGACCTCATGTTACAGATCCTTAAAGCGAAGGTTTGTGCTTCGATTTGATACATGACCCACAGTGTTATTATTTTGCGCGTGGTACATCACACTTTGGGGCCCTTACCTGCTCCATTGATATATATCTATATAAGCATATATGATACGATATGGAATAAAACAATTCATATATTTAAAGAAATAAGGCTGTTATTTTGTATGTCATCATTACCTTCATATATGTCGGATGATAATGTCAATGGCGGCTTCTATAGTTTTCACAACACTGTATACTATAATTACCGCTGAAATGCCAAAGTAATACATCTCATATAAAATAAAGACTCCTCTCTCAATCATTCGTTCAGTCTCTTGTTCAGCATCTTGCATTCTGCCACCCCTCTTATTATTCATCTATGCTTATTTCTACCTCCCTCTATCTTCTTATCGGTCTATCTATCGATATATGCTCGCTCTCTTTCTATTCTTCTCTATGTTTAATTCCCTGTGTTATACAGCTCATGTCATTATGCTAGGGTCGAGTGTCACTGGGATTGAAGAGGGAGAGGGAGGGGTAGAGGAGAAGAAAGAGAATGCAGCAGAGGGAGGGAGGGAAGTGAGAGAGAAGAGAGCATACCAACCGTTAGTGCTTGTTTTAATTTTTGAATCCCTGAGTATGAGTATGTGTGAGAGAGATGAACGGGGGGGGGGGGGCAAGTAATGATTGACAGAGAGTGATAGAGATCAGGGATAGGGAGAATAGTCCTGGGTAGAAAGGATAGAAAGGCAGTGGGGAGAGGAGGAGAAAGAGAAAGAGAAAGGAGAGGCATGTTTCTTATTGTGCCATCAATTCCACTGTAACACCAAATTAATAGGGGAAGGTCCAGGGGAAAATGTCCTGGGGGCGGGGGCGGAGTCCATGTGGGGGAATGTCCTAGGGGGCAAGTTCCAGGAGGGGGACCTGCTACCAATATGGACGATAATTCTAAAATTAATGTTAAATGTAATTTAACGTGTCATGTTCAACGCATCGCTGTACCAACAATTCTGTTTTTCTATGGAAGCATGCAGAGGAAGGAAATCAATTATACATTGACATTTCGTTCTGCGTTCCTCATTCTTATGTTCCCATTCTGAATCAGTATGTAGATTGCAGCATATAAGTGTGGTACAACACTTTCCTTTCGTTTCATACCGAGAATACAATGACTAGTTGTCAAAGAGTACGCTTTGGGAGAGACGTATAGTTTACCCCACGCCCAGTGCTTCCCCCAAATGAACCTCGTTAAGAACAATAAATTGTTCGGGCGTCAGCCTTTGGGATTTATTTATCATTATTCTTAGGACTCATGGTAATAATCCACCAGTCTTACCGATGATCAATTTTCCATTTGATGCTATTCATTATTCGTGCGTGGCAATGAGCGCCATCGTAATGTTACGTTTTAATCAATATGCCATAATATTTTACAGGTTCCTTCCTTGACTTCAGAAGACGGTTGGGAGGTGGAGGGAGGAGGCTGACTATTTATAGGTTTAGCATGTGTAATACGCCTTCGACTCAACCTTTGACATGGCAACTCATTTTACATGGGCAGGGTCTTGCTAGATGGACCAAGTGGGCAAATCCGAATGTCATTTGTGTAAGAGGCAAACACAATCTTGATTAATAGGCTGGCTTAGACGCAGAAATAGTACAACCTTTTGCCCCTCAGAAATATAATATAATCGATGGTGGAATGTGGGATTCCAGGCTTTAATATCTCAAGGTGGATTCTGGAATATTCCCTGGTAGGTAGGTAGGTAGGTAGGTAGGTAGGTAGGTAGGTAGGCAGGGTGCAGTTGTAATTCATTGAATTCTTACTGAAGATATTTCTCATACACATACCCAAGTAACCGATTCTTCCGATGGGACTATTTCCTAAAACAGCATTGGCGAGAACAGGGACTAAAATGAGTCCACCTAGGATACTTGAAGTATTGCTTTGAGCCCTAGAACCAGCAGACTCGACCTTAAAAATCCCTTGACAGAAATGCATTGCCTCTCCATCGTGAATATATAGATCTTGTTTGTTTATACGATTCTACGATCGAATAAATCTGGGATGTGGTATTATGGCACCGACCCAAGTCTGGAGGTCTTATCTATTTGTTTCTTTATTGAGTCCCTACTCGTTCAAAACGCTAGATTTCCTTTCCTTTCTTTCCCTAACTCAAGCCTGTTTCTGGATACTCTAGGATTCAAAGGGAGAATGGGCATTGAACCTTTGGTTCAGATGTTGGCAGCGATCGATTTGCTCCGGCTCCTGTTCGGACGGATACACTTCCACACTCGGATGGGCATCATGCTATTGCACGATACAGGGAGATGTTGCCAAAAGGCTCGGTGTTTTCAAACTCTACCACAGCCATCCATGCCAGATATCTGTTAACCGATTGAGCACCAATCTCACCTTCATACACGCCATAAAATTGGACTGACACGAACGCTGACCACAGCCTTTCATCGGTGATAATTAAATAAGTAGAAACCACGCTGCAAAGCTCGGACCGCCAGCATTTCTACGCCCCCGGCAATGAGCCATCCCTCGCTCAATCAGAGGGTTGCTAGATAGATGCGAGCATACGATCTGACATGCCTCAGTTTACCATGAAATAGGCTGACCATTTCAGCCGGCCAATGCTCGCGAGTAGTACAAGTCTTCCGTCTTGGCGCTCCTCTGGGATGGCCCTCCTCCCGCAGGCTATCTCTAGGGTGCTGATAATACTAGTGAATGGTCTGAGGAGAGCCTCCAGAAGCTCTTGGAGGTGGAGGCGCAGAGGCCACGTTTCCATCATGTCCTTACACACATGACTTCTCGGGCTTCTGGTACAGCTGGCCAAACACAACGCTTCCACATTATAGTGCCCCCAAAGTTTGCCGGAGCATTATTTAAACTGGAGTCTGTGCGCTAGACAACGACCTTTACTTCCTGCTAGACCACTTAATCAGCATTCCTTTCAGAACAAATTGAAACGATCTCGGGCCATAAATCTATAAAACCTATAAATATGCACCTTTGAATTTGTGGAATGTATACCAACAATGTGTCCTTTGAAGTGCATTATTTACACTGCTACATTATGCCATTCACCGAAGACCATGTTATAACTCTTTCCATCCATACATCATAAGATAAAACTATTTTATTTATCCGATATTATCTACTCTAACATGGATTATGATTATACAAATGCCAGCTTCAATCTCATTTCAAATTATATAGCATTATATGGAAATTACATATTGAAATTAATGATTGTTGAGACTCAATGTTTGTGAGCTATCCTAGTGGGTCACAATTTAAAATATATGTTCGGAATGGCAGCCAAGCTCTCCATGGAATTGGACTGTGATTGCCATGGAAACGAGCCTCTCTTTGTCACCGACACCGGTTTAATCCATTCTCCCGATTAAACAATGTTGACAATAAATCCTACCCGCCCCAGTCCCATGGTCGCATGTATTTTGAGATAAAAGATGTAGAAATGTCTGTGTAAGCTCTTTATGTTGACCAGGCGGTCATCGGGAAAGTGATCCCTCCCTGCTGAAATGAAATCACGATCCTCGGGTGGGGGCTTTGACTTTGGCTTATCAGTAGCCCACACCCTGATACAGTTGGTAGAGCTATTTTCAAGCTCTCTGATCTAACTTAATGATAACGTGGTATTAGACTTACCTCGCTAAGTTGAAAGCATCACTTATCAAGCCGGCCCGGTTTGACGCGGAAAATACCTGTCAACGAGAGGAGATAAGATGAATGAAAAAACGTTAGCCTTGTCAGAAGGTCATTTTGCGTTTGGAGGGACATGGTTGAAATATTTAATCTTTCATTTCGTCATGGGGACTAAGATGGTCTGTGTGTGTTTCTTTCTCGCATAACCCTTGGGAATCTAGATTGTCTACTGTGAACTTGCATGCTATTCTAGTATTGCAACACACAATATATTCTGAACTTAATGTCCATTTCAATGCGCTAGGGATATTTTGTTATGTGATCATGAACGCTACTATACCCCCAGCAGAGGACACTAGAATACAAACGAAATGTCTTACAATATTGAGTGTGTTGCTAATAGGAATCTTGGTCATGATATACAGTAATATTAATAAAGGGTGAATGTCAAATACATATAGATCTAGAATTGTTGATGAATCGAATTCATGTATGAAGTGATGTGCCAGCATGAAGACGTGGGGATATTTGTGTCTGGGCGCGTACCTCAAGTTTAGAGTGTTAGATATAATACCTCCAGTGGAAAGCTCAACCAGTATCCCTTCATGTATCCCCTTTCCCCCGATACTACATAGACTGACCAATGGTCGAGCCATATGATCCCAGTGAAAGCCGGATTGTAGCCATCCAGTATAAATATCGTATAAACATGCAGGTTAATCAGGGAGAAGACAGAGAATGAGAGAGGGCACCCACTGCTTCCCCCGAGTATCATATTCAAGCCACAATTTGTAATATTGCTCAAGAGCGTATTGGAATTCAAGCGTATCAATTTCTATATAATTGATCTAATTTGAAGCTACACCACCTATGGCTGTCTCAGAGGTCATGCAACAAAGCAATTCATCATCCTGCTCGAAATAAGTGAAAATAGAGATTTGCAATGCTCAACAGCATAGGTACTTTCGTGTGCATAGCCTGGGGGCACTTATGGCAATGGTAGAATGCCAGCAAACCATGGGCCTCTGTGAGCATTGATGAGACATAGGTATCCATCGATATTCTCATCAGGGCAAGGCAATCGATCATGTCCAGAGGCTACAGACTGAAGGCTAGACCTGGTCTGAGAAGGGGAGCACGTCGCCAGCATTCACACGCGTAAGCAATGTTTGCTGCCTGCCGATGCAACTAGACCATCCGTCATATCGTAAATTTCCATAATAACCATAGCATAATACCACATGAATGAATAATGAGTATTTTAACACGTACTTCACCAGTCAGGCCCCTCAGGGGGACAAGTATGTAAAGGCAGGGATTGACGCTCGGTGTTTAGATTCGGATGAGCGAGAGGAGGAATGTAAGGGAGTGTTTACAGGCCAAGGCTGACGTCCCTACAAGATAGGGTCTGCCACAAGAGCATGTACTAGAAAATTCAGGACCTCGTATACTTATCAGGTGCCAGTGTATATAGATTCGGCCAGAGGAGTAAAAAGTTGTAGGTGGATGTGCAGACAGAAAACCGTGATGGGTATGTCTGATAATGGCTAATAGCCTTTCCGTTGGGTTCATACATTCTGAGACCTCGTGATCTGCAATCTTAACGCTATACTATCACCAGGGAACACTGGCATTAATATTAACGAGTGATAAGAGTCAGTGGGAATATATATTATAGCCATTTCAACCTTAGGACAATTTAAGTACGTATTACTGCGGACTGGGCAAAATAAAATAGATAAATGATCACCTGATGAAGAGCACGACAGCTCGAAAGCTAGTGAAAGAATAAAAAACCCACTAAACCATTTACTTTGGGAATTATTCCTCACCACCAAAGAAACTAAAACGAAAATCCCCGGGATCCCCACTATACAGCGACAACCTTCCCCTCGCTATAAAATAAAATAGAATTGAAAGCGGTCTTTTGGGAACGAATTATTTTGCGTTTTAGTTTGAACAAGAATCTTTTAGGCGTGTCTTCAGGCAAGCTGACGAATGTTGTTTCTATGTGACCAGAGTATTTGCAGGCAGCTGGAGCTCCAGGTGCCAGGATACTTACAGAACATCAATTATAGATATGTGGAACAGCTTTGCTTGAATACAAACTGCCGTGGAGATACACAGACTTTGACTTTTTATGACTGTGTTTGTCTCCAAATCAGGCATGGTAGAATATTTGAATTATGGGGCTTTTACACGTTTTGTTTCGATTACTATAGAGCTGAAAGTGTAAATCGAGTTGGACATCTAAAGCAGATTGCAAATGTATGTTGAAGATATTTCTATGTTTACTTTGTTCCCCAGCTCATCTTTTATCTTCCTATGGGTTGTTGTGGTATGCCTAAATAATCCTTTGGCAGCCAACAGAGAATACAACCCACATTACTATTTACACACACACATCATATAATTATCACATATATTTGTTGTATCCCTGACTGTTTTTCACTTCTTCCCCAATCTCAGATTCTCACATAACCTCTGCATCAAACGATTGAAAGGGCACATTCAGATCTGCTTTTTTAACTTCTCCAATCTCAGACTCACTCTGCATGCCTTGAAAGACTGGATGTGAACATTTAGATCTGTGCTGGGCCGCTCAGCTATTTACAGCATGGGAAAGCCATATTATTCTGCTGAGAGAACAATGTATCTGCCGCAATCCTGGAAAAGAATGCACTTGTACCCAAACCGATCGTCTGTAAATGGTTCAATTTACATTCACTGTTGCTAAATAAATCTTGAGAGCAAGCGACCATCTAATGGGTGAAAAAAAAACCCACATCAGATACAATAGAGATAAACCCCATTGGAGTGTGAATAACGTCGAGCATTTGAATGCAACGATCCCTCTGCATCGGGATCAATCAAGCATGAAGTGGGACGGCGGGAGGCAACACTATAAAGAGCACCCCAGCTTTTTCAGCTTTGATGCAAGTTATTTTTACAAAGCCATCTGACAGCGGAAAAATTGGCATCGCCTCTTTTAGCTCGTTTAACTTTTCCTCCTCTGAGTTACCGCTCAGTAAATTTGGATGTGTGCACGGTGCTACTGATTTATTTGTGTTTAATTGGCTGGTATGGCGAGCGATTGAAAAAAGTTCATCGTTGCGGACGCAATCGATGTGAACGTGCCAGACAGATTTTCAGCACCTTATGATGAACAAACATTGGCACCACTTGCCTGAAATTTTCGAAGTAATGCGACGCAATTCCTGTGTTGTTGAACATTTGGTTAAATGAAAGTTCAGCTAAGGCTGTTTTCGCTGTATTATTATTTAGTCAGACTCTTGACTTAAACTTTCACATTTCTTTCCTCACTTATCATCCGGTCTTTATCACAGAATTCTATAATTTCTGTTTCTTCTGACAGATGAAAGCTGTTTATGAAACGGCAGTAAGACGAATAATTGATAGACAGGAGCATTAATCCTTACAATATGTTATAACCGAGCACTGAGCATTTAACGCTTCACTTAGGGAGGTTACTCCCGAAGATTGATTGACTGATACCACTGGCGTTAATTAGAGACAGAAGTGACCCCAGACACGTAGCAGTGCATCAGTCATTCGGAGAGAGTGATCGGTGAAATATGCCTCACCAGTGAAAGGTTGGCTGGTCCTCAAATATCATATATTCGGGACACTAAAACAGGTGACTATATTCCTCCTAAACATTAGCAACTAGAATGATTTATGTCATGACCTCATTTTGTGTTAATCATAAAAAGTAGGCCTATACATTAATACGATCGAACTTCGAATATCAACGACAATGAATGGTCGTGACAGAACGTATTCTATGAATATTACATACTGGGACAGGATGTTTGTACCAATTAAAAATCATAGAATCTTTGGACTTTTCCATATCTGTGAGAATTATTATAAATTATCTGAACTTTGTAATATCTCCGCCTCAAATATGAGAATATATACATTATATATTCTGTGATTGAAACCTCAATAATGTATACTGATGTTGTAGTCTCGAGCCGCTAGGGATGTAAATATAATATGAAGACGAGGAATGATAGAAAGATTGCAGTTGGGTATCAGGCATTTTTTACGTCTTGTTCTTATTGGTAATATGTGCATCAGTTCTTGATCAAATCTAAGAGCATTATTATATTGGTGGTGGCGACTGAGCCAGCTCACGTGCATTTCTGACGAGGGAAAGTAAAAAGTATCGCCATTTAAGCTTTGTTGTTATTCAACGTGGGTGTACTAAGTTAACGTTACTGCCGCCGCAGTAAATGGTCCGACTCTAGACTGGTAGATCTCTAGAAGTAGACCTACTCTATAGGAGGAAGTAGTATATATCATTTGAATGAGAGGACACACAGCTAGAATGGTTCTAAAGTATAGTCATCATTAATTCATAATCGAAAATGAGAATCCTCTCGGCCACCTTTCCGTTACCGCTAGTAAAAGTTCCTTGTTGGTTCTATTGCTAAGCATAGACAGGCTGCTGAGGTCTAATGTGGAACTGGGTGCAGACAAGATGAATTGCAAACACTTAGAGGACTTGTGATCTACCAACTCACCGTGTGATCTTCCCGAAGCTGGTCTATGAGCCGGCGCCACATAGATTCATCGTAGTTAGTTCGGTAAAAGCCCATGTAATCCATGTTCCCGATGATCCATGAGTTGGCTGGCAGGCGAATCTCAGCTGGAAAGAGTGGACAGAAAACGGAAGTGTGAAGAAGTGTTCAAAATGTGATATTACATGGTCTTAATGAAGGTCCCACACGTTACCACCGCATCCGCTGTGTTCCGTTAAAAGACTTTTTTCTCTCAGACCCATCATTAATTAGTTGACCAAGCCGCTTCGACAGGGTTTTCTATCAAATGCTACAATACTTCGTACGATAGATTAGAATAAGTGTATTTGTCCATATCAAATGCACACAAAGGTGATATATGCTTCTGGGGTAGGCGTATTTTCGAAACGAGAACTCTATGCGAGTCGTTTTATTTGCCAGCAGACATCTACCTGATCCTTCAGCTGGATATTTTCTAAATGGTTCAGCAATTTTCTATTTTCATCCCGACAGCGAATCAATTTCTTCCTTTATGTATTTTTTACGTAAAAAAGGAACAAATATATTTTTCGACTATAACTATTCATTTTCCATGAAAAGAGTTTGCCTGTTGGCTGTACAGAAAAACTTTCAGTACTTTTAAAGGACCCGCCATATTTGATTTATGAGTTCTTCTTTGGTGGACCGGATGTTCAATGTCAGCCCTGACAGGAACCGGAAATAGACGAGGGGGTAAAAGGAAGAATGAACGCCTAAAGGAACAGCAGACGGCTGAGTTTATGAGTAAACGTCCGTCGTAATATACTCGTGGATATCATATATGGTTTCTCGGTAAATCGGAAAGAAAACTTATGATCTTTTCCGATTATCCTCAAGGAAAACATGTTGGTAGAAAACAGGTTACTATATAAGGTACTTGGATAATCAATACAAGCAGACACAACTATATCCTTTTTTTTGAGCATCGGTATATATATATATATGTTCTGAACATATATATATATATTACATATGCATCATCTTCCCCTGGTGCTCACTCCATCAACTTCTCCCAGTCCATCATTTCTCCTCATTTCCACCCAATCATTGACTTATTACTAAATTATGGCCTTCTTCGCACTGCCCGAAACCAGAACGACAGTGCTACATTTTTCAAATACACTCATGACAAACCACAAGACTGGACTAATTTTGTTTAGGTTGAGTCTGGGGGAAACGACCCGGTAGGTGCCCACTATCGATACTGAACATACTGTTGTTATTCCGTGCGCTTGGAAGACCCTAACGACTGGCCATAAATTGTGACTCCCCCCCGGCAGCAATCAGGAGACTTTGCCAGGGCCAGCTTTTAGTATAGGAGAAAGAGGCCTCTCCACTTGATGAATAAACAACGGGGGAAGAGCTGCGAGGACTGGCACCTTGGGGCACTAACCTATATCGTGGGACATTCCTATATCTACTTATGCTAAGCTGGATCACCAGAAGGACACCTTAAACCCCCATTCAGAAGTCTGTGTCATGTATAGCACCGTCCAGGGGAGCATGGTAATTGAATAGGGCAACAGACACGCTGGTGGTTTGCCTGAAGGTATGCCCCATTTCCATAACCTACTCACGCCGCCCAGGCCTATGCCCGAGTATAATCCTACTTTCCTTATACTATATAGGAGAACTTGTGGGAGTATACCACTAAAATGGGTGGGTAGATGCAAAGACTTTCGCATCTGAATCTTTTCCATTAGCCCCATACAGACCGCGTAGTGCCCTAGGATGAATTCTCATTCAGTTGCCTTAAATTCTATCGCGATGACAGAACAAGTTTAAGAGATCTCGACAGCCGTTCGGCATTATTGGATTTGTAATAGGTATTTGAAATGGTAGACTAAAATAGTTCGGTACTTTCTTCAAGTATATGTACATCCAGTGTCAATTAACGGTAGAGAAACCGTTTGAAGTTGTCACGAACTATGACATTAGTTGTAGTATATATTCTATTGTACATTCAACGGAAAATAGTATAGAGACACCATTAGAGAACTTCATTCTGTTTGTCTTAACATGAAGACAGATATCTATGCCCTGGAAGACTTACCAGATTTCATTTTCATCCACTTCATTTGGACTTCGTTGCTTCCCTGCACCTTATAGCTAAATGGTATTTGCCATTTGTATCTGCAAACATAAATAGAGTTTAGATAATTAGGACGCACAATCTAGAATATGATTAAGCATGCCATTAGTTTTAATTATTACAAATCATTGTATTTCATATTACCCATCTGACAGATTCTAAAATATTAGTTATGATTGATATAATCTTCTAAACATCTCTTAATTGAGATAACGCAGGCACATCAAGAATGGAAGAAGATACCCATTACGTCATATTGAATCCATACTGACTATAGCAAAACAAACTGTAAGAATTTCGCCTGTGACCTTGAATGGTTTATGCTATAGGATTTCAATTATTAATGGGGCATGGCGGGAGGTGGCCTAGAGAACCTGTGAATTACCGTGCCTCTGGTGGTACACATATAATTATTATCTACAGTCCTGTGTGCTTGAGACATGTAGAATGGCGGAAGGAATCAATAATCAATGCAGGACTACGAGGCCAAGCCAAAGCCGCTGGGACTCCTCGTGACAGGATGATTGGCATAAGCGAATCATTCTGAAGTCCTCTTTCCTTCTCCTGATTATTTACTAGTAGATATAACCGGCTTGAACCTCCTCCATCTATTTGGAAAAAGAAGGAAGGTACAGAGCTTCCCAAGGCAATATAGGAAATAGACAGACAGACAAAAGGCCATGAATGAAGCCAGCCCCTATGGTTATACGAGTGGACCAATAAATATCTCGGAACAAAGAAAAAAGTATGGGCAAATATTGTTCTTTCCTAGTACAGCCTGAGGCTTCCGGCTTCATTCGATGGATGTGCTTCTATGGGAAGAGCAACTGTCAGACTATCATCGTATAAAATCTGTAAATATCGAGCTATATCTTCATACCAACGCAGACTATAAGGTCATAGTTGGCTCAATATATGACCCATTCATTTATAACATCCAAGGGAAACTCTTTTGGGACTATACATTAGGGGGACCCAAGGATTTGGAAAAAAAGGTTAGTGAAAAACCCTCCAGTGACGCCAAAGCCACGTGAGGGGAATTCTTGTTTATACTAAGGCTGGAGACCTGACCCCAAACGCCGTGATCAGGAACTAATATGCGGGGATGAGCGACTGGTCAATTCGGCGCTTGACATTTTCCTTCAATGTCCTTGACCTGAGAGGGAGAAGAAGCGGGGGGCAATCTAGTGGAAGAGGGTCAGCTCAGCTCGCTGAACCTTCTCAATGCAATAGTTACGAACGTTAGGAGGAAGGCTATATATAACACCAGAGAGCTAGTCTGGACCGTCGAGAATATTTAGAGAGGAGACTAAGTCTATTTTACCAGAGTGGATAGAGTCTCAAGCAGCAATTTTTAAAAATGTATACATGTATATTGTGTTCATTGAAAGGACGTGCCCTCGTTGACAAGACTAGGAGCGACAAGCTGAGGGTTTTGGCTCATCCCGCCTTGCCTTTGTTCTATCTTAGTTTTGATTCGGGCAATCACCTTCAAATCTACTTATACTTGGGCCAACGACCCCATTCTTCATTCTTCTAGTATTTTTTTGTGGTTTAACACACTCGCAGGCAGCACTTAACACTAATTCGTTTCCGCGTTGGACCAACGCAAACCGAAGCTCTAATGCTCTTTAGCCGATTGAGTGTTAGTTTACAAGATAAATCTGAAGTCTTACTTCATAAAAAACCATTCACCATCTCCCCGCCAAGGGTTAAACTACTTGTCATTCATTCATTCATTTTGTAGCCATTTTGGTCAAGAATACCTTAAGGGGCACAACGTTGGGCACCCTTGCATTTGCCAGGCACTCGTAGGTTATTTGAGAAGAAAGGGTGGGCCTAACAACTTGTCTCCGCGAAATGTATTATGGTCATTTATTATATACGCGTTGCTGTTGAAACAACGTATTGTAGAGTTGTATACGTTGTGTGCGTATACAACTCCACGCTCTGAGTTGTGTCGTATACAACTCCATGCTCTGAAGGCGCCTATGAAAGCGTGTAAGTCCACCTGAGGGGAATCACGCCACCGTTGTCAACGCACAGTAACGCAGACAGAACGGGAGGTAGAACGGTGAAATTTCATCAAAATGAAGGAAATAAACTAAAACACTTTCAACTTTATTCAAGTATATCATTGGTTGAAGCATTACTGTGGTTTAAAAACTATCTAAAACTTTGAAAACGTTGGAAATTGATTCGAAAACGTGACGATTTTCCCGCAGTCCCTGACAACTGACAACAAAATCATCTGTAGAGATTGTCATAACTTCCAACGCAGGTAGAGGTGTAATATATCTTTCAAATGAATGAATCAACTAAAATTCTTTCATGTTTATCGAAGTCTATCTTCTGTCAAAGCATAACTTTATTCTAAACAGATTTAGAGCAGTGAAAGTGACTGAAATTGATTCGGAAATGTAAGCTATTTCTCTCGCACAAACTTTCTCTCTCAGTGTTCCTTCATGTTCCTTTGCTGTGCATAGGAGCGTAGTGATAATCGTTGAAATGCAGATACAATGCAATTCAATACAAATTTGATGTTTTCTGGCAAAATATACATTGTCCTTCCTCTTATAAAGCATATATAATAAATCAGATAAATCACTCATGGGTCTTCGTCGCTTGGAATATCGCACTCGTTGCAACCGCGCAACACACTCAGCCTTCGGCTTCGTGTGTTGCGCGGTTGCAACTCGTGCGATATTCCCGCTCCTACAGACTCACTAGTGACTTATCCTGTATATAGTACACTGGTAGGAGCCTTACACAAGCTTAGCAGCTTATATTATGTTCCAATTCTAGGTTAGCCTACTTGTATTCAACATTATAGGACATAATATTTAATTTTCGTAATCTCTTGCAAATAGTTGCCTCATTATGGGAAATATGAAACTAATTCGTGTCCGGTTAATACAACGTTAACGTCCATCACTGCATTGGTAGCTAAAAAGTTGATTTGAACTGGCGTCAATGCAAAAGTCTGGGTCGGCCAATCGAAGCCCTTCAATAAGGATTTGCTCTTGATAGTTTGCAGCGTATTTGATAGGAAGAGCAACACCTGCAGAAAATAAACCGTGAACAGGCCATGCAGGGCAAAAAGTATAATTTAAACCTATCAGCTGGATAGAACCATTGGGTATGTACACGGCAGTTAATTCCTATAGGCCAGGCAACAAATTTACTCTTATTTTGCCGCGGGGAAGACGACTGTTGGGCGTAATGTTATACCAGATAGTGTGGATCCATTCCCTGTTGTCCCTTATATTTACGCCTTTATTGCAGCGTCCGCCTTAATCGCATTATGTATGGCGAAGAAGAGGAGAAGGAAAATGATATGATTACACGGATGCTATTACAGCTGTCATTTTTAGCCAGTTTTTTTCATATAAATGATGAATGCATTTAGACTTGAAAAAGACTGTACTGATTAAATTTGATATCATTCATATTCTGCGGTGTCGCCCTAGCTGTTAAATTGATATGGAGGTTCAATCGAATTTGCTGTACATTTTATATTATATTCTTTAGGTGTTATTGAAGAAAGGTCAGTCTCTGTAAAGGTCATTTTCTTCATTAGTGATTTGTTTTACGTAGGGGACACAAAACAATTTCCACCCAATCCTCAGTATCAGCAAGAAGGCAAATGTAAAAACTGAAAGTGAATGTCATTTTGCAGTTTGCTTTGGAGGCAGCAGCACACTGCTGAGGAGAATAGAGAGTTGCTGATAGACGAAGCATTTCTTTAGAATTCTACCTATAGGTAAAGGACGGCACACAGCTAGAGGGAACATCCTTAGAGCATATTCATTTATTGTTTTTAATTCACAAAAATGTGTATGTTGTGTTTATTCTCGAAAAGATCTCAAATGAACATTACTCATTATTCATTGTTTCATTTCAACATTATTTTTGCATGATATCACACTCAATATGAAAGCTCGTTCACTTACCTATATTTACTTGATTTGCTGTTAGAGGTGTCTTCTGGGTTCAACAGAAATCGTGTTTGTTCCAGTCGGTAGGTGTTGCCTTTCAAGTGTCTTACTGTGACCTGAGGGAAACCCATCTGCCTTGTCCACGTATCCATGATTTTGCCAACATCGTACTTGTTATTTACTGCCTGAGGAAGCATTAAGGTATCTCAGTGTCAATGCCGGTCGGGGGTTTAGTGAATGGTAGAATATAAACATTAAAGACATACTAACATGTTAGTAACATTATTGCACGAGTTTAAAGCCTGTTGGACTGAGAAAAAACGAGCGCAGGTGGGCGATGATAAGTGAAATCACTGCTAAGAATGATTTTGGCGGGCCATCGAAATATACACATGCATACTTGTATGAAGCTCTACAGCAAAAACAATAACATCCTCTAAAACTTTGGTCAAATGTCTTCTCAAGTATCAACTTTAAAAACGTGGGCGATAAAAAATCCGAAATCATCATTTTTATCTTTGGTCTCTCCCCTGGTTATGATATAGTTAAATTTGATATAATTAATTTTGATAAAGTCACAAAACAAAGATTTATGAGAGTGTTGTCCATGTATAATAATTATGATATGTCTTCATAACCTAAGCAGTGGCCGCCCCATCTGGTAGCAAATTTGTCCTGTTCCTCACATGCTGTAAGATACCCATTGAGAACACAGGATATCTTTGCTACTCAATGCTAGTATTATCTAAAAGAACCATCTAAATCGAGCCTAGTGTGGCATTTTAATGATAATGGTATGGGTCATGACTGTCAAGGGTACGATGGAGGGTTTGCAAGCAGTCGGAGGCTGAAGGTTCATGACTTCAAACAGGTGTCACAAACTTCGGCATTTCCTAAATGTCTTTGTCTACACTGGTGACTCCGCGCCCAAGACAAAACGTGATTTATTCTCACAGTCCACGAGGTGAACGTGTAACACGGATATTCCCCTTGGGTATTAGCCACCAGAATAGGAATTAGGGATTTTATTCAATCCTAGCATTCCATTCCAACCAAGGGGTTCTTATATTATTGAAAGGCCATGCGCTACCTGGCGATAACGTGTCGAATTTCTTGCCCATACCAATATTCTTATCCTTGTTTTCACTCAAAATAAAATATATTTTCCTTACCTCCGTAAATGTCTTCCACAGCTCCGGCATGTCTGCATTGCTGAATTTATACTTGCTGATGTACATCTAGAAAATTAATACTGATACGTTACTTTTAGCGTGAACCCGCCACATTATAGCCTATTTTTTTTAAAATAAATTTTATTGGGGCCATTTTCATATAATGATAATCTCATGGAAAACCCAAGTACAAAAATTTAGTGATACAGATTCAATATTCAAGAAGAATTTAAGTCAGTTCAACATCGATACAGTAAGTATTAAATTACAGCGATTCAGATGGTATATCTTTATTTCATCTAATATACAATATAAATGCTTCGATTTTTTTCAGGTTTTTTCCCTCAAACAACAATAAGTTTTGCTACTCAAACGATAAACACAAAAACCTATTACTATATGCTATCTGAACACTAGTTTATCTAGCAGACATCGTGAACTGAAGAAAAAATACCCAGACAAATATAGCGCTCCCTAATCCTCTTATTAGAAACTATAGGCTACTGTAGCATGGTGTGGCTGAATATAACATTGGTAAAGAAGTAAACTATATTATAGCGGTTCTAGGTCATTCCCCCGCCGACAACCTCCCCGCCGACAAACTCCCCGCCACAATCTCCCCGCCAAAAATTTCCCCGCCGACATTCTCCCCTCCATACATTCTCCCCTCCAAACGACCTCCCCGCCAACATTTTCCCCGCCAATAAATGATTAAAATTTGCACAGGTTGAGTGAGAATCAACCTTAAAAATCATGATGTGAAACGCAGCGAAGTGACTGAAGTAAAAGAATAGTATTTGATGGAATTGTAAACTGTTTTTAAGAGGTTAAATGTAACTTTGAATCAATTTCATATGGACTTATTATTCGACCTATTATTATTCATATTTGGTACGTAATATGCTGTAACATTATGTCACAACAATTTATCTTATTACCCATTATTCATAACTTCTTTAGGGTTTCAACAATTAGTGTACTCTTCAAGGTTAATTACATTTAATTAAATTGAATACTCTTTTATTTTTCAAGAATTACAGATAGGTTTAATACTTAAAGACAATAGGCAAAATCCAGGTGGCGGCTGCACACTAAAACAATAGCCTCCCCCTCCCTGCTTGTCAAATAATAATTACTAATCAAGAAATACATTTAAAACTTTATTTATATACTGTATTGTAAAACCGAGTAACAAATATTGTAAAATATCACGCCATATTCCGAAACACTGTAAATGAATTTAAAATGACCATACAGTAGAGAGCTGACAGCCTTCATTGAACGCTGCAGTATTGTCCTCTACTACAACTGTTGTAAAATAGCACGAGTGGCAAGAATACCTCCCATCTGCCGGAGACATTCCCTTGACTGCAGTCACTGACTTGAAATAAAATGTTTTTCTATTCTATTCTAAAACCCTTAAATTACTTAGAAATAGGCGGGGAAAATGTCGGCGGGGAGGTAATTTGGCGGGGAGAATGACGGGCGGGGAAAGGGTATGGCGGGGAAATGGCGGCGGGGAGATTGCGGCGGGGAGATTGACGGCGGGGAGAATGTTGGCGGGGGAAACACCGGACACCATTATAGCAAAGGTTGAATATTTGACGAAGTCTATATTATGTATTCATGGTGATTGTGGGTTTTAAGAATACTTTCTATTGAATCTATGGTGCTCATTCGCGTGCCAGTGCAATACCCTCATTTAAAAACACGCACACACATGCAGCACATTAGTCCAAAATATTTCACAATGCATCTGCTTACCTGTAAACCTTTCCTGAAGTCATTCCATCCGAGGAAACCTCTGAGCAACCTAAGTACGGCCATACCCTGAAACCAGAAATATCGACATGTTTTAATGAGTTTCATTGTCAATGTTATCTTTTTCTCGATGTCTGCGTATATATGTCTGTAAGTTGATTGACATAAACGATAGTTAAGAATGATCGTAGATAATTGTGCTAAGATAGAAAATGTAGCTCCAATATTTATCATTATTTATACTAACGACATTAATGCTTCTTTAATATTGGTTCTACACAGTGTTTTCCACAATGTTTCTAGGCCCTTCTTTCGTCTGGTCTATTGACGTACAGCTAATCCGAAATATAATTCGGTTTGAGCAATTACCTTATATTGGCATTTTCGGCCATTTTTAACAGATTCCCTGAGGTGTGTTAAGCCTTTAATTATTATATTTTTGCATTATGCGACACCAACCTATTTATTTGTATTACATAATTATTAGGTTTGAAGTGCACCAGTCAAACTAACATTTTTGCAGTAAACAATCAGGGAATCTGACACGGTGAATTTGTAGATTCTTATATATTGCGTATGAAATTTTTCCTCCTATATTCACAAAGAATAACATCTGAAGATACTCTTTGCCATTAGTGATTACTCAACGTTTATGCAGAATCTACAGCAGAGGGAATCTGTATCGTGATGGTCCTTGTATGTGAGCTAGCGAGCGTGACTTACCTTGTCATATGATATAGAGTCAAAGAACTGTGGGATATCATCCGGGTCCCTGATTGGCGTGGAGATCGCGTGTGAAGTGAGGAGCGAGTCCTTGGTCATCACAGGGTAAATGTTGTTTACTAGTTGCAAGTCATACTGTATAATAAAAACCAAGATGTCAGATACAATTCAATCTGTGGTTAGGCCTATCTAACCGGCGAGCATACACCAGTGCACACACTATCAACAGCTGCATAATCCCCTTATATTTCATTATTTATATATCATTCATATATGATTCACTTGATGTTCAACACCGCACATATTAGGTGGTTAATATGCGTGTGACAGTTGATATGACAGTCTCATATATATGTTGAGATGGAACTAAGGATATGGCTCTTCGCTATGCTATCCAACTGACGTTTCATCCATTAACCCCAATATTCACACGATACGAGTCCATTTCTACCCTTATTGTTTCTCCGTGTAGCGACATTGCCGAAATCAGGATTATTATGACAGCAGTGAATGATGATGCTATTTTTAAACAGGAAAAGAAGTCATGTCCCGTCATTTTGATAATAACCATACTGTTTACAAATATCTCCTTATTGGCCACGATACACGAGACCTGTCTTATTAGTATTCGAACAAGAGATAAAGGCAGGAATTACTTTTCATTTTTTAAAGGCCGGGATGCTTTCTTATCATTAGTGATAGGGTTTTCAGATGGTTCAAAATGAGAATAGTTTCTCCAGCCCAAATGCAAGAAGCACATATATAATATATAAAAATGATTAAATCCGGGGAAGTCCTCAATATAGATACCAAGATTTGTTTTTAGACTTTGCATCTCCCGCAGTAGTTGAGTTCTAAAAACAAGTCTAAACCTAGCAACACACAAATTTACACCAACATAATGTACATTTGACTTCTACTAGTTCCATATCCTAAAATCTACTCCTAGTTAACAGTTGGGAAAAGAACTGTAAGGTCCCCGCGGGCTGCCATTAGTTTAAACAGGCAGGAAAAAATAATGAGACAGCCTTGGCATAACGATGTCATACGGCTGACATTTACTCGGCTGGTCATGTGATTACCAGTGATCCCCTTTTCATCGTTGTAGCGGGTTGCGAGCGGGTGGGATGTCATCGGTGATATCGGAGAGCGCAAGAGGACCGTCTTGCCCACCTAGATCTACTCCTCCAGAGAGGACTTAATGAGCCCTCTGTAAACAAGCGCCTCTTGTTTTTCTTTGCCTCTCCTTACTGCCTGATCCGACATGCTTGGTGGTAGGAGACGCGGATCAGGGCTCCCGTGTCTGAGATGAATTTCCGTAACGAGTTATATTCTTTTTCAGTCGATTTTCTTCCTAGCTCACCGCTTTTTACCAAGGCAGGCATGGCTGCCAACCGTTATATTCGCATCGCTGTAATTATCGAGCAACTCCATTGGTGTTTGGTATGGAGTGTATGGTTTATAGAATGATATACGATTGAATATATATCTTGAAATTGGAGAAAAGTATCGATGGGCATTACGAGAATCCACACATCTGGCTGGAATCTAGAGTAGGTCCAAATCTGAGAACACGTTTGGAAAAGCTTATGAATACTCCCGGAGATTCGTTTCAATATTGGTTGGAGCAGATCGATAGCATCTTTGTAATGACTAGGATCAGATCGCTCGTGGAGTTCTTCTGATAAGAAGTCCTTGATAAGTCGTGAAATGTGAGTTGTCCATGGACCGAATACAAACAGTCTCCGAAATAGTAGTGGCAAAATAGGTATATTTTGCGGCCCAAAACCGAGACATTGATTATATTGTTCCATTAAATTACATTGGGATATAGATGTGAGTCACATTTGTATCTGAGAGGTTGATGTATTGTGACAATAACAATGCCTTAATTTAATTCCTTCTTGAAGTTTGTTTAGTATGCCTATTATGCCTATCATTCATTTTACTAACTATTCGAACGATGACACTGTTGATAATAATGCAAACGAAAAAAGAGTAAGACTCACCACTTTCCATTCCGGATATATTTGGTCCAGGGCAAAGTACATCAAGGTGTTAGCAAATCCTTCATTTAGCCACAGGTCGTCCCACCATTTCATAGTAGCCATATTGCCAAACCA